>CM046877.1:332455699-333655699 GCA_025667525.1 Glebionis coronaria
AACTAACTAACTAACTAACCACCAAAACATGATTTTTAAAAAGTCTACAAAAAATTCTGAAAAAATTCCAAATTGTCGGATTTGTTGGTGCATAAAAAAGTTGTGAATAGACGTTTTTTAGTTTTGAGTTTTTTACGTTTTTCTGATGCACAAAAAACAAAATTTGATGCACAAACACGTGAATTTTGGTGTACAAAAATTTTTTCATTCAAACAATTTTCAATTTATTATAGTTTGATGAGGAATCATATTTTAAAGCGAAAAGTCAAAAGAAGTTGGGCATAAAAATGAATTCTTGATGCACAAAAAACCTAAAAAATATAAAAGAAAACGTTTTTGTGCAACAAAATTCCGTTTTTGTGCATTAAAAAAGCGTAAAAAACTTCAAATTAAAAAAACTTTTTTCACAAAAGTTTTTTGCACCAACATACCCGATCTACTGAAATTTTTTCATAATTTTTGAAGAACTTTAAAAAAAAACATGTTTAGATGGTTAGTTAGTTAGTTTGTTAGGATTGTGATTTAATCTCATCCGTTGATTTTAAATCAATGGCTGAAAATCCTTCTTATCCTTCTCACAAAAAAAAGTCTTTTTATTTGATCTCTCCCTATATATATATATATATATATATATATATATATATATATATATATATATATATATATATATATATATATATATATTATATATATATATATATATATATATATATATATATATATATATATATATATATATATATATATATATATATATATAGGAGAGTTAAAATAAAAAAAAAATTTGTGAGAAGGATAAGAAGATTTTCAATTATTGATTTAAAATCAATGGATGAGATCAATCCATATATTTTTTTATTATTTTGAACGGCAGTTTGGTGTAGCGGAGTATCTTCTAACTAACTAACTAACTAACCATCTAAACATGATTTTAAAAAAGTTCTCGAAAAATTCTGAAAAAATTCCATAATATCGGATATGTTGGTGCATAAAAAAGTTGTGAAGAAAGCTTTCTTAATTTTGAGTTTTTTACGTTTTTTTAATGCACAAAAAACGAAATTTGATGCACAAAAAGGTGAAATTTGTTGTACAAAATTTTTTTCATGCACAAAAATTTCAAGTTGTTTTAGTTTGATGTGGCATCAAATTTTAAAGCAAAAAGTCAAAAGAAGTTGGGTATAAAAATAAATTCTTGATGCACAAAAAACATAAAAAGCATAAAAATTATCGTTTTTTTTGCATCAAAATTTCGTATTTATACATTAAAAAACGTAAGAATCTTCGAATTTAAAAAACTTTTTTCACAAAAGTTTTTTGCACCAACATACCCGATCTACTTGAATTTTTTCAGAATTTTTGAAAAACTTTTTAAAAATCATAATTAAATGGTTAGTTAGTTAGTTAGTTGGTTAGTTAGTTAGGATTGTAGTTTAATCTCATCCATTAATTTTAAATCAATGGCTGAAAATCCTTCTTATCCTTCTCACAAAAAAAAAGTCTTTTTATTTGATCTCTCCCTTATATATATATATATATATATATATATATATATATATATATATATATATATATATATATATATATATATATATATATATATATATATAATATATATATATATATATATATATATATATATATATATATATATATATATATATATATATATATATATATATATATATATATATATATATATGTATATATATGTATATATATATATATATATATATATATATATATATATATATATATATATATATATATATATATATATATATATATATATATATATATATATATATATATATATATATATATATATATATATATATATATATATATATATATATATATATATATATATATATATATATATATATACTAGTGGCAAAACCCGTCCGATGGACGGGTATGATTTCTGATTGTCGTTTTACTTCTTTTTTGTTTTGTAAATATTTGTAATGTTCGACGAACAAGTATGACTTTTTATTGTTTTTTTTAAAATTTTTTTTATTTAGTTTATTAGATTACAGTTCATCTTCATCATTCATACCCTGTTCCAGGAAGGATTACGGTGTCTTATATAGTTTATCTTCATCATACATGAATGAGTCGGATCATGCCTTTTTTGGTTTAATTAACAAACATATGATTGAAAATGGTTTACCACTTGACAAAGTTAAATATAATGACCTCATTTATATCTTTTGATTCTTCTACTTGTCGAGCATTTGTTGTGGTTTGAGCATTTGTAAAAGTGACTTTACTAATACCATTTTTATTTAAGTCTTGAATCATCTTTACGACTCAACCAAATAAAGTTAGCTAAAAATATAAATGGCACTCAACTGGGTCGAAAGCCGCCCAGTGAACTTGTAATGCATAAAATAAGTTTATCTTACGGTATGAAAATGCCACGAGTGATAAATGTTTGCTTAGCTATAGATAATATCTCTATAAAACATATTCTACCCGTAAATGCGCATCACACATATTAAATTTATTTTCACATTAAAAGGATACACTTAAGCTGATCGTATTGGTATTTTTTTTACAATTTCTCGACTAATTGTTTCACTCGGTCATCCTGATGAGGTGACCGAGGGCAATCGACCGTTGATTTGAAATAGATTGGGGTAGAGCTCGAGTTGTAGAGCCAGACAAAGATAATAATACCAAGTTCATGGTATATTTTTTATAGGAGAACATTTGTGTGTGTGTTAAAAAGATAGTATATGTGTGTGTTTTTTAGAGAGAGGGTTTTTTAGATTTGACAAGACGAAACATTTGTTATTTTTTATCTTTTGTAATGGCAAATTTTTTATAATTTTTTTTTTGATTTTGTGACATAAATAAATGGCTTTTGTGATTAAAAAATGGTTGCTTTTAAAGTTGAAACAAATTGCTTGTAGATCGTCGGAGAAGAAAGCTGAAATAGTGGAATATTGAAAGGTCAAAGGTAGTCGTTGATGTGGTTTAAGACCCAAACATAGATGCCAAAAGGTCGTCGTTGATGTGGTCTAACACTCGAACATAGATGTCAAAAGGTCGTTCAGTGTACATATCCACTATATTGGGTTTTAAAGGAACTGATGGGATAGACACTTTTGTGCACGCTAGCTATACTTATCAAATAAGAGAAAAGTTCAACATAAACCTTTTTTTTAGCATAAACTCAATCAACCAATCACAATCACTTTTTTTTCATTTAACAAAAAATCTATGTTTTTCTAAATTAAATATCTCACAAACCGTAAATCATATATGATCCGTGATACAAATCATATATGATTTTCTCAGAAAAAAAGTTCATCGAAAGTATATACATGTGCTCCTCGATAAAAAGATAATTTAATTCTCGTTGTATTTATGTATTTTTTGTCACTTAACGATTAACCGTGTGTGAGATATTTAATTTTAAGAAAAATGTGGAAAGTTGTTTTCAATGAATATGATTTGTTGATGTGATATATGCTAAATTAGAGGTATACATTAATCTCAAATTTATCAAATAAAACATGACTATGTATATCCATTATATTGGGGTTTTCAGTTGAAGGTGTAGTATTAAGTGTAACATCTTTTTTAGATAGAGATTTTCACCGACTATTCATTCCTTAACCTCCTTTTTTTCTTAAAATTTTTGAGTTTTCCAAAATCTTACAAAATTTAATCATTTAATTAATTGGGATCCTTCACTCAAAAGCACAATGCTCGGGGAAAACCAAAACAGTTGTTTAATACACTATAACAAATAGCAACAAATTTCAAAGAAACAACTAAAAGAATTGGCTAAATTGTGATGGGATTTTATTTAATTTATTATCATGTTCATCTTTGAGCTGTAAGTTATCTATTTGAGAAATGAACAAATTATTGTTACAGAAAAGGAGCCAATCTAATTTTGATATTAAAAAATACGAGCAAGTTCTTGCCATATTTCGAGAAAGCCTCGGCAAACTATCTTACCCCTCAAAAACCTTTTCTATAACTATTACAACTAAGATATTTTTCTTTTACATAAATAATATCAAGATATTTTTCTTTTACATAAATAATATCAGGCTATAGCATAAAAAAATTAAGTGCCATAATTTATGCGCTTCCCACACTAAAAATTTCCATTGTGACTTTCCTCTTTCACAACCTTGAACACAAAAATGATTTCCCATTGGCACCAAGTCTAGAGATAAGTCTAATGTTTTTCAACTCGATTCCTTATCGTGTTTGTCTTCGATGCTAACCTTTATTTATAGCAACCACGCCATGCAAATTTGGTGCACCAGCTCCACCAGCTCCATTACATCAGTCTATACCACCATTACATCAGCCTCTTGAAACACCCTCCCGCAACACAATATTTCTAACTTGCGACCACACAAAGGTTATTGCACATCTTTGAAAGTACCTGCATTTATTAGTACTACAATCAAAAGTCCCTATAAATGTTTGTACCACATATTAGTCAATAGCCACTTTTACTTGGTAGCATTTCCTTTACATCTGCTGCTACTTTCAAGAAGACAACAAACCATCGATTTAACAGCATCATCAAACTTACATTTGTAGATGAGTAGAAGTTATGTGAATGATGTGAATATACAAAAAGGCGGTTATCCAGTGTTTATGTGAGAAGTGACCGTTAATTTTATTATTTTTAATAACTCCGTTGACTTGGCTAGTGGCGTGGGAAAAAATAATGTGACTCTTAGGAGGATTTAAAGGCGGTTAGTTAAGTTTTTTGCCATTCCATGGCCATGACAAAGTACCTAGACATATCCATACATTATAAATCCAAGGCATAGTTGAATGTCTTCACAGAATTTCGTCCAATATCTAATCACATCCACTCATTGTAATGCCTTTTACAAATCTGGAATTTGGCCATAAATTAAGAAAACAAACCTGAAATAAACTTTTATGTCATTCCTTAAAAACTAAAGATTTAGATCTGTGTGATATGTGATTGATTGTGACAAATGTCACCTTTTCTTCACCGAAGACCTTGACCATGGTAACTCGACGTTGACCAACTGGTAAGTGCACCATCAGCAATAAGTTACGACTCCTGCATTAACATAATCTATTAGTATGAAACCCTCATAAAACAAATGACAAGTTTACTCCAATATGAAACAGGTTACTCCGATGACAAACAATGATAAATCTTATATTCAGGTTTGACGTGAAATAGTTAAAAGGAGAAACATACGTCTGCTCATCATCAATATAAAAAGTTAAGTAGATGGAGAAACTTGTTTACCCATAATATGATGCACTTCATCAGTATGATGAATTACCATATATGATCAATGTCCTAGTTCTTTTAAAAACATGTTCCGGGTCAGTTGTTTGTATATGAATAATTTATAGTAAAAGTCCCAGTTTTTTTGGAAAGTATTTAGTTATGTTGAATATTTCATGTTTATCTCAGCAAACTGGATAAAAATACTATTCTATCAGCAATTATTTCAATTCAATCATAAGAATCTCACTGACCCATTTCACAATTCTGTCAGTTTTTCGGGAAAAGTATGTGAAAGCCACACGTTCTACCATCCTCCCAGTTTTGACATCTTGTGGGGTATGTGCATGCTTTCCATCATATGCACTTATTGCAGAAGATGCAGGCAATTGTATAATTGTTTCGGTAAGATGATTGATCTTTGAAACCAACATGCATGTCAGAAGAGAGTACATCCTTACTAATTCCAGACTCCAATAGGTCTTCGATTCATGTTCTTCATTGACGTGATCGTCAATGCATGACCTCCATATGTGATTAGTGCAGAAGATCCATCATTCATATCAGATGATTGTATACTCTTTCCACAATGTACTATGTACTGGATCTAAGGATCCAACATCCATATCAGAAGTTTCCATATTCCTATTAATTACAATTCGGATTGGCCTTTTGGAGATTCATCTTCTTCCAAGATCACCAAAGTTGTTGTTAAGGCGGGACTCTCTTTATTGATCCAGTAATATCCAATGGACAGGTAGCCAACATGAGTTTTTTCCAAATTTCTTAGCGGTCGTAAATTCTAGAGGATTTAAACCTTCTATGGCGATGACGTGGAAACTAACGACCATTTTGATTCTTGACTTGAGTTTATCTGAACAAAAATACCAACATAGTTGGTAAAATATATGATGATACAAAATTATAAGTGCATATCTGAAATAAATTTTACATACCTTCCAAAATTCTATCATCGGTTACCGGTAAATACTAAAACATCTGCTCGACTCCAAGCCTCATTGTACTTGTCTTAAAACCATTATTTTCTAAAACAGATATACTCAAGAATTAGTAAATAATGCTTACTACTGGATCATATGTAATAAATATGAGCATATTAAATTGCAGATTAACTCACATTGATCCATTGCTTTTCTGATAAACTTGCTCATTTTATCAATAGTCATGTCACCACCTGGCCCATATCCTTTTCCACCTGTCATTACTCTTAAAACCGATACGTTGCACTTTCGATAGTTCCACTTCTCTGTTTTCTCAAAGACAAACGGATCAACCATTAACATATATTTTTTCCCGTCTTTCAGTCTTGATTACAGAGTCTGTTTAGTATAAAAAGGAGATAAAAACAAAATTGTATTAATCATACTTTCATACTCCAGGATTAGAAAAGGTTTCCTATCTGGTCAGAGTGAGCATATAAGGATACCTGAGTTTTAAAGTCTTGCCACCATTTGGAGGTTGTTGACTATCCAGTACTATAGCCTGGCTCACCAAATTCAATACCTCACTCATCGTGTGTCTCAAGTTAGGGTCCTTGATCAAACACTTGTATGCTATAAAAGATACATTTTGCACTGATCTCTTGTAATACTTGCCTTTAGGCGACAAGTCAACTACTGTCTTTTATTTCCCCAAACATGTACAACAACATAACCACCTCATGCCTTCAGGTTTGTTCCCAGTGTAATTTTTGGGCAAGTGGGTGACCATCTTTGATAAGCTCCTTAAGAAAGATGTCGTAGTTCCATACGTCTATTTTGGCTGTCAGACGCCCCGTTTGGAAATATTCAGGACCTGCATATCCCTTTGTTACTACCACCTAGATTCAATTTTACACGCGTAACTTCATTACACATGTAAAGAAACCAAAGTATAAGTTAGGTTAAACAATTTAAAAAGAATGATAAACACCCAGGATACACAATTATAAACTTTTTTTCCATATGCAAACAGAACATTTACTACTAAATACCTTCATCACTAAAAACTAACGAAAAAAAGATAGTGGAAACAAAGTCTTACAACTTGCATATAATAAGATGACAAATGATGCCTTTTGTTATCACAGTAAAAAGTGACTTTTAGTTTACATATTACAACAAAAAATAGGCTTATTAAACTCAGGAGGTTTTGTTTAAGCTTGTCTTTTTTGCTTGTCATTTTTCCTTAATATGAATGTCACGTATGGTGCTACGAATGCACTTTGGAGTACATCATTAGTAAGATAAATATATTTGCTTATTAAACATAGGAGGTTTGCTTTGAGCTTATTTTTCTAGCTTATTGGCTATTGAACTTATGAAAAGTTAATTAGCTTAAATTTTAATTCATAACCTCCATTGATAAGCTAATAAGCCGAAAAGATGTAAGCTTATTTGCTATTTAAAAGGTCACTAAGCCCGTAAGGCAGATAAATAAGCCTCGACAAACACCCCCTTAGTAAACTTGAGATATGAACTTTCTAATAAGTCCAAACCCTCCCATATAGCGCAAAAGAAAATGATTGATCAGACAAAGATGAGGTAACACATCGTATCTGACTCATGAATTCCCAAAAACCCTTTTAATTACCTTTATTTAGTACTTTAACTAAAAAATAAGCGTGCAAGCAGGAAAGTAGAAAAGAAGTAAACTTACAATGATTCTGACCGACCCATTTAACCCGTAACTTTATTCATTTGTTTCTTATACTAATACAATTTAAACCATGTCTAGCCTGGTGTCACTGTAGTACACCAGCTCAACAAAACAATTTCTGACGTTAAGCCATAAAACTATTGCCCAGTTTTATGACTATCTGTGTAGCGAGTATCACAAGCAGCAATTACCCATATAATTTGTCATACTTAGGAGTTAAGAAGAAAGCCTTACTTTTGCTGCTTATGTTTGATTATATTATGTTTGCATTCTAGAATATATTAAAAGTTTCGCATAGGTAATGTACAAATTTTACGTCTTCGCGATGAGCACTCTTAGCAAACATGCCCTAATAATAAAGACACAAACTAATTTTTTTCCGGGTAAAGAAAGATACAAACTAATTAAACACATGTAAACACAAATTTTCATGGTTGAGACAATACTAATATGAATATGAGTTATTAAGTTTATCTCCAAAACTCAAAATTATGACACATTAAATTACCTCCTTACTTTGACAATCTAAGCAGGAAATTGATTACCTAGGGCTTAAGGAGTGAAGAATACTCAATAGACGTCTTCTATTGTTTTAGTTTGATCAATCATTTGTGCCCTAAGACCTGAAAATTAAGTCTTATTGGAAAACTGAAGAAAATTTATTCTTATATGTGCAAAATATAATTACCAAGTTAATGTAATTTAGTTCAGAGGTTCGCTGCCAAAAAATTACCTGGTTTGATTTTCACTCCACATCTAAGCACTTGCATATTAATGTAGCTCAAAGCAAGGTCCGCAATTAGGATAACTTGAATAAAAATAACCACATTTAGTTATAATGGATACAAAGAAAAATATATATCTTCACAACTAATACATAGAATCCAGTTTATGTTGTGTACATGTGGTATTGCGGAAAACCTAAAGATAGCTGGATCATGAAACTGGGACATATCAGAGAATGGCTTCATACCATTCTCCCACCCAGTGTGAAGTGTGACGGATCAGTATTCAATGCTTCATTGGTAGAATGTTTGGATGTCGGGGTATTTAAGAAATCTCGCATATCCACAAGTAAAATTGACGTATATTAGCACTGCAACACCCTTTTAAACTTTCATACTTGCAACTAATAGATAACATCACAGAACACTCCCAACAATGATGATTAGATCATTGTCAGATAATGCTGATGGAAATGGAGGTCACAGGTAAGTGCTCTCTTATTTTAATCAAAGGCAATCGAGATAGTTTCTAGTTAAATCAAATCATATTGTATATTATGAACTACGTTATCTCTACCTCGTCTTTTAAAACAGATGATTAACCAATCCCTTGACAAAAAGAAGGCAACCCTTCTTATTTATAAATGTCACCACTGGAAGAAGCTCAAATATATACAGCTATTCATGTAATTTACTCCCAGATTTTCTAGCAGGTCAATACAAAAGTTTAGGCAGAAATTTACTTTTTACCAATTTAGTTCGACATGAACCTAAAGTCCTCAACTGGTTGAACTTTACCCGTCACTTGACACTGCCAGTTAGTGTTTTGCAAATTAAAATCAATATCTAGCGAAACAAATGTGCTACCATGGTTAGAGTTTCCACCAACCCATACAAATAAAATTATGTTTCGTTGAAAGTAAGGCTCAAATGTTGCAGCTATTGAAAATTCAGAGCTATTATAGATTTATAGAAAATATTGCAGCTATCAGAAACAATGCTTCTATTAAGTGATCTTCACACTCATATAATAGTGCATACATGTATTTTGTAATGCTTATCAATATAAGCCATCCTGGAGTCAATTCATTGCAAAAATAAAACATAATTTCCTATTTTGAATGCAAAACTGGATTAGGGATCTTACCCATCACGATGTCACTTCTATTTTGTTGTTGCTCTAAGCATATTAATTACCTGCTCGAATTCTTTAGGAGTTGGGGCTGGGACCCACGAAATTTTGGAGAGGCGAGGCAGCATCCTTATTACCAAATCATATAATACCGGCTCAGTGCAAGTTAACTCCATGCTTTGCAAATCATTTTCTATTATATCAGATATCATAACATAAAGTAGAAAAATATGATGATTTTGAGTTGCTAAAAGGTTCTTAAGTAACTACAATGTTATAAAAAAAAGAGGACTCTTAACCTCAATATTCTTTATTTCCTACTAACATCAAAATCATAACCTTAATCATCCTTATTCAACTATCACTCTCCTTTTCCTACAGTCTTCTATATAACAGATTAGAATTAACAGTCAGTCAAGTCTCGGTTTAGATGGACAAAGGCTTGATCAAGACGATATTATTGGACTAAATTAGGAGGTATTTAGCACACGGATGATTCGGCAGATTTCATTCATAACTCTTGGTGCAATCTCTCCTACATAATTTTTAGTCTTAAAGATTGCTGTCGTATTCAATATATTTGTCTTGTTATATAGCAAGGGTTCAAGGCTGTATGCAATTAGACAACATATGCTTACATGTTTATAATCACTTAAATAAAAACGCATCAATTGAGTTTAAAATCATACTGGGTCAGATTAACATTATAATTAAGTAGAAAATTTGGAACATCTCTAAATAAGCATATTCCAGACACACACAAAATTCATTAACACATCTTCAGGAAAACTTAAATAAAAAAAATGCATAGCAAAGAAAAAGGTCAAAACTATCACCTTGCGCCAGTTAAGAGTACTAAAATTTAATTCAATTCAGGTAAAATAAATCCCAAATCTACATATCACGAACTTAAATTCCTGAAACATAGACAAAAGTCATATCAGATCTGTAAAAAAATTATATAATTTGGATGAATGATTTTTAGAAGTTGAAGAAAAGAAACATTACCTTTGCCACTAATTCTATCGTCGGGAAGGCGATTAGGATTTGTATTACATATGATATTTTGGTTCTAATATTAATGGTAAGAGGGTTTCAGTTTTGATGTTTTCGGGTCTTTATTTACTTAGTTTTCTATTCGGATATCATAACTATTAATCTGGTATACTGGCTGTGTCTCTTTGTCTTGGACTGCAAGGCCCATGTTCGATCCTTGTAATTGACAATTTTTTTGAAAAATTACGGATTTACAGAATATTTTCATAAAATAATGATTAAAAAACTAAAAAAAGAAAGTGATGACGTGGATTAAAAGCATGCTTATATGGCATTTCCCTCCTGTTATATATAATGTAAGATATATATATATATATATATATATATATATATATATATATATATATATATATATATATATATATATATATATATATATATATATATATATATATATATATATATATATATATATATATATATATGATTTGATACCACGCCTTTTAATCCAGTCATATCCCAGTCACATCTTTTAACGAACAGCATTTGAGATTTTCCTAAAAAATCTCAAAACTTTCCTAAATTTCGTCTCATTTGGCTGAAAAACGTTTTCTGAAAACGGAATTTGTAAAAAACTACGTTTTCATATTGCAGCTATATTTTGCTCAAAAAAAATATTGCAGCTATATATACCAATGTAAACTTAATTTTTTTCATTTTTTTCTACCACATGCGGGGGTCAAAGTACGTACAACCTCCATAACCATCATTCCAATCATGATTTATTCATCTGTATTTAAAACGTGATTCATAGAAAGCATAATCAAAAATACCATATCAAAAACCCTAAAATCAAAAACCCTCAAATCAAAAACCCTCAAATCAATCATGTGCATTTTTATCCAGAGGTATTCAAAAACCCTAAAATCAAAGATCCTAATTTCATCACCAGATCTAAGATCCAGATGTATATCTCTTTTCTCAAAACCCTAATGATCAGTAATTGCATTTCAATCATCTTTAATCTTCTCAGGAGTGAGCGAGATCAAATTGAAGATCAAACCTATATGAAGTGGTCTCTGCCCTTAATGTTGGTATTTTGCAATGCAAATTAGCAATTAAAGTTCGTTTTCCTCGACTCACTCGAAATTGGTATCAGACTTAGCGTATGATTTATTGTTTTTGGTAAATAAAACTTTTTGGTATTTAAAACTAATTAAAAACTATTTAATTAAAAGCTAATTAATTAACTATTTAAAACTATTTAATCAAATGTGAAAACTATTTTATACTAATTTAAAGCTAATTTGAAAACAAAATTAATTAAACTAATTAAAAAAACTATTTTAAATTAAAATGAAATCTATGTAAAACTATTTTTTAAATAAAACTAAATTAATTAAAACTAATTTTTAAGAACTAAATTTAGAAACAAAACAATTTAAATTTATAAAAGTAATTAAAATATTTTTATTTATTTATTTTTTAAAACATAATAAAAGAAAGCTAATAAAGACTTTTAATTAAAATTAATTAATCTAAAACTTGTAATAAAACTAATTTAAAATCTGACAGCTATGATTAAATAACCTATATAAATTAAGTGACTAGTAATTTAACACAAAAGAAGGACAAGAGCAAATGGTTAATACATTGGGCAGTTAAGCTGGTGGTCGCGGGTTCGAGTCTTGTAGGAGACTACTATTTGCTATATTAATATTTATTTTTTGGAATTTTAGGACACTCAGATCAAATGGATATGAGGCTTTAACAGCTTAAACCAGCAAAACCAATAGACCAAATAAGCATAACAACTGAGTCAGATAAGCAAAATAAAAACTAAAAAGAAAATAAGAAAATCAAATAAGCAAAATCAAAACACAAAAACTTATAAGTAAACTAGCAAATCCAAAATCAAACTAAAACAGTAAAACCCAAATAAGCATATAATCATCCAAACAGAAAAATAAGGAAAACCAGATTTAGACTTAATAATAAGCAAATCAAAATAATAATACGCATAAATCAATAAGCAAAGCAAACTTATGACAACTTATGACTATCTAGATAAACAAACTAATAGCAGACTGTATCAAATCAGATTCAAAAACGTCTATAACCAAAGCAATCCAATAAGCAGATTCAACAAACTCAAATCCAAAGCAAATAAACAAAGCAGATTTAATAAACATTAAATAAAACAAACATTAATCTAAAATTAACAAAAAAAAATTAAAAGAGAGGAAGAACCTGGCGATGATACCCGTTGGGAAGTAGACAAGCGTTGAGCTGTCTATGAACCAAATCGAAAACGAACACCACCTTTAAACATCAACCAGTAACTTTCGAACCAAACAAAATCTACTCGAACCAGCAATCAATCACTCGAACCGGTTTTAATAAACTTCCAGTGGGGAAGTTTATTTCCACTTTTTTATTTTTATATTACTTAATTAAAAACAGTTAATAAAAGTAAATTGCAATTAAATTAAAAGGGACAAGATTAAATCAAAATAGAAATTTTCATTAATAAAAGATGATTACATTACTGGAAAAAATAAATTACAATTAACCTAAAAACTATTTTTGTATAATTAAAATAAAAATAAAAATAAGGCACTCATTAAAGTTACACAATAAGCGGTTTTTATAGGAAAACCCTAAAAACCTTCTTCACGAGTCTTGGTGAGCAAGGTTTATCATCACAGCCGTTTAATCCATCTCTTCTCTTCTCTTTCTTCAATCAACGGCTGAGAACACATCACTATCCCTTGGATCGCCAGCCTGGAAGGGTGGTGTGCTTCTTGTGTTTGTTTCTTGATGAGGTGGAAGATAATTATTAGAGGATTGGGGTTTTGGTGTTGTCACAACCAATCAAAAGAGGGAAAAAGAGGGGCCACGTCGGATGTACTCCTCCATCATCAAGATCCGATTTTCATGGGGATTTAATTAAGGGGTGTGAATAACACGCGCCCCTTAATTTAACAAAGCCCCAATTTTTTTGTTTGGTTTTTAGATTTAGGGTTTGTGGTTAAAAAGAAAGGCTGCGTTTATTTCTTGTTTTCATCGAAAGAGAAAGAAAAGTGGGTGCGTGATCTGAGGGTGGGTAAAGTTATTGTGTGTGTGAGTTGAATGTTTGACCAGGAATAAGTGAGTGAATATTATTCACTTTTAACCGTGTAAACTGATAACCCTAATGGGCTTTGAAAAACAATCCCTCTGTTTTTATTTAACATGGTATTGGGCTTTTGGCCCAAGTCTTGCAAATAATATCCGTCCTTCAACTTTAAGGTAAATGGGCCTTAATGGGCTGTTGATCATTAAGTTAAATATATTGAACCCCTTATTGGGCTTTTGAGCCCAATAACCAAAAGTGGGGCCCACAAGGCCCAGTTATCCTCTTTTAAGACAAATCCACTAAAACGAGCTCGATTTCGGCTTCCTTGTTCATTTCTTTAA
This sequence comes from Glebionis coronaria, assembly GCA_025667525.1. Lineage (NCBI taxonomy): Eukaryota > Viridiplantae > Streptophyta > Magnoliopsida > Asterales > Asteraceae > Glebionis > Glebionis coronaria. The sequence goes on from CM046877.1 coordinate 332,469,918, forward strand.
AACCCGTGTTGATTTGCCGGTTTTCGTGATCTTTGGCACATTTTTGGTCTTTTGACTTTGTCTTCGTCTCTTTCTTGGACTTTTCTTCAACAGTTGACCGTGAAATCCCGTGTTTTCTTTCCTTTTTATCTTTTGTACCTATTTAACACAAAACACAAAAGCACGCGTAATTTCGACTTTTACGATATTAAACACATGATTAGGTCTTGTTTTTCCTTGATTTTAGTGGCAAAAGGATAAGTGTTTTCACACTTATTAAATCCGCTACACTTGACCATTGCAATGACCCCATGCAATGCATAGTTTTAAAGCATAAAGTTACATAGGGATGGCAAAAAACCCGACCCGACGGGGAAACCCGAAACTCGGATTAATTGGGGCGGGTCGGGTTAACTTTATTGGGTTATGGGGAGGGTTTGGGGCTTAAACGGGGATTTTTAATCGGGTTTGGGACAAACACGCGGAATAAGATCCCCGACCCGCCCCGTCCGATTAATATACACATATACAAATATAAGTATTTTGTCATAGTATTTTTTTACTATTTACGTCATAATAAATATTTCTTTAGTATTTTATCTTTTCACTATTGCAAATTGTTATTACAGAAACTTGTTTAATGTATTGTAAGTTCTTTGTGGTGTAACATATCACTATTTATGTATAATAGTATCGTTTTAAACCTTATAAGTCTTGTTTGTAATTCATTATTATATAATTAGTAAGTTTTTAATACTTCAAGCTTATTTTTAACAGTCTAAAAATAATAATAAATGTAAAATGATGCGGTTTTGATAGAAACTTTCACCCAAAGAGGGTACTCGATAAGATCCCCGATTAATACGGGGCGGGTTTGAGGGAGCATTGATCCCCAACGGGGCACCCCGATTAAATCCCCGACGGGGATCGGGGCGGGTTTGGGGAGAACTTTACTAATCAGGTTTGGGGATGGGGACGGTCGCCCCGCCCCAAACCCGCCCCGTTGCTATCCCTAGTTACATTTTTCTCATAATTAAACATCTTGGCCTTTATTACTATTACTACTACTACTACTACGATGAAAAGATAAAAACTTTAAAGGAGACAAAAGTTAAAACAACTTGGAAATTATTTGATGGAAGAAACTTGTAAAGAAATCTAAGACTTAAATTAGGGCTTTGGTGTCATGAGTATTAATCACCCTCAAGTTTCACGTTCCCCATACCAAGCTTAAAAACGAGATCATTTTTTACCATAAGTTCTTAAGTTAAAACCACTTATATAAGACAATTGTGTAATACTCTTTCTCCAATTCCTACGTTGTATCTCTAGATTTTATGAATTGTCATTCACCCGTAGGCTCATTTGACTTATTTGATAATTATTAGTCCAAAAATGAAGGCAAAACAGTGCAATCCCGACACTCAAAACCTAACCTCGTCCTCAAAAACGTTGTCACTAAAGTAAGCCCACATCAAGGATGATTTAACACGATTTGGGGAATAAATTCCCGGACCCAAAATTTGGCCAATAGTACTACTTATTAATTATTCCTCCAAAGTCATCTTGACTTTATGTGAAGTTTAGCAAGTTCACATCATATACCCTTAGGCTCTTTTTTTTTTTTTGGTAAAGGGACTGTCCCCGGTAAAAGATATATAACCAAAAAAAACATTGAAGTACAAAAGGATAAGGGTGAATCCCTTACCACAGCCCGTTACATGGGCAACAAACAAGCCATAAACTAGCTAAGAACCAATCACCTACATAAGATAGACATGCCTATCTTACGATCGACCAAAATAGCTATTTTCTATTCTTATTAGTAAGACTAAAATCATATTTATCTGCGTAGCTATCATTTGGATCAAACATATCATCGTCATCAGATTCATTAATAACTAAACTTGAGCCAATTTTCTTCTTCTTTCCTTGTTCTGGATCCATCGAACCATCTTCCCCAATTGAGTTCAGAACCTCAAACAGATTGGATGTAGAAGTTGATGCAACATTAACCTCAGATTTTTTTCCTTGTTTCTTCTCCATACCTGTTTTAGTCGGCGGCCTATAATAAGAAACCTTTGGTTTAGTAAGTTTCAACCCAGCAACCGGTTTAGGTTTCCACTGTTGATCAACTTGTTTTCCTTTATTCTTCCTGTTTTTCACCTCAGTAAACTCATCTTTTTGACTATGGTAAGTAGCACGTGCTTCAGCTTCATGATCCATAGTAACGACACGTTTCGGACATTGAGCACATGAATGACCAAAAATTTTGCATTCCAAGCAATGTGGAGGCTGCCATTCATATTCTACCTCAACCCTCTCCATAGAATGCCCAGTACCATCCTCAAGAGGAATAGCAACAACTAACGAATCCACAAGACCACGATCTGACGAGACCTCAACAAGAGCACGTGCATATGTACATCGTCCCCAAGGATTAATGCACATGTCACATGTATAACTATCCAACATAATAGGTTTACCCAATTTAGAAGTGATGATACTAAGACCCACCTCTGAATATGCAGCAATAGGAATGTTATGGACTTTGATCCACACCGGAACAGAAGTAACCTCTTCCTTTACAAGCTTCGTATTAGGCTTCCAAATATTGAGAATAATAGGGACTAACCTGATCATCCAGGGACCACTTTCAATCACCTGCTCCATCCCCTCCTTATTCTTAAACTTAAACAAATAAAAACCATTTCGAACGATAACTCGCTCGATTCCATACTTTGCCCATGTATTCATCACATACCTCTCCACTAACGGAAAAGCAACTCTTTTACCAATGAAATAGCCATACAAAGTATTAGAAAAATGAGCCTTAACCTCGTCAACCGCCTTTAGAGGAATAGCCACATCCGCACCCGAGACGTTCTCGAAATCCGTAATATGGGCAACCTTAATGACTCGTTTAGGTCTTATATGTTCCTTGAGTAAATCAGCAAACCCTTGTTTGTTATGTGTCATACTAATATCAGCCTTTACTTGACTTGAAAGTAGACACGCATCGCCCGTAGCCGCCACAGCAGGGCTGGTAGTATCACATGGCTGAACATCAGCAGCAAACCCCCTCGAGGTAGCAACAGGTTCCAAAACCTCATTACCAGCCGCCGTAGGTGTTAAAGGAGCCCTAACTCCCATGTTATCATGAGCAGAATTATCACGCTGCGAATCAGACCCTACTCCAGCAAAATCCGTCGTCCCAACACCAGCCTCCATTGTATTAAAGCTGCTGAGTTTCGTAGGAGCCCTAACTCCATACGTTTCTGGATTGGCCTCCCTCAATCGTTGCATACGCTCAGCAAGAGCACCTAAATCTACCCTATTCAGACCCTCCATTATTCACACCAACACACACCACCCAATAGCGACACAGATTAGATCACGAGCAAACACCCTAACAAATACCCCTTAAACAACTCCCATTAACTGAGCAGGCACAAATACCACCGTTCAGATCCAAGAAAGAAACCCTAATTTTAAAAAAGAAACAAAACCGTAAGCAGCCCTTAAAAAACGTGAATAACACTAAGAATCTCCTACAACTCAGAATAAAAACGTTTAAACAACACAATCTAAGATTCTGTTGACAAAAACGAATCTAATAATGATTAGGTAGATGAAACTAAGATTAAAAAACGAATAAGAAAGGATGGTTAGAAGTTTTGGCGGCTAGAATAAAAAATTAGGGTTTCTTATACCCTTAGGCTCTTTAAGATGTAAAAATGCTCCTCATCTATTGTCCACACCCTAAGGGTCCTTGAACGATAAACGAGGGAATTGATTTTTTTTGATCAATTTTTATTCAACACTTACCATGCTATACACCCTAAGGCTCTAATGACAAGGTTCGTGCTACATGTCCCACACCCTAAGGCTCCTTGAGGTCATGTTTTAATCTTATTCTTTCTTATTTATGATATATATAGTAGGCCAAATTACGCGGTCCCATGGTCTGAATACGTCCTACTTAGTGGTTATGAGCCACCATAGTCAGAAGTCCACAACGCTGGCACCTTCAATGTGTTCATGCTTTAATTACAAGGAGATAAAAGATTTGGCTAAGAGTTAAGATATCGAATCTACACCGCAAAAATCCTCATTTATTAAGCAATTAAATATACAAGCGGGAAGAAAGAGCCACAAAAATTCATATAAGCAAGAATTAACCCTTAAACTTATTATCAACTCTATCATCTCTCGTTCTCCACAATTTAAAATCTCAAGGAATGAGACTCGTGGATGCTTAGCCTAATAAACCAATTAAGGTCCATATGGTTAAGGATACTAGCTAGAGTAAACTAGGATAAGTAAACTCGGGTTGAGTCAAAATATTTACGACGGGCCTAATATATCAAAGATATCTAAACTTGTTAAAACCATTTTATTCATTTATTACTTTTTTTGACTTTATTTTTTGAAATGGAAAATAGAAATACGATGAGATGACAAAAAGAAAGAAAATAAAAGAAAATAAATGGAAATACTACTAGGCCAAAAATAGATCAAAATTTTGAAAAACGTTGAAAAATTTTAATTTTCCGGTTAAATGAGGTCAAATTCATGGAAAAGCCCACTAAAATTCGATAGAAGTCCCCCCTACACTTAATATAAACATTGCCCTCAATGTTTAAGCATGTGGGAGAATAAACTCCCCTACACTTAGGACATTGAGTACGTTGTTTAAATCGAGCTAAGGAAGAGACAACTATAGTGATTACATTTATTCATTTTATTTATATACATGTATGAATCACAATAGCAAAAACTTATCGAAGAAACTGGGTACATGGGAACACGGGATCACGGGTCGCGTCAAAAACACCAAAAGTGGATCATTAAAGCACACATCCCTGCACAACATCACAACACAAACAACCTACTCGGCTCCCCTACACTTATTGTAGAAAATAGATCATCGGGTTGCCTCCCGAGAAGCGCTTGTTTTTGTTAACCGAGTCACGAGCCTGACTCGACCCCGAATTAAATCGTCCATGGGGAAGCCTCTAATGTAATACCGGGATCAAAAATCTTATCCTCGGTCCCGGAGGAACATAATAAATGAGAGGCAGGAGGATAAGTCTTGAAGGGTAGAAAAGTCCTCTCAACAAAAGAAAAGTAAGTGAAGTCTTGATCCACGGGCGGTGGGGTGGGTAAAGGAGACATATTGTCATCCCCCAAAGACAATGGATGGTCATTATTCGGCAAAGTCGTAAAGGTATCATTCATAGAATGGTCAATGTCACCTCCCGGGTCAAAACACTCATCCTCGGTAATAGATTCTAAAGGTTGGGAGGAAAGGTGCTCGGGAGGGAGACTTGGGACAATATCTTCATTAATAAAATTATCAAAGAGAATGTCCCCCTCCGTGTCATCATCAGTACCCGTAGGTATTGAGAGATTGTCAATTTCTTCCATATATGGGTCATTATTCTCAACGGGAGTTAAAGACGGAGGTAAAGATTCATGGATAGGAGTAGAATTCAACGCTTCAATTTGAGAAATAAGAAGATGAACTTTCAATAATTTGTCGCGAAGAATAACGTCTTCCACCTCATAAGTCAGAGAGAATAAATCGTCATCGCCCGCATCTCCCGGTGGAAATGGGTGCAAAGGAGAAATTTCAAACGTGAAATCCTCATAACATGGAGAAATGTCATCCGTAAGAGCGACCTCGTCCGTAAGCTCCGCAAAAGTCGGCACATCACAAACCTCATCAAAGAATTTGTCGAGACCAAAATCACTAATCTCACTCGATGTATCACAATCCTTAGATGCATTTGGGATATCGAGAGAAGGAATTACAATTGCACTAGGATGTTGAGCAACAAGATCATTCCAAGAAATAGAATTCTCATCGTCATCATCATCATAATAGTAAGAACGCACAAGAGGAGGAGTAGAAGCACTAAGATTAGATACTTGCTCTTGTCGGCTTTCGTCATGCAAGCTAACTTTGAGTTGTTTTAATCTTTCTAGAATTTCATCCAAACTAGTGAGTTGTTCCTCAAAAGAAGGTTGATGAACAACGGAGTATTGTAGGGGTTCAAAATGTTGAAAACCGGAATTATAGAACGGATGTGGCTCATAATTCATCGGTTGACAATAAGAAGTATCGTGAGGGGCCCCACAATTGTTGCAACACGGGTATTGAGAAAAACCCGGTGCATGTTGCGGATACGGATCCTCATATATGGGAGAGGTGAAGTACGAATTGGCTGAATTGCAAAATGGAAAAAATCCAAGTTGTGTATTGTCGATATGATAGCCGCATCGCTCACATGTACACCATTGACATGTTTGATAACCATTCCATGGTCTCCCACACCTTACGCAGTACGAATTCATGAAGAATTAAAAATAAGAGGGATAGAGAAAAGAATTAAACACAATAGAGGATAAAGAGGAGTATTTTTGGTGTAATACTTTAGGAAAAGTATTACTTTTGGATTTTTAATTTTTTTTTTGGTGCAAATCTTATGAAAGATTTTCCTTTTGATGATTTTTTAATTTTTGTATTTTTATCTTTTTGATTTCTTATGTTTTAGATTTTTTAACAAGAAAAATAACGTTCAAAATCGAACGGATCCCAAAATCTAAATGTCTAACGACAAATCGTCAATCATAACGAGCGAAGCGGCATCGGCGCCATTTTAATGTTGGTATTTTGCAATGCAAATTAGCAATTAAAGTTCATTTTCCTCGACTCACTCGTAATTGATATCGGAATTAGCGTAAGATTTATTGTTTTTGGTAAATAAAACTTTTTGGTATTTAAAACTAATTAAAAACTATTTAATTAAAAGCTAATTATTAACTATTTAAAACTATTTAATCAAATGTGAAAACTATTTTATACTAATTTAAAGCTAATTTGAAAACAAAATTAATTAAACTAATTAAAATAAACTATTTTAAATTAAAATGAAATCTATGCAAAACTATTTTTTAAATAAAACTAAATTAATTAAAACTAATTTTTAAAAACTAAATTTAGAAACAAAACAATTTAAATTTATAAAAGTAATTAAAATATTTTTATTTTTTTATTTTTTAAAACTTAATAAAAGAAAGCTAATAAAGACTTTTAATTAAAATTAATTAATCTAAAACTTGTAATAAAACTAATTTAAAATCCGACAGCTATGATTAAATAACCTATATTAATTAAATGACTAGTAATTTAACACAAAAGAAGGACAAGAGCAAATGGTTAATACGTTGGGCAGTTAAGCTGGTGGTCGCGGGTTCGAGTCTTGTAGGAGACTACTATTTGCTATATTAATATTTTTTTTTTGGAATTTTAGGACACTCAGATCAAATGGATATGAGGCTTTAACAGCTTAAACCAGCAAAATCAATAGACCAAATAAGCATAACAGCTGAGTCAGATAAGCAAAATAAAAACTAAAAAGAAAATAACAAAATCAAATAAGCAAAATCAAAACACAAAAACTTATAAGTAAACTAGCAAATCCAAAATCAAACTAAAATAGTAAAACCCAAATAAGCATATAATCATCCAAATAGAAAAATAAGCAAAACCAGATTTAGACTTAATAATAAGCAAATCAAAATAATAATAAGCATAAATCAATAAGCAAAGCAAACATATGACAACTTATGACTATCTAGATAAACAAACTAATAGCAGACTGTATCAAATCAGATTCAAAAACGTCTATAACCAAAGCAATCCAATAAGCAGATTCAACAAACTCAAATCCAAAGCAAATAAACAAAGCAGATTTAATAAACATTAAATAAAGCAAACATTAATCTAAAATTAACAAAAAAAAATTAAAAGAGAGGAAGAACCTGGTGATGATACCCGTTGGGAAGTAGACAAGCGCTGAGCTGTCTATGAACCAAATCGAAAACGAACACCACCTTTAAACATCAATCAGTAACTTTCGAACCAAACAAAATCTAGAACCAACAATCTATCACTCGAACCAGTTTTAATAAACTTCCAGTGGGGAAGTTTATTTCCACTTTTTTTATATATTAATTAATTAAAAACAGTTAATAAAAGTAAATTGCAATTAAATTAAATGGGACAAGATTAAATCAAAATAGAAATTTTTATTAATAAAAGATGATTACATTACTGGAAAAAATAAATTACAATTAACCTAAAAACTATTTTTGCATAATTAAAATAAAAATAAAAATAAGTCACTCATTAAAGTTACACAATAAGGGGTTTTTATAGGAAAATCCTAAAAACCTTCTTCATGAGTCTTGGTGAGCAAGGTTTATCATCACAGCCGTTTAATCCATCTCTTCTCTTCTCTTTCTTCAATCAACGGCTGAGAACACATCACTATCCCTCGGATCGCCAGCCTGGAAGGGTGGTGTGCTTCTTGTGTTTGTTTCTTGATGAGGTGGAAGATAATGATTGGAGGATTGGGGTTTTGGTGTTGACACAGCCAATCAAAAGAGGGAAAAAAGGGTCCGCGTCGGATGTACTCCTCCGTCATCAAGATCCGATTTTCATGGGGATTTAATCAAGGGGTGTGAATAACACGCGCCCCTTAATTTAACAAAGACCCAATTTTTTTGTTTGGTTTTTAGATTTAAGGTTTGTGGTTAAAAAGAAAGAATGCGTTTATTTCTTGTTTTCATCAAAAGAGAAAGAAAAGTGGGTGCGTGATGTGAGGGTGGGTAAAGTTATTGTGTGTGTGAGTTGAATGTTTGACCAAGAATAAGTGAGTGAATATTATTCATATTTAACCGTGTAAACTGATAACCCTAATGGGCTTTTGAAAAACAATCCCTCCGTTTTAATTTAACATGGTATTGGGCTTTTGGCCCAAGTCTTGCAAATAATATCCGTCCTTCAACATTAAGGTAAATGGGCCTTAATGGGCTGTTGATCATTAAGTTAAATATATTGAACCCCTTATTGGGATTTTGAGCCCAATAACCAAAAGTGGGGCCCACAAGGCCCAATTATCCTCTTTTAAGTTAAATCCACTAAAACGAGCTCGATTTCGGCTTCCTTGTTCATTTCTTCAAAACCCGTGTTGATTTGCCGGTTTTCGTGATCTTTGGCACATTTTTGGTCTTTTGACTTTGTCTTCGTCTCTTTCTCGGACTTTTCTTCAACAGTTGACCGTGAAATCCCGTGTTTTCTTTCCTTTTTATCTTTTGTACCTATTTAACACAAAAACATAAAACCACGCGTAATTCCGACTTTTACGATATTAAACACATGATTAGGTCTTGTTTTTCCTTGATTTTAGTGGCAAAAGGATAAGTGTTTTCACACTTATTAGCCCTTTTATTTTTTTTATGTTTGATTGTCATTCTAATATTGATCTTTTGCATTTCAATCATCATTAATCTTCTCAGGAGTGAGCGAGATCAGATTGAAGATCAAACCCATATGGAGTTGTCTGTTAGTAGGTATTCTATATTCATTATAATTAAATCATACATTGATTAAATGTGTATCGTATGATATAGATTAAATGCCTTTTTTCTGTTTGAATTTGATGAGTATAATCGGAGAAGATCAAGATACAACCTAGCCACGGAAATTAAGCTTAGGAGAGGACGTAAGTATCAATATTTTTTCTTACAAGATCCAAGCATTCGGGCTGCCAAAAAAAAATAACATCAGATAATTAAAGAATAAAGGTACCTAAATGGAATAACATCAACACCATGCGATTCCGTCATGTATATATGTACATCTAAAATAATATGTAAAATTAACTTGTTAGCAGATCCAGGAATGCTCAGTTTTGGTGTACTCTTTTTCCCCGTGGTCTTCTTCTTCACCTTTTCTTTTACTTACTTTGGTTTATGTAGCTTTTTGAGATAGTTTAATTGGAAGAATATGTATTGCATATTAATAAATTGACATTCTTGGCTTCTTCTCATCTATTTTGCAGACGTTGGCACCCTTCGCAACAGGTGCATCATTCAGCACTGACTATAGAGGTGGAGGAAAAGAAAGCAATGCAAGGTTTCTTCCGTTTATGATTCAAATGGATATGGAATCATGGCACTCAGTTTCATATGAGATGGTTGTTGACAATGAGAAAGGGAGGTCTAAAAAAGTTAGAGGTATTTTGTAGATTTTCTAAAATGGAGACACTTACGCCAAGTGTCAGGTGGTGTCTCGGGGTAGCTTTCTCTCTGTTTGCTGCTTTGGAAAGCGCTTGAAATTGGCTCTACTACTGCCTCTAGCAAAGTTCTTTGTTTGGCCTAACCAATCGTATTAAGAAGGAAAATGCAAGATACTATTTGCTTATGTTATTGACACTTGCTCTATTAATCCTTATTCTGATGAATTTTTCTAAATCGCACTCCTATATGCCACTGCAGTGAACACAATGAATCTGCTTCCTTTGAAATTTCATCAAGGTAAGCATCTCAGAGTGATTTTGCAATGGAATTCTGAAATGTGGACGGGTTACGGGTGGTGATATTTATGTTCCTAAGAAACACTATGAGAAGAAAGTTTAGGACTTGGAGCAAGAGAAGAAAGTTTGAGACTTAGATAAAGAGAAGAGAAATTTGCAGGTTTTTCCCACTTAGTTCTCGAATCTTTTAGAGGTCATAAGCGTAAATGGTATAAATTTTTTCACTTATATTTTTTATTTACATCAATAGATTTTCACCATTGCCAATAGGTAAGAATAACAGCCTGTGCTTAGGTCTGTCATATCGACTGCCATAGAGATCAAAACCACCAATAAATGCGGTGATCTTTCTATTATTACCACGTGTTTGTGTAAGGATCTGCTTGGTTGTTTGTTTAATGCAATATCTGTATTTGGTTGTATACTGTCAAAGGGGGTGTTTGAATCCTTACGTGCTGCTTTATCAAACGACGTTTGGTTACTACAGCAAGACTGTTTGGTACTACTGAGTTGCAAAAGGTTTTTGCAGCGAAGCGGGATTTAGGATTGGTTATTGTTTTCCTAATATAACTATCATATTCAAGGGATCACTAATTGTGAGAACACTGTTCATGTACAAAATATATCATACATGTCAATTTAACTTCTTTTTTTCTTATTTAACATAGCAGTCAATGACCAAGTTAAACGATCTTGTGATCAGTTAATAAGGGAGAATGAGCAGAGTCTTGGATTGACTGTAAGGGATTTCCCATATACACTTTGTACCACCATTAACATCATCATCTACACACGAACAAGTATCGTTGGTTCATAGCTTTTAAGTTTTGTCTCAGTTTCTTAATGTGCGGCATCTTTTTACTATTACTTGTGCATGCATCACTAGAGTTCACTGTAAGTTGTTGTCAGTCTCTCTTTCAAACTATCTCGCTTTTGAAGATACACATTGCTCGAACAGATGAAGCTCGGTTTCTCTACAACACGACAAAAAGAGGTATACATTTTCCTAATATGTTCTTATTAAATTACAAGGTTTGCTACCTTTTTTAGCTCGGTATAGCCAAGTAAATTTAATGTTCGTATGATTCTTATTTAGGCGCTGCTGAAGTGTTATCGGGCATATTAAATTCTTTTATGATTAGTCGCCTGATGGTATGCGTAGCTTTGGCAGTTCCCTTGCACTACTGACCACTAGATATTATGGTGTGTTTGGGATTGCTTAGTTTTACGTTGTTTAATGTACCTCTGCTTATTTTTTGATATTAGTGACGGCTTCTAACGAATGATTGTTATATCGAGTATTACCATTGTTATATTTTCAACTCATACTAAATGAAGACACACGTATTAGTTTCAGACTTTCGGCTTCAAACTCCAAGCAGACTTTGTTACAAGACAGTACTGAACTCTCATATTGTTTTTGTTTTGTTTTGTTTCATTAGGTATAATAAAACGAAAATCTAATACAATGAAGATGTTAGAAACCTTTGTGCATCCATTTTCATGACCTGTAATGTGAAGATTTTACTAGGTTGAAAGTTCGTTTCTCGGTATCTTCTCGAATTGATCACGGTTCAAAGTGCGACTCAGTCGTTCTTGGTGGAAAATAAAATGGTTTGGTTATCTATTCTACTTAAAAGGTAAATGCACAAAATAATAATAATAAGCTAAAAACAATTAACTAATAAAAACAAAACAATATAAATAATAAAATGTAGATTTAGAACGAAACAATTAATAAAAATAAAACTAAAAGACGAAATTAATTATCGACTCGAAAATAAAGTTTACTAAATGAAAAAGGAGAGAATAAAACTAAAATGGTACTCTAAAGCTAAACGAGGCAAAACCTAAAGCGGGTACTAAATAAAAGATAAAACCTAAACTTTACGAAAAAATATTAATAGTAAAAATCGACGAAAAATTCAACTAAAAATACGTAACTTTCAAAAATAAAATCGGAACAACTTTCAGATAAAACTAAACAATTACGGAACAATAGTATTAAATAAACAAGCTAGCAAGCTAGCTGCTGGAAGCAGCCAGGTAGCCTGGTGAAAATGCCGGGAAACGGTGAGAAGCTGGCAAGCAGGCTGGTGAATCATATTTACTTTTGTTCGGAAGATTATTGGTTCGGAACTTTTCTTTTGGTTCGGAACTTTTTTCATTGTTGATTCGGAACTTAAAAAAAATATTCGGTTCGGAACTTTTTAGCAAAAATCTGACTCGGAACTTTTAACACAAAGCTGGTTCGGAACTTTTAAACAAGTTGGTTCGGAACTTTTAACACAAAGCTGGTTCGGAACTTTTTAAGATAAGCTGATTCGGAACTTTAAAAAAAATATTTATTCGAAGCATGGGAAACAATAACTTAAACGAAGAACATGAGATGAAAGCCAAGCACGAATTTAATCAAAACTAATCAAGATTAACCAAAATATTAACCCAAAACAACCACAAATGATCTACTAACAATAACCAATCAAACTAAATCAATAACACCAACAATCATAACCAAAATAATCAAAACCCACTTAATCAAAACCATAAAAATCAAGAACATGAACAATAAAGATGAAGAACAAATCAAACAAGAAGGGTAGAATGAGATTAACAATAAAGTAAAGATTCAATAAAACTTACTTGAATTAAAGAGTGCAATACAAGAAATTAAAGTGCAGGAAATTAAATTGCAAGGTATGAAAATGGTGGAAGTGGTGGTTTGTCAAGCCACCCAACCACTATGAAATGACAACTACCTAATCTATATATAGGGAGATTAGGGAGGAGCTTAGGAAGCTTCCTCCCTCTTTCTTCTTTCTCTTAATTGCACCATTAGTCCTTAAGCCTTTTAATCTTCTCAACTCTTGGACTTTAATGACTTTTGGCTCGGGATTTCTTTGAACTCGTCTTGTAATTCTTCAATAAATTAGACTTGAGTTCTTCGGCTTTAAGTAAACTTCCGTCTTTTGACTTTTTCTTCGATAAATCTTCAGAATTGGTCTTGGACTTCCGTTCTTTTCGCACTCTTGATCTTTCAACCTCGTCTTTTGTCTTTTTCTTCGATAAAAGCCCGTGAAAGCCGTGTTTCTCCACTTTTCACCTTTTCGTCCTAAATCACAACAAAAACACAAACCACGCATAATTCCGACATAAATGACATAAAATACACGTTTTGGCTCGGTTATTATTGTAATTAAGTGGTAAAAAGGATGGGTGTTTACACACCTATAAAATCCCCTACACTTGACCATTGCAATGTCCTCATGCAATGCATTAGTTACAAAGCACGTTTACATTTTTCATCAAAATCAATCCATATTGGCCTTTATTAAAAAGATAGAAAATTACGAAACAAGTAAAGAAATAAAAATCATACCTTAGGGTTTTGGAAATGTTGTGAATGATCATCATCCTCAAGTTTTCACTTTCTCCAAACCAAGCTTAAAAACGAGATCATTGTTATTATAAGTTAGCAAACTAACACGAACTCATGTGGGCCAATTATTCACTTAGACTCCCTTATTCCTAGGTGTATCTCTTATATTTTATAGTTGTCTTGAATGATCACGAGGATGCATTGTTGACTTATTTCGATAGTTATTAAGTCTGAAAAAAAAGTGAACGATTTAATCAATAGTTAGCTAAAGGACAAAATCTTTTAAAACTGCTTCTCGGGACCTCATAAAGTTCATATCTTGGCATAACTCGCTTCGCGATTTGAGACCCTTCTCGGACCGATATTTGGCAGCGACTTCATACTTCAAACCTTGAGAGACGTTCATGAAATAATGGCCTTCTCTTCATAATAGGAATTTCTTCACTTGAAGTTTTGAGAGATTCTTCATAAATGGACCACGACTTCTTCATTTTTCTCCAATCTTTATTTTGGACTTTGATATACAACGATCCGCCTCCTTTTTGAACTTGGCTTTATTTATCCTCATACCTTGCTAGGGTCTTTTCGGATAGACTTCTCCATGACTTTTAGGGAGTTTTTTGCTTTTCGTCGTGTGTCTCGATCCTTCATATTGATTTTCGATAAATGATTCTTCACATCACTTTTGGATCTTTAGCAACAAAATGTAGCCCTCATGTCTTGTTAGGACCTTTTTGGACTCGCCAATCTTCGCATCCCGCTTCAATAAGTTATGCCTTGTCTATGAACTCTAATCCATACCGAGCAACTTTTAAACAATCTTGGGCTAGAAGCTAAGTAACTTTTCAAATCGTACAACCTTATTTATTGCAGATAAATTTATTAACAAGCGATGGGAGAATAGGCTTATAATTAACTCACATAAATTCACGAAAGAATACCAAACTTATAATCGACTCTATCATCTCTCGTTCTCCACAATTTAAAATCTCAAAGAATGAGACTCGTGGATGCTTAGCCTATTAAATCAAAGTTTTGGGTTTTCGAGTCATCTATAGGATCTTGCAAATTCTTAGACTTTTTCAAGTTTAGAAATCGCATTTTAAAGTTCCCTTGATAAACGAATCTCTAGGATCAATTATAGGAACTTGCGAAAAGTTCTTGTTCTTAACCCGTGAGAGTTAAGACTTTCGCGTTTTATAGCTCCCTATATAAAAGCCTAGCAAAACTTGACTTAAACACGTTAAGGATACTAGATAGAGTAAACTTAGACAAGTAAACTCGGGTTGAGTCAAAAGATTCACAACGTTTGAAAATTTAAAACCACTTTATTAAAAATTTATTCTAATAAGGAAAGAAAATAACTATACAAAGGTAAAAACAACTATACAACTAGGCCAAAATAGATTAAAAAATTTGAAAAATATCGAAAAATCAAATTTTCCGGTTAAAATGAGGACAAATACAAGGAAAAGGCCACTTAACTTCGATAGAAGTCCCCCTACACTTGATATAAACATTGTCCTCAATGTTTAAGCATGTGGGCGTAAACTCCCCTACACTTAGGACATTGTGCACTTTGTTTAAATCTTGCTAAGGAAAATACAACTAAATAGATTCCTATTTTAGTATTGGAAAATATAAAATAGTGAATCGAAAAGAGTTTAGGATAGAACCGGGAAGACGGGAACACGGAATCACGGTTCTTCAAAAGTCATCAAGAGTGTGTCTTTGAAGCTCTAATCCCTGCACATGATAAGAAAGAAAACAAGAAACACCACGGGGCTCCCCCTACACTTATGGTAAAGATAGATAGATAATTGGGTTGCCTCCCAAAAAGCGCTTGTTTATATTAACCGAGTCACGAGCCTGACTCATCCCCGAATTAAATAGTCCATGGGGAAGCCTCGAATGTAATACCGGGATCAAAGACCTTGTCCTCGTTCCCGGTGGACAGCAACAAAGGAGAGGCGGGGGGATAAGTCTTGAATGGGAGAAAAGCCCTTTCAACTTACGTATAGTATGTGAAATCAAGATCTACGGGAGGTGGAGTGGGTAAAGTAAGCACATTGTCATCCCCCAAAGACAATGGAGGCTGAGCATTCGGCAAAGCCGTAATGTTATCAATAATAATAAAATCAATGTCACCTCCCGGGTCAAAGCACTCATCCTCCGTAAGAGTGGCTAAAGGGGAGGATGAAAGGTGCTCGGGAGGGGGACTTGGGACAATACCTTCTTGCAGCAAATTATTAAAAATAATACCCCCCTCCGTATCATTATCATCAATACCTGGAGGCATGGAGTGAATGTCGATTTCTTCCAGCAATGGGTCATTATCTTCAACGGGAGGAATAGATGGAGGTAAAGTCTCGGAAAGAGGAGGAGAAGTCAACTCTCCGATTTGAGCAATAAGAAGATGAACTTTCCGTAATCTATCGCGAAGAAGCACGTCTTCCACCTTATCCACAAGATCATGTTCATCAGTGAACTTCTCGTAAGCCGGAGAGAATAAATCGTCATCGCCCGCATCTCCTGGTGGAGATTGAGAAATTTCAAAAGTGAAATTCTCATAGCGGAGAGAAGAATCGTCATCACTAGGATCGACCTCTTCCGTAAGAGCAATGTCGTCCTGAAGCTCCATAGCAGGTAAGTCACAAACCTCAACATCCAATACTTTGTCGAGACCAACATCACTAAGCTCATTCAACGAATCTAGATCCTTAGATGCAGTAGGAACATCGAGAGTAGGAGCAGTAACTTCAGAAGATGTGTTGAAAGTGCATACAACATCATCGTCATCATCATCATAATAGTAGGAAGGACGCACCAGAGGAGGGGTAGAATCACTAAGACTAGATACTTGCTCTTGTTGCAGTCGCTTTTCCTCCGCCCATGCTTCATTTGTTAGAACAACGGCTTCTTGAAGTTGCATAATGATGGAGTGTATTTCGTCATTCAAAGTAGTGCGTTGTGGGTCAAGATTAATTTGCTGAGAGGATTGATGATTGAGGGTGTGATGTGGGGGCTCAAAGTGTTGAAAACCTGAATTATAGCATGGTTGTGGCTCATAGTAGTTCATCGGTTGGGAAGAATTAGAACACGGGTTTGGTTCATAATAATCCATCGGTGAAGAAAATTGAGGACACGGATTTTGCTCATAATAATTCATTGGTTGACAATAAGAGGTATCATGAGGGCCCCCACAGTTGTTGTAAAACGGGTAAGGAGAAAGACTGGGTGCGTCTTGTGGATAGCTATTATCAATGTCATAATTGTACCCGGATTCTTGCCCGTGACCATAAGGGTATTGAACCGGGCACGAAACATGCCAATGAGAATCGCTTCCACAATAGATGCACGGGGGAACATGAGGTGGATTCAAAAAGGACGAATTAGTCGAGTTGCACAAAGGACAAAATCCGAATTGTGTGTTGTCGATATCGTTTCCGCACCGCTCACATGTACACCATTGACAAGAGTCGTTCCCGTATAATCGTCTCCCATACCCGACGCAATGGACATAAAAATCCATAAAGAAAGATAGAGAAGCAAGAAGAATATTTTTGGTGCAAAACTTTGAAAAAGAAATGCTTTTTATGATTTTTCAAATGTTTTTGGATTTTTTTTTTTGAAAATTTTAGACATGAAAAATAAAGTTCACAAGTGAACGGGTCCCAAAAGCCAACATGTCTCTCACAAAAAACAGTAAATCCTCACGAAAAGAGCCGGCAGCGGCGCCATTTTAAATGATGTTTTTGCTAGTTGAAAAAAAGTTCGTATTCTCTCTATCTTCTCGAATTGATCACGGTTCAAAGTGCGACTTAGTCGTTCTTGGTGGAAAATAAAATGGTTTGGTTATCTATTCGACTTAAAAGGTAAATGCACAAAATAATAACAATAAGCTAAAAACAATTAACTAATAAAAACAAAACAATATAAATAATAAAACGTAGATTTAGAACGAAACAATTAATAAAAATAAAACTAAAAGACGAAATTAATTATCGACTCGAAAATAAAGTTTACTAAATGAAAAAGGAGAGAATAAAACTAAAATGGTACTCTAAAGCTAAACGAGGCAAAACCTAAAGCGGGTACTAAATAAAAGATAAAACTTAAACTTTACGAAAAAATATTAATAGTAAAAATCGACGAAAAATTCAACTAAAAATACATAACTTTCAAAAATAAAATCGGAACAACTTTCAGATAAAACTAAACAATTACAGAACAATACTATTAAATAAACAAGCTATCAGGCTAGCTGCTGGAAGCAGCCAGGCAGCCTGGTAAAAATGGCGGGAAACGGTGAGAAGCTGGCAAGCAGGCTGGTGAATCTTATTTACTTTGGTTCGGAAGATTATTGGTTCGGAACTTTTCTTTTGGTTCGGAACTTTTTTCATTGTTGATTCGGAACTTAAAAAAAATATTTGGTTCAAAAATTTTTAGCAAAAATCTGACTCGGAACTTTTAACACCTGGTTCGGAACTTTTAAACAAGTTGGTTCGGAACTTTTAACACAAAGCTGGTTCGGAACTTTTTAAGATAAGCTGATTCGAAACTTTAAAAAAAATATTGATTTGAAGCATGGGAAACAGTAACTTAAACGAAGAACAGGAGATGAAAGCCAAGCACGAATTTAATCAAAACTAATCAAGATTAACCAAAAGATTAACCCAAAACAACCACAAATGATCTACCAACAATAACCAATCAAACAAAATCAATAACACCAACAATCATAACCAAAATAATCAAAACCCACTTAATCAAAACCATAAAAATCAAGAACATGAACAATAAAGATGAAGAACAAATCAAACAAGAAAGGTAGAATGAGATTAACAATAAAGTAAATATTCAATAAAACTTACTTGAATTAAAGAGTGCAATACAAGAAATTAAAGTGCAGGAAATTAAATTGCAAGGTATGAAAATGGTGGAAGTGGTGGTTTGTCAAGCCACCCAACCACTATGAAATGACAACTACCTAATCTATATATAGGGAGATTAGGGAGGAGCTTAGGAAGCTTCCTCCCTCTTTCTTCTTTCTCTTAATTGCACCATTAGTCCTTAAGCCTTTTAATCTTCTCAACTCTTGGACTTTAATGACTTTTGGCTCGGGATTTCTTTGAACTCGTCTTGTAATTCTTCAATAAGTTAGACTTGAGTTCTTCGGCTTTAAGTAAACTTCCGTATTTTGACTTTTTCTTCGATAAATCTTCAGAATTGGTCTTGGACTTCCGTTCTTTTCGCACTCTTGATCTTTCGACCTCGTCTTTTGTCTTTTTCTTCGATAAAAGCCCGTGAAAGCCGTTTTTTTCTCCACTTTTCACCTTTTCGTCCTAAATCACAACAAAAACACAAACCACGCATAATTCCGACATAAATGACATAAAATACACGTTTTGGCTCGGTTATTATTGTAATTAAGTGGTAAAAAGGATGGGTGTTTACACACCTATAAAATCCCCTACACTTGACCATTGCAATGTCCTCATGCAATGCATTAGTTACAAAGCACGTTTACATTTTTCATCAAAATCAATCCATATTGGCCTTTATTAAAAAGATAGAAAATTACGAAACAAGTAAAGAAATAAAAATCATACCTTAGGGTTTTGGAAATGTTGTGAATGATCATCATCCTCAAGTTTTCACTTTCTCCAAACCAAGCTTAAAAACGAGATCATTGTTATTATAAGTTAGCAAACTAACACGAACTCATGTGGGCCAATTATTCACTTAGACTCCCTTATTCCTAGGTGTATCTCTTATATTTTATTGTTGTCTTGAATGATCACGAGGATGCATTGTTGACTTATTTCGATAGTTATTAAGTCTGAAAATAAGGTGAACGATTTAATCAATAGTTAGATAAAGGACAAAATCTTTTAAAACTGCTTCTCGGGACCTCATAAAGTTCATATCTTGGCATAACTCGCTTCGCGATTTGAGACCCTTCTCGGACCGATATTTGGCAGCGACTTCATACTTCAAACCTTGAGAGACGTTCATGAAATAATGGCCTTCTCTTTATAATAGGAATTTCTTCACTTGAAGTTTTGAGAGATTCTTCATAAATGGACCACGACTTCTTCATTTTTCTCCAATCTTTATTTTGGACTTTGATATACAACGATCCGCCTCCTTTTTGGACTTGGCTTTATTTATCCTCATACCTTGCTAGGGTCTTTTCGGATAGACTTCTCCATGACTTTTGGGGAGTTTTTTGCTTTTCGTCGTGTGTCTCGATCCTTCATATTGATTTTCGATAAATGTTCTTCACATCACTTTTGGATCTTTAGCAACAAAATGTAGCCCTCATGTCTTGTTAGGACCTTTTTGGACTCGCCAATCTTCGCATCCCGCTTCAATAAGTTATGCCTTGGCTATGAACTCTAATCCATACCGAGCAACTTTTAAACGATCTTGGGCTAGAAGCTAAGTAACTTTTCAAATCGTACAAACTTATTTATTGCAGATAAATTTATTAACAAGCGATGGGAGAATAGGCTTATAATTAACTCACATAAATTCACGAAAGAATACCAAACTTATAATCGACTCTATCATCTCTCGTTCTCCACAATTTAAAATCTCAAAGAATGAGACTCGTGGATGCTTAGCCTATTAAATCAATGTTTTGGGTTTTCGAGTCATCTCTAGGATCTTGCAAATTCTTAGACTTTTTCAAGTTTAGAAATCGCATTTTAAAGTTCCCTTGATAAACGACTCTCTAGGATCAATTATAGGAACTTGCGAAAAGTTCTTGTTCTTAACCCGTGAGAGTTAAGACTTTCGCGTTTTATAGCTCCCTATATAAAAGCCTAGCAAAACTTGACTTAAACACGTTAAGGATACTAGCTAGAGTAAACTTAGACAAGTAAACTCGGGTTGAGTCAAAAGATTCACAACGTTTGAAAATTTAAAACCACTTTATTAAAAATTCATTATAATAAGGAAAGAAAATAACTATACAAAGGTAAAAACAACTATACAACTAGGCCAAAATAGATTAAAAATTTTGAAAAATATCGAAAAATCAAATTTTCCGGTTAAAATGAGGACAAATACAAGGAAAATGCCACTTAACTTCGATAGAAGTCCCCCTACACTTGATATAAACATTGTCCTCAATGTTTAAGCATGTGGGAGTAAACTCCCCTACACTTAGGACATTGTGCACTTTGTTTAAATCTCGCTAAGGAAAATACAACTAAAGAGATTCCTATTTTAGTATTGGAAAATATAAAATAGTGAATCGAAAAGAGTTTAGAATAGAACCGGGAAGACGGGAACACGGAATCACGGTTCTTCAAAAGTTAACTTTTAGTGTATCAAATTCATTTTACGCGCTATCTAAAAGTTATACCCGACTCTTCTATACTATTTAATATATGAGCAGTTCATAAGACCAAAAGCACGTGGTAAGAAGACTCAAGAAGAGTGTGTGGTCCCTTTGAAGAAGTTTGATGATATTTCTGAGGTATGGTCTCTCTGCATATATATGTATCTATAAAAATATTTTATGTAAAAACGTGCCTAACTGAATCATTTTATAGCAGAAATTCATGAAATATTGCCTTGGTCAACTAAAAACCAGCCCCTGGTCCGACCTAGATGCACTTTAGTCAGAGACAAACATTATCGACGAACAACTTGCCTCCATAAACCTCAAGGGTTTCTTCACTATGAACAGCCAAATGGCCATTAATAGAGCGAAATCCGACTCCCCGTCTATTGGTAAGATTTCACTTGACAATGAATTTTCTTAGTTTTGTTAACTTTTTTTACCATTAAATCAATCACAAGTGGCCATTAGATCAAGGGTGACAATTTGGACTGGTTGGGTGGGTTTGCTAATAGGCTTAAAATGGCTCGACCGAGTCGATTTGGGTTGACCCTTGAACGTATTAGTAATATTTTGTTTCCTACTAAAAAACTTTGTTACAATAATACTGATATAGAACGGCATCATAAACCTACTCCCGGTGCGGGTAGCACAAAAATGGCAACACCAATAGCAAATGAAACAAGTCTCCAACTAAAAGTAAACACGGAAGCAAGCCTAAAAACAACATGTAACATATAAGAACTTCGTATTCAGCTCGAGAAAATACCACCATGCTTAAGAGTCTGCATACTCATTATTTTTATCACAGAGGCTCACTAAATCTAGCATGTCAGGAATCCACCAAGAAGCAACCGCCCAAAAAGCCATAAACAGGAACCAAGCAGGCTAAATAACATTGAAAAGAGCAGTATGCCAAGAAGAACAACATGACCAAAAGAAGAAGATAGTCGACTAATGGGAAAGCTGTAGATTGCCCGTGAGTCATCCAGTAGCGTACACAGAAAAGTAGGTTGTGGGGTGAAATTTTTATTTTATTTTTTTACAATAGATTTCAAGCACATTCTCGACACGTAATCTGTTAACAAGAAACAATGCATTAAACCAGATAACTGAGTTTTGTAGCAAGTTGAAGCGATTGGCTAGAAGAAAAAGGGAGAATAGAGCAAATGAAACTCGAGGTTGAAGTCTTGCAAGAGAGAGAGGTTTAAAAGTTGCCATTGCTACCCAAGGCATACTATGCCACTACACAAAGCATACCATTGGTATATTTATTGTGCAATATGTCTGTATTAAGCATATGCTTGATATTCTTAGCAATTTCAGGACCATAAAAGTGTGATAAAATCAACTTTAGTATCCGTTGCATAATCTATGGATGTTATTGCTTCATCAAGAACAAGAAGGCTGCTTTTCTTAAAAATTTCACCCCGCCTTATGCCTGGGCCAGTAAAATTGTGGCACCTACGGTTGTCACTAACACCACGCCCCTCACGGTGGTAATTGTAATCACGGGGGTTATTATTGACCAAGAGCAGACCAGCATATTCATACCTCAAGTATATATTTTGTAAGAGTGTAAAGAAGGTATATTTAACATTTCGGCCTCAAACATATATTTTCATTTTTTTTATCAAGTTTGCTAATATCTTGACAACCACTTTGGATGTATGATCGTGTGTAGGTATCAAGAAATTGTTACAGACCTACGCTTTACAGGCAAATTTGTTCTCATGACTTGCCCACGTTGGCAATACTGGAGTTAATATAGGTAAGTATCGATTTGAATGGCTGGGAATAAATGATTTCTGAGAAACTAATTTTGCTAACTAAACAAGTTTTCCAATGATATTTCTTATATGGAAATATTTGGGAAACTTCAAATCTTATAAAATATCATCACTTCTATGAACAGAATCTTTATGAACAAAAGACTCTCTCAAAGCAGTAGCTGAATTCCAAATGTAGGAGACCTCAGATGCGTGATGACGTATAGTCCCCAACCGGGTCATGAACCCGGCCACGGGTACTACCCGCATCCGAGCCATCACGAATGGGTTAGATTAATGTCATTTAAGCTTATGGGCTTGAATGAAAGTGGCCACATAAGATGGGTGCGACCCATGACCCGGCACGGCCGGAACAGGGTTAGACAGAATCATAATCCTATCAGGATTGGGATTCACCTCAAAGAATAGGATATACACTCACCATAATTAGAAGATAACAATTAAGCTAAATATGGTGATTATCTTATGGTTGGGGCCGAAGTAACAGTGACAGCCTATTAAGGTTTCACTGCCTATATAAGGAACCCCCAAGGGTTCCACAAAGGTATTACATTCTCTATACTCTCGACCTACAGCCGATTCATAACTCTAAACCGATTACTTACTCTCACACTGGAGTCTAATCGTGGGATACACTCCCACGGTAAGTCTAACGCGTGTTTCTTTAGTGTGAAGGATCTCAACAAGTTATTCACTTGGTGCAAGAGCCGGAGCCCAGCCTACCCGAATTAAGCCTAATTCGGTTCTAGCAAGAATCATCCAACTTTTGTATCAACAAGTTGGCGCCATCTGTGGGACCCAAACACTAAGCTAAAACAAGTTTTCATCTCAATCTCTCTCAATGACGAAGGGACACTTTCAGGGGAATCCCAGGAACATGAATCATGGGAACCGGAAGTCCGCAGGTGACGGGTTAATCACCTCCGCTCAAAATCAGGGCGGCCAAGCAGGAGGGCCAAATAACCGAAACCTATTTCAGTCTATTGGTGGGACAGGAACGTCCGATAATACCCCACCACCTTCCATCACTTTGGATAACCCCGACCCGGGGGTTACGCCAAAGGCTCCTACTAAG
This sequence comes from Glebionis coronaria, assembly GCA_025667525.1. Taxonomy (NCBI): domain Eukaryota; kingdom Viridiplantae; phylum Streptophyta; class Magnoliopsida; order Asterales; family Asteraceae; genus Glebionis; species Glebionis coronaria. The sequence continues at coordinate 332,493,883 of CM046877.1, forward strand.
GAGCCGTAGAGGCCACCACTGGTCGAGACTGAGATGGAGGTTGGTTTGCTCGACGACGAAGACCTCGAGCGTGTCCTCACGCAGAACTTTGACAGAATCGTCCCGGGCATCTCGTCAAGACTCAACCTGGGAAGGAACCTCCAATCCAGGCTTAACTTTGGCAGTCCCACGCCTGGTACTTCTCCTCAAACTCAGAAGAGGAGGAGGAGGGTACCCACCCAAGAACAACCTCCCCTTAAGGACGTCCCTCAACCTCGGAACGTATTCGAGCGCATAGGGGATCGCATCATGCAGAAATTGCAACAAGCCCATGAGGATGGGGATAGGTCCGATGGCTCTACTAGACGCCCGGTATTGGAAACCCCGTAAATAATCGCCGCACTAGTGTGTGGGATAGGGTGGACTCTGGTGGGAGGAAGACTCCTAACACTTCCCATATAAGGGGCTATTGTAGCTGAAAGTCCCTAATCAATGCTAGAAACCCTAATCTTAACTTAATCAACACAAGGTATTACTTTTCAAACGTAATCTTATTATTGTATAATAAAGAATTACAAGTGTTATGGATAACACCGTTTGATGACAATGTGTTGTGCACATTTTGAACAACTATAAACCCTAACTTATGAATACAGTCGTAGCTGTTTGATTCACTAAGTTCTATGCAATAATGTTATGAATATCTCAAAGTGTTAAACATTAATGCATGGATACACATCTTATTTATAGTGTTACGAGATTGACCTAAATAGTACTTGATGGTGACTACACAAGCTTTTACAAGTTCCCACATCAGTCACATGATGTCCTTCTATTCTTGGTAGTCTTCCATTATGCTTTAAGGAAACAGTTGTCAAAACAGTTTCCTTTTTCTTCATAGTCTCGAACACGCAAATGGCATGTCCAAAGTGTGCTGAGTGTTAACAGGGTATTGCCACCCCTGTTAACCCTCAACCCCTCAGAGTCCCTGATACATCTTGGCTGTTATCCATCACAGCCAATGAGTATGTCTTCAAGTAATCTTTGACTTCCTTGACAATGTCTCTGACATGGACTCCTCTGAGGTTGCTCACAGAGACTTGGATCTCTGTGAGTCTTGCGAAACTTGCCTGCCTCCTAGGCACAGGCAAGGGACTATCTATCAGCCTAATTATGTTTAAATCTATGATCAGGGAATCTAACAAGTTTAGATTCCCAACAATCTCCCCCTATTTAAACATAAATATTGCTAGATCTAACTAAGTTAAGGTAAGTGAGTTAACAGCTTCTTCTTACTCATAACAAATCTAAACAAACATACCTCATGATTTTATTAATACTTAAAGAAAATTACAAGTACATTACATAAGTAAAATAAAAGGTAAAGGTAAAATTTGGCTGTGAACATCTTCAACAGACATCATTTTTAATCCTTTCTTCAGCTTCAGCCAAGTCCAATCTGTTATCTAATTCTTCCTGCAAAGTCTTTGCAAACTTCTTGGAGTACTTAGTGTTGATCTTGAGTGACTTCTTGTGACAAAGTAGCTGAATTGTTGAAGCTAAGCACAACTCATCTTCTCTTTGAAATGCATACTGGCAAGCCCTTTTCATGAATGCCATTCCTCTTTCAGGCTCTGTATATGTCTGACCATCAACAGGGCCAACTATACCATTGGGTAGGATCAAATCCCTGTGCATGCCATCCACTTGAACGTCATCTGTAACAAAAGTTTCTTTAATAAGTTGAGACATTCTTCTTCTTTTGTTGCCAGTCTTTGGGGGTTCTTGTTCAAAAAGCTATGGAGGGGGATCAATCTTGAGTTTGGCAGCTGTTTCTTTGATCCAGGTAAACTTGGCCTTAATAGTCTTAAGCAGAAGAAAATTGGCCTGTCCAGTTCTTTTGGCAGCTAAGGCTTCAAGTTCGAACCATTCTGATAACCCAAGTGTCTTTAGCCTGAAGTTGTCAAACACATTCATATTTCCCTGTTGGTTATCCCTCCATAAGATCATCTGTGGGGTGTTTGTGGATTTATGAATGGTGTATTTGAACTTGGTTATCTTGCCAGGGGCATATCTGTTGTTAATGCAGGCATCATAGTCAGCTTTGACTTTCCTTAGTGCCTCAGCGCGTTTTGCTTCCATTTCCCTCAACCTTTGTTTTTGCTTTTCTCTTTCAGGTGGAGTCATCTTCCTTAGAGTAACTTCATTCAATTCTTTGGCTGTCTTGAGTTCATTTAATCTCTTGAATTCCTCAGCCTGTTTCTCTATTTCTTTAGGGGTTAAAGGAATCTCATTGGAAGGTGTAAAGGTTGAGAATTGGGAAAGGTCTGTGGTGGATCCTCCTGTCTCTAGCATCGCAGCTATCTTCTTGAGTTTGGTGTCTGTGTTAACCAAAACTATCTCCTTTCCTTTCTTCAAGACAGAGGACTCCACACTTATGTTTTTTAAAACATCATCTCTTCTGATAAATGCTGTCTGAGCCTGAGTTTGAATTGCTTTGGGGAGGGAGCTAACAATGAACTTTAGCTTCTTGGTAGCTGGTTCATCATCATCCCCAGGCTCGCTGGTGTTAACCAAAGCCAGGGACTTTGATGAGTCAACTCCATCTTGATTCAGTTGCTCCCCCTGAGTGTTATCCTCATCATCAGGTATTATAACAGGTGTGATGACATGTGTAATGGTGTTGTCAACTGATGATGAGCCTTGTTTAGCAAATGCAAGGTTGAGTGTTGTTTCTTTCTCCCCCTCACGTTCATCCTGGCTACGCAGACATTTGGATGAACGTGTCTGAAAATGCCTTGCAATCTGTTCAACAGAGGCAGCCATAGCACGTTGCCTTTTCCTTGAAGCCCTGGCAATCTTCAGCAGAAGGTTGCCATTTGCATTAGTGTTGGCCTGAACTCGACTGACAATGAAGTTTGCATGACGGTATTGCCTGTTGCAAACAGCTTCAAATTGTCTGTGCATAGTTAGCTCATGCTCATGAAGTAAGGCATGGACCTCTGAATCAATGACATCCTTCATTCTTGTGGAAAGATGACTAAGTCCATGTGCTACACCTTTCCTTGCACCATCCTTGATTGGTTCAGTAACCGCCTCAGCCACAGCCTTTTGTATGATTCCAGGGAATGTAACAGTGAAGTTGTGCATTTCAGACTTGATCACATCCAGCTTCCTTGATAAATGTTCAATGTCTGATTGATGATGAACAGGCTGAAGATTATGTATGATGAGGATTTGTTGAGCATAATCATCCCCCTTGGAAAAAGATCAAAGTTGGTTTGGGCAGGATGATCAAACATCAGAAATTCAGCTGTTGGATCATAGGCTGGGTGTTGGAAGACTGTTGTTGTTGAGGTAGCAGAGTTTGGAGTAACAGCAGCGTCCTTGGGAGGAGGAGTATTATTTCCAGCTGGTGTGGACATAGCTATTTCCTTGGGAGGAGAGACAGATAGCTGATCTTCCTCATCTTCTTCATCCTCCTCCTCAAACATCCCTTCAGGGATTTCATCTTCAGCATTGACTCAAGATCAGAGACATCATCCTCCAATGATAGCATTTCTTCATCAGTATTTAACGAAGGCTCTTCATCATTGGGTTTGTCTTGAGTGATTGTATCAGCCTCCTTCTCTTTTTGTACCTGGGATTCAGTGACTGGCTGTACAATTTCAGCCTGCAAATTGGTTTAATTAGTAACAGGGAAAAAGATAAGGGGAATGGTCGCCATTTCGCTGTCCCAGAGAGGCTGAGGGTGATTACTCAGCCACTCCAAAGGATAAATCCTTGGGATTCTTTTAAGTGTGAAAAAAAATATGGTTAATGATCGCCATTCGCTGCCCCTAGGAAAGCTGAGTGTGATTATTCAGCCCCCCCAAAAGGTTAAAACCTTTGGGACTCTTTTGATTGTGAAACATATGTTGTTTATGGATCGCCATTCGCTGCCCCTAGGAAAGCTGAGGGTGATCATTCAGCCCCCCCCAAAAGGTTAAGAAACCTTTGGGACTCTTTTAAGAGTGAAACATATGTGGTTAAAGGTCGCCTGTTACGCTGCCCCTAGGAAAGCTGAGGGTGATGATTCAGCTCCCCATGAAAAGGATAAATCCTTTGGTATTCTTTTAAGGGGGGAACCAAGAGGCTGTGTGAAGTACAGCTGATCAAGGTTGAGACATAAGTGTATTCAGGTTGTTGTTAGCCTAAATACTATCTAGAGGGTGCAGGGTCATCGGGGTGCTTTATAAACACAAATGAATCATTCCCTGGTGCAAAGACAGGGTGTACAGAAGTCTTAAAGAGTTCTAAGTGAATGGACAGACTTCTATGGGTCGAGGATTACCCTAACTTCACCACTCTCTCCTACAGACAATTGAGAGTGGCTGCTTGTTAACCTCTAAAAATGTACACTGATTATCTGTGAGATATCAGCTGGATTAGGCTGGTTTCCTGTCATCTCAGCTGACTTTGAGACACTAGACCCCTGTTGTTGGTCAGTAGAAGTGTCTGATTCCACAAGAGTATCTGGAACAGATGAGGTGTCAGTCTTCTTTCCCTTGGCCTTAGTAACAGCTTTGGTGTAGGAAGAAGATGGGATTTTCTTCTTCTTAGGCTGTTGGCCAGAAGAAGCCTTGGACTTGGTAGTGTGCTGCCCAGAGGTCAAAGACTTAGACTTGCCAGACACACTAGAAGTATTCACCTTCTCAGAAGAAGGGAGCAAGGACTTCTCAGCTGTTGGTAGTTTGTTGGCCACGTTCATCATATGAGAGGTGACAGGGACATCTTCAGCTCCTATTTCTTTGTAGATGGCACCTGTGATGCGGTAGGGCTTCAGAGCAGTCAATGCAGAGTTGTGGTAGTTGTCGCCCAACAGACTTTTAAAGATCAGAGATAGGAAGCGAACATAGCAGATATTCTTTTCTCTGACTTGATTTCTTCCCTTCAGCTGTTCTACCAGGTTGGAGAAGAGAATGCTTCCAACATCCACATCAGCTCCCCAAATCAGCCTATATGCAATAGCTTGATGGTTGAAGGACATCTGATCTTGGGATCCCTGCATTCCTCCCAGGGATTTAACAATGTGGGTGAAGAGGACACGCCACATGGGAGTGAAGTACTTAATCTTCAAAGGAGATTTTGAGAGGACCTCAGCTGGTGTAAGGGCAGGGTTTACATCATGGTAGGGTTTGAGTGTGGCCAGGGCTTCTTTGACAGCCTTTTTATCAACAACCTTAAGGCATTCATCTCCATGTTTCAATCCAGCCACACTCGAGAAATCTTTAAGGGAGAAAGCGAATGGGTGTTCATTGCATGAAAGGCTAAAAGTTATTGTGTCATCTACCACTTTAGCAGAGTACCAAAATTCCCTAAGGTATTCTTGGTAAAAGGTGGATGGGGATTTGGTGAAGGCTTCACTTAGGTCACAATTTTGCATGAAGCTAACCAGATCTGAGTAGGTGCTATTGGGAGCCTTTATCCATCCAATGGCGTTGTTGGAGGCGATGATGCTTTTGTTGATCTCGAAGTTGACATTTGCTGCTTTAGGAACTGAAAACGCCATGGATTTAAGGTCGAAGGTGAAAGAAAATGGAGGATGGGTTAAGAGAGATAAGTACTTAGAGAGAGAAATAGATTTGATAAATGAGAATGGTGGTGGGTGAGAAGAGAGGAGAGACAATATATATATTCAAACTACGTAAATAGTTATTCAACCGCATTAAATGCAAAGTGAGTAAATGACTGCTCAAGTGGGTCCCTTGACCTTTCAAAACTTATTTGTCTCCTCGTTATTCGAAAAATAAATGATTAAATATTTGAGAATGTTTTTTGCATTTACTTGGAAAGTAACTACCTAGTTTCATGTGAAAAACATTTAATATAGAATCAATCATTTAATGAACACATTTAATATCAAGCCACAGGCTTTGAGATATTGAGCATCCCTAGCTCAGCAACTAGCCTGTTGAACGAAGGTTCAGCCAAAGGCTTTGTAAAGATATCAGCTAGTTGCAGCTCTGTTGGAACAAAATGCAGCTCAATATCTCCCTTCATTATATGATCCCTGATAAAATGATACCTGATATCAATGTGTTTGGTACGAGAGTGAAGAACAGGGTTGTTGGATATGGCAATGGCGCTGGTGTTGTCACAAAAGATTGGCACTTTGTCATACAAAATTTCATAGTCAGCCAATTGACTTTTCATCCAGAGCACCTGAGCACAACAACTGGCTGCAGTGACATATTCTGCTTCAGCTGAAGACATAGCCACAGAGTTTTGCTTCTTAGCACTCCATCCAACCAATTTTCCTCCTAGGATTTGACAGCTGCCTGAAGTGCTTTTCCTGTCAATACAACATCCAGCATAATCTGAATCTGAATAGGCCTTGAGATCAAAGCCTGATTCCTTTGGATACCATAGGCCTAAGGATGGTGTTCCTTTGAGATACCTGAAAATTTTCTTAACAACCACTAGATGGGATTCTTTTGGGTTAGCTTGGTACCTTGCACAGAGACATGTGGAGAATTGGATATCAGGACGACTAGCTGTTAGATACATGAGTGACCCAATCATGCCTCTATATAAAGTCTCATTAACAGAGACCCCTGACTCATCAGGGCCCAAGTTGTTGGGTGGAAGCATGGGGCATTTCACTGGTGCACAATCAGCTAAGTCATATTTTTTAAGTAAATCCTTAACATACTTTTCTTGACAAATTGAAATTCCCTTAGGACATTGTTTAATTTGAAAGCCCAAAAAGTAAGTTAATTCACCCATCATACTCATCTCATATTTCTTGGTCATTAATTTAGCAAAACGTTTACTAAGATTGACATTTGTTGACCCAAAGATGATATCATCCACATAAATCTGCACAATGATGAAATCACTCTTATCCTTGAAGGTAAAGAGTGTTTTATCAATAGAACCCCTGACAAATTTATTTTCAGTTAAGAAATTAAAAAGAGTTTCATACCATGCTCTTGGAGCTTGTTTCAGCCCATACATGGCCTTGTGAAGTCTGTACACATGGTTGGGAAACTCGCTGTTCTTAAATCCCTCAGGTTGTACAACATACACTTCCTCAGCCAAATCCCTCAGGTCCCTGCCTTACTTCATGAGCATCAGCTAACTATGCACAGACAATTTGAAGCTGTTCGCAACAGGCAATACCGTCATGCAAACTTCATTGTCAGTCGAGTTCAGGCCAACACTAATGCAAATGGCAACCTTCTGCTGAAGATTGCCAGGGCTTCAAGGAAAAGGCAACGTGCTATGGCTGCCTCTGTTGAACAGATTGCAAGGCATTTTCAGACACGTTCATCCAAACGTCTGCGTAGCCAGGATGAACGTGAGGGTAGAAAGAAACAACACTCAACCTTGCATCTGCTAAACAAGGCTCATCATCAGCTGACAACACCATTACACCTGTTCCTCTACAAAGTGTAAATCAACAATGGTGTAATCAAGGACATGCTTACGTTCATCACTATCAGACATAGATAAAAGCCTGTGTACCTTTTTCATTGTGATGTCAACCCATTGTCCTGATCTTGCATCACCTTTTCCAACAGCTGGTTCATCCTCAGCTATCGCCATGAAAGCCCTGACTCTGGTGGTATCTTCTTCATCTGAAGTCAGTGGCTCATCATTCCAATCATAAGCTTCAGCAACCAACCCTTTCTCTGTCTTTTTATCACCACCCTTCTTTTTGGACAGAGCTTCAAGCTTCAAGTTCATTTGTTCTAACTCAGCTTTAAGTGCCTTGTACTTATTTTTGTAATCCTTCTTCTCAGTATCTGATGAATTGGATTGGTGAGATGAGTTGTTATGTTGTTTGAACTTGTAAGATTTGGATGAAGATGATGGATAAGAGGGTGAGGATGTCTTGGTGGAAGGACAGTCTTTTTGGAAATGTCCAAGCTTTCCACAGGCAAAGCAAGTTTCTTTTGACCTGTCAGTTGGTTTACTAGCTGATCCTATTCTTCCTGATCTTTTGAAGAATCTTCTTTGGTTGGCTAGCAAGGCTCTTTCATGAAACTCTGCATTAAGGTCTGTCAAGAACTCTTGGCTACTGCGAGTGTCTTCTTCAACATCAGAATCGCTGTCATGAGGATATGTTGTAGAGATCATGGCTTTAGAAGATGCTCCTTGGACAACAAATCTTTCAGTCTCTGACTTGTAAATAGTATCAATCATCCCTTCTTCATAATTATACTTTCCATAAAGCTGAGCAAGGGTATCATTTTTGATTGAGTTGTTATCTCTCTGAGTCTGATTCATACTCAACCACTTTCTTGGAAGGCTGTTGACAAATGTGGCATTAATCTCAGCTTGGCCAATAGTGACATCATTCATAGCTAGGTCATTGAGAAGAATCTTCAGCCTTGTATAGGTTTGCTGAACCTTTTTACCTTCAAGTGACTTGAAGGCATTGAACTGAAGTCTGAGTGCCTGAATCTTTGTCTCTCTTGTTTTAGAGGGTCCTTCATGGCCAAGGATGAGGTCTGTCCACATTTGTTTGGCTGTGGGACACTGAATGACAGACTTCATGATATGTTTGGGAAGACAGGATATTATGATGCTTTTGAGACGTTTATCTTGGTTTGCCAATTTTCTATCAGCTGGAGTCCATTGTTTGAGAGGTTTGGGAAGAGGGTTTTCTTCAGTGGATGTAAGTGCCATGGGAATATAAGGACCATTTTCTAAAATTTCTAGAAGAAAAGGTTCAAGTCCATCGAGATACACAAGAAATTGACTCTTCCAACTGGCAAAATCTTCTTCATCAAAGACTGGTACACTTGTGACGTGGGATCCACCTCTTGAGTCAAGAAGTTGGGGTAGATCATCGTCATTGGCAGGAGGGTTGAGTCTTGGTGAAGATGGGTTTGCGGAAGGTGATTGTGGTGGGTTAGAAGTTTCTGGCATGGTGGATCTTGATTATAAAACTGAGAACGATGTTTCTTGAAGGTTTTAATGTCAAACACAGCTCTGATACCAATTGAAAGTCCCTAATCAATGCTAGAAACCCTAATCTTAACTTAATCAACACAAGGTATTACTTTTCAAACGTAATCTTATTATTGTATAATAAAGAATTACAAGTGTTATGGATAACACCGTTTGATGACAATGTGTTGTGCACACTTTGAACAACTATAAACCCTAACTTATGAATACAGTCGTAGCTGTTTGATTCACTAAGTTCTATGCAATAATGTTACGAATATCTTAAAGTGTTAAACATTAATGCATGGATACACATCCTATTTATAGTGTTACGAGATTGACCTAAATAGTACTTGATGGTGACTACACAAGCTTTTACAAGTTCCCACATCAGTCACATGATGTCCTTCTATTCTTGGTAGTCTTCCATTATGCTTTAAGGAAATAGTTGTCAAAACAGTTTCCTTTTTCTTCATAGTCTCGAACACACAAATGGCATGTCCAAAGTGTGCTGAGTGTTAACAGGGTATTGCCACCCCTGTTAACCCTCAACCCCTCAGAGTCCTTGATACATCTTGGCTGTTATCCATCACAGCCAATGAGTATGTCTTCAAGTAATCTTTGACTTCCTTGACAATGTCTCTGACATGGACTCCTCTAAGGTTGCTCACAGAGACTTGGATCTCTGTGAGTCTTGCGAAACTTGCCTGCCTCCTAGGCACAGGCAAGGGACTATCTATCAGCCTAATTATGTTTAAATCTATGATCAGGGAATCTAACAAGTTTAGATTCCCAACAGTAGCCAACCAAGGGGCGGAGCACCGCCTCCCTCTCACGACCCTTCAGGGTCTGATTCGGATGACCATCCTCCCAAGCGCCGTTGGCCTAGGCATTCCCCTCCACCACCATCAGACGATGAAGGATACTACGATGATCCTTACTATCGTGATGTAGAGGAGGAGGATCTCTCCCGTCCATGATGTGACGACAGGGAGGATGCCTTCACTCTCCGCATACGGAACTACTCTGAGGACAAGAAGCGTCGTATGCCGGCGTGCATTAAAACCTAAGATGGATCTGGTGATCCAGATGATCACCTAAAGATATTTGATACGCAGGCAAAGATCGAACGATGGCCAATGCCTATATGGTGCCAGATGTTCAATTCGACCTTGATTGGCAACGCCCGTGATTGGTTTGAAAGGATCCCTCACCGTAGTATTGATACCTTTGGGGAGCTACGTACTGCGTTCAAAAATAATTATACTCAGCGGAAAAAGTATAAAAGGGATCCGGTCTCGTTAGCAACCGTCAAGCAAAGGCCCGGGGAGTCTACGGAGTATTTCACGGAACGTTTCAATGACGAGTGAACGCGCACAAAAACGATGCCAGAGCTCCTAAAAATTTCTGATTACATGCATGCCATAACGGAAAAGGATTTAATTAGGCGCCTCAATGACAACCGACTGGGGAGGTATGATGACCTCATGGAAAGGGTCAGAAAATTTGTAGAAGGAGAAACCGCGGTAGCCGCAACATATCTTACTAAGGGAAACCATAACAATCGGTCGAACGACCAGCCCAAGAGGCAATCAGGTGGTCAAAGCACCCAAGGCAACGGAAGGAACTCAAATTACAAAAGCCAGAATAAAGGAGGGCGGTCGGACGACAAATTCACCCCTCTAAAGATGACTTACCGAGATATCTTGTTAACGGAAGGGGCAAACTTCCCAAGGCCTCCCCCAATGACAACTCCAGTCGACCGCCGTCAAGGAAATCGCTTTTGCGAATTACACAACGACAAGGGTCACGACACGGAGGAGTGCATCCAGCTCAAAAAGCACATTGAATCGCTAATTAAATCAGGTAAACTCAAACACCTGGTCAAGGATTAGAAGGATGGGAAGGATAACAAAAAGTATGACAAAAAGTACTCCCAAAAGGACAAGCCTTCAACCATATATATGATCCAATCGTGGCAGCGCCGCATAAATCAGAAGGTTACTCAAAAATTTTCACGTGGCAGAGAAATCTCGTTCCCTTCTATTATGGCGAGCAACGTGGCTGATGCATAATAAGTGTGTAAACACTTATCCTTTTGCCACTAAAATCAAGGAAAAACAAGACCTAATCATGTGTTTTATATCGTAAAAGTCAGAATTACGCGTGGTTTTGTATTTTGTGTGTTAAATAGGTACAAATGATCAAAAGAAGAGAAAACACGGGATTTCACGGTCAAATGTTAAAGAAAAGTCCGAAAAGAGACGAAGACAAAGTCAAAAGACCAAAAGTGTGCCCAAGTTCACGAAAACCGGCTTAACCGACACGGTTTTGAAGAAATTATCAAAGAAAGCCGAAATCGAGCTGATTTTAGTGGATTTAATTATTTACGAAGATTTCAGGCTTAATGGGTCCCACGTTTACTTATTGGGCCCAAAAGCCCAATAAAGGAGTTAACATTATTTTATTTTTTGGAAAAAAGCCCATTAGCAAATGTTAAAGGACGGATTAAAAGAAGAATTGGGCCAAAGCCCATTTGGGTTAATAATATACGGTTTGGAAGGAAGATTGGGTCAAAGCCCATTACTTAATAAAAGAAACAAAAACAAGTGAAATTCTTCACTTGATATTCGGTCAAGTTAAAACCCAGTCAACACCCTCACAAAATATCATTACCCACTCTCACCCTACACACACGTGTACTCCTAACTTTCCCCAATAATCATTCATAATAAATAAACTTTTTTACCCTGCACTCACCCACACCCTATTTTTCCCCCACTCATTATTAATAAAAACGAAAAAATTACCCCCATTCATGTTTATATAATAAACGTAAATACTTTTCATCTTCCTATGGTGCACCTCCCTTACACACGATTACCCCCCCACACGTGTCTACCTTCTACGCACCCAACACCCCACTCACATTAAATAAAATAAACGTTTTGTTTTTTTTCCATTCGATGAAAACAATGTATCACCCTCCCATTTACTGTTTTTCTTCTTCCAAAACACACAGCCACCATATTTCTTTTACCCCCAAAACCCTAATTCACCAAAACATTTACACCATAGAAAAAAGGGGGCTTTTACCATCATATGTTAATTCACACAAACACAATTAAATCCCCCAATTTTTCGGATGCTCCACCATAGTGGTCCTATCTCTCTCATCCGACGTGGCCTTTTCCTTGCTTTTAATTGGCCAAAACACCTCAACACTCAATCCACCCTGGCAATCCGTGGCATGAGTTGATTTCAACCGTTGATTTGAAGAAAAGAAAGAAAAGAGAAGATTTAAAGGCCAAGATTTATTTGCTTAATTGTTAAGCTATGAAGAGGGTTTCAGGGGTTTTGCCTATAGAAACCCCATTTCATGTGTAATTAGTCAAGCTTTTCATTATTTTTTCAGTTTTTTAATTAATTTTAGGAGTAGGGTAATTTAGATTTAAATTTCTGAAAATTAGATTTAATCTTGTATTTTTTTATTTCCAGTCAATGTAATTTTATTTTGATTATTAATGAAAAAGTTTGATTTAATTAATTTCGTCTCTCATTTTAATTTTCTGTCAAATTTTTAATTCAATCTTTAAATTATGTTTATGTTACTGTTCGTGATATCATTATTATAAAAAAAAATAAAAAAAAATAAATAAATATGTTCGGTTCGGTTACTGTTCGAGTATTGTTTTTGGCTCTTTTGATTTTGGAACGAAGATGTTGATGATGTTGACAATTAAGGTGGTGTTCGATTTGTTCTCAAAGATGGCTCAGCGCCAATCTTCATCCCAACGGTTTCTCCAAATGGTTCTAATCTCATTTCCCTTTTTAATTTTATTGTTAAGTTTTTTATTTAGTTTAAGCTTAGTTTAATTCTGCTTTTGTGATTGATTGAGTTTTAGAATTATTAAATTTTTGTTTGATTTGGATCTGCTTATGTTTATTTGTTAGTTTATTTTCAATCTTGTTTATTGCTACTGTTTGGGGTGTTTGGATTTAATTTCTTATATTTTAGGCTGTTAGAATCTGCTTAAGAATTTTGTTAGTTTTTGTTTGGTATCTGCTTAGGATTTGATTAGGATCTGTTTAATTTTCAGTATTAAGCCTGTTAGGATTTAAGTTCAGTTAGATTGTTTGGTTTAGCTTGTTTTTGCTTATTTAGTTTTAGTGTTGTTTCATTCTGCTTAATATGTGATTATTCTGCTTATTAGTTTATAACTTATTTGATTTGCCACTGATTAGAATTTCAGCTTTGTTAGCTTATTTTGGTATTTAGTTCTTGAGCTTATTTTGTTTATTTCGTTTTGCTTAGTTGACTTATTGCAGCTTATCTGTTTTTTTACTATTTCTGTTTATTTGGCTTATTCGGTTTAGATAGCTTATATGCTATTTGCTTGTCTTATTAATTGTTTTATCTCTTGGTCTGAGTTTCTAAGTTCCAAAAAAATAAAGGTCTGCTGGGAATCGAACCCATGACCTCTCGAATACAAACCCAACAGCATAACCACTTGTGCTAAGCCCTTTATTGTGTTTTACTTTGCAACAACAAATTAATATAGGGTAGTTTACTTTGGCAGTTTAATTAAGTTTAATTCAAGTTTAAGTTTTGTTAAAATTTAATAAGATACTTTTATTTAAAATAGTTTTTATTTTAAATTTCTTTTAACTTAGTTTTTTTATAAAATATAAAAAGTCTAAAAAAATATTTTAATTTTATTTACTTTAGGAATTTTAAATTAATTTTCGATTTAGTTTTGTTTTAAATTAGTTTTTATAAAATTTCATTTAAAAGTTCTTTTTAGTTTCAAATTAATTAGATTTAAATTAGATTTATTTTAAAATAGTTCTTTTATCAAAATTAGTTTAAATTAGATTAAGTTTAACGCTTAGGTTTTATTAGATTAATTTTTAATTAGTCTTTTAGTTTAAAAATTCCAAAAATATTATTTACCAAAAACAAGTTAAGTCGATACGTTAAACCGGAAATCAAATTCGAGTCGAATCGAGGAAAACGAACTTTAATTGCTTAAATTTGGATTAACAAAATCCTAGTTTCAAATGGCGCCGCTGCCGCTTCGCTCGTACGATTGACGATTTTTCGTGAAGACGTTTGGATTTTGGGATCCGTTCTCTTTGAACGTTAATTTTCTTGCACAAAAATCAAAAATACAAAAAAAATCAAAAACTCTAAAATACAAAAAAATTAAAAAATCACAAAAGCAATTTCTTTTCTAAGCATTGCACCAAAAAAATTAAAAAAATCCAAAAGTAATACTTTTTCCTAAAAGTATTACACCAAAAATATTCTTCTTTATCCTCTTTTGTGTTTAATTCTTTTCTCTACCTCTCTTATTTATAATTCTTCATGGATTCGTCTTGCGTTCGGTGTGAGAGACCATGGCATGGTTTTCAAACATGTCAATGGTGTACTTGTGAGCGGTGTGGTTTTGATATCGACAATACACAATTTGGATTTTGTCCATTTTGCAATTCAACGAATTCGTACTTCTCCTCTTACAATACTTTCTCACCCCCTCCCGTCTATGACAATCCCTATCCGCAACATGCACCGGGTTTTTCTCAATACCCGTGTTGCAATCATTGTGGGGGCCCTCACGATACTTCTTATTGTCAACCAATGAATTATGAGCCACATCCGTGCTATAATTCCGGTTTTCAAAATTTTGAACCCCCACATCCCACCATCAATCATCAATCCTCTCAGAGAATTCAACAAATCAATGCTTTGAATGACGAAAGAAAAGCCCTTCTTTTGAAACTTCATGACGGCTTAATTCGACTGACCGAGACTTTGGAGGAGCAACAACGACAACGACAAGAGCAACTATCTAATCTTAGTGATTATACTCCTCCTCTTGTGTGTTCTTACTATTATGATGATGATGATGACGATGAGAATTCTATTTCTTGGAATGATCTTTGCGCTCAATGTCCTAGTGCAATTATAATTCCTTCTCTCGACTTGCCGGCTCTCGAGCCTAAGGATTCTACCACTCCTATTCTCGATTCTTCCACTACGGAGCCCGATGCCTCTCTCATCATGGGGGATGAGGGTCTTATCACTATTCCTTGTGACGAGACTCTTATTCCAATCCAAAGTGAGCCTACGGTTGCTTCCGATAGTGACGATGAGTGTGAATCTCTTTATAGTGATGATTCATTACCTCCCACCGACATCTTGGGAGACGATTCTTTGGCTTTCTCTAATCCCCTTTTTGATCTCGATGATGATTTTACTTCTAGTGATGACGAGTCACTATCCGATGAAGACGTTCAGAAGAAAAATTTCAAGATTTATTCGAACCCTTTATTTGATTTTGATGACGCCTACATCTCTAGTGAGATGAATCCTCTCTTTGAAGAGGGGATTGAGGACATTGATAGCTCCGACTCTCTTGCTATTGATGAGCATTCGTTGTTAGCCACGCCACCTCCCATCGTAGAGGAGGTGGAGAGATTTGACCATACTTTCCGTTTGATTCGGTCTGGTGAGGTGACGCGGGTGGTAGATATGTCCTCTGATATTTCTCATATTATGTTGCCACCCCGTCCTACCGCATGCACACCCAAGCAAGTGATGTATCGCTTTTACTCTCCTCATTTCATACCGGGAAATGAGGATGAGTGTTTTGACCCGGGAGGTGACATTGACCATTCTATGATTGATACCTTTACGACATTGCCGAATAGTGACCATCCTATGTCTTTGGGGGATCACAATTTGTCTCCTTTACCCATCCCACCTCCCGTGGATCAAGACTTCACTTACTTTTCTTATGTCGAGAGGACTTTTCTACCTTTCATGACTTATCCTCCTGCCTCTCATTTATTATGTTCCTCCGGGACCGAGGATAAGATTTTTGATCCCGGTATAACATTCGAGGCTTCTCCATGGACCATTTAATTCGGGGTCGAGTCAGGCTCGTGACTCGGTTAACAAAAACAAGCGCTTCTCGGGAGGCAACCCGATTATCTTTCTTTAATCTATTTTCTACAATAAGTGTAGGGGGAGCCGTGTAGGTTGTTTGTTTTGTGTGTTGTGATTGTGCAGGGACATGTGCTTAATGATCCACTTTTGGTACTTTTGACGAGACCCGTGTTCCCGTGTTTCCCGTGTACCCAGTTCCTTCGATAAGTTTTTGCTATTGTGATTCAAATCTTGTATATAAATAAAACGAATAAATGTAATCACTTTAGTTGTCCCTTCCTTAGCTCGATTTTAAACAAAGTACTCAATGTCCTAAGTGTAGGGGAGTTTATTCTCCCACATGCTTAAACATTGAGGACAATGTTTATATTAAGTGTAGGGGGATTTCTATCGAAATTTTAGTGGCCTTTTCCATGAATTTGACCCCATTTTACCGGAAAATGTTAAAAAATTTTCAACGTTTTTCAAATTTTTGATCTATTTTGGCCTTGTAGTATTTTCATTTATTTTCTTTCCTTTTATTTTCGCATCGTATTAATATTTTCTATTTCAAGAATAAAGTCAAAATAAATAAATAAATAAAATGGTTTTAACAAGTTTAGATGTCTTTGATATATTAGGCCCATCGTGAATATTTTGACTCAACCCGAGTTTACTTATCCAAGTTTACTCTAGCTAGTATCCTTAACCATATGGATCTTAATTGGTTTATTAGGCTAAGCATCCACGAGTCTCATTCCTTGAGATTTTAAATTGTGGAGAATGAGAGATGATAGAGTTAATTATAAGTTTGTTATTCTTTCATTAACTTATGTGAGTTAGTTATGAGCTTTTTCTCCCATTGCTTGTTAATAAATATATTTGCAATAAATAAGGTTGTACGATTTAAAAGGTTACTTAGCTTCTAGCACAAGATCGTTTAAAAGTTTCTCGGTATTAATTAGAGTTCATAGCCAAGGCATGACTTATTGAAGCGGGACGCGAATATTGGCTTATCCAAAAAGGCCCTAACAAGGCATGAGGATATCCGAGTCCAAAAAGGCCCTCACAAGGCATGAGGATTCACTTTTTGCTAAAGATCCTAAGAGATTGTGAAGATCATTAATCCAAATCAATATGATGGATCAAGACACACGACGAGAAGCAATTACTCCCCTAAAGATCATGGAGAAGTCTATCCAAAAAGACCCTAACAAGGTATGAGGATAAATAGATGCAAGTCCGAAAAGGAGGCGGATCGTTGTATATAAAAATCCTAAATAAAGAAGAGGATAAATGAAGAAGTCGTGGTCAACGTTTGAAGCATCTTTCACTCCTTATGAAGATGTATACCAAAATGAAGAGAAGACCATAATTTCAAGATCGTCTCTCAAGATTTGAAGTTTGAAGTACAAGCCAAATATCGGTCCGAGAAAGGTCTCAAATCGTGAAACGAGTTATGCCAAGATATGAACTTTTTGAGGTTTCGAGAAGCAGTTTTAAAAGATTTTGTCCTTTATCTAACTATTGATTAAATCGTCCCACTTTATTTTCGGCCTTAATAAATTATCGAAATAAGTAAAAAATGCATCCTCGTGATCATTCAAGACAAAAATAAAATACAAGAGATACACCGTAGGAATAAGGGGTCTAAGTGATTAACTAAACCACATGAGTAAGTGTTAGTTGTGCTAACTTATAGTAACAATGATCTCGTTTTTAAGCTTGGTATGGGGAACGTGAAACTTGAGGGTGATTAATATTCATGACACCAAAGCCCTAATCTAAGTCTTAGATTTCTTTACGAGTTTCTACCATCAAATAATTTCAAATTTATAAATTGTTATAGCTTTTGTTTCCTTTTAACTTTTCGTCGTAGTAGTAGTAGTAAAGGCCGAGATGGATTAATTATGAGAAAAATGTAATTTTATGCTTTAAAACTATGCATTGCATGGGGTCATTGCAATGGTCAAGTGTAGGGGATTTAATAAGTGTGTAAACACTTATCCTTTTGCCACTAAAATCAAGGAAAAACAAGACCTAATCATGTGTTTTATATCGTAAAAGTCAGAATTACGCGTGGTTTTGTATTTTGTGTGTTAAATAGGTACAAATGATCAAAAGAAGAGAAAACACGGGATTTCACGGTCAAATGTTGAAGAAAAGTCCGAAAAGAGACGAAGACAAAGTCAAACGACCAAAAGTGTGCCCAAGTTCACGAAAACCGGCTTAACCGACACGGTTTTGAAGAAATTATCAAAGAAAGCCGAAATCGAGCTCATTTTAGTGGATTTAATTATTTACGAAGATTTCAGGCTTAATGGGTCCCACGTTTACTTATTGGGCCCAAAAGCCTAATAAAGGAGTTAGCATTATTTATTTTTTTGGAAAAAAGACCATTAGAAAATGTTAAAGGACGGATTAAAAGAAGAATTGGGCCAAAGCCCATTTGGGTTAATAATATACGGTTTGGAAGGAAGATTGGGTCAAAGCCCATTACTTAATAAAAGAAACAAAAACAAGTGAAATTCTTCACTTGATATTCGGTCAAGTTAAAACCCAGTCAACACCCTCACATAATATCCTTACCCACTCTCACCCTACACACACGTGTACTCCTAACTTTCCCCAACAATCATTCATAATAAATAAACTTTTTTACCCTGCACTCACCCAAACCCTATTTTCCCCCACTCATTATTAATAAAAACGAAAAAATTACCCCCATTCATGTTTATATAATTAACGTAAATACTTTTCATTTTCCTATGGTGCACCTCCCTTACACACGATTACCCCCCCACACGTGTCTACCTTCTACTCACCCAACACCCCACTCACATTAAATAAAATAAACGTTTCGTTTTTTTTCCATTCGATGAAAACAATGTATCACCCTCCCATTTACTGTTTTTCTTCTTCCAAAACACACAGCCACCATATTTCTTTTACCCCCAAAACCATAATTCACCACAACATTTACACCATAGAAAAAAAGGGGGCTTTTACCATCATATGTTAATTCACACAAACACAATTAAATCCCCCAATTTTTCGGATGCTCCACCATAGTGGTCCTATCTCTCTCATCCGACGTGGCCTTTTCCTTGCTTTTAATTGGCCAAAACACCTCAACACTCAATCCACCCTGGCAATCCGTGGCATGAGTTGATTTCAGCCGTTGATTTGAAGAAAAGAAAGAGAAGAGAAGATTTAAAGGCCAAGATTTATTTGCTTAATTGTTAAGCTATGAAGAGGGTTTCAGGGGATTTGCCTATAAAAACCCCATTTCATGTGTAATTAGTCAAGCTTTTCATTATTTTTTCAGTTTTTTAATTAATTTTAGGAGTAGGGTAATTTAGATGTGAATTTCTGAAAATTAGATTTAATCTTGTATTTTTTTATTTCCAGTCAATGTAATTTTATTTTGATTATTAATGAAAAAGTTTGATTTAATTAATTTTGTCTCTCATTTTAATTTTCTGTCAAATTTTTAATTCAATCTTTAAATTATGTTTATGTTACTGTTCGTGATATCATTATTATAAAAAAAAATAAAAAAAATAAATAAATATGTTCGGTTCGGTTACTGTTCGAGTATTGTTTTTTGCTCGTTTGATTTTGGAACGAAGATGTTGATGATGTTGACAATTAAGGTGGCGTTCAATTTATTCTCAAAGATGGCTCAGCGCCAATCTTCATCCCAACGGTTTCTCCAAATGGTTCTAATCTCCTTTCCCTTTTTAATTTTATTGTTAAGTTTTTTATTTAGTTTAAGCTTAGTTTAATTCTGCTTTTGTGATTGATTGAGTTTTAGAATTATTAAATTTTTGTTTGATTTGGATCTGCTTATGTTTATTTGTTAGTTTATTTTCAATCTTGTTTATTGCTACTGTTTGGGGTGTTTGGATTTAATTTCTTATATTTTAGGCTGTTAGAATCTGCTTAAGAATTTTGTTAGTTTTTGTTTGGTATCTGCTTAGGATTTGATTAGGATCTGTTTAATTTTCAGTATTAAGCCTGTTAGGATTTAAGTTCAGTTAGATTGTTTGGTTTAGCTTGTTTTTGCTTATTTAGTTTTAGTGTTGTTTCATTCTGCTTAATATGTGATTATTCTGCTTATTAGTTTATAACTTATTTGATTTGCCACTGATTAGAATTTCAGCTTTGTTAGCTTATTTTGGTATTTAGTTCTTGAGCTTATTTTGTTTATTTCGTTTTGCTTAATTGACTTATTGCAGCTTATCTGTTTTTTTTTACTATTTCTGTTTATTTGGCTTATTCGGTTTAGATAGCTTATATGCTATTTGCTTGTCTTATTAATTGTTTTATCTCTTGGTCTGAGTTTCTAAGTTCCAAAAAAATAAAGGTCTGTTGGGAGTCGAACCCATTACCTCTCGAATACAAACCCAACAGCATAACCACTTGTGCTAAACCCTTTATTGTGTTTTACTTTGCAACAACAAATTAATATAGGGTAATTTACTTTGGCAGTTTAATTAAGTTTAATTCAAGTTTAAGTTTTGTTAAAATTTAATTAGATACTTTTATTTAAAATAGTTTTTATTTTAAATTTCTTTTAACTCAGTTTTTTATAAAATATAAAAAGTCTAAAAAAATATTTTAATTTTATTTACTTTAGGAATTTTAAATTAATTTTCGATTTAGTTTTGTTTTAAATTAGTTTTTATAAAATTTCATTTAAAAGTTCTTTTTAGTTTCAAATTAATTAGATTTAAATTAGATTTATTTTAAAATAGTTTTTTTTATCAAAATTAGTTTAAATTAGATTAAGTTTAACGCTTAAGTTTTATTAGATTAATTTTTAATTAGTCTTTTAGTTTAAAAATTCCAAAAATATTATTTACCAAAAACAAGTTAAGTCGATACGTTAAACCGGAAATCAAATTCGAGTCGAATCGAGGAAAACGAACTTTAATTGCTTAAATTTGGATTAACAAAATCCTAGTTTCAATGCACCTCTTACGATTGAGGTAAGCATAACCACAACGTTCGTCGTATGTATGTGGCGGGGGGTCATCAGCGGAAGTACTCTACGAACATTTCTTCGTGCAATTGCGACCAGAGATAAAAAGCCAGTTAGTGCCGGCGACGTCGTCATTCATTGGCTTTAGTGGAGACACTATCTGGCCAATAGGACAACTGCATCTACTGGTAACCATTGGGGATGAAGAGCATTCCACCACGGCGTGGATGAACTTCATGGTGATACGTTCACACTCTCCATACAATGGTATTATCAGAAGACCAAGCATCCTGGCCATACGGGCAGTTCCGTCTACGGCTCACGGCATGATGAAATTCCAAGTTGAAGGGGGAATTGTTACTATTTACAATTCGATCGCACCGGCATCCGAGTGCCACGCCGTGACAACACCAGCCCATCCAGTTCCCATAAAGGAAGGATCACCACCTCCCAATTAGAAGGTGGTAATCCATCCCGACTACCCGGAGCAAGAGATAGCCATCGGGGGAACGCTATCGGAAAAAGGGAAGAAGGCCATGTGCTCTATTCTAAAGGCAAACCTTGATATATTCGTGTGGGAGCCAAAACACATGACGGGCGTGCCGCGTTTGATAGCAGAACATAGGCTTCAAATCCGCCCGGGATATCCCCCTGTTAAGCAAAAGAAGCGTGGTCAAGAACCAGAACGCATCCAGGTAATACTGGACGAGGTACGGAAGCTGGTGGACGCAGGAATTATGCGCGAGGTATACTACCATGAGTGGTTATCCAATCCGGTCATGGTCAAGAAGCATGACGGGAGCTGGCGCATGTGTGTGGACTTCACAGACTTGAACAAAGCTTGTTCACAGAACTGCTATCCGTTACCAGAAATCGATTGGAAGGTATAATCCTTATGCAGATACCCTTTCAAATGTTTTTTAGACGCGTACAAAGGATACCATCAAATTCAGATGGCGGAGGAAGACGAGGAGAAGACAGCGTTCAACACTAGTCAGGGCGTGTATTGCTACACAAAAATGCCGTTCGGACTAAAGAACGCCGGAGCGACATATCAGCGACTTGTTGATAAAGCCTTCGACTCCTAGATAGGCCGTAACCTTGAGGTCTATGTTGACCATTTGGTCATCAAGAGCCATACGGAGGAGGCACTTCTCCGTGATATCCAGGAGACGTTCAATACGTTGATGAAAATCAACATGAAACTGAATCCAAAAAAGTGCACGTTTGGAGCGAACAAAGGAATGTTCCTTGGGTACATGATTAATCTAAACAGCATCAAGCCTTGTCCGGAGAAGACGGACGCCGTTATACAACTATCATCCCCTCAGACACGCAAGGAGGTACAATCACTCAATGGAAAGCTGGCCGGGCTCAATAGGTTTTTATCAAAGTCCGTAGAGAAGTCACTACCTCTATTTAAAACACTCAGGAAGTGCTTAAAGAAAGGGGACTTCCACTGGACAAGGGAAGCAGAGGAAGCCTTTGGGCAGCTTAAACATCATCTTGCGGCTCTTCCCATGCTAGTTGCACCCCGACCTAAGGAAGAGCTCATTATGTATTTGTCTGCTACGTACGGAGTAATAAGTGCAGTCCTTATGACTGATCTAGATTCAGTCCAGACTCCGGTTTACTTCATAAGTAGAGCATTGTAGGGGCCGGAGTTGAACTATTCATCAATGGAGAAGTTGGTTTTGTCACTAGTTTATGCCGCAAAAAGGCTGTGCTGGTACTTCCAGGCGCATCCAATTGTGGTTATCACTGATCAGCCAATAAAACAGATAATCTCTAAACCGGACATGGCCGGGAGGCTACAGAAGTGGAGCGTCCTATTAGGAGAACATAAGATCTCCTATAGGCTAAGGACAACAGTCAAGGGCCAAATTTTGGCAGACTTCCTAATTGAAAAACCTGAGGAGGACGAACCAATGGTGCGAAAAGAGGAAATTCCAACGGAACCATGGGTTTTGTTTACTGACGGATCCTCGTGCACGGATGGATCAGGAGCCTAACTCATTCTCACGAGTTCGTAAGGCATGGAGTTTACCTACGCCTTGCGCTTTGAGTTCACAGCCACGAATAATGAGGCAGAATATGAAGCATTGATTGCGGGTTTAAAAATCACCGCTAGGATGGGAGTCCGCAACCTTGAGGCCTACATGGACTCACGGCTTATCGCGAATCACATCCTAGGGGGATACCTAGCCAAGGAGGATAACATGATCCAATACTTGGAGAAAGTCAAATCACTCATCGCTACTTTTGGGAAGTTTTCAATCAAGCAGGTACCAAGAAGTGAGAACAAGAAGGAGGACGCTCTTAGCAAGATTGCGTCTACAAGCTTCGCCCATTTATCCAAACAAGTATTGGTGGAAATACTCAAGGAAAAATCCATTACAGGAGGGGAAATCGCAACTATAGTTAAAGAAGAGGGACCTACATGGATGACCCCGATCATCGGCTACTTAACTGATGAAACCCTTCCGGAGGATGAAAAGGCGGCACGGCGTATCAAAAGGAAGTCGTAGCATTTCGAACTCCGAGATGGTGTTCTATACAAGCGTTCCTTCCTACAGCCGTGGTTGCGATTCCTCGGGCTGCGCCAGGTTAGCTATGTGATTAGTGAAATACATAAAGGGTGCACGCAGGCCCCATGTCAGTAGTGGCACGAGCTTTACGCGCAGGGTACTATTGGCCGACAATGCATCAGGACGCACGAGACATGATTCGTAAATGCAGTGATTGCCAAGTACACAGGCCTGTACCGTGACATCCACAGCAAGAACTAACACCCATCATATCCCCATGTGTGAGACCCCCAAAATATGACATGGAACAACTAGGCAACAAGGGGGTAACACGTCATAGTACAAGAAACAATTAATTACGGTTCATACAAAGCTGACGAAATAAAAACATGTACATTACATCATAAAAGGTCAGAGTTTTTAAGCATAGGTCCCAGAGTTTTAGAAGCGGAAAATTATATTATTTCGTCTCTGTTTATAACATAAAGTTGCCCAAAAGATAAAATAAACTCCTGACAGTTTATATAAAACCAATCTTTCAAAAGCATCACAGAAATCTCCAAGCTGCGATTATATCCTGCGGGCTCCCATCCAAGCAAAGCTAAGTAATAATACCTGAGATTAAACATGTAAAATCGTCAACATAAAGTTGAGTGATATTCATAGGTTTAGCAGTAAAAGTGTGGAACACAAACATTCATTTGTAAACACGTAGTAGGGAAAATGGTTATATACGTCAACCACAGTCCGATACTATTATTATTATTGCTGTTTAGTTTCATGAACCGAAGCTTAACTACGTAAGTATTCAGCCTAAATACTCAGGTATAAACAAATATTAGTGCGTCAAGATAATCGGGACGGGGATAGTCAATCCCGATGGATCCACCCACAACATTCGCGCTTCGCGCAATGCACCAGGACAATTAACGGTTCATGATCGAAGAGATGAAACTCAAGGCTAACGTCTAAAAGAAATAATTATACCGAAAATCTAAAAATCTTACACGATCTGGATAGCATACAAGTTCTGGATAGCATACAGTTTTTAAATGGTTGTGTTCCACCATGTAATATCTCACCCCGTGTTTAGAAACCATATACAAGTAAAAAGGGGGCTATGAACTCACCTTAGACACGAGGTAAGTCAATCACGATACTCGGCAACTGAGTAGAAACGGTAGTGGTAGACGATCACCGACCATATGGATGCCCGGGAAACACGAAAACCGCAACCTATCAAAATAAGGCGCGCGTTAAGACTCGAACTTATCGATATGTACCAAATATAATATGACTCAAATGTTTTAAAAGTATTCATGTTTCAAAACCATTGACACGAACCAAATGAATTCATTTATCCAACGTTACTCGTTAAAACACTTGAACACTTGAAAATGACTCGTTATACGACGCCAAGTCAACACAAGTCAAACTATCCTTTACCCTTACTTGGAACAGTAGTTAAGTCATTTATATAATGACTAAGCACTTGAATAAGTCATCATGTCCGATGATGAATACTCAAACTCACGCAACACAAACATTGAACTACGTGTCCAAAATAAAATCAGCAAGTACACCCCGAATGTACACACCAATCTACCCTATCTAGACTTGTCCGTTTTAGATGAAAATTGGTGTCAAGGTCACTTATAACCTGTATAAGACCTCATTAAAATTTGAGCCAAATTTCACACTTTAAAATCCATCAGCTCGACACTTTACTCGACTCCAAATTTGGGACAGATTTGTGCACTTGTTTTGTAAAACCGTTTAGGCTGCTTTAAAAGTACAAACTCGACAATCCGTCTTTTGAAACCACTACTGGACTCATCAAACTAAGTTTGTAAACTTTGAAAATCAGTAGTTAAATTTATCTAACCAAGCCTAAAGTCCCCGAGTGTCGACCCAAAATCAGCCACAATTTCGGATTGTGCCGACTTGCGTCTCCCGGTACACGAAAACTAAAACTAGCATAACTTTTGAATCGTAATGACATAGAAGCTCTATCTTATAATAAAACGAGCGTCTCGGAAAACTATACAACAATATCAAATAATCTCAGTCTTTGATAGACCTTAAACTCACAAAACAATCTGTTTAAAGCTGCTGTCCTAAATTATACTTTTAGAAAACATGTCAAATCAATTTTCCCACCAAATATAATCATTCCCATATCTCTAGTATCACTCTACTATCATACCTATCAACCAAATACTTCTAAAAACACTTATATGATAAATTTAACAAAAAATCAAAGATCAAAAATCAACCTTTTTAACATGAAAGTATGAAGATCATTGCTTATACCACACATGCAAGATGATCAAAACACAAATCAACCATGAAATTTTAAAATTTCTTGAAAGTTGATGTATGTGTAAAATTATTGTACCATTAGAAGCATCTTTTGAGTTGGAACAAGGGATTGTGTTTAGATTTTGATAAAAACTAGTAGAGGTTGATGATTTAGGGGTGTTTGTGGTTGAAGGTGGCGGCAAAGGGAGGTGGTGAGGAGAGATTGTGTGTGTTTTTTTTGTGAAGTAAAAATGAAGTGAAATGATAAATTTTTAGTTTATATAGTATGGTTAGGGGGTAAATTGCTATTAGTGCATAGTTTTGGACTTAAAAGCAATTTAATAGTTTAAAGGGTGGAAAATGGTTATTGGTAAATATTGAAAATATTTACGGGGCTCGGGTTTCGTAAAAAATATACTTTTCAAAAGTTCAAATGCCTCATAAAAATGACTATATGATTTACCGACACGACTTAATACGAAATTAAAACGACATCATCGAAAATATTAATTATCGAAATAATCGATAATAAAATGTAAAATGTTGGGCATCCGTCAGTATCGCGATCACTAGGAATTCGCGTTGTACATTGTTTTTGAATAAACTCGTTGTAAAACGCACGCGGGTGATTTTAAATCAAAAACTTGATTTAAATAAATATGGAAAAATAAAATAAAATTTTTATAATTCCCGATAAAGTATTTATCAATGATCCGAAAATACTTAAAAAGTATAATTTATTGAAAATTAATATTATCTCAGGATTACATATAAAATAAGAAAACGAAATACATTGAAAATTCAGAAACACGAATAAAAATAATAAAATAATGTTGGGAAAAGTACGGGTTCTCACAGTCTTCCCCCTAAAGGAACTCTGGTCCCCAGAGTTCTCCTGAAAACAGTAGAAGATGCAAACAAGAGGAGGTACAAAGTGTAGAACAAAATTCATTGCTTCCCAGGAAATTTCTGCATCACGACGAACCTTAACAATTGGAACTCACTATGCTTCAGTTTCTTAAATCCTTTTCGTATAAATTTTCAGTCTCGGATTAGAATATCGATATTTCAATACGGAGATACATCAAGAGATAGGGTTGTTGGAAATACGTGCGATAAACTATCAAGAATGAACACAAGAATCGCTTAAACAGGTAAAGTACGATAAAATGAACCAAGATTGTAAATCAACAAGGGGTCGCAAATCGTGCAACTATAAAACGTGACAGTATTAAAACGTAAGAATCTAGTCACAAGCGAAATAGAAGGGAAAAATGAATAACATATGATCATTTAAAATATAATCTGTCGAAATCAGTTGTCTAGTATTTTGGTATTACTTTAAAACTTAGTTTTAAATATCTTCTTTATTAAAAGAAAATTTTACCAAGTGTAGTGCTTAAGAATCAAACTCTATATAAAATGAGTGGGTAAACAGTTGTCAAATCTTTTTTTCTTGATCCGGATTTTCGAAGCAAAAGTAGAACAGTTCAAAATAGTTATCCTGATCGGCTTAAGAACTTTTGGGTGACTGTATGAAATTATTGTTAAAACTCAGGTTTAACGTTACCATTAGGAAAAATCAGATTTTCCAAGTTATTTAGAATCATCGTTAGAAATTATAAATAAATTTAATAATTTCATTAGGTTGACAGTAAAGTATGATAAAATCAATTATTTTAAAAGATACAACTTGACACTGTTTAAACATAAGTTATAAATTTACCCAAGAGGATGTACAGATTCGATATTAAACTTGAAATGGGTATTTTGACAATTTAAACATTTGGTAAAATGTATAAAACGTTCTTAAAAATTAATAATAGTTTTTAGAAATTCAAGAAAGTGTTTAAGATATCAAACGATAAACATGTAACAGTTTCTGGTTTTCAGAAAGTGACAAAATAGCAAACGATTATGAAACGAATATCGTTCAACAATTAGTATACAAGCAATAGCACGAGGGAATAAAACAGAAGTCGTATCAACTCTTAACGAACATGATAGAATAGATGCATCGATGATAAGGACAATAAGAAACAAGGATTATAGCAATATTAATTCACGAGTGCGGTTGGCGTCACCAATAACGACTTATTAAGTTCTCATTGGTCGATACACAATCAAAAGAGAAAAGCCACACAATAAATTTCCGAATCAAAGAAAATTCCTAAGAAGTCACTTAAGAGGAATTCCAGTAAAACGAACAACATTAACAATGAAAGGAGAAATCAACACATGGTTCACACGAATTAATTTCAAGACGACAAAGTCTAACACACATCATGACAGTTACACGAAATCATCGTTCACGTCCAGTCATAAATCATTAATCGCGTCCAAATACGTTTCGTAGTTCTACCAAGATAGATAGAGATGGTCGATCATAGAAGCATAACAACGTTGGAACTTTCAAGTCTGGTATCAGTGGTAAGAATTTAGGCAAATGGTAACGAAAATTGTATCATGAGGATGATGAGGGAACAAGTAAAGCAAAGATCGCTGAGTAAGGAAATATGTGCTTGAGGCACGCACTTTGTTCAAGAAAAGATAAGGGTTCTTATGTGTAAGTCACGAATTGTTGTTACTCGCATAAAATCTAAAAGTTTTCAAAACTTTATTTTATCAAACTTTTTAAGGAACATAGTTAAAAAGTTGATTGTTGGTTAAATATTTAAGGTGACTACTATTCGGTCTTACATGGCTCCTTCTAAATTAAGCATAGGTGATCAGGCCATGCATAATTTAGGACTAGCAATGCGATGCTCATCTTCGTCAAACCAGTATTACAGGTCATATTACTTAAAATATGTATATAATGCCATTTGTAAAAACAGAAATCAAAATAGTTTATGAAACTATTCGCCAATAAGTTACTGGCTAGATATTTAATTCAACAATTGAAATGTTACAAGATAGCATTCAATTATTTAAGAGAATACATGGTAGAACAATTTATGAGAATACATTGTAAAATTAATATAAGTTAATTTTATAAGATAGCATTCAATTATTTAAGAAAGCCCAAATGAAACCTTTTGTAAAATGATTACAAACAATATCTGTTTGAGTTATATGGTAACATAACAATAGTTTATAAAGTAGCGAGTGGGTTACAAGAGGGAAATTAGGAGTAGTTCAAGACAGCCAACGAAATGGTTACAAGGTGATAAGGTTTCAAGAGGTTTAACCGAAATCGTCAAGAGACACATGTCAAAACAATAACGAACGATATGTAAACAAGATCTTCAATTCTCGATCCAAATCAGTTGTATGATAGAAGCAAAGAAAGACAATGGAATGACAATTAAGTCATAAATAAAAGAAAGAAATAAGG
Organism: Glebionis coronaria; assembly: GCA_025667525.1. Classification (NCBI taxonomy): domain Eukaryota; kingdom Viridiplantae; phylum Streptophyta; class Magnoliopsida; order Asterales; family Asteraceae; genus Glebionis; species Glebionis coronaria. The sequence goes on from CM046877.1 coordinate 332,522,886, forward strand.
AATCCGTATGTGTGCACATCGTGATTAATTTGACAATAATATACTTTTAAGAAAGTAGGGTATCAGTTAACACATAGTACAATCACTCCGAAAAGTTTCTATATTAGGAAGTTACCGAATTTCGTAAGTTCAAGATCTATGTATATGTATGACCGAACTCAAGTTACTATTCGTAAACGTTTTCAAACACAATCAATGTTTCATGGTTGTAAAATGTTATTAGTTGCAATTTTACGAGTTCACACGAATTTAATAGGCTTCAAATCATGTTTCTACTTCTATCAGTTTTGACCTTTTTAGTCAACTTTGACTTTTGGGTTTGACCCAACAAATTAACTCTCTAACGATATTCTAAGACTCAAAGTAAAATGTTATTGATGGAACCTTAAACACATCCCAACCTTAAAAACTCATGCCACATCACCCCTCATGCCACATGGGACATGCCCTGCTCACGTTTTTTTGGGGAAGAAGACAAACATGCCAGAAATCCAACGAACCACAACCTAGCTTACAACATAAGCTTATTTGGGACCCTTGATCAAAATTCCACCAACTTTACACTCCACAAACGTCCAAACCATCTTCACATAAGCTAAGATTTTCAAATACCTCAAGGGCATTTCTGGAAGTTCAAGGCTAGGGTTTTCACTTATTTTTCAGCTTTCTAGTTCACAATGTAGCCTATATAAAGGCCTTAGGACCCTGCATTTACGTTTGCTTTTGGTTTTTTCCTAGTTCACAAACTTGTAAATCCTACTTTCTGATTAATGAAATTGTGTTGAGTTTGATGAAGAAAGACCAAGGGCCATTTAATTTTAAGCTTGTTTATGTTATATGTTAACTAAAATTGAACCTTAAAACGTGTTTTCAAACCTTGTGTAAGAAATTACACATTGGACTAAAATTTGATATTTTGCTAAGTTTTCTTGGTACATCTTGGAATTTTTGGGATATAAGCTGATCATAGCACCCTAATTGTGATATTAAGGTGTTGTGAAGCTCATATCTTGGGGATAATCAAGAGTGGGTACAAGAAGTTGCATTAATCAAGTTTATTTTCCAAAAAAAGTCACCTTTCTATTTTGATATTGTGCTTCTAACCTTGTTGATTCTTAGCAGGGTTGTCTGTGGAAGCTTGTACTTGTTCTTGCTAGTACATAAGCTCTAAAATTCGTGGGTGTGGATGTACATCCATGAGGTTTGTCTTAAAACCTTGAAAATCTGATAAATTTTGGATTTTTGGTGGATTTGTGCTCTACTTGTGTTCTTGTTGTTTTCTTGGCTTGAATCTGCTTAATCTTGCATGTTAATGTTGTTAGTATGCTAGATTAGTCATTTGGGAAACTGAATCACACTTATACTTGTTTAATTTTTGGATTAAAAAGATAAAGGGGTGTTTGGGATTACATGTCTTGAATCATAAAGTGTTATTATGTGGAAGGAAGTTTGTGTTTGTGCTTTGTATCTGATATATGCTTGGTTGAGAGTATTTTGCTGCAAGTTTTTGAGTTTGAAACACCAAATCATACATTGTGCTATTACTTGTTGATTTTAACTGTTTTTGTCCTAAGATTTTGGTAAAACCTAGAGTTTATGCATGCTTAGGGTTAAAAGTTGTTTAAACATCATTTATATAACATATGTGATAGATTTGGAGGTTTGAATTTGGCTTGTTGGTCAATTGCATCAGCAAAGTGAAAACTGCATGTTTTAGTGTTCATCAGTAACCTTCATCAGCTTGAATCTTGATTTAGGCTTTAAGCCATTGCATGAAAACTGTTTAGACTTGTTCATTTGAGTTTATAATAGCTTGTGTATGCTTTTGGTGTAATTTGGTTGGCTGAATATTGCTAAAACAGCTTAGAAGTGCTCAACTGCTTATTGTTCTAAGTCTGTGTCAGATCTGGTGATTGTTTGAATTAACTGTATCAATTGGCTTGTTGGATTGTTGATTTATTTGTTTGTATTGACTCCTTATGATCCAATGATCATTTGGGTGCCTTGTTGAAACTTGAATCTCCAAAAAAGTCACTAAAGACAAAAAAGTCTACAAGTCAAGCAGTGGGAAAAGTTCCCACTGCTCAACACCCAAAACTAGCCCCTGCTAGTGTTAATTTGCTTTCAGCTTATCAATAAGCTATATTTGCTTATCCAGACCTGCAACAACTTATTTTTTTGTGATAGATCTTCATTATTTGACCCATTTGATTAGACTGGAGCTTATTGGACTTTGACTTTGACTTTTTGCTAGAAAACCAACTTATTTGACTTATTCATAAGTGCTTATTTGCTTTTTTCAGCTTATCGAGTCAGCTTATTTGAAAACTTTTTGTTGATTTAGCTTATTTAAGTCATTTAAAAGCTTTAGAAACTTGAATCAGCTCTTGGGATAGCCTAGAACTCAAAAACGACTATTTTGTCGTTCTCTATAGATTGCTTTTTGCATTTTCAAGCTTATTCCTTTGGCTTATTTCAAATTTCTTTTTATAGAAGTCTTATTTAGCTTAGAAGAAGCTTGTGTGTCTAATTTGAGCTTATGGCATTAGCTTATAGCTTAATGGGCCAAAAAGCCCATTAAGAATAAGCTGGTTGGTATAAGCTTGCTTATTTCACATTTTCAGCTTTTGGGCCTTTGGAAAAAGTCGTTTAAAATCAAATTTTGTGTCAAGTAGTGCTTTTTGGGCCATTTTTACAAACGTTTTCTTATTAGGCCCAATTTTAGCCCAATAAGGGACTGTTTTATGTTTTGGCCCATTTGGAGGCCCATTAAGGGTATTTAGGTAATTTCAACTTCATCTCTGTGTTATTTAGGTTAAATTAAGCTAGTTTGCAAATTTTTAGAATTTTTTAGGATTTTTGGATTTTTATTAATATTTTAATATTATTTTATTATTAAAAATTAAAAGTCCGATTTTCTAAGTTTTTATATTTTTCCTAGATTCTAGACACTTAATTAGGAATTTTACAACTTTCCAAATATTTTTAGGATCTTTTAATTATTTTCTAGAATTATTTTAAGTTTTAATAGTTTTTAATTGTTTTAAATAGTTTTAATTAATTTTATAATTTTCAAAAATAGTTTTAAATTAAGTTAGGGTATTTTAGAGGTTTACAAAGTGATAAAACTCATTTTGGGCTTTTTGTTAACTAAATTGATTTTTAGGGCTTTAATTAGCATTAAAAAATCATTATTTAATTAAATAAAAGGTTTGTGTGATTTTTATTTTTTGTAAACTCTAATTACATTATTTAGGATTTATTTTAATTTTTTAGGAATTTTTAGAGTAAATTTTTAAATTTGGTGCTTTTACGATTTTACGTGTACGACCTTTTCGTCTTAGTGTAATCCGTCATCGTAACCGTCATTCTCTTCGTATCTCATTTCTATTTTCTTTTCTCATAAGAATATAATCACAAAGTTAATCATTTCATTAAACACACACCAAGCCTCCTTGAGAACGATCCACACTTTGGGTCATTTGTGCACGATTTTCCTAAATCGCCGTACTTACCCTAATTTGCCCTCTTTTCTTAAAGAGTGGTAAAAACTCAACATCATTTTGGCGCCGCTGCCGGGGAGGCGTGTTGTGTTTTGATTTGGAAATTGTTGTTTTTATATAGCCATAATATCTATTGCATTAGTAGCACTCTACTAATACGTATTATCGGTTTTTTGTTTTTTGTGTGAATACTATTACTATATTGTATACGTAGAACAATAAATTCACCAGTACTCCAAATACGTGAGAAATCACAACCTTGACTTGGGAGGTCATTACCCAATCATTGTATTCGAATCTCAAACCAAAGAAAAAAGCAAAAATAGATAAATACTTTCGTGAAGCTCAATTTTGAAAAATACAAACTATAAGGTGGGTATAAGGCGGATATTATAAAATATATCCTAAGGAAAAAGGCTCTTAAGTGCTTCGCGCCGCCTCGTTTCCCCGCTTGCTTGTGAGTATTTGATTTTGAGAGCTAATCGAGGGTTTTTCCACCCAAAGTATTATTAAGTATCATATATACTTTCTTGGTTTCATTTGATTAAACCCTCTTGAACGTTTTGGTGTTCCACCAACGTTCTGAAGTCACCGAAGGCGTTCACTTCACGTGATCGTTTTCATTCCTTGAGGCTTCTTTAATCAAGAGGTTAGATTAAGGAGGAGATTTGTAGATTTTTGTCTGCTTAATACATTCACCAAAATCCAAAAAAGGTTAATACAATCAAAAACCACAAAAATTTTGAAAAATACAAAACACCAAAAAGAATCTTCTTTGCTCACCCCCACGTTGTACGTGACGTTTATGCTTACTCGTAATCAAGCAAGACGTGCACGTAAACGAAAGAACAAAACTACTCCTTCTAATCTTTCTAGTGAGGAGTCTCCTATTGACGAACCCATTGTAAGAGAAGCACCAACCATGGCGAATCGAACTATGATGGAGTTACTTCAAGCACCCACCGAGGGTTATGGAGAGGCTATTGTGATTCCCGCCATCCTTGCGGAGAATTTTGAAGTGAAAACGGGTTTGTTGTCGATGATCCAAAACAACAAATTCCGTGGTGATGAGAAGGAAAATCCACACAACCATATCCGCCAATTCAATCGTCTTACCGCCACTTGCAAGTTTAAGGATGTCTCTAATGACTCGATTAAGATGATGTTTTTTTCGTATTCCTTAGCGGGGCCCGCTAAAGATTGGTTGGAGAAAGAGCCACCCAATTCTATATTGACGTGGAAGGATCTCGTGTCTAAGTTTGTGAACCAATTTTTTCCGCCCTCTAAGACTACGCATTTGAAAAACGAGATTTCAAAATTTTCACATGAGTTTAATGAAAGTTATTCAACGGCTTGGAATAGGTTTAAGGAAATGTTACATGAATGTCCTCATCACGGTTTTTCCGACTTGCATCAAATTGACACGTTTTACAATGGACTTAATGATCATGAAAGGGATTATCTTAATGTCGCCGCGGGTGGTAATTTTTTGTGTAAAACGGTTGAGGAAGCTTTGGTGATAATTAAGAATAGATCTAAGGTGTATAGTCCTCGTAGCACGTCTAGTTTTCGTAAGGCTTCGTCTTCGGCTTCACCTTCTTTGTCTACTACCATCGATGCTTGCCAAATTGAGGCGAACTTGGAAAACAAAATCTTTGATAAGCTTAAAGTCTTTTGATTGAGTTCAAAGTTGGAGAACCAAGTGCTCCCGCTACGGCTAAAGCGGTTGAGGTTTCATGCATGTATTTTGGTGGAGGTCATGATTTCTCCGAGTGCATTACCAACGGTGGTAACACTTCGAGTGCCTACGCGGCCACGAGAACTTACAACCAAAACGGTCAAGTTACCCGCTCTAATCAATTGACTCCACCGGGTTTTGGTTCAAATCAAAATGCTAACAACAACTATCGCAAAAATCAAGTTGGTTTCAAAAACAATTACAACAAGGTAAACTATGGTAATCAAGGGGCTAATAATCAAGTTTCAAACAAAAATCAAAATGATTTTCAAAACAACAACAAAAGTTTGCAAACGTTGAAATATCTTCCAAATGAATTTGTTGAATACGCTAATGGGAACGATGCTAGGTTTGACAACATTCAAAGAGAAATCATTGGCCTAAGATCCGAGTTTAAGACCGACTTGAAGAAAGAGTTGAAAAATGAGTTAGCTAATGAGCTTAAAATCCATACCAACAAGATGGAAGGAAATGTAACTAGGTTACAACAAAACCAACAAAAAATGGAACAAGGGCAACATGAGATTAAACAAGAGATGATTAAAGCCGAGAAGAGGCAATCCATGTTTGAAGATAAAATATCATCTATGTTTGAGGCAATTATGTGTAAACCGTCTTCGAGTAGTCTTCCTAGCAACACCGTATCAAACCCTAAGGGTGAGATGAAAGTGATTACCACACGTAGTGGTAAGAAACTTAAGTAACCGACTCCTCAACCAATTTCTCCTACAGAGGAAGCAATTTAGGAAGAACCCGAGGTGGTGGTCGAAAAGGAGCATGTCCCAATCACACGAAGTACCGCTCATGCAACACCTACGGTTGACCATTTACCAACATTGGAACCCGAGATTCCAAAGGCTATGCCTCTGCCTCAACCCACACCACCTTTGCCCTATCCATCGAGACTTAGGAAGGAAAAACACCAAGAGTGCGGCAATTACCAATTTGAGCTTTTTATGAAAATGTTTCGTGATTTGCACTTTAATGTGAGTTTCGCCGATGCTTTGGTCATGATGCCTCAATTTGCCGCTAACTTTAAGAGTATGTTGAACAACAAGGAGAAATTGCATCAATTGTCTAGTTGTTCATCGGTTTATCTTAATCGCATACCTCAAAAAGTCGGTGATCCCGGTAAATTTTTTGATCGCAATCCAAGATATGGAAGAATGCTTTGCCTTGGCCGATCTTGGTACTAGCATTAACTTGATGCCACTTCCAATCTTCAAGTCGCTCAATCTTCCTAATCTTACTCCTTCACTAATGTCTATCGAGTTGGCCGACCATTCCACGATTCCCGCATGTGGATTGGCGGAAGGCGTTTTTGTGAAAGTGGGAAAGTTCTACTATCCCGTAGACTTTATCGTTGTCGATATTCCCACGGATCCTCAAGTTCCTCTCATTTTAGGTCGTTCGTTTTTAGATACGTCTATGGTTTTGATCGATGTTCATTCTAGAAAGATCACCTTACGTTTCAGCGACGAGGAACTTGTTATAAACGCAACTCAAAACTCTCAAATTTCTCATGTTTAATCTGTTGCAACCATAAACCTCGTTGATATGATCGACGTGGTTTGCGAGGAATTTTCACAAGAAGTTCTAGGTTTTGGTGATGATGAAAATAGTGGCAATCCCACTATGTTAGATCCCATCCTTGATAACTCGACACCAACCTTCACTCCATTTGAAGGTGGTGGTTTTATGTTGGAAGAATTCGATGTTCCACGTACTTGTAATGAAGACCTCGACAACGATGAGGACTTCTCGATTATTAAGGATTTCCTTAACGATTTCCCATTTCCTCCACCCGAGGAGGTTATGAGTATCGAGCCCAAATCTTCAATTGAGGAACCACCTATCCTCGAGTTGAAAGATTTACCTCCTCATCTCGAATATGTATATTTGGAGGAGGGCGACAAGTTTCCGGTTATTATTGCAAAGGAACTTTCGGATGATGAAAAAACCGCACTTGTCAATGTTCTAAAGGATCACAAAGGGGCAATTGCGTGGAAGTTATCCGACATTAAGGGGATCGATCCCAAATTTTGTACCCACAAAATCTTAATGGAGGAGGATTACAAGCCCGCAATCCAATGTCAAAGGAGGCTGAACCCCAAGATTCACGACGTCATAAAAAAGGAAGTCCTTAAACTCCTTGACGCGAGAATGATTTACCCTATTTCCGATAGCCCTTGGGTGAGTCCTATTCATTGTGTCCCTAAGAAGGGAGGAATGACCGTTGTGCCAAACGATGCCAACGAGTTAATTCCCACTAGACTCGTGACCGGATGGAGAGTGTGCATTGACTATCGTAAGTTGAATGAAGCCACTCGAAAAGACCATTTTCCCTTGCCCTTCATGGACCAAATGTTGGAGCGTCTTGCGGGAAACGATTTCTATTGCTTTTTAGATGGTTTTTCCGGTTACATCCAAATCCCCATCGATCCTCGTGATCAAGAAAAAACTACGTTTACGTGTCCCTATGGAACGTTTGCCTATCGGAAAATGCCATTCGGACTTTGCAATGCACCGGGAACCTTTCAAAGGTGCATGATGGCTATTTTTCATGATATGATCGAGAAGACGATGGAAGTCTTCATGGATGACTTTTTCGTGTTTGGTAATTCGTTCACTTCGTGTTTGTCGAATCTTGAGAGAATGTTGAAACGTTGTGAGGAAACCAACCTTGTGCTCAATTGGGAAAAGTGTCATTTTATGGTTAAAAGTAGAATCGTCTTAGGGCACAAGGTCTCGAAAGCGAGGATTGAGGTAGATCAAGCTAAGGTAGACGTCATCGCCAAATTACCTCATCCCAAAACCGTTAAGGGAGTTAGGAGTTTCCTAGGCCACGCAGGCTTTTATCGTCGATTCATCAAGGATTTTTCAAAGATCTCTTGACCTATTACACATCTTCTTGAAAAAGAGGCACGTTTTGTCTTTGACGAAGATTGTGTACGAGCCTTTGAAATCCTTAAGAGGAAACTTACCGAAGCTCCCATTCTTGTTGCTCCCAATTGGAACCTCCCCTTTGAGCTCATGTGTGATGCTAGTGGCTACGCTATTGGGGCCGTATTGGGGCAACGTCATGAGAATCACTTCTTGCCTATTCACTATGCTAGCAAGACGATGACCGAGGCTCAACTAAAATACACTACAACGGAGAAGGAGTTCCTTGCTGTGGTGTATGCATTTGAGAAATTTCGACCTTATCTCGTCTTGACGAAATTCATAGTGTATACGGATCATTCGGCTATCAAGTATCTTATGGCTAAACAAGATGCAAAGCCGAGATTACTTCGTTGGATTATCCTCCTTCAAGAATTTGATCACAAAATTGTTGACAAAAAAGGAGCCGAGAATCTAGCGGCCGATCATCTTTCTCGTTTGGAAGATCCTCACCAAAGTGTTTACGAGCCCAAGGAAATCACCGAAACATTTCCGCTCGAGACACTTGGTGTAGTGAATTCTAAGCTTGATTCTTCCACCCCATGGTTTGCGGATTTTGCAAATTAGCATGCGGGTAACTTCATCATCAAGGGTATGACGACTCAAGAAAAACGAAAATTCTTTCGTGACGTCAAGTTCTACTTTTGGAACGACCCTTACTTGTTTCGAACTTATGCGGATAAAATCATCCGACGTTGTGTATTTGACACCGAAGCTTCTAATATCCTTAGAGCTTGTCATGAGGGACCCACGGGTGGTCACTATGGTGCTAATCTCACGGCCAAGAAGGTGTTTGATGCCGACTTCTTTTGGCCTACTATTTACCGAGATGCACAAGAGCTTGTGAAGTCGTGTGACTCATGCCAACGACAAGGAAAAGCCTCACAAAAAGATGAAATGCCACAAAATATCATCCAAGTGTGTGAGATCTTTGACGTTTGGGGCATCGACTTTATGGGGCCGTTCCCATCATCTCGTGGTAATAAGTACATCCTTCTCGCGGTTGACTACCTATCTAAGAGGGTGGAAGCTAAGGCTTTGCCCACCAATGATGCTCGTGTGGTAGTCAAGTTTTTGAAAAGCTTGTTTTCTCGGTTTGGAACCCCTCGTGCGATCATAAGCGATCGTGGAACCCATCTTTGTAACGACCAATTCGAAAGGGTCCTAAGAAAATATGGGGTTACACATCGGCTTTCTACGGCTTATCACCCACAAACGAGTGGGCAAGTCGAGGTTTCAAATCGAGCATTGAAAAGGATCTTGGAGAGATCCGTTGGGGAAAATCGACAATCTTGGTCAAATAAGTTGGACGATGCTTTATGGGCTTTTAAGACCGCTCATAAGACGCCCATTGGGTGCACTCCCTATAAGCTTATGTATGGAAAAAATTGTCATTTGCCAATTGAATTGGAACACAAGGCTTATTGGACCCTAAAGCATTGTAATGATGATATGGAGACAGCGGGAAAACATCGGAAAATGTAATTAAATGAATTGGATGAATTAAGGGATATTGCTTATGAAAATTCATTAATTTATAAAGAAAAAACTAAAAAGTTACATGATTCTAAAATTAAAAACCGGGTTTTTAACATTGGGGATCAAGTTTTGCTTTTTAATTCTCGTTTGAAAATCTTTTCCGGTAAGTTGAAATCCCGTTGGTCCGGTCCATTCACCGTGACTCAAGTTTTTCCGTATGGGACCATCGAGCTAGCTCAAAATGATGGCCCCAATTTCAAGGTGAATGGACATAGGTTGAAGTACTACTTTGGCGGGGAAGTTCCATCCTTGAACTACCTCGACCAAATCACCTTCCCCAATGATAATTAGTATTGAGGGGATCGAGTCGAGCTCATGACTCGGTAATCAAAAACGAGGTGCCTCGTGGGGGAGTCCCATGCTTATCCTATGTACATATTATCGCTTTCTAATGTAGTAACGTGTGGGGATTTGTGCCCTTCCAACCTTTGTTCCGTGGTTGTTTGTGAATTATGGATTTTAGATGATCATTATCTTCACGATTGGAGCCTCTCGTATTCGTTTTATGGGAGCACTCGATCGTTTGCTTTGAAGACTTTCTCAATATCCATGATATATCCTTTGATGTTCTAACCTTAGGTTTTTAGCACACTTCATAAACGGCTTTAAATTTAACGGTTACACCCTTTCCATGCTAGATTAGGCATTCGACTACGTCTCTAGTATGTGGGTGTTTGCACCCCTAGACTTGAAACATTAAGGACAATGTTTAACTTTAGTACGGGGGGGGGGGGGGGGGGGTGAATAGATACTTGCCTTGCCAAACCTTCACGCTTTCTAAAGTTTATCTTTTTTTTTATCGTTTTGTTGCAAACTAAGGCTAAAAATGGCCAAATTTTAAATTTTTTCTCATGTTTTATAAGTGTTTGAAGACACAAATGTAGGTTTTCCGATGGAGAGAATAAGAGTAATTTTTGACTCGACCGTGCGTGTTGAGCACTTAGCTTTGATTCCTTAACTTCAGATTAGGCTAAGTCTCTTAAATGAGGACGAGAAATGATAGGGTTAATTATAAGTTACTATGCAAAACGTAGAGTACTCGTATTCTTTCAAAAACTCATGTGTTCTCGTTGTTTGCTTATTCTCCCTTCGCATGTAAATATTTTTTTCCTAATAAATATTGACTTAGCGGTTTAGTGGGGATTGTTGGGTTTCTAGTCTTTCTAGTAGCTTCCGTGTAATTAAATTGTGAAGACATTAAGGTATCGCCAGCGTCACAGTTTTGAAGTATTGGCAACCCGAATAATCGAAAGCTTCACCCAATAATAAGATTTCAAGTGCTCACCTAAATCAAGCAAACAATTTGAAGCCCCACAAGGCCGAAAAATCTATGCAAAATTGAAAGTGAATCAAGCCTTAATCTTTGAAGCTTTAAAGATCCAAAATTCACCTTAGCGTGAGGATATACGTCTTTGGCTAATAAAACTACCGATGAGGTTGATAATAAAAGGCAAGGCAAGACCGAAGTCATAATAAAAGCTTCATGGCGAAGTTGAATAAAGATGGAGGTAAACCAAAGATAATAAGGCCCTTCCGTTAGGGGGCGTAAAAAAGTCTTGGTAATAAGTCTCATGTTCAAAACCGTTATAAAACCGTGTTTATCGATCCTTCTTGTTGACTTAATTTTTTGACATCGTTGTTTATTAGGAGGGGTTATTGATTTGATGGTCTTGGTTACACCGTTAGGACTCTATTTTTAGATCTATATCTCTATTATCACATAAGTCAAACAATGTATCCTCGTGAAACATTCAAGACAAAATAAAATATAAGAGATACAACTTAGGAAAATGGGAGGATAAGTACGTGATTAGGGCGTATGAGTAGTGTTAGCATTACCAACTTATAATGACAATGATCTCGTTGCACGCTTGACATGGAATTGGGGTGAAAATCGAGGACGACGAAATTATTTCTAACGAAGCATTCACGTGTTCTTATTCTATGAACCTAAACGTCCCATTTTGCGATGAAAATCATACATTATGTCTAAAACGCAAGTAGAAGCAATAATTGTAGTGTAGCTAGTTTGTCATTCAATAATGTGAATAAAAATGAATTTTGGAGATGCTACGATACTTTATTCTAGTATTGCGTGAGGGCACGGCAATGGTTTAGTATGGGGGAGTGATGAGACTGCTTTTATACATAGTCTCATCGTCCAAAAAGGTCTTAAAATGCATTAAATATCATCAAAATACCCATATATATACTTGTGTTTGTTGCTTGTGTATTTTAGGTACGAATATTGAGAAAATGACAAAAGATCACAAGAATCATGCAAAAACGAACACGGGAAACGAAGCCGCATACTGAACCAAGCCCTAATGAAGAATTTCCCAAGAAAACCCTTGAAGATTTGAAGATTTATGAAGAAGGGTCCTCCAATATGGAAGAATTGACACTTTATACCCTTGTATGTTCATAATTACAAGATTGGTCCCTAAAGTTTGTCAAAATTGCAAAAAGGGCCCACCACTTTGAAGAATTGACAATTTTAGTCCCTCAACAAAACTAAAATGTCAATATTATTCCTTCTCAAAGTCAAACATACCAAGAAGAACTCCAAGTTACAAGAATGGCAAAATTGGTCCTTTGAAAATGTCAAAATTACAAAAATGACCCTTGACATTGAAGACTTGGCAAAAATGGTCCCTCATCAAACATGATTCGACAATTTCAGTCCTCCAAAATGTCAATCATACAAGTTTAGACCATTATCCTTGAAGAAAATACCAAATCAGCCCTTCAAGAATCACAAAATGGCAAGAAATACCCCTGAAATCCTTTACAAAACTTTTTGGGGCAAAAGTGTGAAAATGAAAAGTTGCATTACAAAGGAAATGGAGTTGGACGGATTAATTTACAAAGTGAAAGGGAAATAAAAGGTGAGGGGTTAAAGCTGGCCAGACAAGAAAGTTACCTAGACTAATAGTGGGCTGCCATATGTCCCACTCACACTATCAACCAATCAAAACCCTCCCTCATGCCACCTCACATCCCACTCACCCTAAACCGTTTAAACTTAATATCAATTAAGTTAAACACACGCCAAACATGTTTTAAACTTAAAACAAAGATCAAAAACCTGTTCTTGAAGTTCATAATCCAAATTGGGGATTTTTTATTTGCTATTTAAAGGTTAATCTGCTCCAGATTAGTGATTGATGGAACCTTAAACACATCCCGACCTTAAAAACTCATGCCACATCACCCCTCATGCCACATGGGACATGCCCTACTCATGTTTTTTTGGGGTAGAAGACAAACATGCCAGAAATCCAATGAACCACGGCCTAGCTTACAACATAAGCTTATTTGGGACCCTTGATCAAAATTCCACCAACTTTACACTCCACAAACGTCCAAACCATCTTCACATGAGCTAAGATTTTCAAATACCTCAAGGGCATTTCTGGAAGTTCAAGACTAGGGTTTTCACTTATTTTTTAGCTTTCTAGTTCACAATGTAGCCTATATAAAGGCCTTAGGACCCTACATTTACGTTTGCTTTTGGTTTTTTCCTAGTTCACAAACTTGTAAATCCTACTTTCTGATTAATGAAATTGTGTTGAGTTTGATGAAGAAAGACCAAGGGCCATTTAATTTTAAACTTGTTTATGTTATATGTAAACTGAAATTGAACCTTAAAACGTGTTTTCAAACCTTGGGTAAGAAATTACACATTGGACTAAAATTTGATATTTTGCTAAGTTTTCTTGGTACATCTTGGAATTTTTGGGATATAAGCTGATCATAGCACCCTAATTGTGATATTAAGGTGTTATGAAGCTCATATCTTGGGGATAATCAAGAGTGGGTATAAGAAGTTGCATTAATCAAGTTTATTTTCCAAAAAAAAGTCACCTTTCTGTTTTGATATTGTGCTTCTAACCTTGTTGATTCTTAGCAGGGTTGTTTGTGGAAGCTTGTACTTGTTCTTGCTAGTACATAAGCTCTAAAATTCGTGGGTGTGGATGTACATCCATGAGGTTTGTCTTAAAACCTTGAAAATCTGATAAATTTTGGATTTTTGGTGGATTTGTGCTCTACTTGTGTTCTTGTTGTTTTCTTGGCTTGAATCTGCTTAATCTTGCATGTTAATGTTGTTAGTATGCTAGAGTAGTCATTTGGTAAACTGAATCACACTTATACTTGTTTAATTTTTGGATTAAAAAGATAAAGGGGTGTTTGGGATTACCTGTCTTGAATCATAAAGTGTTATTGTGTTGAAGGAAGTTTGTGTTTGTGCTTTGTATCTGATATATGCTTGGTTGAGAGTATTTTGCTGCAAGTTTTTGAGTTTGAAACACCAAATCATACATTGTGCTATTACTTGTTGATTTTAACTGTTTTTGACCTAAGATTTTCGTAAAACCTAGAGTTTATGCATGCTTAGGGTTAAAAGTTGTTTAAACATCATTTATATAACATATGTGATAGATTTGGAGGTTTGAATTTGGCTTGTTGGTCAATTACATCAGCAAAGTGAAAACTGCATGTTTTAGTGTTCATCAGTAACCTTCATCAGCTTGAATCGTGATTTAGGCTTTAAGCCATTGCATGAAAACTGTTTAGACTTGTTCATTTGAGTTTATAATACTTTGTGTATGCTTTTGGTGCAATTTGGTTGGCTGAATATTGCTAAAACAGCTTAGAAGTGCTCAACTGCTTATTGTTCTAAGTCTGTGTCAGATCTGGTGATTGTTTGAATTAACTGTATCAATTGGCTTGTTGAATTGTTGATTTCTTTGTTTGTATTGACTCCTTATGATCCAATGATCATTTGGGTGCCTTGTTGAAACCTGAATCTCCAAAAAAGTCACTAAAGACAAAAAAGTCTACAAGTCAAGCAGTGGGAAAAGTTCCCACTGCTCAACACCCAAAACTAGCCCCTGCTAGTGTTAATTTGCTTTCAGCTTATCAATAAGCTATATTTGATTATCCGGACCTGCAACAACTTATTTTTTGTGATAGATCTTCATTATTTGACCCATTTGATTAGACTGGAGCTTATTGGACTTTGACTTTGACTTTTTGCTAGAAAACCAACTTATTTGACTTTTTCATAAGTGCTTATTTGCTTTTTTCAGCTTATTGAGTCAGCTTATTTGAAAACTTTTTGTTGATTAAGCTTTATTAAGTCATTTATAAGCTTTAGAAACTTGAATTAGCTCTTGGGATAGCCTAGAACTCAAAAACGACTATTTTGTCGTTTTCTATAGATTGCTTTTTGCATTTTCAGGCTTATTCCTTTGGCTTATTTCAAATTTCTTTTTACAGAAGTCTTATTTAGCTCAAAAGAAGCTTGTGTGTCTAATTTGAGCTTATGGCATTAGCTTATAGCTTAATGGGCCAAAAAGCCCATTAAGAATAAGCTGGTTGGTATAAGCTTGCTTATTTCACATTTTCAGCTTTTGGGCCTTTGGAAAAAGATGTTTAAAATCAAATTTTGAGTCAAGTAGTGCTTTTTGGGCCATTTTTACAAACTTTTTCTTATTAGGCCCAATTTAAGCCCAATAAGGGACTGTTTTGGATTTTGGCCCATTTGGAGGCCCATTAAGGGTATTTTGGTAACTTCAACTTCATTTCTGTGTTATTTAGGTTAAATTAAGCTAGTTTACAACTTTTTAGAATTTTTTAGGATTTTTGGATTTTTATTAATATTTTAATATTATTTTATTATTAAAAATTATAAGTCTAATTTTCTAAGTTTTAATATTTTTCCTAGATTCTAGACACTTAATTAGGAATTCAACTTTCCAAATATTTTTAGGATCTTTTAATTATTCTCTAGAATTATTTTAAGTTTTAATAGTTTTTAATTGTTTTTAAATAGTTTTAATTAATTTTAAAATTTTCAAAAGTAGTTTTAAATTAAGTTAGGGTATTTTAAAGGTTTACAAAGTGATAAAACTCATTTTGGGCTTTTTGTTAATTAAATTGATTTTTAGGGCTTTAATTAGCATTAAAAAATCATTATTTAATTAAATAAAAGGTTTGGGTGATTTTTGATTTTTTGTAAACTCTAATTACATTATTTAGGATTAATTGCAAATTTTTTAGGAATTTTTAGAGTAAACTTTTAAAGTTGGTGCTTTTACGGTTTTACGTGTACGACCTTTTCGTCTTAGTGTAATCCGTCATCGTAACCGTCATTATCTTCTTATCCCATTTCTATTTTCTTTTCTCATAACAATATAATCACAAATTTAATCATTTCATTAAACACACACCAAGCCTCCTTGAGAACGATCCACACTTTGGGTCATTTGTGTACGATTTTCCTAAATCGTCGTACTTACCCTAATTTGCCCTCTTTTCCTAAAGAGTGGTAAAAACTCAACATCAGATCCCCTTGGCGTAGAAGACCAAACAACTTCATCTCTACGGACATAAGCATGCATAAGTGTTAGTAAGTTTACAAGCATTTTGGACACATTTATATGCATATTCATGTATAAAGAATACCTACCCTGTCTACGCTCGGTCAGAAAGCATGGATATCTATCCTCCCTCCCAAAATAATTGCGGCTGATCCCTATTAAGCATAGGAAGTGCTCCGGCAGACCCCTATGGAAATCAGTACGATGGGTGTCTATTGTTTTCACATCCTGGCTGCTATAATCCTTGGATGAGGGTGGGTAGTCGAAGCGTACTTTGCACTTCAGAACAAAAGGGGTAGGGAACACCTTGGCGTCTACAAAAGAGTAGTGGTCGTACCACTTCTTGAGGGAATCTAAGGGTTTCCTATAAGACATGGGGGCGGTTGCGGATCGTTTTTTAAACGACATCCACCCATTTACCATTTGGGGGGAGTAAAATACCCTAAATAGATTAACAGTGGGAGTCACTTCGCAGGCGTGGCAGGTAACCTCAAATTGGTTAACCTTGCACACCCCTATACAGTGAAGCTGGGTTATGTGGAATTCATAATACAATAACACATCTACGAGGAACCTAGATAGGGGATGCGGTAGTTAGCCGAGTCAAATAGGCGCGTATACACGCCTATTTTCCCCTCAGGGGCGTCCGTGATAGCTTCACCGTCACCTGGATAGGTAGGGTATACGCTCTCAGGGATGTAATATTCGAACAAAAAGTCTATATACTTCTCCGCAGACATCACGTTGAAGAAGTCCGTGATCAGAGGATTATCTTTAACCATGATTTATAAATAGGATTAGATAGGCACGGTGGTCTAACCTGGTGTGATGGATTTCCGTGGAAAAGAAGGAGAGGAAATAAAGAATTGAGCGAAGGTATAACAATGGCGGAAATGGAGTTGTTAACTGTGTGTTTACACAGTTACAACACCATCTCTTTTATAGGTTGCCTCGAGTTACGAGGTGCCATGGATGTTTGCCACGTGTAAACCACTACGCCCATCTAACGGTTGGGATGTCTGACACTTCCGAAACGTCAGAAGGGACCCATGGGTCACTTCTTGACAGTTTTACGTGGCTCAAGAGTGGGCCTGTCTGGTGCACTTTTGCAGACAAAACGTCCGACTAATGACTACCATTAATGCATTCATAAATTTTGTCCCGGCTGGCCTTTTTGGAGTGCGGCTATGTTTGTGACAACGATATATAAAAGGCATTGATTAAGTCTAGAGGTTACGCCTACGGTTGTAACAACTAGACTGGGGGGACATGATGACGTATAGTCCCCAACCGGGTCATGAACCCGGCCCACGGGTACTACCGCATCCGACCCATCATGAATGGGTTGGATTAATGTCATTTAAGCTTATGGGCTTGAATGAATAGTGGCCGCATAAGATGGGTGCGTCCCACGACCTGGAACGGCCGGAACAGGGTTAGACAGAATCACAATCCTATCAGGATTGGGATTTGCCTCAAAGAATAGGATATACACTCACCATAATTAGAAGATAACAATTAAGCTAATTATGGTGATTATCTTATGCTTGGGGCCGAAGCAACAGTGACAACCCATTAGGGTTTCAATGCCTATATAAGGAACCCCCAAGGGTTCCACAAAGGTATTACATTCTCTATACTCTCGACCTAAAGCCGATTCATAACCCTAAACCAATTACTTACTCTCACGCTGGAGTCTAATCGTGGGATACGCTCCCACGGTAAGTCTAACGCGTGTTGCTTTAGTGTGCAGGATCTCAACAAGTTATTCACTTGGTGCAAGAGTCGGAGCCTAGCCTACCCGAATTAAGCGTAATTCGGGTCTAGCAAGGATCATGCAACTTTTGTATCAACAATGCGAGAGCTTCCATGCGCTCTCCAGCTTCAAAATAGCTTTTGATTTTTGTCTCAGTTTCTTAATGTGCGGCATCTTTTAACTATAACTTGTGCATGCATCTCTAGAGTTCACTGTAAGTTGTTGTCAAACTCTCTTTCAAATTGTATCGCTTTTGAATTAATCGTTTCCCTTTTGAAACCTCGATGTGAAGCTTTTCTAGCAGGGAAGATACTCGTTGCCCGGACTGATGAAGCTCCGTTTCTCTACAACACGACAAAAAGAGGTATACATTTTTCTAATATGTTCTTATTAAATTACAAGGTTTGTTACTGTTTTAGCTCGGTATAGCCAAGTAAAATTAATGTTATGATTCTTAATGTTTTAGCTCAGTTTTAGCTCGGTACAACCTGTCCCTTAGTCATACTCATACATTAATAATAACTTACGAAAATAGACTATTGTAAGATAGTCAGTTACTGGATTGGTAAAACTGGGTTTGGGTTGACATGGCTATTCCCAACTACAACTTATAATAATCGAATCCCCTAATGTAGGTGTGGTTTCTTTATATTAAACTCGCATGGTTGGTATCTTAATAAATAACACATACCCTTATTTCCATTACTTACAGTTATTGTTTAAAAGAGATCACTAATGACGAGTCAGTAACAGTGTCGCTGACCTGTTGGGTACCAAAACCCATAAAAGAATAACAGACAATCGAAGAGATATTAAACTTTAAAAGATGAAAAAATTAAATCCTTCACCCCCTATTTCAATTTCATCATCGTGTCTGTGATAAAAATCTCACTGATGGAGTCGAAATCCTAAAACTTAGTACTGTTTGGTTAGTCGTATTTAAATCCGTTTAAACCTATAACGGCAATCTATTACACCTTCACGTGTGGTTTCTGAGGTTTTTGAAATAAGCATACTTTTGCAGAACTGATATGATGTTGCGTGGTCTTTTTGTAATTTTCTTTGTACGTATGACTTTGATTCTTTATAATATGTTCGCGGAGATATAACTGATTAGTTCAAAATTTTGAAATCCTTTTGTTACAGCTTCTCATCCTGTTGAGTACATGTTTATAAAGGTGAGATAAGATAAGATAACATGCACTGAACTTTTTTAAATCTAGACTACTCATGTTTATTTTTAACTTTGTTTTGCGCAAAATCAAGAAGGTATCCTGATAGATCTTCTGAGAGTGATTAGTCATCAGCCAGGACGACTTGCAACTCTAGTGCGTATAGTTTAGAAGATATCGTAAAGCAGTCATATACAAAGAGAATGAGAATCTTGAAAACGTATGGGCAAGGGAGAGAGACTTTAGGGGAAATAACATCTGAATATCTAATGAGGAGGATTACTCAAGAGAGTAAGTACATATATAGAGCATGTTGGTGCTGCTATCTCTCAGCAACGGGACAGCAGCCGAGAAGAAAAGATGAGGATTATTAAAAACTGACATGGAATAGAAAGGAAGCCAAATTTGTTTCTTAGAAGAGAGAAATAGAAAGAAGGCAACTGAGAGAGAGAGAGAGTTTGGACTTTGGAAGAACAACTCCAAAGGTTTCTCTCTTCTATTTTATTGCTCTTCAATATTCATGTTTTTTGCGTCTGAATTTAGCTTTTACAATGTTACGGTGGAGAGGCATCTACCATTTCTTCCATAGTATTTCATCCTCCCTTGAATATCATATATGCTCGACATCATTTTCTTTGACGTATGCAAATATATTAGAGTATCTTATATTTTTTTTACAAATTATAAATTGTCTGAAGGTTTAGAAGCAAGTTTGGCATCAGTGTTAATCGATGGTTTGAGGCTTGTGTATCAGAGAAGTTATCAAAGGCTCTCAAGTTGGTCCATACAAGAAGGGATCTTGTTAAAATTGGGCGTTCATTATTAAACCATACTTATGATTTTCAAAAAGATTATAAAAATTAAGTTTAATTTTTTTACAAAGTGCTTCCAGTTTTAGTAGCACGGGTTACCGTTTAACACATTTTCAGGCTCAGCCTACCATATTCCGTCCCAAAAATCCTCTTTACTTCTCTTTTATCAACGTCCCTACCAACATCACAATAGTGTAACCATTTTCCTGGCCCGAAAACGATAACCCTTTTAGCCGATATCAACTAAAGCAACGTCACTTCATAGCAAAAAATTTCAAATGTCACACAAATAGATAAGGACCCATAGGCATGTATCGAAGTGTAAATTTCATTTTTGGTAACTATCTAAATTGTTATGGTAGAAAGGAAATTAAACGCTCGTTGCGATGGTATAATTATTTTTCCTTTAACACTTAACGGTTTAGGAGATATTTAAATTATAAAATATAAGTGAAAAATAAAATATATTTAATCTTATCATTATATTAAAATGAGATGGATGGTGGGGATAAGTCCCCTCATATCCAAAGAAAAGTATGATATCCAAAATAACTCTTCTCCAAAAAAATTAATTTTAACTCACATTTGTATATATATATATATGTGTGTGTGTGTAATTCGTCTATGACCCGTTAAAGTAAATAAGTCAAAATGATAAATAAAGTTTAACGGTTTATCGACTTAACTGAAAGTCCCGACATTAAAAAATGGGATTTTTCCAATTGTTCATTCCTGGTTTTACATGGAAAAATTATAAAAAATGTAAAAATAATAAACATAACATAGAAATAATTATGCAAACAAACTCATTGATATATGAGTTATAATCTTAATTCACTTATGTATTTTATTTTTACAGACAAATATATTTAAACGAGTTCACGTGTTAACCTGATTAATACTTATTTAACCCAAACACGACTCATTTACTAAACGGGTTGACCTGTTTTTGACCCAAACTTGTTTAACTTCGTGTCATATATCGTGTCATGTCTAATTGCCCCTCCTACATCTTCTTCAATTTCACTTATTTTTTCACCATACTAGTTAATATACACTACCTATCTCTATTTGATGTTACGTTGTTCCGGCCACTCACCTTAACACACATGCACAACCTATACATAAAATGTATATAGTTCCTTCCTGTTCGTAATACACACAATGTTTTAACCATTCCCAAAAAGTGATATTACTTGTGGGGATAAAAAGATAAGCTCAATTTATAATGACATAATTAAATTTATAAATTATTATTGTAACATTCACTAATAATAATATTTGGGCAATATCTATGTACGTACTATTTATATGATATTTTACGATTGACGTTATCTTAAAAATGACAATTACTAAAAGTCAATATCACATACTATTAAAAGTTGCTTTGTTTTTAACAAAACCGTATTCTCAAACAGACACATATATACCTGTTGTCAAAAGTAAAAAAAAGAAGAATGAAGAATCTCTGTTTACACAAAGACGACATCACACAAATTACTATTACGTAACAAAAGAGGACTGATATACTTTTCGCTAGAATTTTTATAAAAGTTATGTAACACAAGGGAATTGATATACTTTTTACACACATTACTATTACTTTATCCTAAGTTTTACATTATCAAGCATATTACTATTTTTTTTTACTTTTATCAAGATAGTATATGTCATTTTTTTGTCATGTACCTAATATTACAAGAAGAAACGTTGGAAGACAAGAAATTACACGTACTAATAGTCAAATCACAAGAAAATATATGTTGGTTTGTTTAAACCAAAATCCTTATTCTCACATGGACGATTACAAGTCGCGGATTGAAGACTCAAAAGCAACAAAGGGGTTGAAGGTAGTATGTTTGGATAAAGATAAAAACTATACAAACTCAACGACAAACGTTGTCTATAAAGAAGTTTTATGTTGTATATGAATACGCAATTGATATATGTAATCTTATTCATTCGCTTTTGTTATAAAACTTATAAGTATTGTATTCGAAATCTTTTATTTAATATGGTTTACAATTTATAAAAATAATTTTCATCAAATTATTATTATTCATATACTCACAAATATTATAAACCATATATGCCTAACATTCGACAAATATAACAGAAAATATAAAAAACAAAAAAAATTAGTAAACATAATTTAACACTACTTAAACCTAAACTATAACTAAAATATACTCAAAGATAATTTAAAAAACACTAAACTAAAAACCCAAAAACAAAAAAACCTCGGGAACAACAAAAAACGACCCCGCCCGTTGGGCGGGTTACGACGCTAATATATGTATATATATATATATATATATATATATATATATATATATATATATATATATATATATATATATATATATATATATATATATATATATATATATATATATATATATATATATATATATATATATATATATATATATATATATATATATATATATATATATATATATATATATATATATATATATATATATATATATATATATATATATATATATATATATATATATATATATATATACATATATACATATATATATATACATATATACATATATATATATATATATATATATATATATATATATATATATATATATATATATATATATATATATATATATATATATATATATATATATATATATATATATATATATATATATATATATATATATATATATATATATATATATATATATATATATATATATATATATATATATATATATATATATATATATATATATATATATATATATATATATATATATATATATATATATATATATATGTATGTATATATATATATATATATATGTATGTATATATATATATATATATGTATATATATATATATATATATATATATATATATATATATATATATATATATATATATATATATATATATATAGGGATGGGTTCTAGAGAAAACCTTCTATTGGTGGAAAACCTAGAAAACAAATTATAAGGTCGCTTTTGCAATATATCAAAACGTAGGGTAGAAAACGAAAACTAAGTAAAAGTGAAAGGGTTAGAACTGCCAATATCAAGTTATCACACATAACATCTATCAGATCACAGATCTGACACACACACTCCGACATTAACATCAGGACCATCGTTACATCCACCGGCGGGTACCACCACCATCGGAACGCCGCAAGCAACCCACGTGCCACCACTCTCTCCGCCGTTGACATCTCTTGGCGTTCTTTCTCTTTCAAAAATCCAGCTTCGTTTTGCTAAACATTCCTAATTTATCAGGTAATTGTTCCGGTTAATATCTATACCTATGATGTGGTATTTTTTTTCTAAGTAGTAATTTATAAATTATGATTTATGAATCAAGCATATGTTTAGCATTTTTAAAATAGAGCCCCAGGTGTTTGTTAAATTATCTGAAAAAGTGTGTTTGTTAAATTTGCTTGCAATATGTTTGTTAAAATGCCTGAATTAGAGTTTATAAAAGTGATACACTAATCGGTGTGTAAAAACAATTGTGTTAATAAAAAAAATGTATGAATACACTATATGAATCTGGTTGTATCAGTTAATGACGCTAACTTTATGAATCTGGTTTGTTAAAATATATGAAAGAGTGTGTTTGTTAAATTTGCTTACAATATGATTGTTTATGTGTAAAAACAATTGTTTATAAAAGTGATACACTAATCGGTGTGTAAAAACCATCACCATCGAAAAAACCACCATAGTTACAAGTTTACAACGACTGGACGCCATTAAATTCCATCAAATCATTGGCATCTAATTCCATCGATGATGATTAACGCCTGAAATAGATACAGCATGTATGATGTTTAGCTTTTTTTTGAATATGTGTAAATATAGGATGTTGTGTAGATTCAGAAGTATGTAGATAAAATTTAGGGGATATGAAATAAATTTGACAAAAATTGCATCAGGAATTACATGTAAAAAAGCATGATGATGTAGCTTACTCTTGGTTAGTATACTTGCTAAAATGATGAACTCTGCCTATACGTTATAGAGAACTTCTATATTGCCGAGTCCTGTACATATGTGAGAAAAGTTGTGAAGATATTATCTCCGTTATTGATCAAGCTTTAGGAACCGAGAACCAAACCAAAGAGCATGTTTCGGTTCCGCTTCACTTCTCGGGTTCGGTTCGAGTCTTTCGATTTTACCTGACAGGAATCGAAAATTTATAAATGCCAAAAAAATATCATATATGCCGAGCAGAAATGGACGCACATGAGCATGCCAGATATATTTGATTGTGCATTATGTTTGATGGAACTAAAAGATAAGAAGCGATACCTGTTTGCTATATTTTGAAACTACGCTTGTATAATATGAACTGTAATTTCTTCAAGTTCATTTATGGGGGTATTTTTCACTTTTTAGTGTTTAAACCCTAAATATACCATATGTGCTTCTTGGCTCAGATAATTAGTTCTAAAAATCCGTTTCATACTAGTTGGAATGGAACTGAGTATATTAGAGGAAAATAGATATAACATTTTACACATTTTGGCTTTATTTTAAGATTTGTTTTTTCTAGTTTCGTTAATATATAACGATGCATCTGTTTGTCAAATATAATGCATCTGTTTATTAACGATAATGCATCTGTTTATTAACGATAATGCATCTGATTTATAAACTCGTACATTTGATGAGTTTCAGCAACTGAATCAGAACCCGACCAAGCAGACACAGAAACAGATTCAGAGGATACTGACCAAGATGATTCTAAGGTGGATGCGGAGAGTGAAGTGTCTAAAGGTACTTCAGTTCGCATGGCTTTTGTACAAATGGACGATGAATCAGATGAATTATTTGCTCCTCCGAAATCTTTTCCGTTAGATTCTTATGGAGACATAGAGAAAACAGTTTGGCGAGACGGTATCGTATGTGATTAAAAGATCACTCTTCCCGAGGATCAAACTAGGAGTCTTTCTAATAGTTGGTCAGTTCCAGAACCTTCTCTGTTTTAAATTCGCCGATAAACTTATTTTGAAGACCGTACAAAGGTAACTGATACAACATGTCCTATCTTGTTAATTTTACATGTTCTGTACAAACGAGTCATTAAGGATTTCTTTGTGTCATGTTTAAATTCAATAGAATCTTAAATGTACATATTAATGCTAAGTTTTATAGAAAAAATACGGGTTGCAAAATGACCCAAATATGACACAATACAGCGTTGCCGGTCAAGATTTTTGATTCTTTTTTCTGTCATTTTGATTTAATTCGATGTTTATTTATCCAGATAATGGCTCAAAGTGCATTGATGCAAACTGTTGTTGTCGATTGACTGAGATCAGATAAGAGGGAAGATAATCTTGCTGCTCGACCAGGAAATATTGTGCAGGTTGGCTTAGTGTTTCTTGTACTTATAACATTATTAATTGGCACGGTTTTATTCATCATTTATTTTCTACAGAAATTTGCAGCTTATGGTCGTCCAGAATTCTTTCTTGTCGTTAACTTCCAGGTAACTGTTGCAATAAAAACTATAGTGATTTTTTACAAATTTATTTGCATCATAAATATGGAAAGAAAGATATTTTCGATGGTTTTTTGTGATTAATCAGGTTCCGGGTTCAACAAATTATATTATTGCTTCTTACTATATGACACACACGTACCTATTAAAGATCTTCCGTGAGCGATTGGTGGAAGGAGATGACACATTCAGAAGTTCAAGGTTTAAGCTCATACCACATGTAACTGCTGAGGTGAGTATGTATATGTGGCAAAATGGGCACCTAGGGGTAGGATAACAGGTTAGAGCAGGTTTAAGCGAAAAAAAATGTTCGGTTTGGTACACGTACAGTCGTAGAACCAGGTCAACTAAGTCGACTGGAAACCTTTTTGACAAACGTGTTAATATATAGCTAGCGTGTCAAAATTTAACCTACAGTTACCAAAATTGCAAATTTTTTTCCTTCCGATAATAGTCTCATATATTCAATAAACATGAGGTTCTGTGCATTGAAACTGCACTTTGAAAGACTACTATCCCATTTGACGTATTTTCTTCTAAAATGATTTCAAGGACCATGGGTTTTCAAGAAAAGTGTTCATAGCGCGCCTCTATTGGGTTAGTTACTTCGAGGTAAATGCATAACTTTCCCGTTCACCTTTTTTTTCCTTTTGTTCGATTGAAGTTAATTATGCTCTTCGACTTTAACCTTCTCTGTCATTTTAGGTTGACATCGACGTGGGATCATTTGCAGGGGATCTTGGAATTTTTGAAATAGCTAGCAAAGCTTTGAGTTGTTTCAGTAGTATAATATGTGAAACTGCGTTTGTCATACAGGTAAACCATTTTAGTTTATATTTTACCCGTTAGAAATAAAAACAATCCAAATCATTATACGGTGTCTGTTTTTGGTGCATATAATTTACATTTTGATAATCTGTGTAGGCAAATACACCCGATGAACTTCCAGAGCATCTTTTTAGTGCAACTCGTCTAAACTATCTAGACGTCTCAAAAGCTTTCAAGGCAAACCCCGACAGATGAAAGTGCCAAAGAAGGTAACATACTCTCTATAATCCTTTATGACACGCTTTTCTGTTATTTTCGAGTTAAGTAGGGTGGTTTAAAGGTGTTTCGGATTGCTTGTTTTTAAGTGGATGTTGATTTGAAGATATATTAAATTAAGGATATATCATAAAAGTAAGCAACAAATTAATTAAGAACTTACATCAACAATCTCAGTCAGCATCTTATGTAAGTAGTTTAAAGTTTGCTTTTTCCAAACAAACTAATTCAAAAAACCATTATGATGGTGATAGGAATTTCTTATTCAAGTGCTTAGTTTACTAGGCATATAAACAAATTTGATTGTTCGGATAAAACTGCTTGTGTAGTTACAGTAACTTATCAAATAATGATAAGCCGAAATGGTTTATCCAACTATTTGAAATTTAGTAGTCAAACTACAAGTCACAAGTATTAGCTAGTTAAATAGCATCTATTTATGATTCTGGCATCAAATGACTTGTTACGACATCTATTTGTGTGATAAGTGAATCAAAATCTGTTTAGTGTATCATTGTGGTTATACAGGGGATCCACTCGTACTGACGGACAAATTTGTCACCATTTGTTAAGCCATTAGTGCATCCGTTTGGTTTGTTTAGTGCATTCGGTTGGTATGTTTAGTGCATCCATTTGGTAGTTTATAATTTAGGTTATACATGGAACTAATTTATCAAGTATGTGTCTCACTTATCTAATACTCTTTCTGTTTCAGGACACAAGATCAGAAGGTAAAGGGAGAATCGCTCGACCAAATAAGACCTCATCTCCTAGTGACACGCTGACAGAAGGAAGAACAGGATAGACATCTTTTATTATTTGGTGGTGTAGGTATTGTTCTTGATTACGTAACTTCATCCTTAGAATGATGCGTATTTTACTAGTGCGGGTATATAATTGCCAGTATGGGCCAAATAATTGTATTAGTGGTCAAATAGCATGAAAAGTATTGTTGCACGGTTGTTTATTTGTGGTTGGGTCTATTAAGTTTGGCTATTTAAATATGGAGTAAGCAATAAAAACTATACGAACAATAGGTCACATGATAATTCAGGGTCTTACACTAACGGGAAGTGGTCACAATCACTTAGCTGTAAGCTTTTAACTATAAAATATCCGTTTCGTGTTCAGATTCTGTTGTGTTTTGGCATTCTCACAGTTTAATGTTTGAGTTTCAGTCTTTTTTTTCTACTGGTCGAGTTTAGTTGCTGCTCCAAATGTTAGTTGGTACAGCTTCTTCTGTTCAAGCTTCGAGTATTGTTGTAAGTATTTGTTGGTTTATGCATATTTCACAGTGAATAGTGGTTCTTCAATAATGTTGCAAGTTTATTTGGTTTCTAAATACAGTGGTCTAATTAGGTCATCCGTGCACCAAGTCTTGTTTCAAACTGTAAAACTATTATTTTCGTTGGAAATAAAGGTGATATATTAGGGAGGTATACATCAAACCAATTAAGGCACCGGTATCAACAAATTAGGGCACTCGTATGAACAAATCAAAGCATCTATTAGAACAAATAAGGGCATCTGTGTGAAAAATTGGTCCACAAACTTATAGGCGCGTATGAGCTCCAGCTTATCTATATAAAGATAAACTTTTTTCAAAGTCATTGTTTTGTTTGTTTGTCAAAGCTTATGGGAGTTTTTAATAAATTAAGCTCTTTCTTTAGTAAGCTACCTCAAGTAGCTGTAAGTTCTAGTTAGTTTTACCGAACACACTTTATCAGAAACTATACACACAGCCAATATTGTCATGATTAGATTATCTCATTCTCTCTGGAGGCATATCCACTAAAATTTGTACAGAAAATAGAAAGCATAAGTACGACTGATGCAATTTCATCCCAATTACTTGTAGGAACACTAAATCCTAAACAAGTTGACATATCAACACGACTGATGCAATTTCATCCCAGTTACTTGTAGGAACACTAAATCCTAAACAAGTTGACATATCAAAAAGTTATAGAGAACGATAAATGACTCACAAAACTCCAGCAATACGTGTGCGTATATGTTTGCCGTCCTCATCATCAGACTTAGCCAAACCAAAATCAGAAATTTTGGCTTTCAAAACCTTACTATTAAGTGTGACTTGATAGTTTTGCCATTGATTTCTATATGTTACATGCAGAACGGTGATGGTGATCTGAAGCAATCAACTTCCCATTTCCCTCATGTGGATATGCAAGTTCCAGAAACTTCTAGTTTGAGCTCTTTCAGCGGTATACCTGTCCCGCGACCACCTGTTCAAGCTAACGGTCCTCTGAGACCGCCACACCCTGCTCTGTCATCTCAGTTTTCATACGTTCAATCAGATCAGTCGAGTAGGGATATTCTGCCCCCCTCTTATCCTAGCAGAATTTATTTTGTTAACAATACAGACACATAGAATTTTCATAATTATCATGACAGAATGCACGTACCCCTTCATGATGGCAGCTGGAGGTTTCCACCCTCTCCATACTCGGGTAAAGTCATGATTTATATACTTAAAACCTCAAGTAGGTCAGTTACCATTTTGCAGGACCTACCAAGGAAAGTAGAAGGCACATATGATCGACAACTAAGGTACATGTCATACTTTTCAACTCTTTTGCAGATGTTTACTTTTCCTGAGTATCAAGTTTTGTTTACATTTACTTGATATCACTGTAATTTTTTATTTTACTGATATGAACAACAATGACGATATAATTTGGATAAAACAAAATAACTTCTACTATCCTACATTTGAATATGGTTACGGGTCACATTAGGTAATTTTTGGAACGGGTCACACCTTTTGTCCAAAGGTATGCACGCATGTAGCAGGTCACATTGGGTCATTTTTATAAATGTCAAACAAGATGTCCGAAACCCTTTTTGTCTAAAGGAGTTGCATTCTTTAATATTAGTTTTTCTAAAAATAACAAGCATTGACCGATACTGTTGGTATTATTACGGCATCAGTGGATATTATTAGGGCGTCAATGATTATTATTAGGGCATCAATTGAGTGTTATTAGTGCATCGGTAAGTATTATTAGTCGAACTTAGCAAAAACCATACAAATGAAAAGGCCAAATTTTGCCTTTTAGTTTCTGGAACTTTTTTTCGTGAGATCATTTTTGTTCAAGTAAAGTTTTGTTTTCTTAGATCTATATTGTGTGACCTTCTGTAATACTCTTCATATTAGTTTTGTATAGGGATGAGCATTTTGACCCGAATCCCGATTCCGAACCCGAACCGTTCTCGGAACAGTACAGATTCACGGTGCCTGAATCTCATTCGGTAAGGGACCGGGACTACGAAATAGGGTGAAAAAAATTCGGAACCACTAATTCGGGACCACTAATTCGGTACGGGATCGGTACCAAATTGGGAAATTTCCGAAACAAAACGGGAAAATCCCGATTTCCCGGTACCGGTACCGATACCCTAAACATTGAAACAACAAGGTCGGTAAACTGTGTTAAAGCTTTTTTTATGTTTATTTGCTAAATATATGCTTTTTACACATGTCATATTACTAACGTGGAGCCGAGCTTTTAAATAAATTTCATTACTTTTATATCTTAAATCTGCATTGTCGTTGGAGTTAAAAATGTTAAAAACTAAACACCAACACCTATTTGATTAGTTATTTTGTCATAGCAGGTGATTCAAAAAGACCTCAGTGATGAAAATGAGAGAAGATTATCCTAAGAGAAGAACCCTAAGAGAAGAACCCGAATATTTATGTAATCGCAAAGATCGATTTTGCAGCTGAAATCGCGATGGCTCTTGTTTGTAAAAATCTGCATGCAAACCTCCGGTTCTGATCCTAGGCTCTTGAAATACTTTTTTTTGTAAAATCTTAGGCTCAATTGTTGGGTCCTGTATGTTTAATCTTGTTATCCGCGATATACTCAATAAAATCTTTGTGTGTATAGCGATAACTGTTAAGCCAAGGAGATTTATTAAGCAATTTGATTTGTAAGTTTACTAGAATTTTTAAACAATTTGATTTTCATCTTTACTTTTTGTTAAAATGCTAGAAGTTAAAATAGTTAAAAACATTGACAACAAAAAAAGAACGTTAAAAGAAGCTAAAAACGTTGACAAAAAAATAAGACCGTTGAATAAAAGCAAACAACATAAACATATATTAAGAAAAAAAATGCAGAGAAAGGCGCAAAACAATCGATCAACATGAAAAAATTAAGAAGTATACAAAACTAGCCCTTAAAAATAAATAAGTTACAAAAAGGCCCCTGTAGTTTTGTGGAAAAAATAAAAAGGAGAAAGGGGTTTAATCCAACGGTAAGGAGAAGGTTTTCTAGGTTTTCTATTGAGATGAAGTTTTCTATTGATCCCATCCCTATATATATATATATATACATATATATATATATATATATACATATATATATATATACATATATATATATATATATATATATATATATATATATATATATATATATATATATATATATATATATATATATATATATATATATATATATATATATATATATATATATATATATATATATATATATATATATATATATATATATATATATATATATATACTAGCGTCGTAACCCGCCCAACGGGCGAGGTCGTTTTTTATGTTGTTCCGGAGGGCTTATGATTTGTGTGTTTTTACTTTATTGAATTTGTAATTTAACCTTTAAAATATTTTAGTTATACTTTACGCCTATGTAATGTTTATTTCTGCTCAACAGGCGGGTTTTTTTTCTTGATCCGAATGAACTGTTAACGATGAATTCGTGACCCGGTGACTTCATCGGGTTGACCCGATGACTAATCCCATTACCCGGTGATCAAATCATAACCCGATATATTGTTATAATATGATTCTCAAATTTATATTGATAGATATTTAAAAAATAAAAAAATCTGATGCTTGCAAGTTAGTACTCATTTATTTAAATTTTCGTAAAAGTTCGACATTATTACATGTACGTTTGTCGTCACTATCATACCAAATTCATATACTAATATAAGTAAGAGATCCTTATCAATACACACTAATAATATAGATATTAAAAATATTATATTTAGATTTACATAAATACTTTTAGTAAAATCAATGTTTTAATTTACGTGGGTTAATATAGCTGAAGTATTTAATATCTCTGTATGTTCTTAGGCACACGAGACCATCTATTAAGTGATTACACAAATACTTCGGTGGGTCAATATAGCCAAAGTATTCAATGTCTTGTATGTTTTAGGCATATGAAACCATCTTTAAATGACCAATACAAGAAAAGTAAAAATATAAAAGTTCCATTCTTTTCTTTTCAAAATTTTCCAATTATAAAAAGAAAGTTAGTAAATAAATAAAGGAGTAGAATAAATCGCATTTACTTAAATCATATAAATTGTAGTTGTTGTATTTTTTAGGTAAATACTCGTATTTGTCATATTAACTTAAAAAATTAGCTTAAATACACCGTATGAACCTAAATCATTGTTATTAATGTTATATTTGATGCTTAAAATTCTAAACACTATATAGTTGTGCAAAATAAAATTCTTTAAATACTTTTCGGGTAACTTTCCCACTATAGAGTTGTGCAATACAAAATTCTTAGAGTTATAGGGTTTAAACCCCTCTGACAAGTTTTTAAATTTATGGACCACTGATATTGTCAAAAGTTGTGAGAACTATTTTGTTTTTTACCAGTCTCAGTGAATCCTTTTTCTCTCTCACACACATGACTTCTCTCTTTTACTTTCTCATTTTTTAAATATCTTTTTTACCTTCAAGCTCCGACCACCATTCTGGCCAAAGTCTTAAAAACCACCACTTTCGGTTAACACTTCAAACCTACCACACATTTATCTTTAGCCAGAGGAGACGAATAACGACGACATAGGTGGCTTAAAACGAAATCGCTGCTAGTGATGGTGGTTAATTAAGTTGGGTTTCCAGATCTACATTTATAAATTAGATCTGTGAATATATATACTTTGTGTTTCTCAAGATATGAGAGTGGAATATGATGATATTGTGGTCTGAAAGCATTTACAGTGGTGGTCACCGGCAAACAAATAAGATCCATGAATAAGTGGGGTCAGATCTAACATAAAAACCTCGCCGGAAACATTTGTGGTGGTGGACCTGGTGGTCACCTTCTCAACCTGTAGTTGAAGAAATAAATCCCCTCACAACTGAATAAGCATTTGATCAGGAAAAAATTAGATCTGAACAAATTAAGGATATGAAAAAGATAGTAGATCTAGAAAAAAGTTAAAAATATGAAAAAGAAAACGTTTCCGACAATATTTTTAAAAGAAAGATAAGATGAGTATGTGTGAGAGAGACAGAGGGTATATACAAATATTTTGATGTTACTTAATGTCAGGAGAAGCGAAATTTTTTAAGGAAAAATATAAAAGAAACTGAAGTTAACAAACAGAAAAAACATAAAAAGTGACTGACAGGTGTTTGAATCCTACATGAGAGGTGTTCCAACCCACAAACCCAATTCTTAAAATACTTTTCGGGTAACTTTCCCACATGCCTCACATATCTATTCTCGACCTATAAATAATTTTAAATTAATTTTTGGCATGAGGTGCCCACACATGCGATAGATGAACATCGTTTTTTTTGCTTCACGTAAAATGAGCAGGGAAAAAAAACAACTAACAATGTCTTATGTTTTGTTTA
This sequence comes from Glebionis coronaria, assembly GCA_025667525.1. Classification (NCBI taxonomy): domain Eukaryota; kingdom Viridiplantae; phylum Streptophyta; class Magnoliopsida; order Asterales; family Asteraceae; genus Glebionis; species Glebionis coronaria. The sequence continues at coordinate 332,555,964 of CM046877.1, forward strand.
ACTTGTTTTCATCTTGGTGTTAAATTTTTAATTACTGATAGTGAGGTAATTGGTTGATTCACTTTATCAAGAATTTTGTCAAGTCGCGTAATTTGCTAGATTTTTTCATTGTTTTTATTGTAGTTTAAATAATTTTATGTTTAACACGGAAGAAAATATAAAGCTTTTTAACATGTTATAAATTCAAGTTAAAAATTGGTGACCTCGGTATAGTATCTTTATAGCAAAATGAAGAAAGTGTTTTTCTATTCAGACATTTTATAAAAACAGACAATCTAAAATAATTTAGATTTAGACATTTGAACCAGTTTTTATATTCAGAAGTAATTTTGTAAAAAAAATGTAGCTTGAATAAAGGCCATGTAAAAACTTTATTGTAAATTGTAAAATTACTTCATAAATATACAATTTGACCATAAACGACGAGACCATGATGCCCAAGAATTAATTCTATTACAAATATAATGAATAAATCTTAGAATCTATCTACCTCTATGCTGAACGGGCACTTCTTATAGCTCAAGTCATCACACGGGTCCTGAAATAGTTTATAGCAAATGTAAGTTAGCTCCATGTTCACGCCTATTTCTTTGATTCTCATCCATGTGTTTCAAAAGTAGAGTATACTTTCACTTTGGGACAACACGAAGCTTCCCAATATCAATATTCTAAATGTTTTTATTTCTGTTGTGAAAAAATGTTCTGATATAAATAAGGGAGATGATTTAGCCACTGAAAGAAATTGATTCATCCACATACGTAGTGCAACATAAATTTTACATGTGAATTACTAAAAAAACTACATTAATATTGGGCCATTTGAGGGCCAAAGTATAAAATTCGACTCAAAACACATGCATTTGCTTCCTGTATGAGTGAACTTCAGCCATGTAGTCATTGACTCAAACTTTACATGTCCTTGGCCTTTTTATATACAGTATTAATTATTATGGGTATTATTAGCGATGTTAGATTTCCACCAGGATTAATATAGCCATGCATGCCAAAGCCCTAGATGGGATGAAAAGTATTTTCTGTTTGTAGTGTTTTAATTTTAATTACTGTAAATAGTCATTTACAGTTTATATTATTAGCATAGAATTCGCAATGAACCGCCAACTTTATACGGTATACCAACTACGAATGAATTTGTATAACTAATATAGCAATCTCCAAGTCCCACCCTTATCTAACCATCAAGCTCAAGCTCAAGTTCATTATATAGTGTATAGTATTTAAATTTTTAGCGCCTTTATCATTTGTTGCCAGGACTTTTTCCTGCACAAACAAACAACATGTCTTTGAATATGTGACAATCAAGTCGCAAGGCCCGAAGCTTATTGTAGAAACAACTTGAGTTTAGTTCAACACAAATATAGACCATATATTACAATAACACATACTGCAAAGTGATATATTGATCTTTCTTTGAACCATACACAGATAGATAACCTGTATCCCTTTAATTTATCGTAATAAAATGTCCATTCACTCTTTAGTACTTTTTTGCTCTAGATTGAATCCAAGTATAAGGGTTGAGCTTGATGTCGTTGAAATCATGTCATTTATCGGTTTCTTTGATGCGAAGACCATCTCGTTTCTATATATATGGAAAGAACTCATAAAGTCGTTTGAACCACTACATAAAAGAATTTGATCTGGTTGGAAGATAAGTGTATCCGGTCCGCCAATCTTATTGCATCATTAAGGCTTGAAATATTAGAAATATGTAAACCCTACCAGTTAAGGACGACCCCTCCAACTAAGTTGACTTAGCGTGCGATGCAAGACTCTTTAGTACTCTTAATAATTTACAAAGCAAATAATAGTTAACTGCTATTAAATCACACTTGGTGTTCTTTTTTTAGTTCGGTATATACTTCAATAATAAACAATTTAGATGCAACTTGGCATAAGTAATTTACGAATGTAGAATCGGGAAGGATAGAGACGTAGAGCACTGGCAGTTGTACACCAACAAAGAAAAATAGTGTAAAAGTTATTGGGTAATTTGTTACTAAAGATCAAAATTGTAAATGTGAGATAAATAAATTGTAAGGGCACATATGTAATTTTCTTTTTAGTTTCTGTGGATGAAGCAAATTTGTCTGTAACTAAATCACCTCCATATATATATATATATATATATATATATATATATATATATATATATATATATATATATATATATATATATATATATATATATATATATATATATATATATATATATATATATATATATATATATATATATATATATATATATATATATATATATATATATATATATATATATATATATATATATATATATATATATATATATATATAGATGAGCGTTCATGTGAGAAAGGTGTTTTCTGTGAAATGACCATCCATGTAAGCTCCCTTCAAAGTTAAATTAAATGTATGAGATTTATAAAAAACATACAAGATTTTCATTATTTTATTTTTGTTCAATTATAAAATAAAAAAACACACACACATGTCATTTCAAAGTGTGTAAACCCAAAAAAACACTCTCTCAAACATCACACCTCTTACCACCAGCTACCACCACCGTCACCGCCGGCGACCACCACCGCCACCGCAGGCTACCACCTCCGACCACCTGCTACCACCTCCGATCACCTGCTATCACGCCTCCTACCACTTGTTACTACCACCGATCACATCCTGCTTCCACCGCCAACCACCACCTGCTAGCACCTTCGAAAACCACCACGTTTACCACCTTTCACCACCATTAGTCATAATCATTATAATAAAAAACAATTTTTTTTCCAATTAACACTTACACATGTGAATTCATCTAATTATCTCTATTCTTGTCATTAATTATCGGTATGGAAGATTTTTTATTTGGGAAATCAACTACGATAAATCAACCTAGGACATGAAGAAGATGAAGTATACAAAAACTATGAAAAAGATATACATACATGGTAAGTGTGAATTAAGTTTTTTATTACTAAATATTTTTTATTCATATATTATAGGTTATTGTGTTTGTTACTTAGTTATCCGAGATTGAGTTTAGTAAGAGTATCTTCACACAATGTTTAGTGAGGGTATCTTTGCTTGCGAAGATTATTTTACATCAATACCAATATTGTCACCCGTTAAGATTTTTATCAAGGATTTATGCTTTGGTCTTAGTCGTGTTCTACTTAAGTTTTAAAGTAATATCTTCGCGCGTGAAGGGGTTTTAGAATATTATATTAGTTTCGTTAAGAATATCTTAACCCGTGAAGATTTTATCTATGATTGATGATGCTTTGGTCATCGACGCGTCCATTTAAGTTTTATAGGAATATCTTTGCACGCGAAAATGCTTAGAAGATTATTTTAGTTTTGTAAGAATATCTTTGCCCGTGAAGATTTTTATCGAAGGTTAGATGCTTTGGTCTTAGTCGCATTCAATTTAAGTTTTGAAATCGACATGGTTGCTTATTGTTTATGTGATTTTGGTGGCGATGAAGAAGAAAAGAAAAAGCTGTAAGCATAGCGTGAAGTTCATTTTCCTGGACTAGTGGAGCTAAAAAATACTTCTAAGTATGATTAGCTCGTTACTTTTCATATAGGCTCAATTATCGTGTTTGATTTTTCCTTAAAAAACCATATTCCCTCGGTAGAAAGACTTTTATGTCCATTAATGCCTGAGGAAACTGTGCTTATGTTTGTTGGCCTTTGTTTCAAGTGTGACCCCCGTATAATTTTAGGAGGTTCACATATTAAACGGTGCCATTTTAAGAGTTGAATTTCCTTTTCATCATCAGGTGAATCTCTTCCTTATAAGGAAACCATTGTGTATTAACACAAACAGACCCGCTGCAAAAAGAAAGTTATACTAGATTAGGTAACGAGAATTCTTGCAAGGATGCCCACAAAATGTTGTCTGGACTTAAGAGTTGGTTTGGTTTTTGAACGTTAAATGACTGCCATACTATATTGTCATATTAAATCTGAACGATTGAAACTGAATACCGTTGTGTAACAAATGTAGGATGTTTGGTGATATTGATATACATTCTTAGGAGGTAATTCGTAGATTTAATCTGATTTTTATGGTTTTGTTACAGAAGTAAAGGAGTTTCGATTGAGAGGCCAAATAAAACTAACTTCAGCTTTGGGTTGTCAAAATATCCAGCGTCAGAATTTGAGCTTGTTGCCAAAGAACTTCTAATGAGTGATTCAATCCCCCACCAGCAAGTTGTGGTAGCATTGTAGCAACATTAACTTTCGGTTGAGCAGACTAAGTTGTTGAAGGATCCTTTTTTGAGAACGTTACTTTTTCAGTCGGCACTTCTCATTGTAATGACCGGTCAGTACATATTTTTTATAAGCTGACCAGGGCTCAATTTCACTCTAATAGAATGAATGGACACATAAAATAAAAATGTTAAATAAGCAGTTAATCAACTTAGAGTAAGCAATCCCAAACACCCCCTTAGCTTGACTTCACACATATACAAGGATCCACAAAATGAAAATGTAAATTTGGCGACGCAACCCTCTAATAGAGGTATCGTATATATGTGTTGGTATATATGTTGGTTTATTGTTTCACATTTCCTCATCTCTTATATACTCAATTATTTGTATTAATGTATCAGCTTCGGAGATAGTCATCCAAGCCCTATGCAATCAGGTCGTTAACAATTGTGTCCCTTACTCAACATATGATTAGCTTGTCTCATTCATGCTCGACCGCAAGCAGGTAACACAACATATTTGCGGAAAATGAATTTATCACGTGTCATACAGGTCTGAATTTATCTCAGATAGGAAGTATCTTTTACAATTTATTTTTCTCATGTCTAATAAGCTTTTTTCTCTTTTCAATTGTGATTTTTTTATCAGGTGTCATACAGGTCTGAATGGAGAAACCGGGGTCCTGCATCTGATATGGGTATGTCAAATTTTATGGATGGTGATCAAACAATCTTATATGAAAAGGCTAGAAGTTATTTTGCACGTGATCCCTTAAAAAGGTATTGTTTTTCTCTTTATGCTTCTCATTGTATGACATGACATTATCAAATATAATATTAATATGTTGCTAGAATGTTTACTTTTTAGATGGGATGTGTATGTCGATGTCAACATTTTTCCTACATGTGAGGAGCTATCTTCATCTCCATCTTCTTTTACTGCATTGGAGGTAATGTTAAAGATAGCCTACATATAAGGAGCTATCTTCTCGTAATAACTTGACGAAATAGACACCAAACACTCAAATGCTACTTGCCTCATTTACACTTCTGGTGACAAAGTCGACTCAGTCAACTTCTAGTCTCTCTCCATATCGTTAGAGAAAATCGCATACTTAGAATCCAATATAGTATAGACTATGTTCTATTAACAGCAGAGTAACCTTTGGATATAGGAAAAGCCGGTGAGTCTTTGGGCTGCAGATTTCACGTAAACATGCTATATAATAATATAAACATCTAAAAAATATACAGGTTAGATTTGAACCCTCAAACTTTTAGTAATAGAAAAAAAGAGAGATTAGTTGCTTCACTTAATATGCTTGGATACGTCTTGTTCAGTATGATTCTGTAGCGGTCTTTGGCTTGTCGACTGTCCATTATTTGCTGCTGATTTTCTAATTGGTTATGCATATATTGTTGTAGGAGTGGCAATAGATTTAGCAGTGATCGTAGGCGGTCACCTCCCCCTCGTTCCTCTCTCATTCACCTCGTCACGCCCGTTCCCCACCTCGTTGCTATTCTAGATCACATCTCCCCGCCATGATTACTCTTCTACACCTAGAAGAAGGCACTAAGGCACTGTTCAAGGTAAAAGCATCTTAATCGTGCAAAAAAATTACTCTCAGGTTCTGGAATTAATTAGTAAATTTTATTGCCAAACACCAAGTGTTGGGTTGACTTAGTATACTTGTTTTTGGCCAGGTCGGTATCACATGTAGAGAAAAGAGGACTCCACCTGCTTAGCATATGGCTAGATCAGCAACCACCAAGTTATGTCAGTTATTTGCAATTGGCAGCTTCATTATTTTCAACCAAACTCAATTTCAAGAACTGGCATTTCGCCTTCAACTAGCAACATACCATTTTGTAGGTGGTGTGATCCGGTATGACTAAGGAGACTACACCAGCTTACCGAGATGGTTTATTGAAAAAGTAAGCTCTCGTGGAAGAATCATTAGTTGGGCCCCACAACAAAAGGTTCTAGCTCATTCTTCTTTGGCTTGTTTCACTAGTCATTGTGGTTGTAACTCTACTTTAGATAATGCGACGAATGGAATCCCATTTCTATGTTGGCCATACTTTGCTGATCAATTTCACAACGAAACTTATATCTATGAAGGGATGAACGACCTCAACAGTTTTCGAGTTATTTAACGAAAGATGGCATATATTATTAGGCTGCCTCTTAGTCTAGATGATGAAGATGTGCGCACATGTCCCTTTATTATTCATTTAATCATTTTTATATATAGTAGAGATGTAATTAAATTATTTTTCTTTTGTGTAGTTATTACAGCGAAAAGATTATTTTGGCCGATATGGGAAAGTTACTAAGACTTCTCTATCTTGGATGGCAAGCGGTCTCTTCAATCATTTGTCATTGATACATGTAGTGTGTATGCTCTACAACGTTCATCATTATCTTTTTTAAACCTTAGTTCATTTGTTTTTCTCTTTACATTATGGATTGTCGCTAATCCTGGTGTGTAAACCTACTTATTATATAGATTTGAGTAATGGGTCTCCTCCTCTCTCTCTCTGCTCTTTTGGGTGGCTCAAGCGACGCGCTAGTAGTTTTCTGGAGCAAACACAATAACAAGAAAAGAAAGCAGCCAAAGGAAGCTGAAATCTAAGGATGGCAGTACCCTACGGTAAGTTTATATCCTTGTGTATATAATTCTTGCTTAAAAAAGTTCACTTACCAGGCTCTATTTCTGATGTCTTCTTTCTGTGTGCAGTGGCTTATCCACACTTCTCGGCGCTGTTGAAAAGGGACATGGGGTGACTGCAGGAAGTACAAGATTATCACAATTCGAGACGTAAAATCTGTCGCTGGTGACAGTGCTACTGAAAATACTCGGGTAACATTATATAGTCCACACTGTTTTAGCTGTATGATTATTTGAAAGCATATTAGTTCATTATCAACAATTTTTTTCAACACGTACTTGGGATTTTATGGGTTTCCAGTAGATTTTATGAATGTCTAGAGCATCATATCGTCATATGCATTTGCACCTAAATATTTCAAGTGATACTTAGCTCAATCCTCATGTCTAGTCATTTTCTCTTTTTTTTGTTATTGGTATAATGGACGGGTATGAGACTATGAGGCAAGTGGGCTGTTCTGGTACTTGCAAGTCATAATGGAGAATACCAAGTTCATTGGGCTTACCATCTGAAAAGCATGAAACCTATATCTTTTTGGAAACTGAAATCCGATATATTGTACTTGACAAGTATTTTTTTTCAACTTTCTGTACACATAGCAAGTATTGGTAACCCCAGTGTGGAAGTGTGTATCAACTTTTAGTGATGTTATTGCTGTTCATTATGCATGTTGTTTTTACTTTCCATTTTTGTACGTGTGGTCCAATAAACCCTTCTAAAAGAGTATCCATCATTTTTGTACGTGTGGTCCAATAAACCCTTCTAAAAGAGTATCCATCTAGTTATTAAGTTACTAAGCTTTGGTGTATTTGCCCATATTGACTCTTTTTTCTTAAGTAATTCCTTAATTAAATTTCTCTCTCACCTTTTTTCTTCTCTCTAAAAACATTGATATTTTATTAAGTAATTCCTTAATTAAATTTGATCCAACCTTTGGATCATTGATTTTATTTTGGATTTGGTTTCTACTGTGCTTGATCTATCTATACATATATTAATCCTCCACAAAAGTTTATTAATCTTTTTAATATTCTCTTCACTTTTCTGGGTTATCGTTCCATTCGTTTTATCTCGTACCTTTGTTGCTTCATCTATCCATCATTAATTCACTATGATTCTTCTTTTCCTTTATCTTAATTGATTTTATATCAATTTATAATGGTAAATCTAGATCCACCAAACCCTATTTCAAGCCAAATCCCACCTAGGGGTTCGGATGAAGTGGTTCGTAAGAAGAATACTAGGAATAGAAGTAAGGATACGGGTTTGTTTACGGGTAATATGCAAGCGCAACAGGTATCGAAGCCCTCTCATGTTAGTTTTAAGAAGGGGGCTAAGAAGAGCTATGGGGGAAAGGATATAGAAGGGTTTGATGTTGAGGGTGATAGCGATGCTGGTGGTTCAGTTACGTGTTCTGAGGCTCTAAGTGTTGATTCGAGAAGTGCGGAGGAATCTGGTCATGAAGGTGAGGTTCCCGTTGGTATTGATAATGAAATGGTAAGTCAAATTTTAGATGATTCTAATCATAAGAATGGAGGTATTACTTTTTACTCTGTGGTTAATGATGGGATTAATGGTAGTAACCCTAGTGTTTTAGGGCCTATGCCTGTTCCAGTATGTGATAATCCTATATTGAATAAGATAAATGTGGATGAGGGTCCTAGGATATTGAAAAGGGGTGATATACTTGTGGATGGTGGTGCTAGGACTAGTGCTGCTTTTTCTTTCAATAACGCTGAAAAATGGCCTAGTTTACCTAGTAATGGGAAGAGTGGTAAGAATGGAGAGAGTAGTAATGTGAGTGGTGATGTTGTTATGGAAGAAAATGTGAACAATGTGGTCTCTAATGCATTTGTTAAAGCAGTTCAGGGTATGTTGAAAAATGATAGTAATAAGCTTAAGGCGTACCCTGTTGAGAGTTGAGAGTAATGAAAAGGGTGAGATGTGTGTTGATTTGGACCCTATGATTGAGAATGGAAGTAAGAGATGGGTCTTAACTTTGGTTGGATATTTTGTGGGAGTTAAAATGACTTATAGGGAAATCACGGGTCACTTGAGAAGAATGTGGAGAGGACGTGACTTTGCTGAAGTTATTACTAATGAGAGTGGGCTATATTTTTTTAAGTTCAAATCGGAAGAGGGAATGCAGTACATCTTGGAGAATGGACCTTGGTTGGTGGATGGGCTGCCATTGTTTGTGCAGAAATGGGAGCCGGGCTTGTGCATGGTGAAACCAGAACCGACTAAAGTGCCGCTTTGGGTTAAAATATGGAATGTACCGCTTGAGGCTTGGAACTGTGAAGGTATTGGAAGATTAGCGAGTAGAATTGGTAATCCTGTTCTTATGGATAGAATTACAACTTCTATGTGTGATAATGCTCATGGTAGGGCTAGTTTTGCGAGGGTTTTGGTTGAAGTTGAAGCTAGTAGGGGATTGCCGGATACTATTCATACTACATATAAGAGCTTGGGTAAATCAATGGATTTGAGGGTAGAATATCCGTAGAGACCTCCTATATGCTCTTTCTGTAATGTTTTTGGTCATAGTCATGCAAACTGTTCTAAAAGGAGTGTGAGTGAGGTGGTTAAGAATTTGAAGCATGTTGATAAGGGAAAGGGTGTAGATGTTGAGGGTAGTCATTTGGAAGATGATGGTGAATGGAGGACTGTGAGTAATAGAAGGAGTTATAATAATGAGAGTAATTCTGCGTATGGACCTAGAAATGAAGGTAATACTTCGGCGGAAATTAATAACAGAGTATTTGATAATGTTGCTAGGGGTGGTCACAATGGCAGAGGTAGAGGTGGTATGGGTAGTGGAGGAAGGGGTTTTGGTGATCAGAGATTTTATAAGGACGGAAATGATCAGAGAAATGTGGTTAGAAAGAATTATGTGGCTGTTAATGGTAATAAGGAAAATGTTGATCCTAAAGGTAATAAGATTAGTGTTATGGAGGTGGATTCAGGTAGTAATGTTGTTGTGAAGGAGAAGTTGGTTACTAAAAGTAATAGTGGAAAGGGTGATACAGTTAGTAAGAATGTGAAGAATAATGATGTGATGAAGCCTAGTACCAGTAATAGGTTTGATATGTTAAGTAACGAGGAAGGTGTGGAGAAGATGTTAGATTGGGAAGTTATGAGAAGTAAAATAGATACGGCGTGTGAAAAGGGTGTTCATATTACTGCTTATGAGAAGAGTCAGTGGGATAGCAAACTTAGGGAGTATTTTGTTAATAAGATTTAAGAGGTTACGAGAAGGGCTACTGTTAAAGAACTCAGGTCTAATATTACTTTGCTTGGCAAGCAGATTAATCATAGTAACAAGATGATTGCCATGGAATCAAAGAGTATTGCGGATCAAAGATTTAGGACTGTTATGGTTGAGAAAAGTTTATCCGAGAATGAAGCGTATCAGGATGTTTATGAAGAGGTGTATAATGATGAGCTTGAGAGGATTAGTGTTCTTGAATTAAGGAGACAGTATGCTGAAGTCGAACTCTTTATTAGGATGAAGAAAGCATTTACCAGTAATGAGCTTGAAAATTGGTCTGATGTCAAATTGGAGTTTTATAAGGTTTCTATTGGTGAGAGTGTCTTTTCTTCGATTATACAAGATCTTAAGAATGGTAATCAAGATATTATGCAGGAAGATGTCGCTGAAGATTTGAGTGCTAGTGCTCAATTTGCTGCTAGTGACGTTCCTTCAAATGTTATGGATTTTGATGCTAGTTTGTTGCAGGATATGTCTGCTCCACCACCTCCTGTTTAAATGTGTACAAACATCGCAACGTGGAATGTCAAAGGGATTTGTAATACCCTGAGACAGTCGGAGGTTAGGAGTTTTATTAAGGATAATGATATAGTTTTTATGGGTATTATAGAATCTCAACTTAGGAAGAAATTTGTAGATAGGGTATGTAATGATGTGTTTCAGGGTTGGCCATGGACGTCTAATACTGTGGATAGCTCTAAGGGTTGTCGGATTGTTGGTGGATGGGATACTAATGCTGTTTTGGCCACTTTGTTATCCCAGAGTAGTCAAGCTATGCATTTCTTAATTACTTTTATTAAGGAAAATGTCCAAATGTATGTGTCTGTTATATATGGAGAGAATTACCTCACTCCTAGAGTTAAGTTGTGGAAGAATTTGATTGATCATAGTAATGTAGTGGGCGATAAACCATGGGTGATGATGGGTGACTTTAATGTCATCCTTAAAACTAATGAGAACTCGAGTGGAGCGTATATTAGATTTAATGAGAGAAGGGATTTTGTAGAATGTGTTGAACAGCTAGGTATGGAGGATATAAAGATGTGTGGAATGTTTTACACTTGGGTTCAAAGGATGAGAAATCCAGAGTATGGCGTGTTTAAGAAGCTTGATAGAGCTATGGGTAACAAATCTTTTCTTGATAGGTACCCGGATAGTTTTGCTAAGTTTATGCCGTACATGTCTTCGGACCACTGTCCGGTTATTTTAACAATATCTGAGGTTAGTATGTTTAAAGCTAAATCTTTTCGGTTTATGAATTTTTTAACTGATAAGGAGGGGTTTAGTAATGTTGTGAAGGACAATTGGGATATGGAAGTTGATGGTTTTGCTATGTTTAAACTTGCCAAGAAACTTAGAAATTTGAAGAAGTTTTTAAGAAGGCTGAACAAAGAGAATGGGGACGTCTTTGATAAGGTGAAAGTTTGTAAAGTTAAGTTAGAAGGTATTCAGAGTGCTCTTGATAAAGATCCGTCTAGTATTGTTCTTCGTGACCAAGAAAGGGTTTGTGTGAAGGAATACAGGGATGCAATGTCAGATGAAGAAAAGGTCCTTAAACAGAAGACAAAAATTGAATGGTTGGAGGAAGGAGACTCTAACACTGCTTTTTTCCATAATACGATAAAGGGTAGGGTCAGTCGTAACAGGATCCAGATGCTGTATGATGAGTATGGTGTTGCTTGCTATGCTGATCAAGTGCCTGATATGTTTGTCAAACACTTTAGCTCTTTCCTGGGAACTTGTGATGATATCATTTCTATTGATGATCCGGCTAGCCTGTTTTTGAAGAAACTCAGCGTGGAGAAGTCTGTGAATCTTATCAAGCCAATTTCTGATGTGGAGATCAAGGAGGCTTTATTTAGTATTGATGACAACAAAGCTTCGGGTCCTGATGGTTATACATCAAAGTTTTTCAAAGCTGCGTGGTCCATGGTGGGAGGTGATGTTAGAGAAGCTGTTCGTGAGTTCTTCATCAGTGGTAAGATGCTGGGTCAGTTAAATGCTTCCCTCATCTCACTTATCCCTAAAACTGCTTCTCCTGCTAAGGTAACTGATTTTAGACCTATATCTTGCTGTAATGTGGTGTATAAGACCATTAGTAAAGTTATTACTAATAGGATTAAGAAGGTTTTGAGTGAGTTGGTTGATGTGAATCAGAGTGCTTTTATTCCAGGGAGGCTTATTAGTGATAATATTCTTTTAGCCCAGGAATTTATGAAGGGTTATAATTGGGACATGGGTGTGAGGAATTGTGCGTTTAAGATTGACATTCAAAAGGCCTATGACACGGTTAGTTGGGAGTTTTTAGAAATTTGCCTTAGGTTTTTTGGTTTTCATCAGGTTATGATTCATTGGATTATGACATGCTTAAGGACTGCTTCCTTTTCTGTTTCGGTTAACGGGGAAACACATGGGTTCTTTAAGGCTAAGAGGGGCCTTAGGCAAGGTGACCCTATATCACCGTATCTTTTTACGCTTGCTATGGAGGTCTTAAACCTTATGGTGAAAAGACAAATAAGAAGGGATAGAAAATTTAAGTACCATTCTGGATGTCAAAATATGAAGATTAGTAGCTTATTCTTTGCTGATGACTTACTAATGCTTTGTCATGCTGATTTAGACTCTGCGTCTATACTTAGGAGAGGTCTTGATGAATTTTCCATGTCGTCAGGACTTTACCCTAGTATGGCTAAGAGTAATGTCTTTTTTTGTAATACCCCTGAGGCTGTTAAGGATGATATCAAGCTGGTTATGCCTTTTGTTGAAGGTGTATTGCCAATGAGATATCTTGGGGTTCCCCTTGTTTCTAAAAGGATAACTAAGAAAGATTGTAGTTTCTTATTAGAAGTTTTACAGAATAAGATTAATAGCTGGAAGAATAAAGTTTTATCCTTTGCTGGTAGACTTCAATTAATCACCTCTGTCCTTCATCGATGCAAGTTTGTTGGGGATCACTCTTTATCCTCCCTTTGGCTGTTTGTGATGATATTGATACCCTCCTTAGTAATTTCCTTTGGGGTAACAATAGTAAGACTGGTGCGTTAGTAAGTGTTAAGTGGAGTGATGTTTGTGTTCCTAAGAGTCAGGGGGGTTTGGGTTTAAAATCTATGCATAATTGGAATAATGCCCTTATGACTAAACACCTTTGGCATATCTTGAGTAATACGGACTCTATTTGGGTTCAATGGGCTAAAATTCACAAGCTTAAATGCCATAATATATAGAGTATTATTTCTAAGCGTAGTATGTCATGGAGTTGGAGACATATTCTTGCACTTAGGGATATGATTAGAGATTTTGTTTTTGTTAAGATTGGTAACGGGAGAGATTGTAATGTTTGGTTGGATAGATGGCATGATAGAGGATCGTTGAGTAAGTTGATAACCCATAAGATGATTGAGTTGGCGGGTTTTTCTGTTAATGATAAAGTTATTAACCTTATTGATAATGGTATTTGGCTTTGGCCCGCAAACTGGATGGGTCATTATGGGGAGGTTTTGAGTGTCCCTGTGCCTATGCTTGTTAATGAGAAGAAGGATGTTACTGTCTGGTGGGATAAGGGTAGAATTGAAAGAAGATTTAGCCCGACTGAAGTTTGGAAAGCTTTAAAGCCTGAACGTCCAGAGGTGATTTGGTATAAACATGTTTGGTATACTCAATGTATACCAAGACATTCTTTTATAACTTGGCTTGCTGTTAAAGAAAGGCTAAAAACTGGTGATAGACTTAGGAAATGGTTTAATGCTAGTGATGTTTCTTTTTTCCTGTGTGGTGATCCACATGAATCACACAGCCACTTGTTCTTTACATGTAGTTATTCTAGACGGCTGTGGGAAAGACTCAAACCTTTTTGAGTCAAAAGATTCACAACGTTTGAAAATTAAAACCACTTTATTAAAAATTTATTCTAATAAGGAAAGAAAATAACTATACAAAGGTAAAAACAACTATACAACTAGGCCAAAATAGATTAAAAATTTTGAAAAATGTCGAAAAATCAAATTTTCCGGTTAAAATGAGGACAAATGCGAGGAAAAGGCCACTTAACTTCGATAGAAGTCCCCCCTACACTTAATATAAACATTGTCCTCAATGTTTAAGCATGTGGGAGTAAACTCCCCTACACTTAGGACATTGTGCACTTTGTTTAAATCTCGCTAAGGAAAAGACAACTAAAGAGATTCCTATTTTAGTATTGGAAAATATAAAATAGTGAATCGAAAAGAGTTTAGGATAGAACCGGGAAGACGGGAACACGGAATCACGGTTCGTCAAAAGCCATCAAGAGTGTGTCTTTGAAGCTCTAATCCCTGCACATGATAAGAAAGAAAGCAAGAAACACCACGGGGCTCCCCCTACACTTATGGTGAAAATAGATAGATAATTGGGTTGCCTCCCAAAAAGCGCTTGTTTTTGTTAACCGAGTCACGAGCCTGACTCGTCCCCGAATTAAATGGTCCACGGGGAAGCCTCGAATGTAATACCGGGATCAAAGACCTTGTCCTCATTCCCGGTTGACATTAACAAAAGAGAGGCGGGGGGATAAGTCTTGAATGGGAGAAAAACCCTTTCAACATACGAAAAGTATGTGAAATCAAGATCCACGGGAGGTGGGTTGGGTAAAGTAAGCACATTGTCCTCCCCCAAAGACAATGGATGCTGAGCAAACGGCAATGCCGTAATGGTATCAATCATAGCATAATCAATGTCACCTCCTGGGTCAAAGCACTCATCCTCCGTGATGGTCTCTAACGGAGTGGAGGAAAGGTGCTCGGGAGGGGAACTTGGGACAATACCTTCCTGCAGCAAATTATCAAAAATAATGTCCCCCTCCGTGTCATAATCATCAATACCTGGAGGGATGGAGTGGATATCGATTTCTTCCAGCAATGGGTCATTATCTTCAACGGGAGGAATAGATGGAGGTAAAGACTCGGAAAGAGAAGGAGAAGTCAACTCTTCGATTTGAGCAATAAGAATGTGCACTTTCCGTAATTTCTCGCGAAGAAGCACGTCTTCCACCTCATCCACAAGATCAAGTTCATCGGTGAACTTCTCGTAAGCTGAAGAGAATATATCGTCATCACCCGCATCTCCCGGTGGAGATTGAGAAATTTCAAAAGTGAAATTCTCATAGCAGAGAGAAGAATCGTTATCACTAGGATCGATCTCTTCCGTAAGAGCAACGTCGTCCTCAGGCTCCATAGCAGGTAAGTCACAAACCTCATAATCCAATAATTTGTCGAGACCAACATCACTAAGCTCATTTAACGAATCTAGATCCTTAGATGCAATAGGAACATCGAGAGTAGGAGCAGCAACTTCAGAAGATTGGTTGAAAGTGTAGACATCATCGTCGTCGTCATCATCATAATAGATGGGACGAGTCCAGTTAGGAGTGACGTAGTCGGCTAACTCTTCCTTGATAACCTCCACATCTTTAAGAAGCTCATGCAGCAAATTTTGTTGTTCATCTCCCCGAGTATGTTCAATTTCACCAATTCTATCCCACGCTGTAGTTAAACATTTTGGTGTAGAAAAGAAGGGAAAACGACTAAATTGGCTCAAAAAGGTGTCGGTGGTTTTCAAGGTTTCGTCCACATCAAGCAAAGGTTGTTGTTCCGGATGCAAGTCAGCTCGAAGTTGAGCTATACTTTCTAGAATGCCATTTAAAGTAGTGAGTTGTTGATCAAGACTAATTTGCTGAGAGGATTGATGATTGAGGGTGTGATGTGGGGGCTCAAAGTTATAGACACTAGGATGATAGCACGATACTTTCTCAAAGACTTGCGACGGATCACAAAAAGAAGCATCGTGAGGGCCCCCACAAATATAGCACCATGGGTATGGAGAGAAACTGGGTGCTTCTTGTGGATAGCTATTATCATTGTCATAATTGTACCCCGGTTCTTGCTCGTGACCATACGGGTATCGAACCGGGTACGAAACATGCCAATGAGAATCGCTTCCACAATAGATGCACGGGGGAACAGGAGGAAGTGGGTTCAAAAAGGACGAATTAGTCGAGTTGCACAAAGGACAAAATCCGCATATGAATTGTGTATTGTTGATATCGTTTCCGCACCGCTCACAAGTACACCATTGACAAGCGTCGTTCCCGTACAATCGTCTCCCACACCCGACGCAATGGACATAAAAATCCATAAAGAAAAATAGACAAACAAGAAGAATATTTTTGGTGCAAAACTTTTGAAAAAGAAATGCTTTTTATGATTTTTCAAATGTTTTTGGGATTTTTGAAAATTTTTTACACGAAAAATAACGTTCACAAGTGAACGGGTCCCAAAAGCCAACGCGTCTCTCACAAAAAACCTTTAATCCTCACGAAAAGAGCCGGCAGCGGCGCCATTTTAATGATAAGCCTTTTGGCCAGGTAAAAAGATTAGTTCGTTTAAGTATGTCTCTTCGAATTGAAAAAGGAGTTTAGTGTGCGACTCAGTTGTTCTTGGTGAATCAAATAAAAGAGTTGTCGTTGTCTAAAACTAATTAAAAATGAAAACTTGAAACAAATAAAAATAAAGTAAAGACGGTAAAAAGAGACAACAAAAGATAAAAACTTGGCGAAAAGTAAATTACGAGAAAATTAAAAGGCAAATAAAGTAAATGCCGCAAATCAAAACTTAAAATAAAAGGAAAGCAAATAAAAATGCAATTAAAGAAGAAGGCGGGGAAAATAAAGCTTAAAACTAAAAACTGAAAAACTCAATTCGGAATAAAACCTCTACTCGGAATAATCAATGCTACTCGGAATAATAAGGCTATACGGAATAAATGATGATCCGGAATAAAAAAAACTATGCGGAATAAAAATCCTACTCGGAATAAAAATGCCTATGCGGAGTAAAAGCTATCCGGAATAAAAAAAAGGGAAAAATACTCTACTCGGAATAAAGGCTATGCGGAATAAATAAAAACTCTATGCGGAATAAATCTTTTATGCGGAATAAGGACGCTATGCGGAATAAACTGAACATTCCGAATGGAACTCCTATCCGGAATAATCTAACATTCCGAATAGGGACTCCTATCCGGAATAATAAGATATTCCGAATAAGGGTTCTATCCGGAATAATCAGATATTCCGAATAGGGACTAAAGAAAACAGACCATCCGGACTAACTATGAACACTACTCTATTCGGAATGCTGGGAAAAAGAACAGTACGCAGAAACATAAAGAACAGTAAGGTGAATTAGAACACGAATTTGACAAAAGCTAACCAAGATAAACCAAAAGATTAAACCAAAACAACCACAAAGCATCTACTAACAATAACCAATCAAAATAAATCATCAAAACTAACAAATATAGCCAAATCAATCAAAACCCACTTGATCAAAATCATAAAAACTCAAGAACTTTAACAATGAAGATGAAAAACAAATCAATCAAGAAAGGTAGAAGGAGATTAACAATAAAGTAAATATTAACAACAATCAAATGGAAACTTACTTGGAATTTAAAGGAATTTAAAGGTGCATTACATGAAGATTAAGGTGCAAGAAAATTAAAGTACAGGAAATGAAAATGGGGGAAGGATGGGTTGTCAAGCCACCAACACTTGAAATAAAAATGAAATGGAAATATATATAGGGCGATTAGGGAGGAGCTTAGGAAGCTTCCTCCCTCTTTCATCTTTTCCTTAATTGTACACTTAAGTCCTTGATCTTCTTAATCTTTTGTTAATCTTCTTAATACTTGGACTTTGTCTTGGGATTTCTTTAAACTCGTCTTGTAATCTTTAATAAATTAGACTTGAGTTCTTCGGCTTTTTAGTAAACTTCCGTCTTTTGACTTTTTCTTCGATAAATCTTCAGAATTGGTCTTGGACTTCCGTTCTTTTTCCACTTTTGATCTTTCGACTTTGTCTTTTGCCTTTTTCCTCGATAAAAGCCCGTGAAATTCCGTGTTTTCTCCACTTTTCACCTTTTCGTCCTAAATCACAACAAAAACACAAACCACGCATAATTCCGACATAAATGACATAAAATACACGTTTTGGCTCGGTTATTATTGTAATTAAGTGTTAAAAAAGATGGATGTTTTCACACCTATCATTAGGTTCGCCATCATAGGAGACCTTAAACCTAATAGACATGTCCAACTTACAATGGGTGTATGTCGGTTGTCTTCATCCCAACCCCTGCTTACAGATGCTCTAATATATATCCTCACAAGATTCGATCTCGATCCTAATACGATAGTTATCAATGATAAAATCTCTCAAGGAAAACGATTTATAGTTAATTACCAAAGGTCAATCATTCAAACATAGAACATTACTTATAGTATTTTGTATCGTTACTTTACCTCGTCCCTTCGATTGGGGTGGTACACAGTACTGTCATCAAGATTCGTTCTCAGTGACTTCTGAGCAAACCTCTAGAAATTCTATGCGAAGCGAGGATCTTGATAAAGATGATCGATACAGGCACACCATGTTTACACAACTCCTTTAAATACAAAAGATTCAATTTCTTCATCAAGAATCTATCATTAACAGGAATGATATTAGCATATTTGGTCAGTCTGTCGACGATGACCCAAATCGAATCAAATTCAGATGATGACCTTTGTAATAGTTAGACGTTTACTAATGTATGAGGCGATGTCTGCCTTCATAATTTTCCATCAGTACAACTTCTTCAGATAAAGATACATTAGATCAGGATTGACGTAAATAGAATACTTAAACATATAAGATTCCAACATAACTATATCTCACAATCCTCTATATTTAGGCAACCGCAAGTGGCCTTTAAAACATTTAACGCTATCGGCTTCTCAATTTTAATGGTTTACATTAGCCGCGAACCAATTTTATTATCTATATTATCCTTTTTATAAGCATCGGCTATATTTTAAATTGTTCGGCAATTTATTTTGTACCATCATTACTAAGGAACACATCCTAATTGGTTCTTTATACTTTTTACATAATGCGTCGGTATCTAAATTCACCTCTCCTGATGATATAATTATCATGTCCACAATTCCCTCAGATATTCTTTCTTCATATTTTCTAAGTTTTAATTTCGTCTCAACTATCATTTTTATCCATTTTACTCAATCCGACGTTTAAAGCGTCGATAGTTATTACAAGTAATTAAATAATAAATATTTAATTTTTATGAAACGTAAACGCAAAAAGTTTTTAAATTTTCTCAGTTTGTCCCATTATATAAAAATGTTCAAAATAAATTTGAATTTAATTAACACAATTTTTGTTGATTTATCGGAAATAATTAGTAAGATCCGTAAATGTTCGAAAAACCTTCGTTTATTCTTTGGTAAAAATTTTCTTAGTTGAAAAGCAAAAATTGTCGTTTCAAATTTTAAGTCATGGTTTAACGGTTTCCTCAATCCCTCTTAGGTAACATTTACCCCTAAACAGGAGTTTAGTTAAATGATTTGTGTATAAGGGAATAATCCCTTAAAAATACTTTGTTAAAACATTTGTCAAAACATATTTCCATTTTCTTTTTGGTAAAACCCAAAGCCTTAATGGTTCCAATTTTTCAAGAGTCAATATATTCCATTATCTTATTAATCACACGGTCAAATAATGTAAAGGATTAAGTCTTAGATCCCATTTTAAATATTCAAGGTACAGGTTTTCGTTGTTCGGCCAATTCAGGGCAATCTATTAATAATTATTAACTCATTCTTATTCTTATAAACAAACAGATTGTTCTTAATGATCACGAGCATGAGTTTATCAAATTACAGTCTATGCACATGATTCACCAAATTTATGAATACTACGTGTGCATTGTCAATCCAAACGATATTACGTGAAACTTATAATGTTCATTACAAGTTCTGGATGTAGTGATTGGAATAGATAATCTTTTTTGCGGACGCGAAGTTGATGATAACCATGCCGTGAATCAAATTTTCGAATATATGCTAGAACCTTGTAAATGATCGAACAAATCTATCATCTTGGGTAGTGGATATAGATTTTTAATCGTCAATTTACCTAGTTCACGGTAATCAATAAACATAAGGAATGATAACACCATAGCTCTTCATGACGACGAGCTTGGTAGAATAAAAGCTTTCTCCGACAACTCTCTCAGTTGTACGATAATTCTTTTAATTCAGATGGTGCTGACGTACAGTGCACACGCCACAGGTGCAGCACCGGAAATATAATCAATGCCAAATTCAACTTTGCCTAATGGCGAAAGTCTAGGTAATTTACCAATCAAATACGTTCTAAGGTTTCAGATAACGGAAACAATTTTTAATAAATTCATATTAGGTTCTTTCTAGATTATAATATCTATGACTAATTTACAACCATTCACGATATAATTTCAAGTCTAAATGCAAGATCTGGTCATCCATCAAGAATGATTTAGATCACTTTTGATAATCAACATCTTATCATTTAGGGGAATTCTACTCGAGTTCCCATTAATTAAGACAATATCGTCATGTCATAATCAATCAATCCATTCTACTGGAACTATTAACTTTCCAGTTTCATTGTCGTTGATAAGATGTGAACTTCTCAAAAGACTAATAATAACTCATAATCCTTCACAAATTCAAGGATATATGGAGACACAACTACCATTAAAAGAGTAAGGTCAACGCATAATCTATGCGAGAGAATTTCAAATCAGTTACAGACGAAAACATTAACGAATATGAGTATATCCCATGTTTTCATAATTTGAGTACGCATTCGAAAGCTCCACGGATCGTTACCCAGTTCATTCAAATGAAATCAAATCAAAAGAAATGATATGAACGTCGATACATCCAGTCGGGTATCAACACTCGGTAGTTAGATACTTTTCCTAAGAATCTCTCTACGGGAGAATTGGACAAGAAAGAATTGTCAATTGTCAAATAAGACAATTTCCACAGATGAGTAAATTCGACTCAGAAGAATAGATGCTACAGGCACACATGTGGGTGTCCCTAACACTATGTCCCTATTTTTCACTTCTTGCAGATCTCATAAAATTTAATCTTTCACAATCTTCAAAGAAAATGTAGTGTTTATTCATTAGTTTTATGGTGACTACTAATCAGCCTTGCATGGTCCATTCCAAATTGTATGTAGGCGTGCAACTATATACAATTTTTAGATTAATGATGCAATAGTCAGCTCGTCAAAATTTTATCATCATGTTTATAATAAAAACATTTTCATGCTTAATTTTTAAATAAGAATCAAAAATAAATTTACAAAGATTTTCTTTGTTTTGAAAACAATTAAGTTTTCCAAGGTGTTTTATAAACAACTTCATTTCGATAACGATTATTTAAAAGTCTCACTTTAAATAATCCGTATGGTGATGAAAACCCAATTTTTCTCAAGGGATACTGTTTTAACTTATAAAAACAATTAGTGATCTGCAAAGGAGTGATGAAAAGTTGTTCACCAAGAACTAACTTCAATATATCAGGAAATGAGCTTAGCCAATTAATCATAAGGTGCATGACCTCGATGGCACTCAAAAAGAATAATCGACAACGTAACTCAATTCGAGATGAGTACTTATTCAATGGTTGCATCACTAATGCGAGCATTAAGAAGAAGCAAGAAAAGATAGATATCATCGATACATGTAGAATTTAGCAATCAAAGGTAGTCTTTTCATTAATCACAAACAAGTCAAATTGTACCGTAACACATTACGTGTCACTATGTCATACAATTTCCAAAACTCATCCTACCAACTGATATCTCAGTTAAGTTAGGGATTTTTAAAAGATACCACAATGAATACTAATCTACAAGAGTCATTAGGTGTTCCACATGTCCCGGAAGATCCATCGGTCCCAATTCAGAAGAAGATTTCTTCAATTTATTTCTTTGACACTAGGCATCCTCATCATTGGACAATGGCCTCGGAACAACCCTTAACACAAACCTACAATCATATAAAACCTTATAATTCAATCACATGACTTAATAATTTCCTCTTATCAATCTCATATTCCATACAAGTTAAGTTTTACTTCATTCAAGTTTCAACCAAATCATACTCAAGGCGATATCCTACCTCATTCTCCAATACTTTCAACCTTATTCATAAACCTTAAAAGGGCAATAAAAGCTCGATATGATCAAAACTTAATTTCCAATCCTATAGTTCTTACAACAATAGTTATCAAATAAGTCACTAGTATGAAACGAATCACACATTCAATTAGACTTCTCGGAAAGGTACTAGTGGGGTGAGGCTTTTGGGTAAAGGCTCCAATTACAACCTCTAGTGCAACATTCACCCTTTCGATTTCAATTTAAGAATTGGGTGACAACGAATCACATGACACCTTTCCAGGTGGTAACGTTTTGTCAATCTCCACTCTATAAGGAAAGATCGTCATGACATCGATATCAGATTTAATCTCGCCAATTCTTCTTTAATATCACAATCAACTAATATCAACATTTCTACGAATATCAACCATTTGTTGGGATCATAAATATCCACAACTTGGTTTTGATCTAGGATAGCTAGAATTCCTACGAGAATAGCTTTGATTAATTTACTAGGGGATTTAGGGTTCCTTGTGACAATCTACGTCGTATAAATACCTCGTATAAATATCAAAATAATCATCAAACAATCATGTAATTAAATTACATCATATATATATATATATATATATATATATATATGTTAGCCTCAAAATATTGAGCCAAACAAGAATGCTCGGTCATATGTTTATTATGTATCGTATTTTAGAACGTTGTAATTGGTAGTATATTAGTCGTGTTATTACGGGCTTAACTTTAAGCTAAGGTTCATTAATAAGTAACCAAAGCCCAAAAGGAAAGCCCGGCCCATGATTATATAGCCCATTAAGCTACATGTAAGCCAAGTCTATATAAACCTCTCCTTGCATGTAAGGAGAGGTTGGTTGATCATTTCATTTTTCTCCTAATCTAATATTCCACAAGTTTCACCAACCTTTTTCTCTCTACTTTCTCTCACTACTTTCTCTCTTTAAAATTCATCTCATATATTCCTTTCTTTCTTTAATTCGTGTATTATACAATCATAATATTAGGGACAACAATTGGTATCAATCCCATGGGGTAGTTTTGTGATTGGTTGTTGCGTTTTCATTTGATTTATTTGCTTTAATCCTTCTTTCTACCACGAATTCAAGATTTTTCATGTTTTTTTAGTGTTCTTCACGTCGTATAAGTTCTTTATTCATGCCATAGTGATTTGGGTATCTTGGTTTTTGGCTTAAACACAAGTTTTTTGGATCAAAAGTTGAAAATTTCTTGTTTTTCATCTTTCCGAAATTCTTGCAAGATTCACCATCGGAAAGTACAATTGAGAGGGGTTTGATCGCAATAACCAACTGGTTCTACTTTGCGATCACTTGATTTCGATACCTCATTCCGATCTGGACATTCCGATCGTACATTGCGATCTGGGATTCCGACGGTTTCAAGGGAATTTTGGGTCGTTACTCTGCCAAATTTGTTTCAGCCACATTCTGATCTGAATATTCCGATCTGGGATTTCGATAGGTACACATTGCGATCTGAACATTCCGATCTGAAGGATTTCGAAAAGTACACATTCTGATCTAAGGATTCCGACAGGTGCACATTGCGATCTAAAGGACATTCCGATCTAAGCAACATTCCGATGACTTGTTTAGCTAAATTTCGTTCGAGTATTTTTTCGACTTAGCCACCATCTAGACTAGTTTCGTAATATCGTTTACACGAAGATTAAAATTTATTTTTTCCTATACCATTTTTAGGCCATTTAAGCTTCGATTTCAAATTTTGGCGATGCGAAAAATTTTTCGACCAAAAATTCAAATTTTCGGACCAAAATTCAAATTTTTATGCCATTTTTAGGTTTTAATTTTGTCAAAATTTTTCACTTTTCAAAATTTTTCCCTATTAGTTTTTGGATATTTCGGACTTGATTTCAAAATTTGGTAAGACAAAATTTTTCAGTTTACCGTTTTGTCGGACTGAGGAATTTATTGTCGGACTGAGAAAAAATCGGAATTTTCGAAATTACAACCACAAACCAATCACACCATATCTACTTAAGATCCAAAGTCAATTCATCAACTGTGTCACCCATTATGGATTCCGTAACACAAGATGTGCATGCACTCAAATCCAAGATGTCGGTTGCAAAAGAACGATGCATGACACACTTTAGATCACTCCAGTCACACCTTCAAGTTATTTCAAATGACGATTTAAAAGGCACTCGCGTAGAACTTGGATTCAAACGGGTATTCATGTCACTAACTGGTCAAGATGTTGAGACATTCACAAGAACAATGTTACTCAATGCAGCTCACCTTGAACAACAACTTGCCAACGATGAATTTCAAGAGGTTGAATCCATAGATGTCGTTTTGGTTCTTGAAAATCAGTTTCAGCAATTCATTGGTACACAGGTGTCTGTACACTATGATCGAGAATTCATAAACAATTACTTTTTAAATATACTCGGTTAGAAGTTCAAGAATTCAAGGAGACGTTTCTTCAACACATGAAAGATGTAAGGAAGTTAATTGCCGAAAGAACACGTCATAAACTACCAGTTGAAAGACGGGTGAATGAAAGACTGATGCAGACGAACGAGATCAATGTCGATGATGGTCAAACATTGGATGATTGTTCAATTATCACAGAAATCAGCGGGATAGAATCAGAACAGCAACAAACCATCCACAGCTCAGGGAATGATCCAACAACCGATGATGCAGATATCAGACCCATTTATGATGAAGAGCCAATGGCTGAGGTATAATTAAATGCTGTGTATGATGATCATCAATATATTGATTCTAAGATTCATGAGCTTGAAACTATGTTAGCTCAAAAGACAAAAGATTTTGAGGATGCCAAACTCGAGTTTTTAAAGAAAAATGACAAATTTGAATCTTATTTTGAAAAACTTGAAAAAGCAAACGTTGTTCTTGAACAAAAACTGGATCGTAAGATTCAAGATTCTAATGCGGAAAAAGAACATTTTGTGAAACAAATAAATTTGTTAGAATCAAAGTTGGCTTCTCAAAATCCAAGTCCTCCGCCTGCTTCAGTAAGTGAAATATTTGTGCAACCTATCGACACTGTAGATAGTAATGACGCGAATGCTGATAACGACATATTTGATAATATAAACATTAAGTTAGAACAACGTGTCGCTCAATTACTTCTACAAAATGAGCAATTGAAAGCTCAGATTCAGGAAAAGGTTTTTCCATTAACAGCAGTGAAAAATGAATTAAGGAAGCTAAAAGGAAATAGTGTGGATACTAAGTTAGCAAATCAGTCTATCTTGGGGAAACCTCCTACTTAACCATTCAGAAACCGCTCAGTTGCTAGGCAACCGAATGCGTTTAAATCTGAACGACCCAAAACATCAAACTCGAGGTTTGCATCCCAAGTTGACAAGCGTAGCAATTTGCCAAACACTGTCACTCCACGATCTAGATACTCCTTAAGATATTCTGCCTATGTAAAACCCAATCACATGAATGATTCAAGCAACTCTAGCAATAGCCACAAGAACATGCCTAGGCGAAGTTCAAATGACACGGGTCATAAAAGCTATCTAGAGGATGCTAAGATAAAGACACAAGCAAGAGATAGGACCCAACTGAAACCTAGGAGCGCTAATCACACATCTAGGAATTCTAGACCCTTCTATGATGTGCCCAAATCAGCCTATCCTAGGAACACTAGATCCTTCTCAGATGCTAAGCACTTTGTTTGCACGAAATGTAACAAATGTGTGTTTAATGCCATTCATGATGATTGCATCACTAAAGTCTTGAACAAAGTGAACCAAACAGCTAGAGCATCTCAAAGATGGAACCCTATAGGAAATAGTTTTTCTCCAATTAAGTCTTCCGCGGTGCATGAGAAAGCTAAGTTTCCTAGACCATGTCTTAAGTGGAGACAAACAGGTAGAATCTTCAAAACAACTGGTCTTAAATGGGTTCCTACTGGAAAAATATTTCCATCTAGCACGACAAAGGTTCACTGTGAACCCCCACATGGTTCTCACAAAGATATCACTAACAAATATGCAAGCATACAAACTACTGATGAAAGTGCAGGTAATCAAGTAAAGGTTCAACAAGAACATAAAGGTTTTCCTTATTTATACCTTTCAACAAAAGACACTCTCAGAGTTTGGTTGTTGAAGAAACAAATATCAGAGAAATATATGTCTCAGGGGTTTCACAAGTAAGAAACACAATGGCACTTGAACAAAGCAGTTTAAGTCCCGATCCACAACGACAAACGACTTCCGTTCACAACCGCACGGAACTCGGAACTCAAGACCACAGCAATGAACCGTCAAGTTCAAAGCTGGTTCCTAAACATGTTCCTAGAGCAGATATGACAGTGGACACGACACTTGAAGAGTTGGAAATGTTATATGGACCAATGTATGATGAATATTTCATGGGGGAGAAACAAGTTGCATCGAAGTCTTCCGCTGTCACTCATGATAAAAATGATGATACCGTTCATCGTCAACAAAAGGATACAACTTCATCTACTTCAAAACGGGTTGTTGCAGATTTACCTCCTCAGAATATCACTTCAACAATCGATCCTACAACATCCACAGCTACTGTCATTGCTCCAGAGAACACAAATCAAGCAGACGGTGCATTAACTGACGATGACGATTTTCACAACCCATTCGGTACACCGATACACGAAACTGGAGAGTCTTCTACTCGCCATGTTGATCCGTCAAATATGCGTACGTTTTATCAACGACATCCTTCAACACATCATTGGACCCGAGATCATCCTTTGGTTCACGTAATTGGAAACCCTTCACAGCCCGTTCGTACAAGACGACAACTAGCTACCGATGGCGATGTTTGTATGTTCGCACTCGCCGTGAGTACTGCTGAACCGAAAAACATCAAAGAAGCCATGGCTGATCATGCTTGGATTGAATCGATGACGGATGAACTTCACCAATTTGAAAGACTTAAAGTCTGGGAACTTGTTGACAGACCATACGATGTGACTCCTTTAAATCTTCGTTGGATCTGGAAAAACAAGATGGATGAAGAAAACACGATCATCAAGAACAAAGCTAGGCTAGTGGCTAAGGGGTATGGCCAGAAAGAGGGAATTGATTTTGAAGAATCATTTGCACCAGTAGCTCGAATGGAAGCAGTCAGGATTTTCTTGCTTATGCTGCACATAAGGGATTCACTGTCTATCAAATGGACGTAAAGACAGCATTTCTTAACGGTCCTTTGAAGGAAGAAGTCTATGTCACGCAGCCGGAAGGATTCGTCAATCCTCATTATCCTGACAAGGTGTATCGTCTCCACAAGGCACTATATGGACTCAAGCAAGCTCCAAGGGCGTGGTACGACGAGCTCTCGAAATTTCTGGTATCCAAAGGTTTCTCAAAAGGTTCCATTGATCTAACTTTGTTCACTTATAAATATGGGAATGACATTTTGCTTGTGCAAATTTATGTTGATGACATTATTTTCGGGTCTACAAACCCAAAACTTTCAAAATGGTTTGAAAAAGTAATGCACAGCAAATTTGAAATGTCAATGATGGGCGAACTAAAATTCTTTCTAGGAATTCAAGTTCACCAATCCCCAAGTGGTATCTTTATAAACCAAGCTAAGTATTGTCAAGAGATAATAAAAAAGCATGATATGACTTCATGTGACCCCGTTGGGACACCATTATCAACCACATCGCTAGATGCTGACTTGGAGGGATTACCCATAGATCAAACGAGATATCGTTCCATGATCGGGTCCCTCATGTACTTGACAGCAAGCAGACCTGATATTTTACATGCTACGTGTTATTGTGCACGTTATCAAGCACGACCGACTGAAAAGCACCTCAAGGAGGTTAAACGGATCTTTCGGTACCTCAAGAATACCATTCATTTGGGACTCTGGTATCCGAGGGAAACCGGTTTCTTTCTAACGGCCTATTCAGATTCTGATCATGCAGGGTGTCTTGATACACGAAAAAGTACTTCTGGTGGTGCACAATTTCTAGGTCAAGATAAGCTTGTGGGATGGTCTTCCAAGAAGCAGGATTGCACGTCACTTTCATCAGCCGAAGCAGAGTATGTGTCTCTATCTGCGTGTTGTGCTCAAGTTCTTTGGATGAGAACACAACTCACGGATTATGGCTTTCACTTTGATAAAGTACCTATGTACTATGACTCAAAGTCGGCCATAGCCATCTCCTGCAATCCGGTACAACATTCCCGCACGAAGCACATCGATGTCAGATACCACTTCATAAAGGAACAAGTTGAAAGAGGTATCGTTGAATTATACTTTGTTGGAACGGATTACCAATTAGCCGACTTGTTTACGAAAGCTCTGTCGAAAGATAGGTTTGAGTACCTCGTTAGGCAAATCGGTATGAGATGTTTGACTCCAGCAGACCTGGAGATTCTGGCAAAGGTACCTGCTTGATTTATCTATCAAACATCAACTTGTAAATATCTTTGAAAAAGCAAAATACAAAAACATAAAACACATAAAAGCAAAACACAAAATTAAAAATCTTTCAAAATTCAAAAATATTCTTCTCGACATGTCTTTCAGTATCGATAATATGGACGTGCCTAGAAATGTCGCTCAATAACGACACGGGTGTGTACATAAAGCTCGAATGAAAGTTGTAAATATTTTTCAAAACATGTCATTTCTTCTTTTAATAAAGGAAATTGTCTATTTTGGACAAATATTTCCAAACAACGGGTAGAGCAATCTATCACGGGTTGAGCTTGTCACAAAACATTCAACGTTTTGAGCTCAACACAATGGCTTGTAATCACTTTCAAATTGCAACCCGGTTCTATATTCACGGGGGAGTGTACGATTTCGTGCTCTTACCCTCAGCAAAAGAAGATAAATCTTCTTACACTTGAGTGGATTCGTCAAGACATTCAAAGTCTATGAACTCAAGTTTATGCTTTAGAAAAACCTCTTCGACAAAAAGAAATAGGATTTTTCAAAAAGCGTTGAACACAATTTTTTCAAGAATTTCTCAATGATTATTCAAAATCTTTAAAAAATTGTGTGTTCAACAACTCCCATCCTCAAAAAGCGAAATGTGGATCATATCCTCATAATGACAATTCAATTGGATCAACTTTTGAGGGGGAGCATTTTAACTTCATGCATAGATTGACACATCTTTCTCCCAAAGATTTTCAAGACTATTTTTCAAAATATATTTTAATCAAATTTGGTATCTCTAATATCAAAAGATTTTATATATTAGAGATAGGGGGAGAAAATGTGATTAAAATGTGATCTAATATAAGACTCAAGTACTTTAACTCTTACCTACATGTGCGAAACACTTTCGATTATCGATGCACATGTGATGGGGGAGCATTTCTAAAACGACAAAACTAGCAAGGTGTTAAATGTTTTTCAAACACTTTGTTAGAATTTAAAGTGGTTTTCATGGTTACGATCAAATACCCACAACATCTTTAATTCACGACGTTATTGGTGTCAAAAGGGTGGTTAGGTTTAAGTCCTATGATCCAACCAGATTCGGAGGGATCTTCCCAGGGACAATCCAATAGATTATTAGAAGTCCTTAGGAAAGATGGAGTAGAATGTGAACGTAGCAGAATGCCGACTAAGTACTGATGCTAGCACTGGAACAATCACAACAAGGTGCTAGTAATGATGTCTTGGTAAGCATTGAAGGGGTTGAAGAATGAAAAAGAAATGTAAGGATAAAGGGTCTAAAGAAAGAAGCCCTCCATACAACTTAGGCAGAAACCGGGTCAACTCATCATGAAGACAAACTCATCATGGACCCAGTGATGTATGCACAACCCTTTCCTAGCTACTCAGGCTTCTCTCAAAAGAAGTTTGTTTTATTGTCACGGAGAACAACATGACTACTATTGACTTTCTCACTTCGAGATAGTTGATATTGAATAGGTGGCATCTGCTCCAGCCTCCGACCACTAAAAGTGCACAAATCGAGTCTAGAGCCAAGAGATCAATCAAATCTCGTTAGGACACACGGATGAAGATCAAGAGAGTCCTACGCTATATCCTTGTGATATTGCTAGAACACTCAGAGTGATACTACTTAGTATTCACAATGATGAGTGGAAATCCTTCCAGTGTTAACATCAAACAGCACTGCGGTAGGTCATATGCAAGATTCTTTATGAATTGAACATGTGCAAAACTGAAAAGCAACAGTGGTTTGATTCTGAATTGATGCAAACTCGTTTCAGGTTTCTACGCAATATCTTTATGATCTTGCCAGAACATTCAGAGTGATATTCATTAATATCCACAGTGACGAATGGAAATCCTTCTAGCGTCAACATCAAACAGCGCTACGGTAGGTGACTTGTGAGATTCTTATGAATCAAACTTGTGTCAACTGGAAAGCAACAATGGTAAGATTCGTTAAGAATCAAACTTGTTCCAGGAATTTGAATTGACGACTTTAATCAAACGGATATCTATCCAATTGATTCACTCTTTATGTTCGCATCTTGCTTTGAGACGGTCGAATAAAGAGAACGGCTAGTATAGCCGCGAAACCCTGTCAAGGAGATTCTTAATTGAATCTACCTGATCACAGGTATGGTATTTAATATCGTATGACGGTCTTCACCGACCGGAGGTAAAACGCTACCGATTTAGGACGAATGTCAAAGCCATTCAGTCCGTGTCTATGTTTTGTCTCGAGAAGGTGGCATCACGGTGTACACAGCAAAGTCAATCATTCAGAAACCACATACTCATGCCGAAAGACATATTCAACAATTAATAGTGTGAGCATGTGGATGAAGACACAAGATCGCAAGATGGCAAAGACAAGTCAAGGATGATTTGAAGATCTCAAGCTTAAAGACAAAGTCGAAAGACAACGACAAAGGCTCAAAGATCACAGCATGAAGGAACAAGACTACTATTACACGTTCAAGACTCATTTATGGCGAGATTAGTAATCTCTACAAATTTCCTAAATGACTAAGGTTTTTGACCTCTCATTGGGGGAGATAGTTAGCCTCAAAATATTGAGCCAAATAAGAATGCTCGGTCATATGTTTATTATGTATCGTATTTTAGAACGTTGTAATAGGTAGTACGGGCTTAACTTTAAGCTAAGGTTCATTAATAAGTAACCAAAGCCCAAAAGGAAAGCCCGGCCATGATCATATAGCCCATTAAGCTACATGTAAGCCAAGTCTATATAAACCTCTCCTTGCATGTTAGGAGAGGTTGGTTGGTCATTTCATTTTCCTCCTAATCTAATATTCCACAAGTTCACCAACCTTTTTCTCTCTATTTTTCTCTCACTACTTTCTCTCTCTAAAATTCATCTCATATCTTCCTTTCTTTCTTTAATTCGTGTATTATACAATCATAATATTAGGGACAACAATATATATATATATATATATATATATATATATATATATATATATATATATATATATATATATATATATATATATATATATATATATATATATATATATATATATATATATATATATATATATATATATATATATATATATATATATATATATATATATATATATATATATATATATATATATATATATACATATACATATATATATATATATATATAGATATATATATATATATATATATATATATATATATATATATATATATATATATATATATATATATATATATATATATATATATATATATATATATATATATATATATATATATATATATATATATATATATATATATATAATCCAAGCTATATATATATATATTAAAATAACACTTCTCAGTCTGGCCTTGCCGGTAACTCGGGAATTCTTCGGCACCGTTATAGTCAAAAGAGTTTTAGACATTTTTAGAAAAATGTTTATAGTTAAAAGATTTTGAAATGTTTTATTCAAAACCATAGTTTTTAAAAATCTTTCGTTCTCTATAACGAGAGCTCTGGTACCAAACTGTAACACCCCCAAATTTATGCAATTCACTACAGCGGAAGACTCGTTGGTGTTACGGGATAGCACATTACTCACATCATAGACAACACATAAAAATCGCGTCGTTTAATAATAAAGCATTTCCATTCATAAATATCAAATTTACATAGGTCCCAAGTCATTGTATTTCATACAAGTTTTACAAAGCATTTGAATGGAAATTATTGTTTAAGTGCGGGCCATGAATTCTTGTCGTCTTCCCGAGAATTACCTTCAAGTACCTGATATAAAACATGTTAAAAGAAAAGGTCAGCGAAAACGCCGAGTAAATTCACAGAGTTTAATAAAATCAAACTATATAACATCGGTATAAAATTATTACCCAAAATCATTTTTGTACAAAGCTTTATAGTAGACCATAAAATAGGCCAAAAACATTTTATACAAATCCTTGTCAAAATCACAATATAGGCTTTCGCCTTTAAAACCATTATACGAGCCAATGTCGTAAAAATATCATACATTACGTTTTATAACGTTGTATAAAGTTAAATAAAATCCGTTATATGAATATGGTTATGTAAAACCAAAACACAAGCATAAAATCAATAATAAGACCCTGTATTGCTCGTCAGGCAATATATCATAATTCAACGCATAAAGCAGTATTTTCGTTATTTATGGATTATTACAAGCCGCATGACATTGTTACCTTACTAAACCAAACAACGGGTAGCTAGCTCGAAACTAATTTCCCATCTAAATTAGCATGTCGTCACAATAATCATGTTTGTGTAAATCTTCTCATACATAAAAACCAATCAATGTGGCACGACGGGGATCAACCGTCAAGGCGCGAACTGGGGTGATCGTCCCAAAATAGTACTATTATATGCATAAGCGTCTACCAAATCCCGGTAGTTCATAATTCATGCTAATGGGACTTTTAGTGACATAACCTAACTTTAATAATCCATTATATTTCATACATCGGGTCATATAATCATTCATCGGGTCATACAATCATTCGGGTCCAAATCAATAAATAAACAATCGGGACAACTAGTGTCCTATTTCATAAAAACTAACATGTTATCTCCCTCGCGGGTTTATAAAACATTTCATAAAAACATTTAAAAGAGTGCGAGGCTATGAACTCACGTTGATGTGGGAAGGCGGGTTATCGGCGATTCGGATGTACGGTACGTGCTTCAATCACGGAAACCTATATAAATAATAATCGGTCTTAGACGTTTGTCCAATGACTTTATCAGAATAACAATTATGTACATATGATGATTCTATATATATGATGATGATCAAGTGGGTTTATATACTCTTATTTACTCATTTTTGAGTTTATGTGTTGGTAACTTCTTACTAGTTTACTAGTTTTACCTGTTTACATGTTTTAAGTCCAATAAGCTTATTATAAGTTCTTTAACTTGTATTAATCCATTTTATACTTGTATTATCAGTATTTATACTTTACATGTTGGGCCCAAATGGGTTACGCCCAATAAGTAATTTTTATAAGTGTTTAACTTATTTAGTTAAATTATTAGTCCAAATATGCTAACTTAGTTCGTTAATGTCCGTATGTCATATAGTTCGGGTTTTATCGATTTTTACTTGTATTAGGTACTTATATATCAGTATATTACCTTTAAAAACTTTACATTATACGGGTTTGATCGTCTAAGTTTTAATTGGCGAAAAACGTTAATTTTACGGTAATAGCCGAAAAAGTCGTAAAAATCATGTTTATAGTTTTTATAACTTATAAATCTTATTCAACTACCATTTTTATAAAGAGTCCATTTATTTAACATTATACATATCTATATAAATGAAATTTATAAGTTAGTGGGTTTTCATGTGTATATATTTTATAAATATATAAGTGAGTGCTTATTTTATATAAGTTTTTATTATACAAATCTGATTTTAAATTTCATGTTCACCAAAACAGCCATATCTAGAGTTCTATATGGAGATAAAAGCCCAAATTTTTATGGAATAAACTAAATGATATGTGCTCCATTTAACTCCTCTATAGCTACTGTTGAGTCAACCTCTAAGTATTTTATAAAAATCGTCCAAAACAGTCTATGCAGATTTGTACTCTAATATTGTTTTGATCATATCTCACTCATCCTAATGATTCCATTGCATGGCCAACTCTCACATGTGTACAAGACCTAATACTTACTGTATATTGATTACACTTTGCCATTTTATCAGTTTAACATGTCGGTATTTACTGTTTTTATACAGCCTACTAAATTAAGCAAGATTAACCACTTTTACATATAGTTTTTCATCTTTTTACCCATGATTATCAACACCAAATCCCCACACAATATTTTTATCATCATATATTCATCATATACATATACAATAGGAAAGAAAATACATGAATACATAATCAAAATAACAAGAGAATGGGAAGAACAATCTTTATACCACCATGATGATGTAGGTTGTGATCAAGACATGGATTTTGATCACACAACTTGTGATAAACCAATATCATCTTCAAGTCCACCAATCTTCAAGAACTCCTTGTGGAAAATCATCCCTAAGACTCCATAGAAACTCCTCTTTGAATGTTATAATCACCACCAATCAATAGGGCTTCAAAAGGGCTTCATCATGTGTGTAAATAACACATGATTTCATGGTTGAAATTGATCAATTGGGTGTTATGGTGTGAGTTTGGGACGGAAATCGGATGAGGGTAGAGAGAAAATAAGTTGTTTTGCATGTGAGATATGAAGAATGGTTTTGGTTTAGATGGTTTTGTGTAAGTAGCTAGGACAAGTGTCCTAGCTTACTTAGTAAGCTTTGACACACATGTTGTGTGGTTAGCTTAATATGGCCGGTTATAGTGGGGGTGGGACAAGTATCCCACTTGTCTCATCCCCATTTATTTACGGGTACTCCTCGATTCTAGTTTCCTCGATTTGCGTGCCCTCGGGTCGTTTTACGAAAAACATTTTTATAAATTATGAATCAACGGCACAAAACAAATCTAATAAAAATTGTCTCATAAAAAACGGAGTTCGAAAACGTAAATACGTAATCCTAAGGTTTCCGGTTTAGTCGTAAAGGACGTTAAATTATAATCGTAAGTCCTAATCTCTTCTCGTAAATTTGTGAGTTTATGAACCAACACAAATTTAAAATTCCAAAATAATATTCACGGATAAATTTATTTTCTGAAATGTCGGACTGTCACCAAAGACGGTGTATGTAAACGTAAGCACGTAACGTAGAATTCTCCGGTTTAGACGTAGTCGATGCTACTTTAAGACGTAAATCCAAATTTCTTCCCAAAAATAAGTGAGTTCATAATATAACATTAAAAATATTGTTTTTAAATAATACTTGAGAATAAAATATCAACCATAAATTGACGGATTGTCACAGGTTCCCCTAGGATCTTAATCAAACGATAACCCTTTTACCAAAATATTTGACCATTTTCTATAAGGTTGCGACAATAGGGAAAGAAATCCTGTTTTAGACCAAATTACTACAAAAGCAATCCCGTAAGCCTTCTCTAGCAAGCTCCGCAATCAATAGCTTCAAGTACCTGAAATACATGCTTAAAATCATCAACACAAAGGTTGAGCAAGTCTATAGGTTTTACAAAATCATAATTGAACACATCGTAAAAAAATCATCAACAATTGTTTAATAGAATTGTGGCCATACAATCTATCAATCAGGTATAATATATAATATATTTATCGAATTGTATTAAGCTCATAACACCGTCCCCTTAACTTAATCACCCACACCAAATGCCAGCATGACTAGAAAAATTACCAGTGTCCCTACTAGGGTATTAATTTCAAGAATACCAATTCTCATTCACGTAAAATTATCCTTCCCAGCGGGTTACTCAGTGTAAAGCCCTGGTCTCAGATAGGGTTGTTAGCCCAATAGTACTATTATTAGAATAAGCGGCTATTCCCAACTCGCAACATCAAGTCAGAAGATAGTTAACGACTCATGAATTTAGAGTCTTATGTAATTAGGTACTTATACAATTCATTTCATCACAGGCAACATCAGGTCCAACAATTACTTACGACATGTGTTCATTTTACTTCAAATAGCATGTATCCCCCTCGTGGGTTTTAAAATCAATAAAACAAGTAGAAAGCGAGGCTATAGACTCACCTGAAGTAATAGCAGT
The DNA here is from genome assembly GCA_025667525.1 of Glebionis coronaria. NCBI lineage: Eukaryota > Viridiplantae > Streptophyta > Magnoliopsida > Asterales > Asteraceae > Glebionis > Glebionis coronaria. The sequence continues at coordinate 332,592,318 of CM046877.1, forward strand.
AGTATGACGATCTTCGACGATGGTTGATGCCCGGTAAACACAAAAATCGCAACCTATCAAATAAGGCGCGTTTATCAATAATAACTCGAGTAAAATCCATACTTAGTAATATCAAACTCAAAATCATAAAATCAATACCAATCCAAAATAAAAAATAATATAAGTGCCCTTTTTATTCCATTCTATATATTTTCTATTAGTTAACTCCGTCGATAAAAATCTGCCGGTACACACCAAATGTACAAGCTCGTTTACCCCATTTAAACACGTCAAATTTTTATGATACTAATCAGTAACTTCACTTACTATATATAGAAAGCCCTGTTAAAAACTCATCAAAAGATTTTAAATTTATAGTTCCCTGCCCGACACATCTTTGAACTACAAAAACCGGACAGTTTTACGTCAACAATACTTATAGTCTTTTAACACATTTATTTTTCTTCGTTTATGAAACCGACACTCAACTTTGAAAATAACTTGACATCCTCATACTTAACCTCAAAAATCAGTCCTTGACACATTTCAAAATCCATTTTATAGTCCTCGAGATTCGATCCAAATATCGACAACAATTATATATTGTGTCGGTACTCGTCTCCCGGTACACGAAATAATCAAACTAACGTAACTTTTCGCTCGTTTTGAGCTACAAGTCCTACCTTATACCAAAACGAAGGTAAAAACATCCTCCAGAACAATATCTAACTAGTTCATCTCAAACTCATATTTTCAGAAAATTAAACTTAATTATCTGCCTAAAAATACATCTTTAAATATCATCCAAAATCAATTTTTCACCACATTCTAACCTCATTTTTACCATTATAAGCATTCCTACCTTACTAGTTCATATCATAACACCTTAAATCATCCTAGATGATCAAATCATAAAAACAAAACTAAAAAATAATAACATGCAATCAATAAAACATATACATATGAACATAAACACCTACTTACAACAACGATTTAAGATCAAACATCAAGAATTTCATCCAAAAATGGGTTTTATAAAAATGTTCATGCATGTGAAAGATTTTCATACCAATGTGTAGCGAATGAAGAAACTAAGATGGGTCTTTGATTAGATTTGATTGAATCAAACTCAAAATAAAAAAAATGGTGGTGTTTGTGTGGTGTGGGGGTGACGGGAAGAAGAGGAGAGGGAGGGGAGAGAGAGAAATTTTTTTGAGTGGAGTGTTTGTGTGTTATTGTGTGTTTAAATTTTCTTTTATATGGGGAAAGTTTAGGGTAGTTTTTGCCAATTGTGATTCTTTTGTACCAAAGTGCAAATACTTTGTTAAAAAGCGGGAAATGACTATTAGTCACTTTTGAAAATTTTTACCGGTCTCGGGTTTCATAAAAATACTTCTCAAAACATAAAACGCACTCAAAATGATATATTATATAGTCCCGGCACGACTTAATACGGCATTAAAATAAAAACGTCAAAATATTAAACATCGACATGTTTAAAATAAAATATAAAATTTCTCGGGCATCCGTCGATATCGTCATCACTAATAATCCTCGCAACTTGTCAAAACGTAAAAATTAAATTTCAACATCATCCAAACCAATTTACCAATCATCATGAAAATCAACCTCGTCAAAAATTTCAAAAATATACGTAAAAATATAATTAAACAATGACCACGATTTTTGGATTGTTACATCCTACCCTCCTAAAAGAGAGCGACGTCCCGGCGCTCAACCCGCCTCACACTCGTACTTCCTCACTTCTAGAGTCAATCGTGACCCCTTATCCTCAAGAGATACTCACGTCTTTCACACCAGTCCAACTCAATTCTTATGATATCACCATATCCATAACTATTATTACACTTCAAATTCCAATTTCACCTTCTATTATGCTAATATTACTTCATCATTCATACTCCTTCTGCATCACTTTTTCAGTTTCATTCCTGCCCCAATACTCTGATAACTTGACCCCACAACTCAGACAACATTCATATACCACGATTCTCCGACAACATATACATACCAAAAACTATGTATGTTCTCAAATTAGACCTCTTAACTACTGATATGACGATTACCATCGGATAAGGATTTCATCTTCACTAAGTTTCTATTGCCATTGTTCAATTCATCCTTTCACTCTGTCCGTTGCTTTCCAAAAATACGCAATATTCCTTCTTACCCAATTCTTCTCACTTTCTGTAGAAGTCTCTAATATCCAAAAGTCAATCTCAATCTCTGGGTCACAATTAATATGTTCAAGCCTTATCCAATATTCATACTTTATCACAGCGATTTCCAGTATTAAAAAATTTACTCTGCCTGTATGTCCCGAGGTTACACTCGAATTAAATATAATGAGATTATCCATAATTCTAACCAGCCACTTATATACTTCCTATTCTCATCTTCCACTTTTAGTCAACCTAACAATCTTTATGTCCCAAGTGTAGTGATTGCTAGATCACTGAATCACTGTACTTCCCATGGTACATTATTACATCTTTCTCATATTATATTACTGTTTACATAACTCCGTTAGTATCATACATTCAAATCTGAAATGTATAATGGTCAAATCACTTCCTGATATCGTAATATACTTTATTCCAACTGTATTGTACTAATACTTCAATTTGAAAAATCCCTTCAATACTACATGCGACACTCTCAGCACTCTGAGAATAGTTAAATTCTCTGTTAAATCTGAACAATTCATTCACCACTGGTCCTTGCATTCTTAACACACTCTCTGATCTTAATAGAAGAAAAATTAAATAATCACAATAACCGTTTTTGTTTTTGTTTTTGTGGGACAATAACATACATCTCAACCTTCTCATTTCTATTACCATTCTATTTTAAAATTTCCAACAATCTGTTGATCTTCTTTGTTTGATATTCCTTTTTCAATTAGTTTATTACCTTGATTCTAACTTCCTTTCAATTCCATCCACTCTTCTTGTTGTTACCAATATTCCAAATATCTCAAAACTCAAGAGTCAATTCTCAATTACTTCAGAACTTCTATAAGCTCTTTTTCCTTTTCTTCCTTCTTACTAAATACTCACTAGTCGATAGTGAAAGTACCCACACTTATCCTTCATAATCTGAAACACACTTCATAATACACAACTATAACATATCCCGTTCAAAATTTACCGATTATTATTTCCCCGTCATCATTTGTAATCCTTAATTCCTCTTCCTTAAAATCCCCGAATGACATTTATACACATGTCCTTCTTATTTTATTTTTCTTCATACTTGATTCCATACAAGTAATATTTTTCAATCTAAAAATAAATACCATAATGTCCAATCTCATGTTCATATAAACCCCGTTACACTTCTTCATTCAAGTCAGCATACTACTATTACTTTCCTCTTCCACTTGATATTATCCAAATATCATCATCGCAACTCTATAATTCCTTCAGATTCCTCCAATACTAATTATACAGGCACATAACTTCAATCTATCCTCAGCGTTCATAAACAACTTCCTCACCTACAAAATCAGATCTCACAACCACAACTTAAATATATTTTCCATCTATACATCTACTTCCATTCATATATTTAAGTTCTTCTTTGTCAGCTGTATCCTTGATTCAACAATCAGTGAAAACCTCCTGATAAACCTCCGATAATACTCAGCTTACACAAAGGAATTTACAAGCTTCAGTCGGTTTCGTCGGTATTGACAAAGCCTTAATCGTTTCAATCTAGTCAGATTTTCACGATCACTTCAGCCATAGATTGCACATTCTAAAACATCTTATAATAATCCAACTAAAACTCTTATCCAAAGAATTTTACACACCATTCCTTTTTTTAAAAACAATTTTCCAATTGTTAGAGAATAATTTTTCAATCATCTATTTATCACACTAAACATTCACAATCAATAATGGACACCGATCTCTTTTGTTCAACCTCACAGCAATGATCTTATTCATAAAATATCCAGCTTCTATCCTTACTTCCATTATTACTTCTCTGATGACTTTCCCTTCCAGTCAAATCAGATTATCCTTATTGTCTCATCTGCCAATCCTTACAATCAAACATATTACCATCCTCAACTTCCTGACAATGCCATATAATAAAATATACAATCAGATTACATAACTCCTATCACCAAACTAACACAAAGCTTCCTTTTTCCTAAGACGATAGTGAACTATACGATTCCGCAGAACAATCACATAGTGTCCTCAAGTACTAACCCATCTTCTCATTCCTTTCTGACTACTAGTAAAGCGCACAGAAAATTCGACTTATTGTAGTTTCCTACTACATACCTTCTCATCATTGACCAATAAAATCGTCAAATAAAAATTCCACTGATTACTCTCCGAAATTAGTACTCAATGTTCACAACATTCCAATTTAATTCTTTCCACCTTTATTTATCATATCCTATGATATTCATCCTTATCCCGGTTAACTTTCTCACAACTCTTGTTCAATTGATTGTGCTATACTTCTTAATTTCATAAAATCAAAAAATATTTCCTTAATATATATATATATATATATATATATATATATATATATATATATATATATATATATATATATATATATATATATATATATATATATATATATATATATATATATATATATATATATATATATATATTATTCTTCCGTCGGTGAATTTCTCATTTCAATCAGTCGCAAATTCTTGTTGATTTCTCGCCCTCAATTATGCTAAAATCTAACATCTTCAAATCACAATATATCCTCAATAACACCTTCAAAATTTAGATACACCATCAATATCACTTTCAGGATTTCAATAAAATTCTAACTCAATGATTACCAGATAAGAATATATAATTTACTGCATCTAAATCCCAAATCTTATCAGCATTTCCAAAATATAGGCCATAATAGCAGCAACATTCCTTTCATATTGACTTTTCCATTATCTGAATAATTTCTTTATTCAATCTCCTTTACCGAAATGAAAACATTTCATTACCACATAAATACTAAAAATTTTATACCACATTCCTTGTTATTCCTTCAGCAGCTCGTCCTCCAGCTAGTCCGTACTTACATCAAGCAAATAGATAATTACTTAAGTGGTATAAAATACATATGATCTACACATCATACTTCCTTCTACTTACCCGATTTATAGAAACTGCTTAAATACCATCTCTTCTTATCTTAGGCTATTAAATTCCAAGTTTACTTTCTCGGAGGAAATAAATTCCTATTCCTTGTTGTCATTCGTAACAATACCATTCCTTTACCCTTTTCTGCCATACATAATTTCAAATCAGGATCAATCTTTAAATTACTATCTATTTTCATCTAGTCGAGCATTCCCAATTGACCATTGATATATTAAACATCCATCAGTTACTCGAACTTATCCATATAGTTGCACCTTTCCAATTATCATCAATAGTCGTACGGCACTCTTCACCGCATCTCTTCTCATAACTAGGAATCTAACACGCAGACATCCTTTTAAAGCCTTGCAGAATAATAGCAGCCTATCTAACTGGAACAGCATCATCTTCAGTATCAACAGCATCTTCAGTCTCAGCAGCATCTTCAATCTCAGCAGTATCTTCTTGTTTCAGCAGCATCTTCAACTAAAACAGCAGGATTTTAAATCTCAGCAGCATCTCGTCTCTTCTCAGCACTATCAGCTTCAAACGATCTAGCAACTATTCCCCAATCATATAATCTACCCTAATGGTTGGCAACCTTTGGAGACATATTTCAAGATACTCTGTCACACACACAGGAATCCCTGCCAATGACAGAAATATATCTCACTCAACACTTTCAATTGTTATCACATACGAAAGAGACTTAACAAGTATACACATCGAGATAGAAAGAATAGGATCTTTTCATCAAGATATAGCATGAATACTGCATACGCCAACAACACAATACTACCTAAATTCCACAATCATATCAAAAGAAAAGATACAAGGACACATCAAAATACTAAAGGGTAATAGTAGATATCATCCATAAATCCGAGAAAATCGCAACAAAACCTTGTCGCTAATGTCACTTACTCTTACCATCCTAAACAACAACAATAATAATAATCCACCACAATACTACCTCATAACATCTAGATAATCCAAATACAATACAATAATAAATAAACGGATATACAACAACAATCCATCACTACATCACTCCATAGGATGTGGTCCATCACTTTCTCCAACTTGGCTCGTTCCTGCTTCATCTTCAACTGGTCCTAACTTACAGCACCTCCCTTTTGGATCTAAACACGGTGGATCCCTAAATCCATACTTCAAAATTCCTTCTTGACACGGCGGATTTATCATATAATGAGTATTAGCATACACCTCACTATCCTGAAACTTCCAGTGTGGCTCAAGATACGGCCCAACATGATCTACATATTCACTTAACCTTCGAAGCCTATCTATCTCTTTCTGATACTTCGCAAAATCAGTTCCATAACTTCTCACTTCAGTTCTAACCTCAGTTCTTCCAACCTCACTCTCAGTCAAATAATTATCACTATCAGATTCTGCAACATTTTTCTTATCATTCGTATCATCCTCGTAATCTAACCATCCACCTGAAATCTTATGATCACCTACATACTGATTCTGCAAATTCCATTGACCTACAGCAAATCCCCCATTCTTGACGTAATATGGTATGTCAGACATTTTCTGAAATCACAGAAAATTCAAAAGTACATAAGGTCTATTCAAAAATATATATATGCAATGCATAACAATGCAAATGCAAATGAATTACGTATGCAAAATAAATATATATGTATGCGATGCGATGCAATGCAATGCAAATGATAATTATACAATATTCATAAAAATGAAATTATGATGAAATTATGGTGAAAGCACTCCACGTCCTTTCATTAATACCAATATCTCATTGCAGTATTTACTTAATAAATACTCAAGAATTCACAACAATTTTAAGGGTTACATCTATAATAACAAAGCATAACAAAAATAAATAATCTTACCGGAGCCTTGCAGAGAAGTTGCGTTGCTTTTATAAAATACTTTCGACACCTAAGTTATAGTTTAGGACATTTCAAAAATCGACCTAATTCGCTATAACTAAAAAAAGCTCTGGTTACCAATCTCTAACACCCCCAATTTACATTGCGCAACGGAAAATACACAATTAGGTATTATTTACAAACATCATCTTATAACTCTTTAAATGACCCAAAAACAGTATATTTAAGAATAAATATAGAAATAATTTAAATCAATGTCTAAAACTTTCAATCCCGAGTAAAAACAGTTTAAAATATAGCAGAGTAGCGTACAGGTTCCCCTAGGATCTTAATCAAACGATAACCCTTTTACCAAAATATTTGACCATTTTCTATAAGTTTGCGACAATAGGGAAAGAAATCCTGTTTTAGACCAAATTACTACAAAAGCAATCCCGCAATCCTTCTCCAGCAAGCTCCGCAATCAACAGCTTCAAGTACCTGAAATACATGCTTAAAATCATCAACACAAAGGTTGAGCAAGTCTATAGGTTTTACAAAATCATAATTGAACACATCGTAAAAAAATCATCAACAATTGTTTTATAGAATTGTGGCCATACAATCTATCAATCAGGTATAATATATAATATAGTTATCGAATTGTATTAAGCTCATGACACCGACACCTTAACTTAGTCACCCACGCCAAATGCCAACATGACTAGAAAAATTACCAGTGCCCCTACTAGGGTATTAATTGCAAGAATACCAATTCTCATTCACGTAAAATTATCCTTCCCAGCGGGTTACTCAATGTAAAGCCCTGGTCTCAGATAGGGTTGTCAGCCTAATAGTACTATTATTAGAATAAGCGGCTATTCCCAACTCGCAACATCAAGTCAGAAGATAGTTAACGGCTCATGAATTTAGGGTCTTATGCAATTAGGTACTTATACAATTCATTTCATCACAGGCAACATCGGGTCCAACAATTACTTATGACATGTGTTCATTTTACTTCAAATAGCATGTATCCCCCTCGTGGGTTTTAAAATCAATAAAACAAGTAGAAAGCGAGGCTATAGACTCACTTGAAGTAATAGCAGTAGTATGACGATCTTCGACGATGGTTGATGCCCGGTAAACACAAAAATCGCAACCTATCAAATAAGGCGCGTTTATCAATAATAACTCGAGTAAAATCCATAATTAGTAATATCAAACTCAAAATCATAAAATCAATACCAATCCAAAATAAAAATAATATAAGTGCCCTTTTTATTCCATTCTATATATTTACTATTAGTTAACTCCGTCGATAAAAATCTGCCGGTACACACCAAATATACAAGCTCGTTTATCCCATTTAAACACGTCAAATTTTTATGATACTAATCAGTAACTTCACTTACTATATATAGAAAGCCCGGTTAAAAACTCATCAAAAGATTTTACATTTAAAGTTCCCTGCCCGACACATCTTTAAACTACAAAAACCGGACAGTTTTACGTCAACAATACTTATAGTCTTTTAACACATTTATTTTTCTTCGTTTATGAAACCGACACTCAACTTTGAAAATAACTTGACATCCTCATACTTAACCTCAAAAATCAGTCCTTGACACATTTCAAAATCCATTTTATAGTCCCCGAGATTCGATCCAAATATCGACAACAATTATATATCGTGTCGGTACTCGTCTCCCGGTACACGAAATAATCAAACTAACGTAACTTTTCGCTCGTTTGGAGCTACAAGTCCTACCTTATACCAAAACGAAGGTAAAAACATCCTCTACAACAATATCTAACTAGTTCATCTCAAACTCAAACTCATATTTTCAGAAAATTAAACTTAATTATCTGCCTAAAAATACATATTTAAATATCACCCAAAATCAATTTTTCACCACATTCTAACCTCATTTTTACCATTATAAGCATTCCTACATTACTAGTTCATATCATAACACCTTAAATCATCCTAGATGATCAAATTATAAAAACCAAACTCAAAAATAATAACATGCAATCAATAAAACATATACATATGAACATAAACACCTACTTACAACAACAATTTAAGATCAAACATCAAGAATTTCATCCAAAAATAGGTTTTGTAAAAATGTTCATGCATGTGTAAGATTTTCATACCAATGTGTAGGGAATGAAGACACTAAGATGGGTCTTTGATTAGATTTGATTGAATCAAACTCAAAATAAAAAAAATGGTGGTGTTTGTGTGGTGTGGGGGTGACGGGAAGAAGAGGAGAGGGAGGGGAGAGAGAAATTTTTTTTGAGTGGAGTGTTTGTGTGTTTAAAATTTCTTTTATATGGGGAAAGTTTAGGGTAGTTATTGCCAATTGTGATTCTTTTGGACCAAAGTGCAAATACTTTGTTAAAAAGCGGGAAATGATTATTAGTCACTTTTGAAAATTTTTACCGGTCTCGGGTTTCGTAAAAATACTTCTCAAAACATAAAACGCACTCAAAATGATATATTATATAGTCCCGGCACGACTTAATACGACATTAAAATAAAAACGTCAAAATATTAAACATCGACATTTTTAAAATAAAATATAAAATTTCTCGGGCATCCGTCGATATCGTCATCACTAATAATCCTCGCAACTTGTCAAAACGTAAAAATTAAATTTCAATATCATCCAAACCAATTTACCAATCATCATGAAAATCAACCTCGTCAAAAATTTCAAAAATATACGTAAAAATATAATTAAACAATGACATCGATTTTTGGATTGTTACATCCTACCCTCCTAAAAGAGAGCGACGTCCCGGCGCTCAACCCGCCTCACACTCGCACTTCCTCACTTCTAGAGTCAATCGTGACCCCTTATCCTCAAAAGATACTCACATCTTTCACACCAGTCCAACTCAATTCTTATGATATCACCATATCCACAACTATTATTACACTTCAAATTCCAATTTCACCTTCTATTATGCTAATATTACTTCATCATTCATACTCCTTCTGCATCACTTTTTCAGTTTCATTCCTGCCCCAATACTCTGATAACTTGACCCCACAACTCAGACAACATTCATATACCACGATTCTCCGACAACATATACATACCAAAAACTATTTATGTTCTCAAATTAGACCTCTTAACTACTGATATGACGATTACCATCGCATAAGGATTTCATCTTCACTAGGTTTCTATTGATATTGTTCAATTCATCCTTTCACTCTGTCCGTTGCTTTCCAAAAATACGCAATATTCCTTCTTACCCAATTCTTCTCACTTTCTGTAGAAGTCTCTAATATCCAAAAGGCAATCTCAATCTCTGGGTCACAATTAATATGTTCAAGCCTTATCCAATATTCATACTTTATCACAGCGATTTCCAGTATTCAAAAATTTACTCTGCCTCTATGTCCCGAGGTTACACTCGAACTAAATATAACGAGATTATCCATAATTCTAACCAGCTACTTATATACTTCCTATTCTCATCTTCCACTTTCAGTCAACCTAACAATCTTTATGTCCCAAGTGTAGTGATTGCTAGATCACTGAATCACTGTACTTCCCATGGTACATTATTACATCTTTCTCATATCATATTACTGTTTACATAACTCCGTTAGTATCATACATTCAAATCTGAAATGTATAATGGTCAAATCCCTTCCTGATATCGTAATATACTTTATTCCAACTGTACTGTACTAATACTTCAATTTGAAAAATCCCTTCAATACTACATGCGACACTCTCAGCACTCTGAGAATAGTTAAATTCTCTGTTAAATCTGAACAATTCATTCACCACTGGTCCTTGCATTCTTAACACACTCTCTGATCTTAATAGAAGAAAAATTAAATAATCACAATAACCGTTTTTGTTTTTGTTTTTGTGGGACAATAACATACATCTCAACCTTCTCATTTCTATTACCATTCTATTTTAAAATTTCCAACAATCTGTTGATCTTCTTTGTTTGATATTCCTTTTTCAATTAGTTTATTACCTTGATTCTAACTTCCTTTCAATTCCATCCACTCTTCTTGTTGTTACCAATATTCCAAATATCTCAAAACTCAAGAGTCAATTCTCAGTTACTTCAGAACTTCTATAAGCTCTTTTTCCTTTTCTTCCTTCTTACTAAATACTCACTAGTCGATAGTGAAAGTACCCACACTTATCCTTCATAATCTGAAACACACTTCATAATACACAACTATAACATATCCCGTTCAAAATTTACCGATTATTATTTCCCCGTCATCATTTGTAATTCTTAATTCCTCTTCCTTAAAATCCCTGAATGAAATTTATACACATGTCCTTCTTATTTTATTTTTCTTCATACTTGATTCCATACAAGTAATATTTTTCAATCTCAAAATAAATACCATAATGTCCAATCTCATGATCATATAAACCCCGTTACACTTCTTCATTCAAGTCAGCATACTACTATTACTTTCCTCTTCCACTTGATATTATCCAAATATCATCATTGCAACTATATAATTCCTTCAGATTCCTCCAATACTAATTATACAGGCACAGAACTTCAATCTATCCTCAGCGTTCATAAACAACTTCCTCAACTACAAAATCAGATCTCACAACCACAACTTAAATATATTTTCCATCTATACATCTACTTCCATTCATATATTTAAGTTCTTCTTTGTCAGCTGTATCCTTGATTCAACAATCAGTGAAAACCTCCTGATAAACCTCCGATAATACTCAGCTTACACAAAGGAATTTACAAGCTTTAGTCGGTTTCGTCGGTATTGAAAAAGCCTTAATCGTTTCAATCTAGTCAGATTTTCACGATCACTTCAGCCATAGATTGCACATTCTAAAACATCTTATAATAATCCAACTAAAACTCTTATCCAAAGAATTTTACACACCATTCCTTTTTTTAAAAACAATTTTCCAATTGTTAGAGAATAATTTTTCAATCATCTATTTATCACACTAAACATTCACAATCAATAATGGACACCGATCTCTGGTGCTTAGTTTGTTCAACCTCACAGCAATCATCTTATTCATAAAATATCCAGCTTCTATCCTTACTTCCATTATTACTTCTCTGATGACTTTCCCTTCCAGTCAAATCAGATTATCCTTATTGTCTCATCTGCCAATCCTTACAATCAAACATATTACCATCCTCAACTTCCTGACAATGCCATAAAATAAAATATACAATCAGATTACATAACTCCTATCACCAAACTAACACAAAGATTCCTTTTTCCCAAGACGACAGTGAACTCTACGATTCCGCAGAACAATCACATAGTGTTCTCAAGTACTAACCCATCTTCTCATTCCTTTCCGACTACTAGTAAAGTGCACAGAAAATTCGACTTATTGTAGTTTCCTACTACATACCTTCTCATCATTGACCAATAAAATCGTCAAATAAAAATTCCACTGATTACTCCCCGAAATTAGTACTCAATGTTCACAACATTCCAATTTAATTCTTTCCACCTTTATTTATCATATCCTATGATATTCATCCTTATCCCGGTTAACTTTCTCACAACTCTTGTTCAATTGATTGTGCTATACTTCTTAATTTCATAAACTCAAAAAATATTTCCTTAATATATATATATATATATATATATATATATATATATATATATATATATATATATATATATATATATATATATATATATATATATATATATATATATATTATTCTTCCGTCGGTGAATTTCTCATTTCAATCAGTCACAAATTCTTGTTGATTTCTCGTCCTCAATTCTGCTAAAATCTAACATCTTAAAATCTCAATATATTCTCAATAACACCTTCAAAATTTAGATACACCATCAATATCACTTTCAGGATTTCAATAAAATTCTAACTCAATGATTAACAGATAAGAATATACAATTTACTGCATCTAAATCCCAAATCTTATCAGCATTTCCAAAATATAGGCCATAATAGCAGCAACATTCCTTTCATATTGATGTTTCCATTATCTGAATAATTCCTTTATTCAATCTCCTTTACCGAAATGAAAACATTTCATTACCACATAAATACTAAAATTTTTATACCACATTCCTTGTTATTCCTTCAGCAGCTCGTCCTCCAGCTAGTCCGTACTTACATTAAGCAAATAGATAATTACTTAAGTGGTATAAAATACATATGATCTACACATCATACTTCCTTCTACTTACCCGATTTAAAGCAACTGCTTAAATACCATCTCTTCTTATCTTAGGCTATTAAATTCCAAGTTTACTTTCTATCAGAGGAAATAAATTCCTATTCCTTGTTGTCATTCGTAACAATACCATTCCTTTACCCTTTTCTGCCATACATAATTTCAAATCTGGATCAATCTTTAAATTACTATCTATTTTCATCTAGTCGAGCATTCCCAATTGACCATTGATATATTAAACATCCATCAGTTACTCGAACTTATCCATATAGTTGCACCTTTCCCATTACCATCAATAGTCGTACGGCACTCTTCACCGCATCTCTTCTCATAACTAGGAATCTAACACACAGACATCCTTTTAAAGCCTTGAAAAATATTAGCAGCCTCTCTAACTGGAACAACAGCATCTTCAGTATCAGCAGCATCTTCAGTCTCAGCAGCATCTTCAATCTCAGCAGTGTCTTCTTGTTTCGGCAGCATCTTCAACTAAAACAATAGGATTTTAAATCTCAGCAGCATCTCGTCTCTTCTCAGCACTATCAGCTTCAAACGATCTAACAACTATTCCCCAATCATATAATCTACCCTAATGGTTGGCAACCTTTGGAGACATATTTCAAGATACTTTGTCACACACACAGGAATCCCTGCCAATGACAGAAACATATCTCACTCAACACTTTCAATTGTTATCACATACGAAAGAGACTTAATAAGTATACACATCGAGATAGAAAGAATAGGATCTTTTCATCAAGATATAGCATGAATACTGCATACACCAACAACACAATACTACCTAAATTCCACAATCATATCAAAAGAAAAGATACAAGGACACATCAAAATACTAAAGGGTAATAGTAGATATCATCCATAAATCCGAGAAAATCGCAACAAAACCTTGTCGCTAATGTCACTTACCCTTACCATCCTAAACAACAACAATAATAATAATCCACCACAATACTACCTCACAACATCTAGATAATCCAAATACAATACAATAATAAATAAACGGATATACAACAACAATCCATCACTATATCACTCCATAGGATGTGGTCCATCACTTTCTCCAACTTGGCTCGTTCCTGCTTCATCTTCAACTGGTCCTAACTTACAGCACCTCCCTTTTGGATCTAAACACGGTGGATCCCTAAATCCATACTTCAAAATTCCTTCTTAACACGGCGGATTTATCATATAATGAGTATTAGCATACACCTCACTATCCTGGAACTTCCAGTGTGGCTCAAGATACGGCCCAACATGATCTACATATTCACTTAACCTTCGAAGCCTAATTATCTCTTTCTGATACTTCGCAAAATCAGTTCCATAACTTCTCACTTCAGTTCTAACCTCAGTTCTTCCAACCTCACTCTCAGTCAAATAATTATCACTATTAGATTCTGCAACATTTTTCTTATCATTCGTATCATCCTCGTAATCTAACCATCCACCTGAAATCTTATGATCACCTACATACTGATTCTGCTAATTCCATTGACCTACAGCAAATCCCCCATTCTTGACGTAATATGGTATGTCAGATATTTTCTGAAATCACAGAAAATTCAAAAGTACATAAGGTCATTATTCAAAAATATATATGCAATGCATAACAATGCAAATGCAAATGAATTACGTATGCAAAATAAATATATATGTATGCGATGCGATGCAATGCAATGTAATGCAAATGATAATTATACAATATTCATAAAAATGAAATTATGATGAAATTATGGTGAAAGCACTCCACGTCCTTTCATTAATACCAATATCTCATTGCAATATTTACTTAATAAATACTCAAGAAATCACAACAATTTTAAGGGTTACATCTATAATAACAAAGCATAACAAAAATAAATAATCTTACCGGAGCCTTGCAGAGAAGTTGCGTTGCTTTTATAAAATACTTTCGACACCAAAGTTATAGTTTAGGACATTTCAAAAATCGACCTAATTCGCTATAACTAAAAAAAGCTCTGGTTACCAATCTCTAACACCCCCAATTTACATTGCGCAGCGGAAAATACACAGTTGGGTGTTATTTACAAACATCATCTTATAACTCTTTAAATGACCCAAAAACAGTATATTTAAGAATAAATATAGAAATAATTTAATTCAATGTCTAAAACTTTCAATCCCGAGTAAAAACAGTTTAAAATATATCAGAGTAGCGTACATGTTCCCCTAGGATCTTAATCAAACGATAACCCTTTTACCAAAATATTTGACCATTTTCTATAAGTTTGCGACAACAGGGAAAGAAATCCTGTTTTAGACCAAATTACTACAAAAGCAATCCCGCAATCCTTCTCCAGCAAGCTCCGCAATCAACAGCTTCAAGTACCTGAAATACATGCTTAAAATCATCAACACAAAGGTTGAGCAAGTCTATAGGTTTTACAAAATCATAATTGAACACATCGTAAAAAAATCATCAACAATTGTTTAATAGAATTGTGGCCATACAATCTATCAATCAAGTATAATATATAATATAGTTATCGAATTGTATTAAGCTCATGACACCGACCCCTTAACTTAGTCACCCACGCCAAATGCCAGCATGACTAGAAAAATTACCAGTGCCCCTACTAGGGTATTAATTGCAAGAATACCAATTCTCATTTACGTAAAATTATCCTTCCCAGCGGGTTACTCAGTGTAAAGCCCTGGTCTCAGATAGGGTTGTCAGCCTAATAGTACTATTATTAGAATAAGCGGCTATTCTCAACTCGCAACATCAAGTCAGAAGATAGTTAACGGCTCATGAATTTAGGGTCTTATGGAATTAGCTACTTATACAATTCATTTCATCACAGGCAACATCGGGTCCAACAATTACTTATGACATGTGTTCATTTTACTTCAAATAGCATGTATCCCCCTCACGGGTTTCAAAATCAATAAAACAAGTAGAAAGCGAGGCTATAGACTCACCTGAAGTAATAGCAGTAGTATGACGATCTTCAACGATGGTTGATGCCCGGTAAACACAAAAATCGCAACCTATCAAATAAGGCGCGTTTATCAATAATAACTCGAGTAAAATCCATACTTATTAATATCAAACTCAAAATCATAAAATCAATACCAATCCAAAATAAAAATAATATAAGTGCCCTTTTTATTCCATTCTATATATTTACTATTAGTTAACTCCGTCGATAAAAATCTGTCGGTACACACCAAATGTACAAGCTCGTTTACCCCATTTAAACACGTCAAATTTTTATGATACTAATCAGTAACTTCACTTACTATATATAGAAAGCCCTGTTAAAAACTCATCAAAATATTTTACATTTAAAGTTCCCTGCCCGACACATCTTTGAACTACAAAAACCGGACAGTTTTACGTCAAGAATACTTATAGTCTTTTAACACATTTATTTTTTTTTCGTTTATGAAACCGACACTCAACTTTGAAATAACTTGACATCCTCATACTTAACCTCAAAAATCAGTCGTTGACACATTTCAAAATCCATTTTATAGTCCCCGAGATTCGATCCAAATATCGACAACAATTATATATCGTGTCGGTACTCGTCTCCCGGTACACGATATAATCAAACTAACGTAACTTTTCGCTCGTTTAGAGCTATAAGTCCTACCTTATACCAAAACGAACGTAAAAACATCCTCTACAACAATATTTAACTAGTTCATCTCAAACTCAAACTCATATTTTCAGAAAATTAAACTTAATAATCTGCCTAAAAATACATCTTTAAATACCACCCAAAATCAAATTTTCACCACATTTTAACCTCATTTTTACCATTATAAGCATTCCTACATTACTAGTTCATATCATAACACCTTAAATCATCCTAGATGATCAAATCATAAAAACCAAACTCAAAAATAATAATATGCAATCAATAAAACATATACATATGAACATAAACACCTACTTACAACAACAATTTAAGATCAAACATCAAGAATTTCATCCAAAAATGGGTTTTATAAAAATGTTCATGCATGTGTAAGATTTTCATACCAATGTGTAGGGAATGAAGAAACTAAGATGGGTCTTTGATTAGATTTGATTGAATCAAACTCAAAATAAAAAAAATGGTGGTGTTTGTGTGGTGTGGGGGTGACAGGAAGAAGAGGAGAGGGAGGGGAGAGAGAGATTTTTTTTTGAGTGGAGTGTTTGTGTGTTATTGTGTGTTTAAAATTCCTTTTATATGGGAAAAGTTTAGGGTAGTTTTTGCCAATTGTGATTCTTTTGGACCAAAGTGCAAATACTTTGTTAAAAAGCGGGAAATGACTATTAGTCACTTTTGAAAATTTTTACGTGTCTCGGGTTTCATAAAAATGCTTCTCAAAACATAAAACGCACTCAAAATGATATATTAAATAGTCCCGGCACGACTTAATACGACATTAAAATAAAAACGTCAAAATGTTAAACATCGACATGTTTAAAATAAAATATAAAATTTCTCGGGCATCCGTCGATATCGTCATCACTAATAATCCTCGCAACTTGTCAAAACGTAAAAATAAAATTTCAACATCATCCAAACCAATTTACCAATCATCATGAAAATCAACCTCGTCAAAGATTTCAAAAATATGCGTAAAAATATAATTAAACAATGACCACGATTTTTGGGTTGTTACAATATATTACTTATTTAAAACATAATTAATGTATTTTCATTAATATAATTTTTATCAAGTTTTATATACTTAGTCTTTCATAATAATTGTCTGTTGTTGACTTTTTTTTGTCTTAATATTGATACTTTCAATTTTAACATATTTGTTTATGTTATATGATTACTTGATAATACGACTGATGAGACTGCTTTTATACATAGTCTCATCGTCGAAAACGGGCTTTAAATGCATTAAATATCATCAAAAATGCCAAATATATGCTTGTGTTTGTTACTTGTGTATTTTAGGTACGGATATTGAGAAAATGACAAAAGATCACAAGAAACATGCAAAAACGAACACGGGAAACGAAGTCGCACAATGAACCAAGCCCTAATGAAGATTTTCCAAGAAAAACCCTTGAAGATATGAAGATTGTACAAGAAGGGTCCTCCAATATTGAAGAATTGACACTTTAAACCCTTGTTTATTCATAATTACAAGTTTGGTCCTTAAAGTTTGTCAAATTTACAAAAAGGGCCCTCCACTTTGAAGAATTGGCAAAAATGGTCCCTCAACAATCAAGACTTGTCAATATTAGTCCTCCAAAAATTCAATCATATAATTCAAGACCATTATCTATGAAGAAAATGCCAAAATAACCCTTCAAGAATCAACAAATGGCAAGAAATACCCCTGAAAATACTTTGGAAAAGTATTTGGGGAAAAGTATGAAAACAGAAACTTTGATAAAGAAGGAAATCCGGTTTTGGTTTAATAAACATCAAATGACAAAGAAAGAAGAAGTGAGGGACCAAAGTGGGCAGACAAGAATACTTACCTTAACCTGTGAGGGGGTGACACGTGCCCCACTCACTCCAACCCACCAATCACAAGCCATCCTGCTTCCACCTCAGCCTTCCACACATAACCAACTTAACTAATCTCTGATTAGTCAAATACTTGGCGCTTAACACACTTTTTAAACCCAAAAACAGATCAAAACTTGCACTGTTTATTGTATGAACACAATTGGGTTTTCTTAAACTACTTGAAATTAAACCACCAAATTATCCAGAAATGTGATTAAGGTCATCTTAATCACATCCCAACTTTAAAAACCCTTGCCACGTCACTCAACAACCCCACACAAGATTCCCCTGCTACACTTTGGAAGAAACTACCAAAACCTTGCCAGTCATCCAACGCCCAATATTTTTGCTTACTTCCTAAGCTTATTTGAGGCCTTTGATCAAAGTTCAATCACTTGCCAGCTCCACAACCTGCCAAAGAAACATCACATGTTAAAGAATTTTCCAAACCTTCAAGGGCAAAATGGGACTTCATCAGCTTACGGTTTACGTTTTTAGGCATTGTAGTTAGTCATTTGTAGCCTATATAAGGCATGGAACCTGCTTCATAGCAAGTTGCTCTTGATTTTTCCTAGTTCACTTTTCTGTAAATCCTTGTTCATGTTTAATGAAAAGAGTTTGGATTTGTGAAGAAAAACCAAGTGCCAATCTTTATATCTGCTTGTTATTTTTTATTGTTAACTAATCTTGAATCTCAAACCGTGTTTTAAAACCTTGTGCAAGAAATTGTACAAGAGTTAAAATTGATATTTTGTTAAGTCTTGGTTTAAACCTTGGAATTCTTGGGCTATTAATGGATCATAGCACCTTGATAAAGAGTTATCAAGGTGTTGTGAGGCTTATAACTTGGGGATAATCAAGTGTGGGAACAAGGTTGCATTAATCAAATTTATTTTCCAAGATGTCACCTTTATGTTTTTGATTTTATTGTCCTTATTGAATCTTAGCAGCTTGTTTAAGGAAGCTTGTGCCTTGTTTTGCAAGGCACATCAGCTCAAAAATTCGTGAGTGTGGATGTACATTCATGAGGTTTGAGTTCTTGAACCCAAAAATCTGAAAAATACTTGATTTTTATGATTTTGTATTCTGCTTACGTTCTTGTTGTTTTTGTGGCTTAATCTTGCTTGATACTGCATAATACATCTGTTATTGTGTTTGATTGGGCTTGGTAACATTGAATCACACTTATACTTGTTAAATCTTGGATTGAAAAAGATAAGGGGTGTTTGGGTTAACCTGTTTAAGTGCATAATTTGGAATTGAGTTTGTGTTTTTTGGGTATTTGTGTTTGTATCTTCAAAATACTTGGTTGTGTGCTACAACCTGCAAGTTTTCATCTTTGTAACATCAAATTAAAGATTGTGTTATATCTCACTTGATTTTGCCATTTTTGACCTATGATTTTGTAAACACCTAGAGTGTATGCATGTTTAGGGCTAAAAACTGTTAAATCATAGTTTATATAACCTGTTAACAAGATTTGAGTGTTTGAAATTGGACTTGTGGTCAAGTATATCAACAAGTGTTCATAACTGCATGTTCTTTGTTCATCATAAAATTTTGATTGCTTGAATCTTGATCTAGACATTAAATCAATGCATGAAACCTGTTAAAATTTGTTCATTTGAATTTATTATAGCTTGTGTATGTATTTGGTGAAGTTTGGCTGGCTGATTTTTGCTAAAAGTGCTTATTGAACCAAAACTGCTTATTGTTCATATCTGGGCTAGGTCTGTGGATGTTTTGAATTAACTGCACTGATTGGCTGATTGGAATTGTGTTTTTGTTGCTTATATTGACTCCTTATGATTAACTGATCATTTGGGTGCCTTTGCTTAACTTGAATCCACAAAAAAGCCCACAAAAGACAAAAAGTCAATTTGGTCAAGCAGGGGGAAAAGTTCCCACTGCTCAACCTTCAAAACTAGCCCCTGTTAGTGTAAAACATCAAACAACTTATTCATAAGCCATTTTGGCTTATCCAGACTTGTAACAACTTATTTTTTGTGATAGATCTTCCTCATTTGACCCATTTATTTCATTTGGATCTTATTAGACTTTGACTTTGACTTTTTACTAGAAAACTCATTAAGTTGACTTTTACATAAGTGCTTATCTGCTTATTCTGGCTTATTGTTGGTGCTTATTTGAAAACTTTTTGATTATTTTGCTTAATTAAGTCATTTAAAAGCTTTTGAAAGTTGAATCAACACTTGAGGTGGTCTAGAACTCAAAAACGACTATTTTGTCGTTTTGTGAAGAGAGTCTTGGCTTATTTCAGGCTTATTTCTTGTGCTTTTTCCAATTTTCTTTTTATAGATCTCTTAAGTAACTCAAAAGAAGCTTGTTTGTCAAATTTTAGCTTATGGCATCACCTTATAGCTTAATGGGCCAAAAAGCCCATTAAGAATAAGCTGCTTTGAAATAAGCTAGCTTAAACACATTTTCAGCTTTTGGGCCTTCAGAGTTTTGTTCTTAAAATCAAATTTTAAGTCAGATAGAAGACTTTGAGCTTATTTGGACAACATTTTTCTTATTGGGCCTATTTCAAGCCCATTAAGGGACTGTTTGGACTTTTAGCCCATTTCAAGGCCCAATTGGGGTATTTTGTAATTTCAACTTCATTTTTGTTTTACTTAGGTTAAAATAAACTAGTTTGCAACTTTTTAGAATTTTTTATAAATTTCAGATTGTTATTAATATTTTATTATTATTTTATTATTAAAAATTTAAATTTAGATTTTTCAAGTTTTTCATTTTTCCTAGATCAAATATATTAAGTTAGGAATTTTACAATTTATAGAGTATTTTTATTGTCATTAGTTTAATTTTTGGAATTATTTTAAGTTTCAACAGCTTTTAATTGTTTTTAAATAGTTTTTATTAATTTCAAAATTTTCAAAAATAGTTATAAATTTAGTTAAGTCATTTTAGAGGTTTACAAGTGAAAAAATCTCATTTTGGGCTTTTTGTTAATTAAATTGATTTTGTGGGCTTTAATTAGCATAAAAAATTATTATTTAATTAAATAAAAGGTTTGAGTGATTTTTGATTTTTTGTAAACTCTAATTACATTTTTTAGGATTTATTGTTATTTTCTAGGAATTTTTAGGGCAAATTTTTTATTTGGTGACTTTTTACGGTTTTACGTGCATGACTATTCATCTCATTCATAATAGTAACCGCCATTCTATTCTAATCTCTTTACTTCTTTTCATTTCTCATCAATATAATCACAAACCATTAGTTCTTGGGAAACGAACTTGAACACAACGCACTTGCCTTCGTAGGAAACGAACTTGAACTTAATTGGTCATTAGTGCTTGGTTTTCCTAAACCGACACTTAATACTTGCCCTATTTACCTCCTTCTCCTAAAGGTGTGTAAAATCACTACATCATTTTGGCGCCGCTGCCGGGGAGGCGTGTTGTGTTTTGATTTGAACAATTGTTGTTTTATATAGCCATAATAGCTAATTGTATTAGTAGCACTCTACTAATACGTATTATCGGTTTTTCGTTTTTTGTGAATACTATTACTATATTGTATACGTAAAACAATAAATTCACAAGTACTCCAAAAGTGTGAAAACATAACCTTGATTGGGAGGTCATTACTCAATCATTGTATTCGAATCTCAAACAAGATACAAAAGGCAAAATAGATAAATACTTTCGTGAAGCTTAATTTTGAAATACACAAACTATAAGGTGGGTATAACGCGGGTATTATAAAATATACCCTAAGGAAAAAGGCTCTTAAGTGCTTCGCGCCTCCTCGTTTTCCTGCTTGCTTGTGAGTGTTTAGATAAAAAGGACTAATCGAGGGTTTGCCAACCAAAGTATTATCTAAGTATCATACATATTTTCTTGGTTTCAATTGATTAAACCCTCTTGAACGTTTTGGTGTTCCACCAACGTTCTAAAGTCATCGAAAGCGTTCAATTCACGTGATCGTTTTCATTCCTTGAGGCTTCTTTAATCAAGAAATTTGATTAAGGAGGAGATTTGTAGATTTTTGTCTACCTAATACAATCACAAAATCCAAAAAAAGTAAAAAAAATCAAAAACCACAAAAAAATTGGAAAAATTAAAAACACCAAAAAGAATCTTCTTTGCTCATCCCCACGTTGTACGTGACTTTTATGCTTACTCGTCATCAAGCAAGACGTGCACGTAAACGAAAAAACCAAAAGGAGTCAACACCTACTCCTAATCTTTCTAGTGAGGAGTCTCCTATTGATGAACCTATCGTAGAAGAAGAACCAACCATGGCGAATCGAACTATGATGGAGTTACTTCAAGCACCCACCGAGGGTTATGGAGAGGCTATTAATTCCCACTATCCTTGCGGAGAATTTTGAAGTGAAAACGGGTTTGTTGTCGATGATCCAAAACAACAAATTCCGTGGTGATGAAAAGGACAACCCGCACAACCATATCCGTCAATTCAATCGTCTTACCGCCACTTGCAAATTTAAGGATGTTGCTAATGACTCGATTAAGATGATGCTTTTTCCGTATTCCTTAGCGGGGCCCGCTAAAATTTGGTTAGTGAACGAGCCACCCAATTCTATATTGACGTGGAAGGATCTAGTTTCTATGTTTGTGAACCAATTTTTCCCGCCCTCTAATACTACGCATTTGAAAAACGACATTTCAAAATTTTCACAAGAATTAAATGAGTTTTTCAACGGCTTGGAATAGGTTTAAGGAAATGTTGCATGAGTGTCCTCATCACGGTTTTTCCGATTTGAATCAAATTGACACGTTTTACAATGGATTAAATGACCATGAAAGGGATTATCTAAATGCCGCCGCGGGTGGTAATTTTTTGTGTAAAACGGTTGAGGAAGCGTTGTTGATAATTGAGAATAGATCGAAGGTGTATAGTCCTTGTAACACATCGAGTGTTCGTAAGGCTTCGTCTTCGGCTTCACCTTCTTTGTCCAATACCATCGATGCTTGCCAAATTGAGGCGAACTTGGAAAACAAAATATTTGATAAGCTTAAAGGTTTTTAATTGAATTCAAAGTTGGAGAACAAAGTGCTCCTACTACGGCTAAAGCGGTTGAGGTTTCATGTATGTATTGTGTGTTGGGAATAAAATGTAGACAGTACACTTGGACGCTGACAAGAAGAAAACAAGCGTTGATAAGAAGAAAACAAGCGTTGACAGAACAAGCGTTGACAGGAAGATGTCAAGCGTTGATAGGATGAAGTCAAGCACTGATAGAAGATTTAGTCTACATGTATTATGTTTTTAGTTTGTTTCTAGTAAAGATATGATCAACAATGTATTTTCTATGTTTATCTTTACCTTAAATAGCTGATACGTAGACTCTTGTACAAGGCTCCTTATGTCTATAAAAGGATGCCTTTAGGTTTTGTTTCAATATAATTTTCATTCGTTTAACACTTTCATTGTACACAAGTTCGATTCAATCAATCAAAGTGAAAGTTTGTTTTACATTGTTTGTGTGTTCTTGTTTAAGTATTAATTCCTCATAATACTTAAATTGGTTTATACACAACAAAGTTTCTCTACGTGTTTAACTTGATTTAATCTTGTTTACACAAGCTAAATCGATCTAAGTTTGGGATCAACAAGTGGTATCAGAGCTTGTTGAGAAACTTTGATCTAAAGAACACAAGAACCCTAAATTGCCAAAAACCCTAATTTTCACAAAACCCTAAAAACATCATGTCTACCCCAGAAGTTTACTCCTCCTCCTCCTCAACCCCCAACATCAAGATTCCCATGCTAGACCCAGACAATTTTGAACTTTGGAAGTTTAACTTTGAGCAATATATACAAATCCATGACTACACCCTTTGGGAAATTATTGAATATGGAAACACATTCAATAAAGCTCAAAAGATTGCAGCTGCCATCTTACAAAGAACAAATGTTCAAGGCTCTACTGAAGAGGATTGAAGAGAAAAATCGGAAGATGGTAGAGCTGTCTCAACTGAGGACATAGCAAAGAGAAGGTGTGACATGAAAACCCTAAGCATTCTAAAACTATCTTTGGGACAAGAAAATCAGCACAAGTATAGAAGCTATGAGTCTACAAAAGATCTTTGGGCAGCCCTTGAAGTTGCTTATGGTGGTAATGCTGATACTGTTCAAGAGAAAAAGAAGCAACTCTTGCATGAGTATGCTGTTTTTAAAGCTCAACCCAATGAGAAGCTAAGTAGTGTGAGAAGCAGACTTCTTGACATTACAAGCAAGCTGTCCTTCATGGGAACAGTGCTTGGTGATGTTGATATTATTTCCACTTTTCTTAAAAGTCTTGGTGATGCATGGAAGATTGAAGCAAGATCTATAATTGCTAATAACACTCACAAAAGTTCTACTTTTGATGATGTTTATAATAAACTGAGGCTGTGGAGAATGAAACTCTTTTGGATCATGGAAGCAAGTCTACCAATGGAAACATGGCCTTCTTCTCACATAGTGAAGGTCAATTTGATCAAAAGGAGTCATACATGCACCCCGTTACTGGATCAATGCATGTCAATGCTAGATCATATCCTGTCAACGCCTCACATTCAGACGCTGACACATACAAAGTTGACTCACCAAGAGTTAAGCCTGCTGGTATTGATCTAGATACCGTGTGTGCATACATTGCTTCATTACCCAATGGTTTAGTGATTACATATGAGGACCTTGAGCAAATTAGTGATGAACATTTGGAGGAGATGGACATAAAGTGGAATATGGCTCTTGCAAGTATAAGAGCAAACAGATGGAATAGAAGATTCAAAAAGAAGATGACTTTTAATGCTAAGGACACTGCTGGATTTGATAAATCCAAGGTTGAGTGTTACAATTGTCATCGTATGGGACACTTTTTGAGAGAATGCAGATCTCCAAGAAGATCTGAAGCTGGAAAACCCTCAAGCCAAATCATTAAGGCTCAGGATTCCAAAGCCATGGTGGTAATGCAAGAAATTGATGGTGTTGGATGGGATTGGAGCTATTTGGCTAAGGATGAGGAAGAGAAAAAGCTTTGGTTGCAGAAAAGGAAGAAGAAGAGCATGTTCACTATGCTCTCATGGCATACTCCTCATCTTCCTCAGACAATGAGGTATATGATGATGCTTTTTGTAGTAAGGGTTGTCATCTAAACACTAAAAAACTTAATAAAGAAGGGTTAAAATTGTCAACAGATGTGGTTAATGAAAGATGCAAGTTGTCTAACTATCAACTTGCTCTTACTCAAACTGAAAAGACTGTAGCTGAGTATAAGAAAATGGAGCTTGACCTAAAAGATCAAATCAATATTTTAAAACATGATTTAAATTCCAATGTTGATATTAGAAACATCATGGAGAGAGTCAATGCTGAATTACAGGCTAAGTTAGATGAGGCTATCAAAAATAAGGATAATGTAGATCTTAAAATTCAGAGATTTGATAAAGCCTCACAAACCCTAGAAAAATGTGTTAATGAACAAAGGGATTCTAGGGATATGACTGGGATTGGGATGAAAGAGTATGCTGGTGTTCCACCACCTGATGGGAACTTATATGGTGTCCAAAGAAAGGACTTATCTTGGACTGGTTTACCAGAACTCCAAGAAGAGGAATTCATTCCTCCACCAAGAGTTCTTACCCCAGTTGAGGAATATACGCAAAAGTTGACTGATTTGGACCAATGGAAGAAAGCCAACCCTACCTTGTTTGTTAAGGGTGGCATGCTTAGTGATAGACCAAATGAGTCTACACCTATCAAAGTGACAAACCCAACTACTGGCAAGACTGTTGACCTTGGCTTAAACGTTGATAGAAAACCTAGGTCACCAAAAAGCCAAATTGGTGATAATGGAACAGGTTTCTTTTCTTCTAGACCTAGAGTTATGTCTAGAAAAGCCTGTTATTCTTGTGGAAGTTTTTCACATTTAGCCTATAAGTATGTCAACGCTTCAAAGGTCAACGCTGACAAAAAGTCAAACACTGTGAAACCCAAATCTTCTGTCCAGCAAAGTCCACTAGTTGTTAGGCCAACCCCATTCTTTACTAAAGGGTCTAATACTTATGGACAAAGACCTTTTCAGAAGACCAATACATGGTCTAATAAACAATAGGTTCCTGTAGAAAACCCTAGGTTCAACGCTGATAAGGGTAATTTCAGAGTTGACAAGACCAAATCAAACGCTGACAGAAACGTTGCCAGAACAAATAATGGTAAATATTTGCAACCAAAGGGAAAGGGGTATAAAGCTTCTTCTAGCTTGACATGGAGACCTAAGCAAGATCAAAACCCTAATTCAGATGTGATTTCTATGACCTATAACAGATTTAATTATATTTCAAAGGTCATAACAAAACCAACTGGGGTTAACTGGGTGTTTAATCCAAAAAGGGATGAACAAGGGTTTGTCATAAGGACTAAGTCTGTTCTTGTTGAACAACCAAATGAATCCAAGTCTGCTCAGGCTTGGGTTCCCAAAGAAAACTAATTTGTTTTCTTTATGTGCAGGGCATTCAAAAGTAGGTTAATGATTATGGCTATTGGGATAGTGGATGCTCTAGGCACATGACTGGGAAGGAATGTTATCTCACAAACTTCACTCCCATTAAGGATGGTGACAAAGTTTACTTTGGAGGCGGATATGGAACTATCACAGGCAAAGAAAATCTTCTCACCAACAATTTGCGTTTTGAAAACGTGTTTCTGGTAAAAGAACTTGACTATAATCTGTTTAGTGTATCACAAGTATGTGATAACAAAAATAAGGTCCTTTTTACTGATACTGAATGCTTGGTATTGAGCAAAGATTTTAAAATACCAGATGAGAAATTCATTGATTATAGAACACCTAGGCATAAGGACATTTATAATGTGAATCTTAATGGAATTAGGATGAATAATAATTTGTCATGTCTATATGCTAAGGCTTCAGTTGATGAGAGTAATCTTTGGCACAGGAGATTAGGGCACATTAATTTTAAAAATATAAACAGACTTGTGAGACATGGTTTGGTTGATGGTTTGCCTAAAAAGGCTTTCCATAATGACCACTCTTATGTTGCATGCCTCAAAGGCAAACAACACAAGGTCTCATTTAAGTCTAAACAGGTGCACTCTAGTTCTAAACCACTTCACTTGCTGCATATAGACTTGTTTGGTCCAACTAATATAGAAATCTTAAATGGTAAATCTTATTGTTTTGTCATCACAAATGATTTTTCTAGGTTTACTTGGACTTTCTTTTTAGCTTTGAAAAGTGACACTGCTGATACTTTGATTAACTTCATTACCCAAATAGAAAAGAAGTCTGGTAATGAGGTTAAGACGCTTAGAAGTGATAATGGTGGTGAGTTTAGAAATAAGTTGTTAGAAGATTTTTGTGCCAAGAAAGGGATTACTAGACAGTTTAGTGTAGCTAGAACCCCACAGCAAAATGGGGTTGCTGAGAGAAAGAATAGAACCCTCATAGAAGCAGCCAGGACTATGTTGGCTGATGCTCACTTTCCCATTGCTTTTTGGGCTGAGGCTGTGAATACAGCTTGTGTAACACCCCCAAATTTATACAACTCAATACAGCGGAAGACTAGTTGGTGTTACGGGATAGCACATTACTCACATCATAGACAACGCATAAAAATCGCGTCGTTTAATAATAAAGCATTTCCATTCATAAATATCAAAATTTACATAGGTCCCAAGTCATTGTATATCATACAAGTTTTACAAAGTATTTGAATGGAAATTTTTATTTAAGTGCGGGCCAAGAATTCTTGTTGTCTTCCCGAGAATTACCTTCAAGTACCTGAGATAAAACATGTTAAAAGAAAAGGTCAGCGAAAATGCCGAGTGAATTCATAGAGTTTAATGAAATCCATCAATATAACGTCGGTATAAAATTATTACCGAAAATCATTTTGTACAAATTTTTGTAATAGGCCATAAAATAGTCAAAGTCATTTTATACAAATCCTTATCAAAAATCATAATATAGGCATTTGCCTTCAAAATCATTATACGAACCAATGTCGTAAAAATATCATACAATACGTTTTATAACGTTGTATCGAGTTAAATAAAAACCGTTATATGAATATGGTTATTAAAAACCGAAACACGAACATAATATCAATGATAAGAACCTGTATTGCTAGTCAGGCAATATATCGTAATTCAATGCATAAAGCAGTATTTTGTTAATTGGATTATTATAAGCCGCATGACATTGAAACCTTACTAAACCAAACAATGGGTAGCTAGCCCGAAACTCAAGTTTCCCATCTAAATTAGCGTGTCGTCACAAAGGTCACGCTATGGAAATCTTCTCATACATAAATTCGCTTACCAATCAATGTGGCACGACGGGGATCAACCGTCAAGGCGCGAACTGGGGTGATCGTCCCTAAATAGTACTATTATATGCATAAGCGTCTACCAAATCCCGGTAGTTCACAATTCATGCTAATGGGACTTTTAGTGACATAACCTAACTTTAATAATCCACTTTATTTCATCTATCGGGTCATTTAATCATTCATCGGGTCATACAATCATTCGGTCCAAATCAATAAACAAACAATCGGGACAAATGATGTCCTATTTTATCAAAACTAACATCTTATCTCCCTCGCGGGTTTATAAAACATTTCATAAAAACATTTAAAAGAGTGCGAGACTATGAACTCACGTTGATGTGGGAAGGCGATTATCGGCGACTTGGATGTACGGTACGTACTTCAATCACGAAAACCTAGACAAATAATACTCGTCTTAGACTCATGTCCAATGACTTTATAAAAATAACAATTATGTATACATATGATGATTTTATATATATATGATGATCAAGTGGGTTTACATATTCTCATTTACTCATTTTAGTGTTATGTGTTGATAACTTTTATACTAGTTTACTAGTTTTACCTATTTACATGTTTTTTTTTTGGGGTAAAGGGGAATGATTACCCCGGTAAAATATATTACGCCAAAAAACCATTAAGTACAAAAGATATAGGTGAATCCTATATCAAAGCCCATTACATAGGCAACTACCAAGCACAACTGCTAACATCCAAACACCTACATAAAAGGACACTCCCTCTTATGACATCTATCAAACTACTTCCTACCACTATGCTGAAGAGAGAAGTCACGGAACTCCTTAAGTTGTCCAGGCAAATCATAGATCTGGTCCGCATATTCATCACTAAAAATGTCAAATTCATCTTCAAGTTGGTGGCCCCCTCCCATAGAAGACATATAAGCTGCAAACTCCTCAGGAGAAGCAAAAACCTCATCATCATCTGAATCACTAGGATTAAGAATATTAGAATATTCTAAACTTTGTTTACTTGATGACTCAACCTTCTCCATAACACCAATATCCTTAGAAGTACTTGGAGATGTTGCATTTACCTTCTTTGGATCAACCTTATCATTATTCGTTGCTACACCCTTTTCAGCCTCTTCCAAAACCGCATCCATACTATTAAGTTTCTCAAATGAATTCTTTAACTTCAAACTTGAAATATCATCTTGTATTTGTTTAGTAAACGAAGTAGAATTCTTAACCTATTTACATGTTTTAAGTCCAATAAACCTATTATAAGTTCATTAACTTGTATTAATCCATTTCATACTTGTATTATCAGTATTTATACTTTACATGTTGGGCCCAAATGGGTTAAGCCCAATAAATAAGTTTATAAGTGTTTTAGTCCATTTTGTTGTATTATTAGTCCAATAACGTTAACTTAGCCCGTTAATGTCCGTATGTTTTATAGTTCGGGTTTTATCGGTTTTCACTTGTTAGATATGTTAATATATCAGTATATGATTATATAAAAGTTTACATTAGACGGGTCCAACCGTCTATGTTTTATTTAACAAAAACGTTAATTTTACGGTAATAGCCGAAAAAGTCGTAAAAATCATGTTTATAGTTTTATAACTTATAAAACTTATCAAACTACCATTTTTATAAAATGTACATTTATTTATCCTTATACATATTTATATAAATGTATTATATAAGTTAGTGGGTTTTAATTCACATTTTATACTATTTTTATTTGAGTGCTTATATAATACTATTATACTTTAATTTCCCAAAATCTGATTTTTACTTTCATGTTCACCAAAACAGCCATATCTAGAGTTCTATATGGTGATAGAAGCCCAAATTTTTATGGCATAAACTACATGATATGTGCTCCATTTAACTCTCCTATGGCTACTATTGAATCAGCCTCTAAGTAGTTTATAAAATTCGTCCAAAACAGTGTACTCAGATTTGCACTCTAAACTTGTTTTGATCATATCTCACTCTTCCTAATGATTTCATTGCATGGCCAACTCTCACATGTGTACAAGACATATTACTTACTGTATATTAATTTATTCAAGCCATTTTATCAGTTTATCATATGATTCTTTATTGTTTTATACAGCCTACTAAATTAAGCATGATTAACCATTTTTACATATAGTTTTTATCTTTTTATCCATGATTATCAACACCAAATCCCCACACAATATTTTTATCATCATATATCATCATACATATATACATTTAAGAAGAAAATACATGATTGCATAATCAAAATTAACAAAAGGAAGGGGAGAACAATCTTTATACCACCATGATGATGTAGGTTATGATCAAGACATGGATTTTGATGGAGAAACTTGTGATAAACCAAGACCATCTTCAAGACCACCATTCTTCGAGAACTCCTTGTGGAAAATCAGCCCTAACACTCCATAGAAACTCCTCCTTGGATGTTATAATCACCACCAATCAATAGGGCTTCAAAAGGGCATCATCATATATGTAAATAACATAGGATTTGTGGTTGAATCAAGATCAAGTGAGGGTGTTTTGCGGTAAAGTGGACGGCACACATAGAGAGAGGGAGGAGAGTTGAGTTGTTTTGCATGTGTTGAATGAGAGCTAGTGGTATGGTGGAATGGTTTTGCTAAGTGTTAGCTTGATTTGTAAGCTTGGTAAGACAAGTGTCTTACTTAGCTTGTAAAAATGACACCAAATGTGGTGTGGTGTAGCAAGTTGGGCCGTCCCATGTGTGGGGTGGGGCAAGATTTATCTTGTCTCATCCCACTAATTTACGGGTACTCCTCGATTCTAGTTTTCTCGATTTGCGTGCCCTCGGGTCGTTTTACGAAAAATGTTTTTATAAATTATGAATCAACGGCACAAAACGAATCTAATAAAAATTGTCTCATCAAAAACGGAGTTCGAAAACGTAAATACGTAATCCTAAGGTTTCCGGTTTAGTCGTAAAGGACGTTAAATTAAAATCGTAAGTCCTAATCTCTTCTCGTAAATTTGTGAGTTTATGAACCAACACAAATTTAAATCTCAAGATAATATTCATGGATAAATTTATTTTCTGAAATGTCGGACTGTCACCAAAGACGGTGTATGTAAACGTAAGCACGTAACGTAGAATCCTCCGGTTTAGACGTAGTCGATGCTACTTCAAGACGTAAAATCCAAATTTCTTCCCAAAAATAAGTGAGTTCATAATATAGCATTAAAACAATATTTTTAAATAATATCTGAGAATAAAGTATCAACCATAAATTGACGGATTGTCACAGCATTTACCCTTAAACAGGATCTTTGTCCTCAAAGATCATCTTACCTTACTACTCGCTTCTTATAGAGTTAAAGCCATGTGGGTATTTCCTCCACATTCGGTCTTTTCTCACAAGTGCAATTCATTACAATACGCGAGTTTTATCAAACATAACTACGAGTATAAGATCAGGCTTAATGTTGACTTACTTTCTCTATCCATGATGTTAACGGGTTTTTGATGAATGCAACTTTTCGCCGATCTAAACTTTACTTAAGAAACAATCAGATTTTCACTTGATAGACATTTTATCAAGTTCGATATACGAAACATAATTCACGCAGCTCTTGAAGTCCTAGGGTAGATCCAGCTTATATGCCTTTCAAACCAATCTTTTACATCATCTCAATGGCCCCATACAACGGGGACTTATATCCCATAATCTTTCAGATCATCAAATCATTTTTCCATGGTTAAATTTTTTGGCATAACTTCGCTACCCATCTGGCACTTCAAGATCTACATTTCATATTCACATAACCTCCTGCGCACTACCGGCAGTCAATAATCAGATCCTAATTTCAACAATCATTTCAGGTCTCGCGGGTCGAGTATTTTGTAAGGTTAGGTTTGCCATCATAGGAAACCTTAAACCTAAAAGACATGTCCAACTCACAATAGGTGTTTGTCGGGTGTCTTCATCTCAACTCTTGCTTACAGATGCTCTAATATTTAGATCCTAACAAGATTCGATCTCGATCCAAATACGATGATTATCAATGATAATCTTTCCAATGGGAAGCGATTATACGATTTATTACCAAAGGTCAATCATTCAAACATAAAACAGCACTTATAATATTTTGTATCGTTACTTTACCTCGTCCCTTCGATTGGGGTGGTACACAGTACTCTCATCAAGATTTGTTCTCAATGACTTCTGAGCAAATCTCTAGAAATTCGATGCGAAGCAAGGATCTTGATAGAGATGATCGATACAGGCACACCATGTTTACACAACTCCTTTAAATACAAAAGAGTCGATTTCTTCATCCAGAATCTATCATTAACAGGAATGATATTAGTAGATTTGATCAGTCTGTCGACGATGACCCAAATCGAATCAAATTCAGATGATGACCTTTGCAATAGCTAGACATTTACTAATGTATGAGGCGATGTCTGCCTTCATAATTTGCCATCAGTACAACTTCTTCTGATAATGATACATTAAATCAGAAATGGCAGGAATAGAATACTTATACTTACAAGATTCCAACATAACTATATCTCAAAATCTCCATTTTTTTAGGCAACCTCAAGTGACCTGTTATACATTTAACGCTTATCGGCTTCTCAATTCTAATGGTTCACATTAGCCATGAACCCCTTTTATTATCTATATTATCCTTTTTACAAACATTGTTTATTTTTATATTGTTCGGCAATTTATTTTGCACCTTCATTACTAAGGAACATGTCCTAACTGGTTCTTTATATTTTCTACATAATGTGTCAGTAATTACGTTCACCTTTCTTCATATTTTCTAAGTTTCAGTTTCGTTTCCGCTATCGTTTTTATCAGTTTTGCTCAATTTGACGTTTAAAGCGTCGATAATCATTACAAGTAATTAAATAAATATTTAATTTTTATGAAACGTAAACGCAAAAAGTTTTTAAATTTCCTCAGTTTGTCCAATTATATAAAAACTTTCAAAATAAATTTGAATTTAATTAACACATTTTTGCTGATTTATCGAAAATAATTAATAAGATTCGTAAATGTTTGAAAAATCTTTGGTTATACTTTGGTCAAAATTTTCTTAGTTGAAAAGCAAAAAGTGTCATTTCAAATTTCAAGTCATGGTTTAAATAGTTTCCTCAATCCCTCTTAGGTTGTCTTGAGGTATACACGAACATTTACCCCCAAACAGGAGTTTAGTTAAATGATTTGTGTATAAGGGAATAATCCCTTAAAAATCCTTTGTTAAAACATTTGTCAAAACATATTTCCATTTTCTTTTTGGTAAAACCCAAAGCCTTAATGGTTCCAATCTTTGAAGAGTCAATATATTCCATTTTCTATTAATCACATGGTCAAATAATGTAAAGGATTAAGCCTTAAATTACATGTTAATTATTCAAGGTACAAGTTTTCATTGTTCGGCCAATTCAGGGCAATCTATAATTAATTATTAACTTCTTCGTATTCTTATAAACAAACATATGGTTCTTAATGATCACAAGCATGAATTTATCAAATTACAGCCCACACACGTGATTCACTAAATTTATGAATACTACATGTGCATTGATCAATCCAAACGACATCACGTGAAACTCATAATGTTCATTACAAGTTCTGGATGTAGTGATTGGAATAGATAATCTTTTTCGTAGATGCGAAGTTGATGATAACCATGCCATGGATCAAATCTTTAGAACATACACTAGAACCTTGTAAATGATCGAACAAATCTTCCATTTCGAGTCATGGATATCGTTTTCGATTGTCAATTTACTCAGTTCACAGTAATCTATAAATATAAGGAATGATAACACCATAGCTCTTCATGATGACGAGCTCGGTAGAATAAAATCTTTCTCCGACAACTCTCTCAGTTGTACGGTAATTCCTTTAATTTAGATGGTGCTGACGTACAGTGCACAAGCCACAGGTGCAGCACCGGGAATATAATCAATACCAATTTCAATCTGCCTTAATGGCAAAAGTCTAGGTAATTCACCAATAAATACCTCCTAAAGTTTCAGATAACAGAAACATCTTTTAATAAATTCATATTAGGTTCTTTCTAGATTACAAGATCTATGACTAATTCACAACCATTCACGATATAATTTCAAGTCTAAATGCAGGATATGGTCATCCATCAAGAATTATTTAGATCACTTTTGATAATCAACATCTTATCTTTTAGGGGATTTCTACTCGAGTTCCCATCAATTAAGACAATGTCGTCATGTCATAATCAATCTATCCATTCTACTGGCACTATCAACTTCCCAGTTTCGTTGCCGTTGATAAGATGTGATCTTCTCAAAAGACTAATAATAACTCATAATTCTTCACAAATTCAAGGATATATGAAGACACAACTACCATTAAAAGAGTAAGGTCAACGCATAATCTACGCGAGAGAATTTCAATTCAGATACAGATGAAAACATTTAACGAATATGAATATATCCCATGTTTTCATAATTTGAGTACGCATTCGAAAGCTCCTCGGATCGTTACCCAGGTCATTCAAATGAAATCTAATCAAAAGAAATGATAGGAACGTTGATACATCCAGTCGGGTATCAGCACTCGGTAATCAGATACTTCTCCTAAGAATCTCACTACGGGAGAATTGGACAAGAAAGAATTGCCAATTGTCAAATAAGACAATTTCCACAGATGAGTAAATTCGACTCAGAAGAATAGATGCTACAGGCACATATGTAGGTGTCCCTAACATTATGTCCTTATTTTTCACTTCTTGCAGATTTCATAAATTTTAATCTTCCACAATCTTCAAAGAAAATTTAGTGTAATCAGTTTTATGGTGACTACTAATCAGCCTTGCATGGTCCATTCCAAATTGTATGTAGGCGCGCAACTATATACAATTTCAAGATTAACGATGCAATACTCAGTTCGTCAGAATTTTATCATCATGTTTATAATAAAAACATTTTCATGCTTAATTCTTAAATAAGAATCAAAAATAAATTTTCAAAGATTTTCTTTGTTATGAAAACAATTAAGTTTTCCAAGGTGTTTTATAAACAACTTCATTTCGATAACGATCACTTATAAATCTTACTTTGAATAATCCTTATAGTGATGAAAATTCAATTTTTCTCAAGGGATACTTTTTTATCTTATAAAAACAATGAGTGATCTGCAAAAGAGTGATGAAAAGTTGTTCCCCAAGAACTAACTACAATATAATAGGAAATGAGCTTAGTCACTTAATCATGAGGTTCATGACCTCGATGGCACTCAGAAAGAATAATTCACAACGTAACTCAAATCGAGATGAGTACTTGTTCAATGGTTGCATCACTAATGTGAACATTAAGATGAAGCAATAAAAGATAGATAACATCGATATATGTAGAATTTAATAATCAAAGGTAGTCTTTTCATTAATCACAAATAAGTCTAAATTGTACCGTAACACATTACGTGTCACTATGCCATACAATTCCAAGAACTCATCCTACCAACTGATGTCACAGTTAAGTTAGGGATTATTTTTAAAAGATACCACAATGAATACTAATCTACAAGAGTCATTAGGTATTCCACATGTCCCGAAAGATCCATCGGTCCCAATTCAGAAGAAGATTTCTTCAATTTATTTATTAGACACTGGGCATCCTCGTTAGTGGACAATGGCCTAGGAACAACCCTTAACATGAATCAAAAATCAATTAAAACCTTATAATTCAATCACAGGACTTAATGACTTCCTCTTAACAATCTCATATTCCATATGGGTTAAATTTTATTTCATTCAAGTTTCAATCAACTTATACTCAATTCGATATCCTACCTCATTCTCCAATACTTTCATCCTTATTCATAAATCTTAAAAGGGCAATAAAAGCTCGATATGATCAACACTTAATTTCCAATCCTATAACTCCTTTATCAATAATTATCAAATGAGTCACTAGTATTAAATTACTCACACATTCAATTAGACTTCTCGGAAAGGTACTAGTGGCATGAGGCTTTTGGGTAATGGTTCCAATGACAGCCTCATGTGCAACATTCACCCTTTCGATTTCAATTTAAGAATTGGGTGACAACGAATAAGATGACACCTTTCCAGGTGGTAACGTTTTGTCAAACTCCACTCTATAAGGAAAGATCGTCCTGGCATCGATATCGGTTTTAATCTCGCCAATTCTTCTTCTTTAATATCGTAATCAACTAATATCAATATTTCTACGAATATCAACCATTTGTTGGGATTATAAATATCCACAACTTGGTTTAGATCTAGGATAGCTAGAATTCCTACGAGAATGGATTCGATTAATTTACTAGGGGATTTAGAGTTCCTTGTGACAATCTACGTCGTATAAATTCCTCGTATAAATATCAAAATAATCATCAAACAATCATGTAATCAAATTACATCACATATATATATATATATATAATCCAAGTTATATATATATTAAAATAACACTTCTCAGTCTGGCCTTGTCGGTAACTCGGGAATTCTTCGGCACCGTTATAGTCAAAAGATTTTTAGACATCTTTAGAAAAATGTTTATAGTTAAAAGATTTTGAAATGTTTTATTCAAAACCTTAGTTTTAAAAATCTTTCGTTCTCTATAACGAGAACTCTGATACCAAACTGTAACACCCCCAAATTTATACAACTCAATACAGCGGAAGACTAGTTGGTGTTACGGGATAGCACATTACTCACATCATAGACAACG
The DNA here is from genome assembly GCA_025667525.1 of Glebionis coronaria. Lineage (NCBI taxonomy): Eukaryota > Viridiplantae > Streptophyta > Magnoliopsida > Asterales > Asteraceae > Glebionis > Glebionis coronaria. Next base: position 332,630,069 of record CM046877.1, read on the forward strand.
CATAAAAATCGCGTCGTTTAATAATAAAGCATTTCCATTCATAAATATCAAAATTTACATAGGTCCCAAGTCATTGTATATCATACAAGTTTTTCAAAGTATTTGAATGGAAATTATTATTTAAGTGCGGGCCATGAATTCTTGTTGTCTTCCCGAGAATTACCTTCAAGTACCTGAGATAAAACATGTTAAAAGAAAAGGTCAGCGAAAACGCCGAGTGAATTCATAGAGTTTAATGAAATCCATCAATATAACGTCGGTATAAAATTGTTACCGAAAATCATTTTGTACAATTTTTTGTAATAGGCCATAAAATAGCCAAAGTCATTTTATACAAATCCTTATCAAAAATCATAATATAGGCATTTGCCTTCAAAATATCATACAATACGTTTTATAACTTTGTATCGAGTTAAATAAAAACCGTTATATGAATATGGTTATTAAAAACCGAAACACGAACATAATATCAAAGATAAAACCCTGTATTGCTAGTCAGACAATATATCGTAATTCAATGCATAAAGCAGTATTTTGTTAATTGGATTATTATAAGTCGCATGACATTGTTACCTTACTAAACCAAACAATGGGTAGCTAGCCCGAAACTCAAGTTTCCCATCTAAATTAGCGTGTCGTCACAAAGGTCACGCTATGGAAATCTTCTCATACATAAATTCGCTTACCAATCAATGTGGCACGACGGGGATCAACCGTCAAGGCGCGAACTGGGGTGATCGTCCCCAAATAGTACTATTATATGCATAAGCGTCTACCAAATCCCGGTAGTTCACAATTCATGCTAATGGAAATTTTAGTGACATAACCTAACTTTAATAATCCATTTTATTTCATCTATCGGGTCATTTAATTATTCATCGGGTCATACAATCATTCGGGTCCAAATCAATAAACAAACAATCGGGACAAATGATGTCCTATTTTATCAAAACTAACATGTTATCTCCCTCGCGGGTTTATAAAACATTTCATAAACACATTTAAAAGAGTGCGAGGCTATGAACTCACGTTGATCTGGGAAGGCGATTATCGGCGACTTGGATGTACGGTACGTGCTTCAATCACGGAAACCTAGACAAATAATACTCGTCTTAGACTCATGTCCAATGACTTTATATATATATGATGATCAAGTGGGTTTACATATTCTCATTTACTCATTTTAGTGTTATGTGTTGATAACTTTTATACTAGTTTACTAGTTTTACCTATTTACATGTTTTAAGTCCAATAAACCTATTATAAGTTCATTAACTTGTATTAATCCATTTCATACTTGTATTATCAATATTTATACTTTACATGTTGGGCCCAGTTAATGTCCGTATGTTTTATAGTTCGGGTTTTATCGGTTTTCACTTGTTATATATGTTAATATATCAGTATATGAGTTTATAAAAGTTTACATTAAACGGGTCCAACCGTCTAAGTTTTATTTAACAAAAACGTTAATTTTACGGTAATAGCCGAAAAAGTCGTAAAAATCATGTTTATAGTTTTATAACTTATAAAACTTATCAAACTACCATTTTTATAAAATTTACATTTATTTATCCTTATACATATTTATATAAATGTATTATATAATTTAGTGGGTTTTAATTCATATTTTATACTATTTTTATTTGAGTGCTTATATAATACTATTATACTTTAATTTCCCAAAATCTGATTTTTACATTCATGTTCACCAAAACAGCCATATCTAGAGTTCTATATGGAGATAGAAGCCCAAATTTTTATGACATAAACTAAATGATATGTGCTCCATTTAACTATTCTATGGCTACTGTTGAATCAGCATCTAAGTATTTTATAAAATTCGTCCAAAACAGTGTACTCAGATTTGCACTCTAAACTTGTTTTGATCATATCTCACTCATCCTAATGATTCCATTGCATGGCCAACTCTCACATGTGTACAAGACATATTACTTACTGTATATTAATTTATTAAAGCCATTTTATCACTTTATCATATGATTCTTTACTGTTTTATACAGCCTACTAAATTAAGCATGATTAACTATTTTTACATATAGTTTTTCATCTTTTTACCCATGATTATCAACACGAAATCCCCACACAATATTTTTATCATCATTTATCATCATACATATATACATTTAAGAAGAAAATAAATGATTATAAAATCAAAATTAACAAAAGGATGGGGAGAACAATCTTTATACCACCATGATGATGTAGGTTATGATCAAGACATGGATTTTGATGGAGAAACTTGTGATAAACCAAGACCATCTTCAAGACCACCATTCTTCAAGAACTCCTTGGGTAAAATCAGCCCTAAGACTCCATAGAAACTCCTCCTTGGATGTTATAATCACCACCAATCAATAGGGCTTCAAAAGGGCATCATCATATATGTAAATAACATAGGATTTGTGGTTGAATCAAGATCAAGTGAGGGTGTTTTTGGGGTAAAGTGAACGGCACACATAGAGAGAGGGAGGAGAGTTGAGTTGTTTTGCATGTGTTGAATAAGAGCTAGTGGTATGGTGGAATGGTTTTGCTAAGTGTTAGCTTGATTTGTAAGCTTGGTAAGACAAGTGTCTTACTTAGCTTACAAAAATGACACCAAATATGGTGTGGTGTAGCAAGTTGGGCCGTCCCATGTGTGGGGTGGGGCAAGATTTATCTTGTCTCATCCCACTAATTTACGGGTACTCCTCGATTCTAGTTTTCTCGATTTGCGTGCCCTCGGGTCGTTTTACGAAAAACGTTTTTATAAATTATGAATCAACGGCACAAAACGAATCTAATAAAAATTGTCTCATCAAAAATGGATTCGAAAACGTAAATACGTAATCCTAAGGTTTCCGGTTTAGTCGTAAAGGACGTTAAATTAAAATCGTAAGTCCTAATCTCTTCTCTTAAATTTGTGAGTTTATGAACCAACACAAATTTAAATCTCAAGATATTATTCACGGATAAATTTATTTTCTTAAATGTCGGACTGTCACCAAAGACGGTGTATGTAAACGTAAGCACGTAACGTATAATCCTCCGGTTTAGACGTAGTCGATGCTACTTCAAGACGTAAAATCCAAATTTCTTCCCAAAAATAAGTGAGTTCATAATATAACATTAAAATAATATTTTCAAATAATATTTGAGAATAAAGTATTAACCATAAATTAACGGATTGTCACAGCTTGTTGTGTTCAGAATAGAGCATTAGTCAACAAGATTCATAACAAAACACCTTATGAGTTACTTTGGGGAAGGAAACCTATATTGGTTTTCTTAAACCTTTTGGATGTCATGTAGTTGTGTTGGATACTAGTGATTCCTTAGGTAAGTTTAGTGCTAAAGGTGATGAAGGCTACTTCATAGGTTATTTAGTGCAGAGTAGAGGATATATGGTTTACCTTAAGAAAGAAAAACGTATACTTGAAAAAGTACATGTTCGCTTTTTTAGAAAGTAAACCTAGTGATCCTGAAACTGGTCCAAAATGGTTATTTGACTTGGAACCTCTATCTAGGACTTTGAATTATATGCCTATCACTAATCCAAACATTGTGAAGGTAACTTCAAATGTTGTGGAAGAACCAGTTGTTGATGTTTCAGGTACACAGGTTAATGAAAAGGTTGGATCACAAGCAGACAAATCATCACCCATACTTGAGTATGTTACCATTCCCATTTGGACAGATGCATTTGCTGCTGCTGCTGCTGGAAAGGAAAATGGTGGTCCCCAAGTATCACTAGTTGACATCATGCATGATCTTTCAGGCGCTGACAATGGAAAATCTGGCGCTGACAAGACAAATTCAGGCGTTCATGGCTCAAACGTTGACAGCCATGGTCCAGGCGTTGACAGCTCTCTTGACCATATTTTCTCTTCCAATTTTGAACAAGGTGAACCTTCAAACAGAAATGGAGAGGTTCATTCAGATGTTGATGGAAGAGAGTCTGAAGAGGATATTTGTAACATGGAAGATGAGATTGAGGACAACACACTTATTGAGGGAGGAGTTCTTACATCTACAACCAAAAATCACCCTCCTTCTCTAATTATTGGTGATGTGATGTCTCCTGTTTAAACTAGAAGATCTCATCAGAATCTTGGTGGATTTATTGCCAATATTCACAAGAAGGTTGATACCCCTCTTGTTCAAGCATGTTTTTTTGCCTGTTTTCTGTCATAACAGGAACCTAAGAAGATTTTTGATGCTCTCAAAGAACCAAGTTGGGTAGAAGCAATGCAAGATGAGCTTCACCAATTTGCTATCCAGGATGTTTGGGAGTTGGTTGATTGTCCCAGACATGTCAGACCTATTGGGACAAGATGGGTTCTTAGAAACAAAAAGGATGAAAGAGGCATTGTGGTCAGAAACAAGGCACGTTTAGTGGCTCAAGGATATACAAAAGAGGAAGGAATAGACTATGAGGAGGTTTTTCCACCAGTTGCAAGGATTGAGGCTATAAGAATTTTTTTAGCCTATGCTTCCTGCATGGGATTTACAATCAATCAAATGGATATGAAGAGTGCTTTTCTTTATGGCACAATTGTAGAGGAGGTTTATGTAATGCAGCCTCCTGGTTTTGAAGATTCAGAACATCCAGACAAGGTGTATAGAGTCAAGAAAGCTATGTATGGACTTCATCAAGCCCCAAGAGCATGGTATGGCACATTGTCCACCTATCTGGTGGAAAATGGATTCAAAAGGGGCACCATAGACCAGACCTTATTTACAAAGAAGACTGGTAAGGATTTCTTACTTTTTCAGGTTTATGTGGATGATATCATCTTTGGATCTTAAAATCCAAAGATGAGTTAAGACTTTTCCAAGCTTATGACAGACAAGTTCAAGATGAGTGCAATGGGGGAGATGAATTTCTTTCTAAGGTTACAAGTTCAGCAGAAAGAAGATGGTATCTTCATCTTTCAAGATAAATATGTAGCATAAATCTTGATGAAGTTTGGATTTTCTCCACATGAGAAAAGGGCTAGCACTCCTATGGATAGAGAACACCGTTGGGGAAAAGTTGGAGATGGAAAAGAAGTGGATGTCAGGCACTATAGATAAATGATTGGTTCATTGATGTATCTCACAGCTTCAAGACCTGACATTATGTTTGTTGTATGTGCATGTGCACGCCATCAAGTGACTCCCAAAGAGTGTCATCTTCATGCTATCAAGAGAATCATTAGATACCTTAGATGTTATCCAGACCTGGGATTATGGTATTCAAAAGATTCACCATTGGAGCTTATTGCATATTCAGACAGTGATTATGGTGGTGACAAATTTGATAGAAAATCTACAACTGGTGGATGTCAGTTTCTTGGAAGTAGATTGATATCTTGGCAATGCAAGAAACAAACAGTGGTGGCCAATTCTACAACTGAAGCAGGGTATGTTGCAGCAGCTGCTTGTTGTGGACAAGTCTTATGGATTCAGAACCAGCTGTTGGACTATGGGTATAATTTTATGCATACAAGATTTTTGTAGACAATAACAGCACTTTATGCATTATAAAAAATCTTATACATCACTCTAAAACAAAACACATAGAAATTAGACATCATTTTATAAGAGATTGTTTTGAAAAGGGTTTAATACAACCAGATAAGGTTGACAGAGAAGAAAATGTGTCTGATTTATTAACTAAACCTTTTGATACTGGAAGATTTCAATACTTGGTAACAAGTATTGGAATGATCAATCTCACTTAATATGTGTTTTGGGATCTTATTGTAAAAGTATGTACATGATATGCATTGTTATTGGTCTTTTTGTGAAATTAGATTTTCCACTTTATTTGTCTAATGCTGACAAAGGTTATCTTAACGCTAATAAGTATTATCGTGACGTTGTCAACAACATGTTAGTTTTGTGGTTTTTGATCTAAGTGTGCAGGAGATGTTAGCATTGTACCATTGGATACAGAGTTGCTTATGGATCCTTGGAGAATCATTGGAGCATGTTTCAATTTATGGATGATGGTTGGAATATTTATATTCCTATCTTAACAAAAAAAATTATTTACATGCATATTATTGGCAACTTATGTATCACAGTTTAAGTGGAGGTTTAGGAACCTTTAGGACTTTTTGGGTATTCTTATAATACTCTTATCACAATTCTAGATTGGGTCCATTGGTGAGTATGAGTTAGTTTTCTATCTCATGATACACTATAGCATGAAAAGTTGATATACTATGTCTATCTTGCATAAGCAAGTGTGCATAATTGGACAGTGCTTGCCGCCCTATATTAATTTTCAGTTTATAGGTTATCTTCACTAGGATAAATTACTTTGTTAAGGTCCTTTTTCATTTTTATTATTTTTTTGGACGTTGACAGATATATTTCCAAGCGTTGTTGTGACCAATTTAGACGTTGACATGGCTTTTACCAACGTTGACAAGAATATAGCCGTTGGGCGTTGATGGGTTATTTTTGACCGTTGACACTCAGTGGGTCCTACCCAGTTGTTATTTTTGACGAAAATTGGGGCCATAAATTTGGGAGTAGATAACTTTTAATTAATGCACAAGATAACTTATTTTCTTTTCAATATTTTTATCATTATATTTTGAAAATACTTGCCTTATTTTTTACCAATCACATGTGCCTATCACTCCTATATATTTGGCTCCTACTTTTTAAATAGGGTACTCTTATATTCTTGTCTAACAACTTTTCTCCTATAATTCATCTTTTATAATCTTTCATAAACAGCTTTCTACATCAATGGCACCTAAGTTTAAACCAAGTGACTTGGTATTGGGATTCTGAAGTCAGCACAATATGTTTGCTTATTTGGAGGCTGATGATACTCTGTTTCCACAATACACCCAGATGGTGGCGTATTTGAATGCATCTCCATTACGGTATGCTCTTTCTCATGCTCCTCTCATCCCTGTCACTCATATTAAACAGTTTTGAAACACTGATAGTTCCTCAATGCTTAATAATGTGACTACATTAACAACTATTGTTCATGGGCGTTCTTGGGTGGTTACTGAAGCCTTGGTTCGCCAGGCTTTGCATCTTAATGATGCAGATGGTATAACCACTCTACCCATTAATGAGATAGAACAAGGACTTCAAGTTTTGGCGTATCATTTCCCTGAAGAGGGTACTTTAAATAAATATAATAAACAAGAATTCCCCCCAGCTTGGAAGTATTTAATACATGTCATCCTTCAATGTTTGAGTCCCAAATGTATTGCACATAATGAAATTAACAGATCCATTGTTAGTGCAATTGTGTGTATTACAAATGGGAAAAAGTACAATTTTTCAAAACTGATTTTTGATGGCATGTGTAAAAACAAGGGTAATAAGATGACTTTGGCTTATCCCAGATTTTTACAAATGGTTTTTGATGAGCAAAAGTATTGCACCAGGGATCATGATGATTTTATGCGATCCCTGTGCAAAAGAAAGCTATTTTTAGTAAGATGAAATCACCCCCTCACAGAGACTTACCCCTCACCCAAGCTATGCTTGCTGTTATTGCAGCAGCACAGCCTCAACCTGACCCACAACCACAACTTGACCCAATACCAGACCCCTTACCTTCACCTCAACACATGGAACTTGACCAGGAATCCTTCAACGCTGACACGTTAAATGTTGGTGTTCACACTACTAATCCAAACGTTGACACCTTTCCATCACAGACCCAAACACCCCTTAACCTTCAAACTACCACCCAATACACATCATCTTCTACACCCCCTGAATATAGGTTGATAAAACGCCCAAGGACTATTGGAGTGTTCTCCTCTAGTGGTCCTAGCCATGTTGCAGATAGAATTACCACCACAAGTGTTGTTGGTGCTATGGATGAGGCTGGGACTATTGGTACTCGCTTAGATGCAGGCCAATCTAGTCATAACATCTTTAAGACCTCATCCATGCCCCATGACTCTACTTTGGGAGGTCAAATACCCATTCTAGAGGAGGGCAGATTGGAACCATACACAATGTTGGAATTGATGGCTGTCTGCATTAGCTTGCAAAAGCAAAATGCATACCTGGTACAAACAGTCAGTACACAAGGCCTTGAACTCAAGCAATTGAGGGAGAGGATTGTAGTTTTGGAAACTGCTGAATCTAGGAGAAGGCAGACAAGAGTCCTTTCATCAGGGGAGGATTCTTACAAAGGGGAGGAAGCTGCTATAGAGCCTTTTAATTTGAGTGATAAAGGCTCACATGAAGCTGCTACAGAGCCTGTTGATTTGAGTGGCAAAGGCTCACATGATGGAGAATCTTTGGGTGTGGCTGAAACTCTTACTGAACTGAAGAAGCAACCAGGTTTTGATATATCTTTGGTTACTCCTACAAACTTGAACTTATCCTTTACAGCAATGATGGAGCAGTTCACAAGAAGTGCTGACAAGAGCAAGGTGAGCGTTGACAAGCAGATTTTGGACGCTGACACACCAAGCGCTGACAAAAGTAAGTTGGGCGCTGACACACAGGATTTGAACATTGACAGACCTGCAGATATGGTTGATGTATTCCAGTCATCAGCTATCATCAAGGAAGTGTCTTCACAGGTACCATCATCATCTTTACCCATCATTGATCCATTAGATAAGGGTAAAGGAATCATGATAGAAACAGAAGTTCCAAAGGATGCAGCACAAGTAGAGTTTGATTCAAAGTTGGCTGCACAACTTCTGAAACAAGAAAAGAAGAAGGTTGGTGAATCAACATTTGTAGTTACTTCTGGGGAACAAGAAGGAAGTGATAAAGGGAGTTTAGATTCAAGTGTTATGATAATTGAACAACCAGAAAGACTTGAATATGGTGATGAGTTGACAAGGGAGAAACTTAGAGAGTTAAAGTTGCAGGTAGATTATGATATGCCAGAAGTTGCTCAGATGTATCATGCTTGGGAAGATAAGGTTATGGAAAATCCAGATATGAAAATTTCAGATCAAATTTGTGGATTGGAGATTCTTCTAAGAGTTCAAAGAGACTGCAAGGTCATTCTGAAGCATAAGGCTAGCAATGTTTTCTCACTGCTGAAGAGAGATAGAAGGGAGCTTTACTACATGTTGCTCCGATGTCATCAAACAGGATGGACATTTCAGAAATTGCAGGGATTAACCTTTGACGAGTTGGAGTATAAGGATTATCCCATTTGGGCAATAGTGCAAGAAATGAATACTATCAGACTTCTTCAGATGAAAGGAGAGAAGAACTTGTAGAAGAGATGGAGATTCAAAAGGCAATGATTGTTCCAAGGCCTTTGAAGAAGGGAGTTCCACTTGAGTTCCCTAAAGATATGGATAAATTGAATCCCAGTGAAGCTGTAATAAGAAGGAGCATTAAGCTCTCACCCATGGAAGCTTCAGATATGGTACATGTGTTACCTCTTGATGCCAGAAACCCTATCATTAGCTATGAAGAAGATGAAAGTGGGTTTTGGATGATTGGCAGATATGGGAAAGAGGTACACACATTTACTACTCTTATGTCTCTCTTTGCAAGTATGCATAGGGAAGACTTGGCAGACCTTTGGAGGTTGTTGCTGGCCAAGTATGAGACTGAAGCACCTACTTCAGTCAATGGAATAAAGCTTTGGTCAACATTCAAGAGAATGTGTGGACCAGAAGATGAAGATCCTGTTTGGAAGGATCTTGGGGATGATATCAGTGGACTTCAATGGCATTTGTATTCAGTTGCTGGTGTGTATTATTTGAGTTCTACAAAGTTTGCTGAGTATCTTCTTGTAGATGTTGAGTATCCCATGTCCAAAGAAGTTTTGGAAAAGATGAAGATAACACAGCTGGAGATTGTCTACTCAAGTGACGTGGCCAAAGATTTGATTACGCATGTTTATTACCAGTATGATAAGATTTGTAAGAATCCTCCTAGTTCTTAGTTTTTATTCAGAAACTTGATCACTAGAGTAGATATCAAGTTTAGGGGAGGATTGTTGGGAATAAAATGTAGCCAGTACACTTGGACGCTGACAAGAAGAAAACAAGCGTTGACAGAACAAGCGTTGACAGGAAGATGTCAAGCGTTGATAGGATGAAGTCAAGCACTGATAGAAGATTTAGTCTACGCGTATTATGTTTCTAGTTTGTTTCTAGTAAAGATATGATCAACAATGTATTTTCTATGTTTATCTTTACCTTAAATAGCTGATACGTAGACTTTTGTACAAGGCTCCTTATGTCTATAAAAGGAGGCCTTTAGGTTTTGTTTCAATATAAGTTTTCATACGTTTAACACTTTCATTGTACACAAGTTCGATTCAATCAATCAAAGTGAAAGTTTGTTTTACATTGTTTGTGTGTTCTTGTTTGAGTATTAATTCCGCATAATACTTAAATTGTTTTATACACAACAAAGTTTCTCTACGTTTTTAACTTGATTTAATCTCGTTATTCAAGCTAAATCGATCTAAGTTTGGGATCAAAATTGTGGTGGAGGTCATGATTTCTCCGAGTGCATTACCAAAGGTGGTAACACTTCGAGTGCGTACGCGGCCACCAGAACATACAACCAAAACGGTCAAGTTACCCGCTCCAATCAATTGACTCCACCGGGTTTTGCTCCCAATCAAAATGCTAACAACAACTATCAAAACATTCAAGTTGGTTTTAAAAACAATTACAAGGGAAACTATGGGAATCAAGGGCTAATAACAATCAAGTTTCAAACAAAAATCAAAACAATGATTTTCAAAAAACAACAAGGGTTTGAAAACTTTGAAAGATCTTCCAAATGAATTTATTGAATACGCTAATGGATACGATGCTAGGTTTGACAACATTCAAAGAGAAATCATTAGCCTAAGATCCGAGTTTAAGAATGACTTGAAAAAGGAGTTGAAAAATGAGTTAGCAAATGAGCTTAAAATCCATACAAACAAAATGGAAGGGAATGTAACTAGGTTACAACAAAACCAACAAAAAATGGAACAAGGGCAACATGAAATAAAACATGAGATGATTAAGGCCGAGAAGAGGCAATCTATGTTTGAAGATAAAATTTCATCTATGTTTGAGGCTATAATGTGCAAATCGTCTTCGAGTAGTCTTCCTAGTAACAACATATCGAACCCTAAGGGAGAGATGAAAGTGATTACCACACAAAGTGGTAAGACACTTAAGGAACCGACTCCTCAGCCAATTGCTCCTACGGAGTAAGCAATTGAGGAAGAACCCGAGGTGATGGTCGAAAAGGAGCATGTCCCAATCCCACGAAGTACCGCTCATGCCACCCCTATGGTTGACCCATTACCACATTTGGAACCCGAGATTCCAAAGGCTAGGCCTATGCCTCAACCCACACCACCTTTTCCCTATCCATCGAGACTTAGAAAGGAGAAACGTCAAGAGCGTGACAATTACCAATTTGAGCTTTTTATGAAAATGTTTCGTAACGTTCATTTTAATGTGAGTTTTGTCGATGCTTTGGTCACGATGCCTCGATTTGCCGCTAACATCAAGATTATATTGAACAACAATGATAAATTGCAACAATTTTCTAGTTGTTCATCGGTTTATCTTAACTGCATACCTCAAAAAGTCGGTGATCCCGGTAAATTCTTGATTCCTTGTGCGATCCAAGATATGGAAGAATGTTATGCCTTGGCCGATCTTGGTGCTAGTATTAACTTGATGCCACTTGCAATCTTCAAGTCGCTCAATCTTCCTAATCTTACTCCTTCACTAATGTCGATCGAGTTGGCCGACAATTCCACAATTCCAGCATGTGGATTGGCGGAAGACGTTTTCGTGAAAGTGGGAAAGTTCTATTATCCGGTAGACTTTATCGTTGTCGATATTCCCACGGATCCTCAAGTTCCTCTCATTTTAGGTCATTCGTTTTTAGATACGTCTATGGCTTTAATTGATGTGCATGCTAGAAAGATCACCTTACGTTTCAACGACGAGGAACTTGTTATAAACGCAACTCAAAATTCTCCAATTTCTCATGTTTATTCTGTTGCAACCGTAAACCTCGTTGATATGATTGACGTTTTTTGCGAGGAATTTTCACAAGAAGTTCTAGGTTTTGGTGATGATGAAAATAGTGGCAATCCCACTATGCTAGATCCCATTCTTGATAACTCGACACCAACCATCACTCCATTTGAAGGTGGTGGTTTTACGTTGGAAGAATTTGATGTTCCACGTACTTGTGACGAAGACCTCGATAATGATGAGGACTTCTCGATTATCAAGGATTTTCTTAACGATTTCCCATTTCCTCCAACCGAGGAGGTTATGAGTATCGAGCCAAAATCTTCAATTGAGGAACCACCAATCCTCGAGTTGAAAGATTTACCTCCTCACCTTGAATATGTATTTTTGGAGGAGGACGACAAGTTGCCAGTTATTATTGCAAAAGATCTTTCGGATGATGAAAAGACCGCACTTGTCGATGTTCTAAAGGATCACAAAGGGGCAATTACGTGGAAGTTATCCGACATTAAGGGGATTGATCCCAAATTTTGTACCCACAAAATCTTAATGGAGGAGGATTACAAACCCGCAATCCAATGTTAAAGGAGGGTGAACCCCAAAATTCACGACGTCATCAAAAAGGAAGTCCTAAAACTCCTTGACGCGGGAATGATTTACCCTATTTCTGATAGCCCTTGGGTAAGTCCTATTCATTTTGTCCCTAAAAAGGGAGGAATGACCGTTGTGCCAAACGATGCCAACGAGTTAATTCCAACTAGACTCGTGATCGGATGGAGAGTGTGCATTGACTATCGTAAGTTGAATGACGCCACTCATAAAGACCATTTTCCCTTGCCCTTCATGGACCAAATGTTGGAGCGTCTTGCGGGAAACGATTTCTATTGATTTTTAGATGGTTTTTCCGGTTACTTCCAAATTCCCATCGATTCTCGTGATCAAGAAAAAACTACGTTCACGTGTCCATATGGAACGTTTCCTTATCATAGAATGCCATTAGGACTTTGCAATGCACCGGGAACCTTTCAAAGGTGCATGATGGCTACTTTTTCATGATATGATCGAGAAGACGATGGAAGTATTCATGGATGACTTTTCCGTGTTTGGTAGTTCGTTCACTTCGTGTTTGTCGAACCTTGAGAGAATGTTAAAGCGTTGTTAGGAGACCAACCTTGTGCTAAATTGGGAAGAATGTCATTTTATGGTTAAAAGTGGAATCGTCTTACGGAAAAAGGTTTCTAAAGCGGGGATTGAGGTAGATGAAGCTAAGGTAGACATCATCGCCAAATTATCTCATCCCAAAACCGTTAAGGGAGTTAGGAGTTTCCTAGGCCACGCGGGGTTTTATCGTCGATTCATCAAGGATTTTTCAAAGATTTCTCGACCTATTACACATCTCCTCGAAAAAGATGCACGTTTTGTCTTTGACGAAGATTGTGTACGAGCCTTTGAAATCCTTAAGAGGAAACTTACCGAAGCTCCTATTCTTGTTTCTCCCAATTGGAACCTCCCCTTTGAGCTCATGTGTGATGCTAGTGACTACGCTATTGGGGCCGTATTGGGGCAACGTCATGAAAAACACTTCTTGCCTATTCACTATGCTAGCAAGATGATGACCGTGGCTCAACTTAAATACACTAAACGGAGAAGGAATTCCTTGCCGTGGTGTATGCATTTGAGAAATTTCGACCTTATCTCGTCTTGACTAAATGCATAGTGTATACGGATCATTCGGCTATCAAGTATCTTATGGCTAAACAAGATGCAAAGCCGAGATTACTTCGTTGGATTCTTCTCCTTCAAGAATTTGATCACAAAATCGTTGACAAAAAAGGAGCCAAGAATCTAGCGGCCGATCATCTTTCTCGTTTGGAAGATCCTCACCAAAGTATTTACGAGCCCAAGGAAATCACCAAAACATTTCCTCTCGAGACACTTGGTGTAGTGAATTCTAAGCTTGATTCTTCTACCCCATGGTTTGCGGACATCACAAATTACCATGCGGGGAACTTCATCATCAAGGGTATGACGACTCAAGAAAAACGAAAATTCTTTCGTGACGTCAAGTTCTATTTTTGGAACGACCCTTACTTGTTTCGAACTTGTGCGGGTCAAATTATTCGCCGTTGTGTCTTCGGCACCGAAGCTTCTAACATCCTTAGAGCTTGTCACGAGTGACCCACGGGTGGTCACCACGGTGCTAATCTCACGGCTAAGAAGGTTTTTGATGCCGGTTTCTTTCGGCCTACTATTTACCGAGATGCACATGCACTTGTGAAGTCATGCGACTCATGCCAACGACAAGGAAAAGCCTCACTAAACGATGAAATGCCACAAAATATCATCCAAGTGTTTGAGATTTTTGACGTTTGGGGCATTGACTTTATGGGGCCGTTCCCATCATCTCGTGGTAATAACTACATCCTTGTCGCTGTTGACTACCTATCTAAGTGGGTGGAAGCTAAGGCTTTGCCCACGAACGATGCTCGTGTGGTAGTCAAGTTTTTGAAAAGCTTGTTTTCTCGGTTTGGAAACCCTCGTGCGATCATAAGCGATCGTGGAACCCATTTTTGTAACGACCAATTCGAAATGGTCTTAAGGAAATATGGGGTTACACATCGTCTTTCTACAGCTTATCACCCACAAACGAGTGGGCAAGTCGAGGTTTCAAACCCGAGCTTTGAAGAGGATCTTGGAGAGACCTATTGGAGAAAACCGACAATCTTGGTCGGATAAGTTGGACGATGCTTTATAGGCCTTTAGGACCGCTCATAAGACGCCCATCGGGTGCACTCCTTATAAGCTTGTGTATGGGAAGAATTGTCACTTGCCAGTTGAACTTTAACACAAAGCTTATTGGGCCCTTGAGCATTGTAATGATGATATGGAGACCGTGGGAAAACACCGGAAAATGCAATTAAATGAATTGGATGAATTAAGAGACATTGCTTATGAAAATTCATTTATCTGTAACGTAAAGACTAAAAGGTTTCATGATTCAAAAATTAAAAACCGGGTTTTTAACATTGGAGATCAAGTGTTACTTTTTAACTCTCGTTTGAAAATATTTTCCGGCAAGTTGAAATCCCGTTGGTTCGGTCCATTCACCATGACTCAAGTTTTTCCATATGGGACCATCGATCTAGCTCAAAATGATGGCCCCAATTTCAAGGTGAATGGACATAGGTTGAAGCACTACTTTGGCGGGGAACTTCCATCCTTGAACTACCTCGAACAAATCACCTTCCCCAATGATAATTAGTATTGAGGGGATCGAGTCGAGCTCATGACTCGGTAATAAAAAACGAGGTGCCTCGTGGGGGAGTCCCATGCTTATCCTATGTACATATTATCGCTTTCTAATGTAGTAACGTGTGGTGATTTGAGCCCTTCCAACCTTTGTTCCGTGGTTGTTTGTGAATTGTGGATTTTAGATGATCATTATCTTCATGATTGAAGCCTCTCGTGTTTGTTTTATGGGAGCACTCGATCGTTTGCTTGGAAGGATTTCTCAATATCCATGATATATCCTTTGATGTTCTAACCTTAGGTTTCTAGCACACCTCATAAACGGCTTTAAATTTAACGGTTACACCCTCTCCATGCTAGATTAAGCATTCGACTACGTCTCTAGTATGGGGGTTTCCAACCCTTAGACTCGAAACATTGAGGACAATGTTTAACTTTAGTATGGGGGGGGGGGGGGGGTGAATAGATACTTGCCTTGCCAAACCTTCACGCTTTCCAAAGTTTATCTTTTTGTTTATCGTTTTGTTACAAAATAAGGCTAAAAATGGCCAAATTTTAAAAATGTTCTCATGTTTTATAAGTGTTTGAAGACACGAATGTAGATTTTCCGATGGCAAGAATAAGAGTAATTTTTGACTCGACCGTGCGTGTTGAGCACTTAGCTTCGATTCCTTAGCTTTATATTAGGCTAAGTCTCTTAAATGAGGACGAGAAATGATAGAGTTAATGATAAGTTACTATGCTAAACGTAGAGTACTCGTATTCTTTCAAAAACTCATGTGTTCTCGTTGTTTGCTTATTCTCCCTTCGCTTGTAAATATTTTTTGCTTAATAAATATTGACTTAGCGGTTTAGTCTTGATTGTTGGTTTCTAGTCTTTTCTAGTAGCTTCCATGTAATTAAATTGGGAAGACATTAAGGTATCGCCAGCGTCACGGTTTTGAAGTACTGGCAACCAGAATAATCGAAAGCTTCACCCAATAACAAGATTTCAAGTTCTCACCTAAATCAAGCAAACAATTTGAAGCTCACAAGGCTGAAAAATCTATGCAAAATTTAAAGTGAATCAAGCCTTAATCTTTGAAGCTTTAAAGATCCAAAATTCGCTTTAGCGTGAGGATATACGTCTTTGGCCATAATAAACACCTCATGGCGAGGTTAAATAAAAGGCAAGGCAAGACCGAAGTCATAATAAAAGCTTCATGGGGAAGTTGAATAAAAGATGGAGGTAAATCTATGATAATAAGGCCCTTCCGTTAGGGGGCGTATAAAAGTCTTGGTAATAAGTCTCATGTTCTAAACCGTTATAAAACCATGTTTATCGATCCTTCTTGTCGACTTAATTTTTTGACATCGTTGTCTATTAGGAGGGGTTATTAATTCAATGGTCTTGGTTACACCGTTAGGACTCTATTTTTAGACCTAAATCTCTATCATCGCATAAGTAAAAAATGTATCCTCGTGAAACATTCAAGACAAAATAAAATATAAGAGAGACAACTTAGGAAAATGGGAGGATAAGTACGTGATTAGGGCATATGAGTAGTAGTAGCATTACTAACTTATAATGACAATGATCTCATTGCACGCTTAACATGTAATTGGGGTGAAAATAGAGGACGACGGAATTATTTCTAACGAAGCATTCACGTGTTCTTATTCTATGAACCTAAACGTCCCATTTTGCGATGAAAACCATACATTATGTCCAAAACGCAAGTAGTATTAATAGTAGTAGTGTAGCTAGTTTATCATTCAATAAAAGTGAATAAAAATGAATTTTGGAGATGCTACGATACTTTATTCTAGCATTGCGTAAGGGCACGACAATGGTTTAGTATGGGGGAGTGATGAGACTTCTTTTATACATAGTCTCATCATCCAAAACGGGCATTAAATGCATTAAATATCATCAAAAATGCCAAATATATGCTTGTGTTTGTTACTTGTGTATTTTAGATCCGGATATTGAGAAAATGACAAAAGATCACAAGAAACATGCAAAAACGAACACGGGAAACGAAGCCGCATAATGAACCAAGCCCTAATTAAGGTTTTCCAAGAAAAACCCTTGAAGATATGAAGATTGTACAAGAAGGGTCCTCCAATATTGAATAATTGACACTTTAAACCCTTGTTTATTCATAATTACAAGTTTGGTCCTTAAAGTTTGTCAAATTTACAAAAAAGGCCCTCCACTTTGAAGAATTGGCAAAAATGGTCCCTCAACAATCAAGACTTGTCAATATTAGTCCTCCAAAAAGTCAATCATACAAGTTAAGACCATTATCTATGAAGAAAATGCCAAAATAACCCTTCAAGAATCAATAAATGGCAAGAAATACCCTTGAAAATACTTTGGAAAAGTATTTGGGGTAGAAGTATGAAAATAGAAACTTTGATAAAGAAGGAAATCCGGTTTTGGTTTAATAAACATCAAATGACAAAGAAAGAAGAAGTGAGGGACCAAAGTGGGCAGACAAGAATACTTACCTTAACCTGTGAGGGGGTGACACGTGCCCCACTCACTCCAACCCACCAATCACAAGCCATCCTGCTTCCACCTCAGCCATCAACTCATAACCAACTTAACTAATCTCTGATTAGTTAAGTACATGGCGCTTAACACACTTTTTAAACCCAAAAACAGATCAAAACTTGCACTGTTTATCGTATGAACACAATTGGGTTTTCTTAAACTACTTGAAATTAAACCACCAAATTTTCCAGAAATGTGATTAAGGTCATCTTAATCACATCCCAACTTTAAAACCCTTGCCACATCAATTAACAACTCCACACAAGATTCCCCTACTACACATTGGAAGAAACTGCCAAAACCTTGCCAGCCATCCAATGCCCAAGATTTTTGCTTACTTCCTAAGCTTATTTGAGGCCTTTGATCAAAGTTCTATCACTTGCCAGCTCCACAACCTGCCAAAGAAACATCACATGTTCAAGAATTTTCAAAACCTTCAAGGGCAAAATGGGGACTTCATCAGCTTAGGGTTTACGTTTTTAGGCATTGTAGTTAGTCATTACGAGCCTATATAAGGCATGGAACCTGCTTCATAGCAAGTTGCTCTTGATTTTTCCTAGTTCACTTTTCTGTATATCCTTGTTCATGTTTAATGAAAA
The DNA here is from genome assembly GCA_025667525.1 of Glebionis coronaria. Lineage (NCBI taxonomy): Eukaryota > Viridiplantae > Streptophyta > Magnoliopsida > Asterales > Asteraceae > Glebionis > Glebionis coronaria. The sequence continues at coordinate 332,648,410 of CM046877.1, forward strand.
GACTTTGAATTTGTGAAGAAAAACCAAGTGCCAATCTTTATATCTGCTTGTTATTGTTTAATGTTAACTAATCTTGAATCTCAAAACGTGTTTTCAAACCTTGTGCAAGAAATTGTACTAGAGTTAAAAATTTAATATTTTGCTAAGTCTTGGTTTAAACCTTGGAATTCTTGGGCTATAAATGGATCATAGCACCCTGATAAAGAGTTATCAAGGTGTTGTGAGGCTTATAACTTAGGGATAATCAAGTGTGGGAACAAGGTTGCATTAATCAAAATTATTTTCCAAATTGTCACCTTTCTATTTTTGATTTTACTGTGCTAACCTTGTTGAATCTTAGCAGCTTGTTTAAGGAAGCTTGTGCCTTGTTTTGCTAGGCACATCAGCTCAAAAATTCGTGAGTGTGGATGTACATTCATGAGGTTTGAGTTCTTGAACCCCAAAATCTGAAAAATATTTGATTTTTATGATTTTGTATGCTGCTTATGTTCTTGTTGTTTTGTGGCTTAATCTTGTTTGATACTGCATAATACATCTGTTATTGTGTTTGATTGGGCTTGGGTAACATTGAATCACACTTATACTTGTTAAATCTTGGATTGAAAAAGATAAGGGGTGTTTGGGTTAACCTGTTTAAGTGCATAATTTGGAATTGAGTTTGTGTTTGTTGGTTATTTGTGTTTGTATCTACAAAATACTTGGTTGTGTGCTAAAACCTACAAGTTTTCAGCTTTATAACATCAAATTAAAGATTGTACTATATCTCACTTGATTTTGCCATTTTTGACCTAAGATTTTGGAAACACCTAGAGTGTATGCATGTTTAGGGCTAAAAAGTGTTAAATCATAATTTATAAAACTGTTACCAAGATTTGAGTGTTTGAAATTGGATTTGTGGTCAAGTATATCAGCAAGTGTTCATAACTGCATGTTCTTTGTTCATCAGAAACTTTTGATTGCTTGAATCTTGATCTAGACTTTGAATCAATGCATGAAACCTGTTAAAATTTGTTCGTTTGAATTTATTATAGCTTGTGTATGCATTTGGTAAAGTTTGGCTGGCTGATTTTTGCTAAAAGTGCTTATTGAACCAAAACTGCTTATTGTTCATATCTAGGCTAGGTCTGTGGATGTTTTGAATTAACTATACGGATTGGCTGATTAGAATTGTGTTTTTGTTGCTTATATTGACTCCTTATGATTAACTGATCATTTGGGTGCCTTTGCTTAACTTGAATCCACAAAAAAGCCATAAAAGGCAAAAAGTCAACTTAGTCAAGCAGGGAGAAAAGTTCCCACTGCTCAACCTCCAAAACTAGCCCCTACTAGTGTAAAACATCAAACAGCTTATTCATAAGCCATTTTTGCTTATCCAGACTTGCAACAACTTATTTTTTGTGATAGATCTTCATCATTTGACCCATTTATTTGATCTAGAGCTTATTAGACTTTGACTTTGACTTTTTACTAGAAAACTCAGTAAGTTGACTTTTACATAAGTGCTTATCTACTTATTCTGGCTTATTCCTGAAGCTTATTTGAAAACTTTTTGATTATTTTTCTTAATTAAGTCATTTAAAAGCTTTTGAAAGTTGAATCAGCACTTGAGGTGGTCTAGAACTCAAAAACGACTATTTTGTCATTTTGTGAAGAGAGTCCTGGCTTATTTCAGACTTATTTCTTGTGCTTTCTTAAGTAACTCAAAATAATCTTGTGTGTCAAATTTTAGCTTATGGCATCAGCTTATAGCTTAATGGGCCAAAAAGCCCATTAAGAATAAGCTGCTTTGAAATAAGCTAGCTTAAACATATTTTAAGCTTTTGGGCCTTCAGAGTTTTGTTCTTAAAATCAAATTTTAAGTCATATAGAAGATTTTGGGCTTATTTGGACAACATTTTTCTAATTGGGCCTATTTCAAGCCCATTAAGGGACTGTTTGGACTTTTAGCCCATTTCAAGGCCCAATAGGGGTATTTTGTAATTTCAACTTCATTTCTATTTTATTTAGGTTAAAATAAAATAGCTTGCAACTTTTTAGAATTTTTTATAAATTTAGGATTTTTATTAATATTTTATTAATATTTTATTATTAAAAATTAAAATTTAGATTTTTCAAGTTTTTTCATTTTTCCTAGATCAAATACATTAAGTTAGGAATTTTACAATTTTTAGAATATTTTTATTGTCATTAGATTAATTTTTGGAATTATTTTAAGTTTCAATAGTTTTTCATTGTTTTTAAATAGTTTTTATTAACTTCAAAATTTTCAAAAATAGTTATAAATTTGCTTAAGTCATTTTAGAGGTTTAAAAGTGAAAAAATCTCATTTTTGGCTTTTGGTTAATTAATTAATTTTTTGGGCTTTAATTAGCATTAAAAAATTATTATCTAATTAAATAAAAGATTTGAGTTATTTTTTATTTTTTGTAAACTCTAATTACATTTTTTAGTATTTATTTTAATTTTCTAGGAATTTTTAGGGTAATTTTTTAATTTGGTCACTTTTTACGGATTTACGTGCACGACTATTCGTCTCATTCATAATCGTAACCGTCATTCTCTTCTAATCTCTTTTCTTCTTTTCATTTCTCATCAATATAATCACAAACCATCCTTATTTTATTTCATTCAAGTTTCAATCAACTTATACTCAATTCGATATCCTACCTCATTCTCCAATACTTTCATCCTTATTCATAAATCTTAAAAGGGCAATAAAAGCTCGATATGATCAACACTTAATTTCCAATCCTATAACTCCTTTATCAATAATTATCAAATGAGTCACTAGTATTAAATGACTCACACATTCAATTAGACATCTCGGAAAGGTACTAGTGGCATGAGGCTTTTGGGTAATGGTTCCATTGACAGCCTCAAGTGCAACATTCACCCTTTCGATTTCAATTTAAGAATTGGGTGACAACGAATCAGATGACACCTTTCCAGGTGGTAACATTTTGTCAAACTCCACTCTATAAGGAAAGATCGTCCTGACATCGATATCGGTTTTAATCTCGCCAATTTTTCTTCTTTAATATCCTAATCAACTAATATCAATATTTCTACGAATATCAACCATTTGTTGGGATCTTAAATATCCACAACTTGGTTTAGATCTAGGATAGCTAGAATTCCTACGAGAATGGCTTCGATTAATTTACTAGGGGATTTATAGTTCCTTGTGACAATCTACGTCGTATAAATTCCTCGTATAAATATCAAAATAATCATCAAACAATCATGTAATCAAATTACATCATATATATATATATATATATATATATATATATATATATATATATATATATATATATATATATATATATATATATATATATATATATATATATATATATATATATATATATATATATATATATATATATATATATATAATCCAAGTTATATATATATTAAAATAACACTTCTCAGTCTGGCCTTGTCGGTAACTCGGGAATTCTTCGGCACCGTTATAGTCAAAAGATTTTTAGACATCTTTAGAAAAATGTTTATAGTTAAAAGATTTTGAAATGTTTTATTCAAAACCTTAGTTTTAAAAATCTTTCGTTCTCTATAACGAGAACTCTAATACCAAACTGTAACACCCTCAAATTTATACAACTCAATACAGCGGAAGACTAGTTGGTGTTACGGGATAGCACATTACTCACATCATAGACAACGCATAAAAATCGCGTCGTTTAATAATAAAGCATTTCCATTCATAAATATCAAAATTTACATAGGTCCCAAGTCATTGTATATCATACAAGTTTTTCAAAGTATTTGAATGGAAATTATTATTTAAGTGCGGGCCATGAATTCTTGTTGTCTTCCCGAGAATTACCTTCAAGTACCTGAGATAAAACATGTTAAAAGAAAAGGTCAGCGAAAACGCAGAGTGAATTCATAGAGTTTAATGAAATCCATCAATATAACGTCGGTATAAAATTATTACCGAAAATCATTTTGTACAATTTTTTGTAATAGGCCATAAAATAGCCAAAGTCATTTTATACAAATCCTTATCAAAAATAATAATATAGGCATTTACCTTCATAATCATTATACGAACCAATGTCGTAAAAATATCATACAATACGTTTTATAACTTTGTATCGAGTTAAATAAAAACCGTTATATGAATATGGTTATTAAAAACCGAAACACGAACATAATATCAATGATAAGACCCTGTATTGCTAGTCAGGCAATATATCGTAATTCAATGCATAAAGCAGTATTTTGTTAATTGGATTATTATAAGCCGCATGACATTGTTACCTTACTAAACCAAACAACGGGTAGCTAGCCCGAAACTCAAGTTTCCCATCTAAATTAGCGTGTCGTCACAAAGGTCACGCTATGGAAATCTTCTCATACATAAATTCGCTTACCAATCAATGTGGCACGACGGGGATCAACCGTCAAGGCGCGAACTGGGGTGATCGTCCCCAAATAGTACTATTATATGCATAAGCGTCTACCAAATCCCGGTAGTTCACAATTCATGCTAATGGGACTTTTAGTGACATAACCTAACTTTAATAATCCATTTTATTTCATCTATCGGGTCATTTAATCATTCATCGGGTCATACAATCATTCGGGTCCAAATCAATAAACAAACAATCGGGACAAATGATGTCCTATTTTATCAAAACTAACATGTTATCTCCCTCGCGGGTTTATAAAACATTTCATAAACACATTTAAAAGAGTGCGAGGCTATGAACTCACGTTGATGTGGGAAGGCGATTATCGGCGACTTGGATGTACGGTACGTGCTTCAATCACGGAAACCTAGACAAATAATACTCGTCTTAGACTCATGTCCAGTGACTTTATAAAAATAACAATTATGTATACATATGATGATTTTATATATATATGATGATCAAGTGGGTTTACATATTCTCATTTACTCATTTTAGTGTTATGTGTTGATAACTTTTATACTAGTTTACTAGTTTTACCTATTTACATGTTTTAAGTCCAATAAACCTATTATAAGTTCATTAACTTGTATTAATGCATTTCATACTTGTATTATTAGTATTTATACTTTAAATGTTGGGCCCAAATGGGTTAAGCCCAATAAATAAGTTTATAAGTGTTTTAGTCCATTTTGTTGTATTATTAGTCCAATAACGTTAACTTAGCCAGTTAATGTCCGTATGTTTTATAGTTCGGGTTTTATTGGTTTTCACTTGTTATATATGTTAATATATCAGTATATGAGTTTATAAAAGTTTACATTAAACGGGTCCAACCGTCTAAGTTTTATTTAACAAAAACGTTAATTTTACGGTAATAGCCGAAAAAGTCGTAAAAATCATGTTTATAGTTTTATAACTTATAAAACTTATCAAACTACCATTTTTATAAAATGTACATTTATTTATGCTTATACATATTTATATAAATGTATTATATAAGTTATTGGGTTTTAATTCACATTTTATACTATTTTTATTTGAGTGTTTATATAATACTATTATACTTTAATTTTCCAAAATCTGATTTTTACATTCATGTTCACCAAAACAGCCATATCTAGAGTTCTATATGGAGATAGAAGCCCAAAGTTTTATGACATAAACTACATGATATGTGCTCCATTTAACTATACTATGGCTACTGTTGAATCAGCATCTAAGTATTTTATAAAATTCGTCTAAAACAGTGTACTCAGATTTGCACTCTAAACTTGTTTTGATCATATCTCACTCATCCTAATGATTCCATTGCATGGCCAACTCTCACATGTGTACAAGACATATTAATTACTGTATATTAATTTATTAAAGCCATTTTATCACTTTATCATATGATTCTTTACTGTTTTATACAGCCTACTAAATTAAGCATGATTAACCATTTTTACATATAGTTTTTCATCTTTTTACCCATGATTATCAACACCAAATCCCCACACAATATTTTTATCATCATTTATCATCATACATATATACATTTAAGAAGAAAATACATGATTACAAAATCAAAATTAACAAAAGGATGGGGAGAACAATCTTTATACCACCATGATGATGTAGGTTATGATCAAGACATGGATTTTGATGGAGAAACTTGTGATAAACCAAGACCATCTTCAAGACCACCATTCTTCAAGAACTCCTTGGGGAAAATCAGCCCTAAGACTCCATAGAAACTCCTCCTTGGATGTTATAATCACCACCAATCAATAGGGCTTCAAAAGGGCATCATCATATATGTAAATAACATAGGATTTGTGGTTGAATCAAGATCAAGTGAGGGTGTTTTTGGGGTAAAGTGAACGGCACACATAGAGAGAGGGAGGAGAGTTGAGTTGTTTTGCATGTGTTGAATAAGAGCTAGTGGTATGGTGGAATGGTTTTGCCAAGTGTTAGCTTGATTTGTAAGCTTGGTAAGACAAGTGTCTTACTTAGCTTATAAAAATGACACCAAATGTGGTGTGGTGTAGCAAGTTGGGCCGTCCCATGTGTGGGGTGGGGCAAGATTTATCTTGTCTCATCCCACTAATTTACGGGTACCCCTCGATTCTAGTTTTCTCGATTTGCGTGCCCTCGGGTCGTTTTACGAAAAACGTTTTTATAAATTATGAATCAACGGCACAAAATGAATCTAATAAAAATTGTCTCATCAAAAACGGATTCGAAAACGTAAATACGTAATCCTAAGGTTTCCGGTTTAGTCGTAAAGGACGTTAAATTAAAATCGTAAGTCCTAATCTCTTCTCAAGATAATATTCACGGATAAATTTATTTTCTTAAATGTCGGACTGTCACCAAAGACGGTGTATGTAAACGTAAGCACGTAACGTATAATCCTCCGGTTTAGACGTAGTGGATGCTACTTCAAGACGTAAAATCCAAATTTCTTCCCAAAAATAAGTGAGTTCATAATATAACATTAAAATAATATTTTTAAATAATATTTGAGAATAAAGTATCAACCATAAATTGACGGATTGTCACAGCTTGTTATGTTCAGAATAGAGCATTAGTCAACAAGATTCATAACAAAACACCTTATGAGTTACTTTGGGGAAGGAAACCTATATTGGTTTTCTTAAACCTTTTGGATGTCATGTAGTTGTATTGGATACTAGTGATTACTTAGGTAAGTTTAGTGCTAAAGGTGATGAAGGCTACTTCATAGGTTATTTAGTGCAGAGTAGAGGATATATGGTTTACCTTAAGAAAGAAAAACGTATACTTGAAAAAGTACATGTTCGGTTTTTTAGAAAGTAAACCTAGTGATCCTGAAAGTGGTCCAAATTGGTTATTTGACTTGGAACCTCTATCTAGGACTTTGAATTATATGCCTATCACTAATCCAAACATTTTTGAAGGTAACTTCAAATGTTGTGGAAGAACCAGTTGTTGATGTTTCAAGTACACAGGTTAGTGAAGAGGTTGGATCACAAGCAGACAAATCATCACCCATACTTGAGTATGTTACCATTCCCATTTGGACAGATGCATTTGCTGCTGCTGCTGTTGGAAAGGAAAATGGTGGTCCCCAAGTATCACCAGTTGACATCATGCATGATCTTTCAGGCACTGACAATGGAAAATCTGGCGCTGACAAGACAAATTCAGGCGTTCATGGCTCAAACGTTGACAGCCATGGTCCAGGCGTTGACAGCTCTCTTGACCATATTTTCTCTTCCAATTTTGAACAAGGTGAACCTTAAAACAGAAATGGAGAGGTTCATTCAGATGTTGATGGAAGAGAGTCTGAAGAGGATATTTGTAACATGGAAGATGAGATTGAGGACAACACACTTATTGAGGGAGGAGTGCTTACATCTACAACCAAAAATCACCCTCCTTCTATAATTATTGGTGATGTGATGTCTCCTGTTCAAACTAGAAGATCTCATCAGAATCTTGGTGGATTTATTGCCAATATTCACAAGAAGGTTGATACCCCTCTTGTTCAAGCATGTTTGTTTGCTTGTTTTCTGTCACAACAGGAACCCAAGAAGATTTTTGATGCTCTCAAAGAACCAAGTTGGGTAGAAGCAATGCAAGACGAGCTTCACCAATTTGCTATCTAGGATGTTTGGGAGTTGGTTGATTGTCCCAGACATGTCAGACCTATTGGGACAAGATGGGTTCTTAGAAACAAAAAGGATGAAAGAGGCATTGTGGTCAGAAACAAGGCACGTTTAGTGGCTCAAGGATATACACAAGAGGAAGGAATAGACTATGAGGAGGTTTTTCCACCAGTTGCAAGGATTGAGGCTATAAGAATTTTTCTAGCCTATGCTTCTTGCATAGGATTTACAATCAATCAAATGGAGGTGAAGAGTGCTTTTCTTTATGGCACAGTTGTAGAGGAGATTTATGTAATGAAGCCTCCTGGTTTTGAAGATTCAGAACATCCAGACAAGGTGTATAGAGTCAAGAAAGCTATGTATGGACTTCATAAAGCCCCAAGAGCATGGTATGGCACATTGTCCACCTATCTGGTGGAAAATGGATTCAAAAGGGGCACCATAGACCAGACCTTATTTACAAAGAAGACTGGTAAGGATTTCTTACTTTTTCAGGTTTATGTGGATGATATAATCTTTGGATCTTCAAATCCAAAGATGAGTTAAGACTCTTCCAAGCTTATGACAGACAAGTTCAAGATGAGTGCAATGGGGGAGATGAATTTCTTTCTAAGGTTACAAGTTCAGTAGAAAGAAGATGGTATCTTCATCTTTTAAGATAAATATGTAGCATAAATCTTGAAGAAGTTTGGCTTTTCTCCACATGAGAAAAGGGCTAGCACTCCTATGGATAGAGAACACCCTTGGGAAAAAGTTGGAGATGGAAAAGAAGTGGATGTCAGGCACTATAGATAAATGATTGGTTCATTGATGTATCTCACAGCTTCAAGACCTGACATTATGTTTGCTGTATGTGCATGTGCACGCCATCAAGTGACTCCCAAAGAGTGTCATCTTCATGCTGTCAAGAGAATCATTAGATACCTTAGATGTTATCCAGACCTGGGATTATGGTATCCAAAAGATTCGCCATTGGAGGTTATTGCATATTCAGACAGTGATTATGGTGGTGACAAATTTGATAGAAAATCCACAACTGGTGGATGTCAGTTTCTTGGAAGTAGATTGATATCTTGGCAATGCAAGAAACAAACACTGGTGGCCAATTCTACAACTGAAGCAGAGTATGTTGCAGCAGCTGCTTGTTGTGGACAAGTCTTATGGATTCAGAACCAGCTGTTGGACTATGGGTATAATTTTATGCATACCAAGATTTTTGTAGACAATAACAGCACTTTATGCATTATAAAAAATCCTATACATCACTCTAAAACAAAACACATAGAAATTAGACATCATTTTATAAGAGATTGTTTTGAAAAGGGTTTAATACAACCAGATAAGGTTGATAGAGAAGAAAATGTGTCTGATTTATTAACTAAACCTTTTCATACTGGAAGATTTCAATACTTGGTAACAAGTATTGGAATGATCAATCTCACTTAATATGTGTTTTGGGATCTTATTGTAAAAGTATGTACATGATATGCATTGTTATTGGTCTTTTTGTGAAATTAGATTTTCCACTTTATTTGTCTAATGCTGACAAAGGTTATCTTAACGCTAATAAGTATTATCGTGACGTTGTCAGCAACATGTTAGTTTTGTGGTTTTTGATCTAAGTGTGCAGGCGATGTTAGCATTGTACCATTGGATACAGAGTTGCTTATGGATCCTTGGAGAATCATTGGAGCATGTTTCTATTTATGGATGATGGTTGGAATATTTATATTCCTATCTTAACAAAAAAATTTATTTACATGCATATTATTGGCAACTTATGTATCACAGTTTAAGGGGAGGTTTAGGAACCTTTAGGACTTTTTGGGTATTCTTATAATACTCTTATCACAATTCTAGATTGGGTCCATTGGTGAGTATGAGTTAGTTTTCTATCTCATGATACACTATAGCATGAAAAGTTGATATACTATGCATGCTGCCAAGACCTTTTTGGCCTAAAATTAGATGTGGTCTGTTGAGAGACTTGGGTATGATTTATATTGGGATTACCTGGGAGTTACAAAGGATTTTATGAGATAACTTAACTGTTAAGAATTTTGGTTAGGGACACTAGAGGACTGTTATGTCTATCTTGCATAAGCAAGTGTGCATAATTGGACAGTGCTTGCCGCCCTATAGTAATTTTCAGTTTATAGGTTATCTTCACTGGGATAAATTACTTTGTTAAGGTCCTTTTTCATTTTTATTATTTTTTTGGACGTTGACAGATATATTTCCAAGCGTTGTTGTGACCAATTTAGACGTTGAAATGGCTTTTACCAACGTTTACAAGAATATAGCCGTTGGGCGTTGATGGGTTATTTTTGACCGTTGACACTCAGTGGGTCCTACCCAGTTGTTATTTTTGACGAAAATTGGGGCCGTAATTTTGGGAGTAGATAACTTTTAATTAATGCACAAGATAACTTATTTTCTTTTCAATATTTTTATCATTATATTTTGAAAATACTTGCCGTATTTTTGACCAATCACATGTGCCTATGACTCTTATATATTTGGCTCCTACTTTTTAAATAGGGTACTCTTATATTCTTGTCTAACAACTTTTCTCCTATAATTCATCTATTATAATCTTTCATAAACAACTTTCTACATCAATAGCGCCTAAGTTTAAACCAAGTGACTTGGTATTGGGAATCAGAAGTCAGCACAATATGTTTGCTTATTTGGAGGCTGATGATACTCTGTTTCCGCAATACACCCAGATGGTGACGTATTTGAATGCATCTCCATTACGGTATGCTCTTTCTCATGCTCCTATCATCCCTGTCACTCATATTAAACAGTTTTGGAACACTGTCAGTTCCTCAACGCTTAATAATGTGACTACATTAACAACTATTGTTCATGGGCGTTCTTGGGTGGTTACTGAATCCTTGGTTCGCCAGGCTTTGCATCTTAATGATGCAGATGGTATAACCACTCTACCCATTAATGAGATAGAACAAGGACTTCAAGTTTTGGCGTATCCTTTCCCTGAAGAGGGTACTTTAAATAAATATAATAAACAAGAATTCCCCCCAGCTTGGAAGTATTTAATACATGTCATCCTTCAATGTTTGAGTCCCAAATGTATTGCACATAATGAAATTAACAGATCCATTGCTAGTGCAATTGTGTGTATTACAAATGGGCAAAAGTACAATTTTTCAAACTGATTTTTGATGGCATGTGTAAAAACAAGGGTAATAAGATGACTTTGGCTTATCCCAGATTTTAACAAATGGTTTTTGATGAGCAAAAGTATTGCACCAGGGATCATGATGATTTTATGCGATCCCTGTGCAAAAGAAAGCTATTTTTAGTAAGATGAAATCACCCCCTCACAGAGACTTACCCCTCACCCAAGCTATGCTTACTGTTATTGCAGCAGCACAACCTCAACCTGACCCACAACCACAACTTGACCCAATACCAGACCCCTTACCTTCACCTCAACACATGGAACTTGACCAGGAATCCTTCAACGCTGACACGTTAAATGTTGGTGTTGACACTACTAATCCAAACGTTGACACCTTTCCATCACAGACCCAAACACCCCTTAACCTTCAAACTACCACCCAATCCACATCATCTTCTACACCCCCTGAATATAGGTTGATAAAACGCCCAAGGACTACTGGAGTGTTCTCCTCTAGTGGTCCTAGCCATGTTGTAGAGAGAATTACCACCACAAGTGTTGTTGGTGCTATGGATGAGGCTGGGACTATTGGTACTCGCTTAGATGCAGGCCAATCCAATCATAACATCTTTAAGACCTCATCCATGACCCATGACTCTACTTTGGGAGGTCAAATACCCATTCTAGAGGAGGGCAGATTGGAACCATACACAATGTTGGAATTGATGGCTGTCTGCATTAGCTTGCAAAAGCAAAATGCAGACCTGGTACAAACAGTCAGTACACAAGGCCTTGAACTCAAGCAATTGAGGAAGAGGATTGTAGTTTTGGAAACTGATGAATCTAGGAGAAGGCAGACAAGAGTCCTTTCATCAAGGGAGGATTCTTACAAAGGGGAGGAAGCTGCTATTGAGCCTGTTAATTTGAGTGATAAAGGCTCACATGAAGCTGCAACAGAGCCTCTTAATTTGAGTGATAAAGGCTCACATGAAGCTGCTACAGAGCCTGTTGATTTGAGTGGCAAAGGCTCACATGATGGAGAATCTTTGGGTGTGGCTGAAACTCTTACTGAACTGAAGAAGCAACCAGGTTTTGATATATCTTTGGTTACTCCTACAAACTTGAACTTATCCTTTACAGCAATGATGGAGCAGTTCACAAGAAGTGCTGACAAGAGCAAGGTGAGCGTTGACAAGCAGATTTTGGACGTTGACACACCAAGCACTGACAAAAGTAAGTTGGGCGCTGACACACAGGATTTGAACGCTGACAGACCTGCAGATATGGTTGATGTATTCCAGTCATCAGCTATCATCAAGGAAGTGTCTTCACAGGTACCATCATCATCTTTACCCATCATTGATCCATTAGATAAGGGTAAAGGAATCATGATAGAAACAGAAGTTCCAAAGGATGCAGCACAAGTAGAGTTTGATTCAAAGTTGGCTGCACAACTTATGAAACAAGAAAAGAAGAAGGTTGGTGAATCAACATTTGTATTTACTTCTGAGGAACAAGAAGGAAGTGATAAAGGGAGTTCAAATTCAAGTGTTATGATAATTGAACAACCAGAAAGACTTGAATATGGTGATGAGTTGGCAAGGGAGAAACTTAGAGAGTTAAAGTTGCAGGTAGATTATGATATGCCAGAAGTTGCTCAGATGTATCATGCTTGGGAAGATAAGGTTATGGAAAATCCAGATATGAAAATTTCAGATCAAATTTGGGGATTGGAGATTCTTCTAAGAGTTCAAAGAGACTGCAAGGTCATTCTGAAGCATAAGGCTAGCAATGTTTTCTCACTGCTGAAGAGAGATAGAAGGGAGCTTTACTACATGTTGCTCAGATGTCATCAAACAGGATGGACATTTCAAAAATTGCAGGGATTAACCTTTGAAGAGTTGGAGTATAAAGATTATCCCATTTGGGCAATAGTGCAAGAAATGAATACTATCAGACTTCTCTCAGATGAAAGGAGAGAAGAACTTGCAGAAGAGATGGAGATTCAAAAGGTAATGATTGTTCCAAGGCCTTTGAAGAAGGGAGTTCCACTTGAGTTCCCTAAAGATATGGATAAATTGAATCCTAGTGAAGCTGTAATAAGAAGGAGCATTAAGCTCTCACCCATGGAAGCTTCAGATATGGTACAAGTGTTACCTCTTGATGCCAGAAACCCTATCATTAGCTATGAAGAAGATGAAAGTGGGTTTTGGATGATTGGCAGATATGGGAAAGAGGTACACACATTTACTACTCTTATGTCTCTCTTTGCAAGTATGGATAGGGAAGACTTGGCAGACCTTTGGAGGTTGTTGCTGGCCAAGTATGAGACTGATGCACCTACTTCAGTCAATGGAATAAAGCTTTGGTCAACATTCAAGAGAATGTGTGGACCAGAAGATGAAGATCCTGTTTGGAAGGATCTTGGGGATGATATCAGTGGACTTCAATGGCGTTTGTATTCAGTTGCTGGTGTGTATTATTTGAGTTCTACAAAGTTTGCTGAGTATCTTCTTGTAGATGTTGAGTATCCCATGTCCAAAGAAGTTTTGGAAAAATTGAAGATAACACAGCTGGAGATTGACTACTCAAGTGACGTGGCCAAAGATTTGATTACGCATGTTTATTACCAGTATGATAAGAGTTGTAGGAATCCTCCTAGTTCTTAGTTTTTATTCAGAAACTTGATCACTAGAGTAGATATCAAGTTTAGGGGAGGATTGTTGGGAATAAAATGTAGCCAGTACACTTGGACGCTGACAAGAAGAAAACAAGCGTTGACAGAACAAGCGTTGATAGGAAGATGTCAAGCGTTGATAGGATGAAGTCAAGCACTGATAGAAGATTTAGTCTACGCGTATTATGTTTCTAGTTTGTTTCTAGTAAAGATATGATCAACAATGTATTTTCTATGTTTATCTTTACCTTAAATAGCTGATACGTAGACTCTTATACAAGGCTCCTTATGTCTATAAAAGGAGGCCTTTAGGTTTTGTTTCAATATAAGTTTTCATACGTTTAACACTTTCATTGTACACAAGTTCGATTCAATCAATCAAAGTGAAAGTTTGTTTTACATTGTTTGTGTCTTCTTGTTTGAGTATTAATTCCGCATAATACTTAAATTGTTTTATACACAACAAAGTTTCTCTACGTATTTAACTTGATTAATCTCGTTATTCAAGCTAAATCGATCTAAGTTTGGGATCAACATTGTGGTGGAGGTCATGATTTCTCCGAGTGCATTACCAAAGGTGGTAACACTTCGAGTGCGTACGCGGCGACCGGAACATACAACCAAAACGGTCAAGTTACCCGCTCCAATCAATTGACTCCACCGGGTTTTGCTCCCAATCAAAATGCTAACAACAACTATCAAAACATTCAAGTTGGTTTTAAAAACAATTACAAGGGAAACTATGGGAATCAAGGGGCTAATAACAATCAAGTTTCAAACAAAAATCAAAACAATGATTTTCAAAAAACAACAAGGGTTTGCAAACTTTGAAAGATCTTCTAAATGAATTTATTGAGTACGCTAATGGATACGATGCTAGGTTTGACAACATTCAAAGAGAAATCATTAGCCTAAGATCCGAGTTTAAGAATGACTTGAAAAAGGAGTTGAAAAATGAGTTAGCAAATGAGCTTAAAATCCATACAAACAAAATGGAAGGGAATGTAACTAGGTTACAACAAAACCAACAAAAAATGGAACAAGGGCAACATGAAATAAAACATGAGATGATTAAGGCCGAGAAGAGGCAATCTATGTTTGAAGATAAAATTTCATCTATGTTTGAGGCTATAATGTGCAAACCGTCTTCGAGTAGTCTTCCTAGTAACAACATATCAAACCCTAAGGGAGAGATGAAAGTGATTACCACACAAAGTGGTAAGACACTTAAGGAACCGACTCCTCAACCAATTGCTCCTACGGAGGAAGCAATTGAGGAAGAACCCGAGGTGATGGTCGAAAAGGAGCATGTCCCAATCCCACGAAGTACCGCTCATGTCACCCCTATGGTTGACCCATTACCACATTTGGAACCCGAGATTCCAAAGGCTATGCCTATGCCTCAACCCACACCACCTTTTCCCTATCCATCGAGACTTAGAAAGGAGAAACGTCAAGAGCATGACAATTACCAATTTGAGCTTTTTATGAAAATGTTTCGTAACATTCATTTTAATGTGAGTTTTGTCGATGCTTTGGTCATGATGCCTCGATTTGCCGCTAACATCAAGATTATGTTGAACAACAATGATAAATTGCAACAATTTTCTAGTTGTTCATCGGTTTATCTTAACTGCAAACCTCAAAAAGTCGGTGATCCCGGTAAATTCTTGATTCCTTGTGCGATCCAAGATATTGAAGAATGTTATGCCTTGGCCGATCTTGGTGCTAGTATTAACTTGATGCCACTTGCAATCTTCAAGTCGCTCAATCTTCCTAATCTTACTCCTTCACTAATGTCGATCGAGTTGGTCGACAATTCCACGATTCCCGCATGTGGATTGGCGGAAGACGTTTTCGTGAAAGTGGGAAAGTTCTATTATCCGGTAGACTTTATCGTTGTCGATATTCCCACGGATCCTCAAGTTCCTCTCATTTTAGGTCGTTCGTTTTTAGATACGTCTATGGCTTTAATTGATGTGCATGCTAGAAATATCACCTTACGTTTCAACGACGAGGAACTTGTTATAAACGCAACTCAAAATTCTCCAATTTCTCATGTTTATTCTGTTGCAACCGTAAACCTCGTTGATATGATTGACGTTTTTTTGCGAGGAATTTTCACAAGAAGTTCTAGGTTTTGGTGATGATGAAAATAGTGGCAATCCCACTATGCTAGATCCCATTCTTGATAACTCGACACCAACCTTCACTCCATTTGAAGGTGGTGGTTTTACGTTGGAAGAATTTGATGTTCCACGTACTTGTGACGAAGACCTCGATAATGATGAGGACTTCTCGATTATCAAGGGTTTTCTTAACGATTTCCCATTTCCTCCAACCGAGGAGGTTATGAGTATCGAGCCCAAATCTTCAATTGAGGAACCACCAATCCTCGAGTTGAAAGATTTACCTCCTCACCTTGAATATGTATTTTTGGAGGAGGACGACAAGTTGCCGGTTATTATTGCAAAAGATCTTTCGGATGATGAAAAGACCGTACTTGTCGATGTTCTAAAGGATCACAAAGGGGCAATTACGTGGAAGTTATCCGACATTAAGGGGATTGATCCCACATTTTGTACCCACAAAATCTTAATGGAGGAGGATTACAAACCCGCAATCCAATGTCAAAGGAGGGTGAACCCCAAAATTCATGATGTCATCAAAAAGGAAGTCCTAAAACTCCTTGACGCGGGAATGATTTACCCTATTTCCGATAGCCCTTGGGTAAGTCCTATTCATTTTGTCCCTAAAAAGGGAGGAATGACCGTTGTGCCAAACGATGCGAACGAGTTAATTCCAACTAGACTCGTGATCGGATGAAGAGTGTGCATTGACTATCGTAAGTTGAATGACGCCACTCATAAAAACCATTTTCCCTTGCCCTTCATGGACCAAATGTTGGAGCGTCTTGCGGGAAACGATTTCTATTGATTTTTAGATGGTTTTTCCGGTTACTTCCAAATTCCCATCGATCCTCGTGATCAAGAAAAAACTACGTTCACGTGTCCATATGGAACGTTTCCTTATCATAGAATGCCATTAGGACTTTGCAATGCACCGGGAATCTTTCAAAGGTGCATGATGGCTATTTTTCATGATATGATCGAGAAGACGATGGAAGTATTCATGGATGACTTTTCCGTGTTTGGTAGTTCGTTCACTTCGTGTTTGTCGAATCTTGAGAGAATGTTAAAGCGTTGTGAGGAGACCAACCTTGTGCTAAATTGGGAAAAATGTCATTTTATGGTTAAAAGTGGAATCGTCTTACGGAACAAGGTTTCTAAAGCGGGGATTGAGGTAGATCAAGCTAAGGTAGACATCATCGCCAAATTATCTCATCCCAAAACCGTTAAGGGAGTTAGGAGTTTCCTAGGCCACGCGGGCTTTTATCATCGATTCATCAAGGATTTTTCAAAGATTTCTCGACCTATTACACATCTCCTCGAAAAAGATGCACGTTTTGTCTTTGACGAAGATTGTGTACGAGCCTTTGAAATCCTTAAGAGGAAACTTACCGAAGCTCCCATTCTTGTTTCTCCCAATTGGAACCTCCCCTTTGAGCTCATGTGTGATGCTAGTGACTACGCTATTGGGGCCGTATTGGGGCAACGTCATGAAAAACACTTCTTGCCTATTCACTATGCTAGCAAGATGATGACCGTGGCTCAACTTAAATACACTAAACGGAGAAGGAATTCCTTGCCGTGGTGTATGCATTTGAGAAATTTCGACCTTATCTCGTCTTGACTAAATGCATAGTATATACGGATCATTCGGCTATCAAGTATCTTATGGCTAAACAAGATGCAAAGCCGAGATTACTTCGTTGGATTCTTCTCCTCCAAGAATTTGATCACAAAATTGTTGACAAAAAAGGAGCCAAGAATCTAGCGGCCGATCATCTTTCTCGTTTGGAAGATCCTCACCAAAGTATTTACGAGCCCAAGGAAATCACCGAAACATTTCCTCTCGAGACACTTGGTGTAGTGAATTCTAAGCTTGATTCTTCTACCCCATGGTTTGCGGACATCACAAATTACCATGCGGGGAACTTCATCATCAAGGGTATGACGACTCAAGAAAAACGAAAATTCTTTCGTGACGTCAAGTTCTATTTTCGGAACGACCCTTACTTGTTTCGAACTTGTGCGGGTCAAATTATTCGCCGTTGTGTCTTCGGCACCGAAGCTTCTAACATCCTTAGAGCTTGTCACGAGGGACCCACGGGTGGTCACCACGGTGCTAATCTCACGGCTAAGAAGGTTTTTGATGCCGGTTTCTTTCGGCCTACTATTTACCGAGATGCACATGCACTTGTGAAGTCATGCGACTCATGCCAACGACAAGGAAAAGCCTCACTAAACAATGAAATGCCACAAAATATCATCCAAGTGTTTGTGATTTTTGACGTTTGGGGCATTGACTTTATGGGGCCGTTCCCATCATCTCGTGGTAATAACTACATCCTTGTCGCCGTTGACTACCTATCTAAGTGGGTGGAAGCTAAGGCTTTGCCCACGAACGATGCTCATGTGGTAGTCAAGTTTTTGAAAAGCTTGTTTTCTCGGTTTGGAAACCCTCGTGCGATCATAAGCGACCGTGGAACCCACTTTTGTAACGACCAGTTCGAAAGGGTCTTAAGGAAATATGGGGTTACACATCATCTTTCTACAGCTTATCACCCACAAACGAGTGGGCAAGTCGAGGTTTCAAACCGAGCTTTGAAGAGGATCTTGGAGAGATCTATTGGAGAAAACCGACAATCTTGGTCGGATAAGTTTTAGATGCTTTATAGGCCTTTAGGACCGCTCATAAGACGCCCATCAGGTGCACTCCTTATAAGCTTGTGTATGGGAAGAATTGTCACTTGCCAATTGAACTTTAACACAAAGCTTATTGGGCCCTTAAGCATTGTAATGATGATATGGAGACCGTGGGAAAACACCGGAAAATGCAATTAAATGAATTGGATGAATTAAGAGACATTGCTTATGAAAATTCATTGATCTGTAACGTAAAGACTAAAAAGTTTCATGATTCAAAAATTAAAAACCGGGTTTTTAACATTGGAGATCAAGTGTTGCTTTTTAACTCTCGTTTGAAAATATTTTCCGACAAGTTGAAATCCCGTTGGTTCGGTCCATTCACCATGACTCAAGTTTTTCCATATGGGACCATCTAGCTAGCTCAAAATGATGGCCCCAATTTAAAGGTGAATGGACATAGGTTGAAGCACTACTTTTGCGGGGAACTTTCATCCTTGAAATACCTCGAACAAATCACCTTCCCCAATGATAATTAGTATTGAGGGGATCGAGTCGAGCTCATGACTCGGTAATAAAAAACGAGGTGCCTCGTGGGAGAGTCCCATGCTTATCCTATGTACATATTATCGATTTCTAATGTAGTAACGTGTGGTGATTTGAGCCCTTCCAACCTTTGTTCCGTGGTTGTTTGTGAATTGTGTATTTTAGATGATCATTATCTTCATGATTGAAGCCTCTCGTGTTCGTTTTATGGGAGCACTCGATCGTTTGCTTGGAAGGATTTCTCAATATCCATGATATATCCTTTGATGTTCTAACCTTAGGTTTCTAGCACACCTCATAAACGACTTTAAATTTAACGGTTACACCCTCTCCATGTTATTTTAAGCATTCGACTACGTCTCTAGTATGGGGGTTTCCAACCCTTAGACTCGAAACATTGAGGACAATGTTTAACTTTAGTATGGGGGTTGAATAGATACTTGCCTTGCCAAACCTTCACGCTTTCCAAAGTTTATCTTTTTGTTTATCGTTTTGTTGCAAAATAAGGCTAAAAATGGCCAAATTTTAAAAAAATTCTCATGTTTTATAAGTGTTTGAAGACACGAATGTAGATTTTCCGATGGCGAGAATAAGAGTAATTTTTGACTCGACCGTGCGTGTTGAGCACTTAGCTTCGATTCCTTAACTTTATATTAGGCTAAGTCTCTTAAATGAGGACGAGAAATGATAGAGTTAATGATAAGTTACTATGCAAAACGTAGAGTACTCGTATTCTTTTAAAAACTCATGTGTTCTCGTTGTTTGCTTATTCTCCCTTCGCTTGTAAATATTTTTTGCTTAATAAATATTGACTTAGCGGTTTAGTCTTGATTGTTGGTTTCTAGTATTTTCTAGTAGCTTCCATGTTATTAAATTGGGAAGACATTAAGGTATCGCCAGCGTCACGGTTTTGAAGTACTGGCAACCAGAATAATCGAAAGCTTCAACCAATAACAAGATTTCAAGTTCTCACCTAAATCAAGCAAACAATTTGAAGCTCACAAGGCTGAAAAATCTATGCAAAATTGAAAGTGAATCAAGCCTTAATCTTTGAAGCTTTAAAGATCCAAAATTTGCTTTAGCGTGAGGATATACGTCTTTGGCCATAATAAACACCTCATGGCGAGGTTAAATAAAAGGCAAGGCAAGACCGAAGTCATAATAAAAGCTTCATGGGGAAGTTGAATAAAAGATGGAGGTAAACCTATGATAATAAGGCCCTTCCGTTAGGGGGCGTATAAAAGTCTTTGTAATAAGTCTCATGTTCTAAACCGTTATAAAACCGTGTTTATCGATCCTTCTTGTCGACTTAATTTTTTGACATCGTTGTCTATTAGGAGGGGTTATTAATTCGATGGTCTTGGTTACACCGTTAGGACTCTATTTTTAGACCTAAATCTCTATCATCGCATAAGTAAAAAATGTATCCTCGTGAAACATTCAAGACAAAATAAAATATAAGAGATACAACTTAGGAAAATGGGAGGATAAGTACGTGATTAGGGCATATGAGTAGTGTTAGCATTACTAACTTATAATGACAATGATCTCATTGCACGCTTAGCATGTAATTGGGGTGAAAAAAGAGGACGACGGAATTGTTTCTAGCGAAGCATTCACGTGTTCTTATTCTATGAACCTAAACGTCCCATTTTGCGATGAAAACCATACATTATGTCCAAAACGCAAGTAGTAGTAATAGTAGTAGTGTAGCTAGTTTATCATTCAATAAAAGTGAATAAAAATGAATTTTGGAGATGCTACGATACTTTATTCTAGCATTGCGTAAGGGCACGACAATGGTTTAGTATGGGGAGTGATGAGACTTCTTTTATACATAGTCTCATCATCCAAAACGGGCATTAAATGCATTAAATATCATCAAGAATGCCAAATATATGCTTGTGTTTGTTACTTGTGTATTTTAGATCCGGATATTGAGAAAATGACAAAAGATCACAAGAAACATGCAAAAACGAACACGGGAAACGAAGCCGCACAATGAACCAAGCCCTAATTAAGATTTTCCAAGAAAAACCCTTGATGATATGAAGATTGTACAAGAAGGGTCCTCCAATATTGAAGAATTGACACTTTAAACCCTTGTTTATTCATAATTACAAGTTTGGTCCTTAAAGTTTGTCAAATTTACAAAAAAGGCCCTCCACTTTGAAGAATTGGCAAAAATGGTCCCTCAACAATCAAGACTTGTCAATATTTGTCCTCCAAAAAGTCAATCATACAAGTCAAGACCATTATCTATGAAGAAAATGCCAAAATAACCCTTCAAGAATCAACAAATGGCAAGAAATACCCTTGAAAATACTTTGGAAAAGTATTTAGGGTAGAAGTATGAAAATAGAAACTTTGATAAAGAAGGAAATCCGATTTTGGTTTAATAAACATCAAATGACGAAGAAAGAAGAAGTGAGGGACCAAAGTGGGCAGACAAGAATACTTACCTTAACCTGTGAGGGGGTGACACGTGCCCCACTCACTCCAACCCACCAATCACAAGCCATCCTGCTTCCACCTCATCCATCAACTCATAACTAACTTAACTAATCTCTGATTAGTTAAATACATGGCGCTTAACACACTTTTTAAACCCAAAAACAGATCAAAACTTGCAATGTTTATCGTATGAACACAATTGGGTTTTCTTAAACTACTTGAAATTAAACCACCAAATTTTCCAGAAATGTTATTAAGGTCATCTTAATCACATCCCAACTTTAAAAACCCTTGCCACATCAATTAACAACCCCACACAAGATTCCCCTACTACACTTTGGAAGAAACTGCCAAAACCTTGCCAGCTATCCAATGCCCAAGATTTTTGCTTACTTCCTAAGCTTATTTGAGGCCTTTGATCAAAGTTCTATCACTTGCCAGCTCCACAACCTGCCAAAGAAACATCACATGTTCAAGAATTTTCAAAACCTTCAAGGGAAAAATGGGGACTTCATCCGCTTAGGGTTTACGTGTTTAGGCATTGTAGTTAGTCATTTGTAGCCTATATAAGGCATGGAACCTGCTTCATAGCAAGTTGCTCTTGATTTTTCCTAGTTCACTTTTCTGTATATCCTTGTTCATGTTTAATGAAAAGACTTTGAATTTGTGAAGAAAAACCAAGTGCCAATCTTTATATCTGCTTATTATTGTTTAATGTTAACTAATCTTGAATCTCAAAACGTGTTTTCCAACCTTGTGCAAGAAATTGTACTAGAGTTAAAAATTTAATATTTTGCTAAGTATTGGTTTAAACCTTGGAATTCTTGGGCTATAAGTGGATCATAGCACCCTGATAAAGAGTTATCAAGGTGTTGTGAGGCTTATAACTTAGGGATAATCATGTGTGGGAACAAGGTTGCATTAATCAAAATTATTTTCCAAGTTGTCAACTTTCTATTTTTGATTTTATTGTGCTAACCTTGTTGAATCTTAGCAGCTTGTTTAAGGAAGCTTGTGCCTTGTTTTGCTAGGCACATCAGCTCAAAAATTCGTGAGTGTGGATGTACATTCATGAGGTTTGAGTTCTTGAACCCAAAAATCTGAAAAATATTTGATTTTTATGATTTTGTATGCTGCTTATGTTTTTGTTGTTTTGTGGCTTAATCTTGCTTGATACTGCATAATACATCTGTTATTGTGTTTGATTGGGCTTGGGTAACATTGAATCACACTTATACTTGTTAAATCCTGGATTGAAAAAGATAAGGGGTGTTTGGGTTAACCTGTTTAAGTGCATAATTTGGAATTGAGTTTGTGTTTGTTGGTTATTTGTGTTTGTATCTACAAAATACTTGGTTGTGTGCTAAAACCTACAAGTTTTCAGCTTTATAACATCAAATTAAAGATTGTGTTATATCTCACTTGATTTTGCCATTTTTGACCTAAGATTTTGGAAACACCTAGAGTGTATGCATGTTTAGGGCTAAAAAGTGTTAAATCATAATTTATATAACCTGTTACCAAGATTTGAGTGTTTGAAATTGGACTTGTGGTCAAGTATATCAGCAAGTGTTCATAACTGCATGTTCTTTGTTCATCAGAAACTTTTGATTGCTTGAATCTTGATCTAGACTTTGAATCAATGCATGAAACCTGTTAAAATTTGTTCATTTGAATTTATTATAGCTTGTGTATGCATTTGGTGATGTTTGGCTGGCTGATTTTTGCTAAAAGTGCTTATTGAACCAAAACTGCTTATTGTTCATATCTAGGCTAGGTTTGTGGATGTTTTGAATTAACTGTACTGATTGGCTGATTAGAATTGTGTTTTTGTTGCTTATATTGACTCCTTATGATTAACTGATCATTTGGGTGCCTTTGCTTAACTTGAATCCACAAAAAAGCCATAAAAGGCAAAAAGTCAACTTAGTCAAGCAGGGAGAAAAGTTCCCACTGCTCAACCTCCAAAACTAGCCCCTGCTAGTGTAAAACATCAAACAGCTTATTCATAAGCCATTTTTGCTTATCCAGACTTGCAACAACTTATTTTTTGTGATAGATCTTCCTCATTTGACCCATTTATTTGATCTAGAGCTTATTAGACTTTGACTTTGACTTTTTACTAGAAAACTCATTAAGTTGACTTTTACATAAGTGCTTATCTACTTATTCTGGCTTATTCCTGAAGCTTATTTGAAAACTTTTTGATTATTTTTCTTAATTAAGTCATTTAAAAGCTTTTGAAAGTTGAATCAGCACTTGAGGTGGTCTAGAACTCAAAAACGACTATTTTGTCATTTTGTGAAGAGAGTCTTGGCTTATTTCAGACTTATTTCTTGTGCTTTCTTAAGTAACTCAAAATAATCTTGTGTGTCAAATTTTAGCTTATGGCATCAGCTTATAGCTTAATGGGCCAAAAAGCCCATTAAGAATAAGCTGCTTTGAAATAAGCTAGCTTAAACACATTTTAAGCTTTTGGGCCTTCAGAGTTTTGTTCTTAAAATCAAATTTAAATTCATATAGAAGATTTTGGGCTTATTTGGACAACATTTTTCTAATTGGGCCTATTTCAAGCCCATTAGGGACTGTTTGGACTTTTAGCCCATTTCAAGGCCCAATAGGGGTATTTTGTAATTTCAACTTTATTTCTATTTTATTTAGGTTAAAATAAAATAGCTTGCAACTTTTTAGAATTTTTTATAAATTTAGGATTTTTATTATTATTTTATTATTATTTTATTATTATTTTATTATTATTTTATTATTAAAAATTAAAATTTAGATTTTTCAAGTTTTTTCATTTTTCCTAGATCAAATACATTAAGTTAGGAATTTTACAATTTTTAGAATATTTTTATTGTCATTAGATTAATTTTTGGAATTATTTTAGTTTCAATAGTTTTTCATTGTTTTTAAATAGTTTTTATTAATTTCAAAATTTCAAAAATAGTTATAAATTTGGTTAAGTCATTTTAGAGGTTTAAAAGTGAAAAAATCTCATTTTGGGCTTTTGGTTAATTAAATTAATTTTTTGGGCTTTAATTAGCATTAAAAAATTATTATCTAATTAAATAAAAGATTTGAGTGATTTTTTATTTTTTGTAAACTCTAATTACATTTTTTAGGATTTATTTTAATTTTCTAGGAATTTTTAGGGTAAATTTTTAATTTGGTCACTTTTTACGGATTTACGTGCACGACTATTCGTCTCATTCATAATCGTAACCGTCATTCTCTTTTAATCTCTTTCTTCTTTTCATTTCTCATCAATATAATCACAAACCATTAATTATTTCTTAACACAACGCACTGGCCTACGTTGGAATTGAACTTGAACTTAATTGGTCATTAGTGCTTGGTTTTCCTAAACCGACACTTAGTACTTGCCCTATTTACCTCCTTTTCCTAACGGTGTGCAAAATCACTACATCAACGACTCCACCGCATTGGCCCGTTTAAAATAATATTTCCTTAAATATATTTCATGCATTATATTGATTTTGTAATAGATATAAACCACAAAATGTAAGCCCCATCTCGACTTATGTTTAATAAATCATAAATAACATATTTATATAAGGGTATAAGTAATAAGTACACAAATACTTATGATGGTCCATTGTACCCAATGGAATTTTTTATGTCCGATATTACTATTTGAACAAAAATATAAAGTTAGGACATTTTATTAGGATAAATAACCTACATTTTTGGGTCAAATTTTAACATCTTTTACTTCAAACTTTTATTCAGTGAAATTTAAAACATGCGTCCAAAACTTTATTTTGTTGAAAATTGAAAATTTGCCTCCAAAATGTTATTTAGTGAACATTGAAAATAACTCCAAAAAATTTTAAACTCATCCCACAATTTTTTTCCATCCCTCATTCTCCAGCCATCAATAACATCAACAACTATTCTGTTCGTCCATCTACACCAGTTTTAATTTCATTACTTTATAAATCAGGTAATGTTTTTAATAGGATTATAATCTGTCGTGTTCATATGGATTTGTTTAGATAATTAGTATATAGGTGATTGGATTTTGGGGTTTTATATTATGCGTTATTGATTCATGCTATGTGCCTTAAACCTTTAAGAATGTTTTATCTTGGATATGATATATTGGTTTGTTTTGTGATTTGTAAGATATATACGGTACGATTTATCCTCAACACTATGATGGACAAGTCTTAGATACGAAGTAATAGGACTAAAAAAGAATATTTTGACGGAGTAGAAGCCTTTATTGAATATGCCAAAAAAAAGCGCAAGAGGAGATTAACCGCAACCCAGAAAGTCATAATGGACCACTTAAAATTCTGTGTCCCTGTAAGAGCTGCTTAAACCACATAGAGGGTACACTAGAATCAGTATGATTCCATTTATTCAGACATGGGTTTAATCCAAAGTACACAAATTGGAAAAAAACATGGAGAAAAGGACGAGCAATCATCAAATGCCCAAATATTAGTTGATGATACAACAAAGTATGTTGACAACACGGATGTCGACACGGATGTTGGTTCAGAAATTCCAACAGATGGCCCAACAACAGTAGAGATGGTTAACGCTACAATAGATGATTTTGATGAGGATGACATTGCCAAGTTTCAACAACTAGTAGTGGACGCGGAGAAGCCACTTTATGAAGGATGTCCCGACTTCACAAAGTTGTCTACAATAGTTAAACTTCTCAACTTGAAGGGTAAGTATGGTGCTTGTGATAAGTTCCTTACTAAATTACTTGGTTTGATTAAAAAGATGCTACCTGCTGGTAACGAACTAGTTGAAAGAACTTATCTGGCCAAAAAAATGATGCAACTGATGGGATCAGGATACAAAAAGATACATGTATGTATCAACAACTGCATGATTTACTGGAAAACTAACTCAAAATTGATTGCTTGCTCAACATGTGGGACAATAAGATGAAAGGTCGACAATAAGACAAAGAAAGTTTACGAAAACATTCTAGCCAAAGTGATGTGGTACTTCCCAATTATACCAAGACTAAAACGATTGTTTAAGATACCAAGTATTGAAGAAAACATGAGATGGCACGCAACAAGGAGGATAACAGATGGTGTTTTACGTCACCCTGCAGATTCATAGGCATGGAGTACCATAGATGAAAAATTCCCCAAAATTGCAGAAGATCCAAGAAATATACGGATGGGAATATCGGCTGATGGGGTTGACGTCAACTCAAGTAATAGGCATCACAGTGTATGGCCAGTTTTATGTGTCATATACAACCTTCCTCCATGGTTGTGTATGAAACGAAAGTTTATCATGCTTTCGACCCTTATATCGGGATTCCCGGGGAATGATATTGATGTTTTCTTAGAACCGTTAGTTGATTATGTGTATACCTTATTTGAACATGGTGTTGATACATATGATGCGTCAACGAAACAGAACTTTAAGCTTCATTCCGTTGTGTTATGGACGATAAATGATTACCCAGCACTGGGTACATTATGCGGCTGCCCATACAGTGGATTCAATGGTTGCGTGGTATGTGGGAAAGATACACATTGTGTAAGACTTTCGGCCTCAGCCAAGCAAAGTTATGTTTGTCATAGACGATATCTACCATACACACATCCATTCAGAAAGCAAAGGAAATCGTTTAATGGACAACAAGAACTTGAACGTGCTCTAGTACCAAAGACAGGGGAAGAAATATACGACGAAGTTCGAAAAGTAAAGAAAACTAACAATAACGCATCAGGAAACCAGGAAGATACAAGAGGCAGAGGTGGGAAAATTCAAAATAACAAAAGAAAAGAAACAGAAGACGAGGGTAGTTCAAGGCAACCTACTGAATCGTATTGGAAGAAAGTCAACATTTGGTATCGAAGGCTAAGGTATTGGAGGCATAATCCTGTTCCACATTGTATTGACTTTATGCATGTAGAAAAAAATTGTGGGGAGAGTTTTGTTGGAACTTTGCTAAATGTTCCTGGTAAGACGAATGATGGATTGAAGGCACAAATGGATCTGGCAGCTTTGGGTATAAAACCTGAGCTTTTTGCTAGGCTAGAACAAGACAAAACAACACTACCTCCAGCAGGCTACACGTTAACTGATGCTGAAAAAGACAAATTTTGTGAAACGTTAGCCAACCTCAGAGTACCACAGGGATATTGTTCAAATTTTGCTAGTTTGGTCAACGTAAAGGAAAGGAAGCTCATTTGCCTTAAGTCACATGACTATCACATGTTGATGCAAGAGTTTTTACCAATTGCAATACGTTCAATCATGGATCTACCCACACGATATGCTATTATCAGGTTTTTCTTTTTCTTTAAATCTATATGTCAAAAAGAAATCAAATTAGAAGAACTAGATGTGATGCAACAAGAACTAGTTGTGACATTGTGCCTACTTGAGAAGTTCTTTCCTCCGTCATTTTTTGATATTATGATACACTTGACTGTGCACCTAACTAGAGAGGTAAGATTGTGTGGTTCCATATGCTTTCGGTGGATGTACCCATTTGAAATATGTATGAAGGTTATTAAAAACCATGTTAGAAACATAAACAGTCCAGAGGGATGCATTGCTGAGGAGACCATTGCGGAAGAAACAATAGAGTTTTTTAGCGAGTATCATAAAACAATGAAATCTGTTGGTTTGCCACCTGATAAAGATGTAAGCGATGAAAATGAGGACGGAATGCCATTGTCGGCCGACACACAATTCAAAATGAATGGGGAACTATTTGCAAAAGCTCATTTGTATGTACTACAAAATACAGATGAACTTTTACCCTATATCGAGTAAGTATTACTAACACATGTTTATTTCATTGATATAAATATTCTAAAAACAAAAAATTTAATCAAATACATTGTTTTGTTTCAGGCGACACAAGAATTATTTGAAAAACAATAACCCGGGGAAACGAATAGCATTGCTGGAGGCTGAGCATTGTAAAACCTTTGCTAAGTGGTTACATGATGAGGTAATTACTTGTATGATGTTTATAATTGTTTGTTTGTTGCTAAATATTGGTTAACTTAACATCTCAAAAACCAATACTAATCTAGTAGTAGAGTATAATAAATAAGCACTTACAACATAATGAGGCGATCCCCAACTCTCAGTAGCAATTAGAAGCATTGTCATTAGCTAGGTAGAGGTCCACTAGCACACCATTTCTTTATCTAAAACACTATTCTTTAACTGTTGAAATTCAGGTTTTGAGAGAGTTAGCAATATCAAAAGATAGCGTATCAGATACTGTTAGGTGGATATCATTTGGACCACGCGACACGGTAGTGAAATACGATGCATATAACATCAAGGGATATACATTTCGTACGAAAATAAATGATGGCAAAGTTCACCAGAACAGTGGGGTTTGTGTTGAGCTAGAAGATACTCATATATCCAAAGAAGTTGAAACAAAAAAAAACTATTTCATTATGGGGTTTTATAAGAGATATGGGTACTAGATTATCGATTCAGGAGAATACCTCTTTTCAAGTGTGATACAGTGATTTTGCTAGGGTTCAATTTTCTCTCGATATCCTCTCGAATTGATCTCAGTTTAAAGTGGAATGATTTGTTCTTGGTTAATAAAAAGTGGTTGGTTTGTTTATCTATTTTAAACTAATGACAAGTAATTAAGTGTCGAAGAGTAAAATTAAAGACTTAAATGATTAAAGTGAAAAGACAAGTTTAAAAATAAATGCTGGAAAACTTAAAGTTTATATTAGGAAAATAAAGAAACATTCAATAAAAACTAACACTTGGAAAACTTTGTAAAAATATGAACTCAATTAAAATTTACTAAAAGAAAGTAAGAACGGAACAAAGTAAAACAAGCTAAATCGGAATAAAGGAAAAAGAGCATCAGTCGGAATATATTCCGATCGAATGATCGGAATATGGAAGAAATGTGCTGATCGGAAAGTGGGAAAATACCCCAATCGGAATAATCAAAATGTAGTCAATCGGAATAATGGTGATCGGAATGTGCTAAAAAGGACCCAGTCGGAATGAGCCAAAAAGGCAAATCGGAATGTTGGAGAACTTTGCTATAATCGGAATAAATAAATAAGTCCAATCGGAATCTTAAACACTTGCTGCAATCGGAATACCTGAAGAAGGTGCAAATCGGAAAGACTAGAACACCTACCGTCGGAATGTGGAATACCACCAATCTGAATATCAAAACCCTTTTCCGATCGGTCGATCGGAATAAGGGAGGGGCTTTGGTCGGAATACGCGGTCGGAAAAGGGGGTTTCCCTTTCCGAAAATGGTGCTAATTCGAGTGAAAACCAAGGAAATAAGCTATTGGAATAAGCTAACTCCCAAACAAGCTCGAACCCAATGATAAGATGATCAAATAAGCACTAAAAACACTTTATCTAAGCTCAAAATAAACAACTTTTAAATCAAATCAATAAAAAGATGAACTTTTTATAAAAACTCCAAAAAGTAAATAAGCTAAATCATCAAATAAGCCAATAAGAACAAGGAATCTCAAAGCTTATTTATGTAAAAACTTAAGGAAACATAAAAAGTTAACAACTTTTTGAGCACAAATCATAGATGAACAACACGGATCATATGAGATTTGTACCAAAATCAATAAAAGTAAAAGAAAGGAAGGATGAGATTAAAGATTAAAAAGTAAAAACTTGAACTTGATTAATGAAAAAGTAATACAAAGTTTGAATTTGAAAGAGAAAAAGATGAAATCTAGTGAGAGAAAGTTCTAAACTTTCTCTCTCTAAAACTAGAGAGAAAAACTAAAAACTAAAACTAAGTGTGTGAAAAATTGTGAGGTAAGGCCTTTATATAGGCGTGTACATGGTGGTGGTGGGCTTTTGATTGGGCTTTGATTTGGGCTTATTTTCCTTCTTTCTTCTTAAGTCTTCATGCGTCTTTTAAATAAACGTTGCCGACTTGGATTTGAGAAGTGTCGGTGAATTATTCCAATTCGTCTTTTAATCTATTGTTTTATAGACTCGAGTTCTTCGACATATATGAATCTTCCATCTTTGGCTCTATTCTTCGATAAATCTTCAAATAGGCACAATGACTTTAAATCTTCTGCATCTCTTGGACAATAGACTTCGTCTTGAGTCTTTTTCCTCGATAAAACCCGTGTAATCCCATGTTTTCTTCATTATTCATCTGGTTGACTCTGAAAACACAATAAACACAAAAACCACGCATAATTCCAAACAAATGATATTAAATACGTGTTTTGGTCTCGTTTTGGTCTCGTTTTAGCCCGATTTAAGTGGTAAAAGGATGGGTGTTTTCACACCTATCAAATCCCCTATACTTAACCATTGCCATGCCCTCATGCAATGCTTAGTGACAAAGCACATTTACACTTTCCTCATAATCAATCAACCTTTGCCTTATTAATATACTACTAAACGAAAATAAAAATACTAGGAGAAATTTAAAACTTTAAAGCAAACAAAAGGATGGAAATAACTTGCAAAGAGATCGAGGACTTACATTAGGGCTTCGGTGCTGCGAAGATTTATCACCCTCAAGTTTCACGTTCCCCAAACTAAGCTTAAAAACGAGATCATTGTTATTATAAGTTAGCAATTCAAACACTTACACACATGGCTTAATTAAATGCTTAGACTCCCTTATTCCTAGGTGTATCTCTTATATTTTATTTTTGTCTTAGAATGATCATGAAGATGCATTTTTGGACTTATTTCGATAGTTATTTAGGGCTGAAAGCAAAGTAGGACGATTTGATCAATAGTTAGCTAAAGGACAAAATCTCTTAAAACTGCTTCTCGGGATATCAAAAAGTTCATATCTTGGCATAACTTGGTTCACGATTTGAGACCTTTCTCGGGCCGATATTTGGCATGTACTTCATACTTCATATCTTCGAGAGACGTTCTTGAGATAATGGTCTTCTCATCATAATAGAGTTTCTTCGCTTGGAGACTTTTGAGGGGTACTCCAACTTTGTTGACCACGACTTCATGATTATTTCTTCAATCTCTAATTGGGATTTTGAGATACAACGATCCGCCTCCTTTTCGGACTTGGATCTATTTATCCTCATACCTTGTTAGGGTCTTTTCGGATAGACTTCTCCATGATCTTTATGGGAGTTGATTGCTTTTCGTCGTGAGTCTTGATCCTTCATATTGATTTTAGGAATAATGCTTTTCACATCACTTTGGATCTTCAGCAATAATATTGAATCCTCATGCCTTGTTAGGGCCTTTTCGGACTCGCCAATCTTCGCGCCCCGCTTCATAAGTTATGCCTTGGCTATGAACTCTCGTCATTACCGAGCAACTTTTAAACGATCTTGGGCTAGAAGCTAAGTAACTTTTCAAATCGTACGACCTTACTTATTGCAGATAAATTTTTAGCAAGTGATGGGAGAATAGGCAAATAATTACACCAAGTGAGCTTGCGCAAGAACACCGACTTATAATTGACTCTATCATTTCTCGTCCTCCACAATTTAAAATCTCAAGTAATGAGACTCGTGGACACTTAGCCTAATAAACCAATTAAGGTCTACATGGTTAAGGATACTAGCTAGAATAAACTTGGATAAGTCTATTCGGGTTGAGTCAAAATAAACGCAACGGGCCTAATATATCAAAGACTTCTAAACTAGCTACACCACTTCATAATATTTTTGACTTTATTGCGGGATATATACATACGAAAGCAACGATAAAAATTTTAAAATTACGACTAAATGGCCAAAGTTAATTAAAAATTTGAAAAATGTTGAAAAATAGGATTTTCTGGTTAAATGAAGGCATTTTCATGGAAAAGTCCACTTAAAACTTCGATAGAAGTCCCCCCTACACTTAAGATAAACATTGTCCTCAATGTTTAAGCATGTGGGAAAAGTTTCCCCTACACTTATGACATTGTGCACGTTGGTTAACTCGAGTTAAGGAAGAGACGACTAAAGTGATCAATTTCAAATGTGAGTATGAAGAAAATTGAATCACGATAGTTGAGAGATAGAACCGGATTTCGGATAACACGGGAGCACGGTTCTTCAAAGTTTCCAAGAGTGCACTTATCCCTGTAATTACATCACCACACAAATACAAACACCTATGCAGGCCCCCCTACACTTAGGAGGTTAAAACGTAAAAGGATAGATACTCGGGCTGCCTCCCGAGGAGCGCTTGTTTTTGATGACCGAGTTACGAGCCTGACTCGACCCAAAATTAGTTCATGGGGAACGTGGTGAGGGATGGAATCATCTCCTGAGAGATGTCCTCACCAAAGTACAGCTTCAGACGCTGGCCATTCACCTTGAAATTGGGCCCATTTGGCTGAGAAAGCTCAATGGTCCCATACGGAAAGACGTTGGCGACGGTGAATGGACCAGACCAGCGGCTCTTCAACTTGCCAGAGAAGATCTTCAACCGAGAGTTGAAAAGTAAGACTTGATCACCAACATGGAACTCTCGGTTCTTGATTTTTGCGTCATGGAGGATCTTCGTCTTCTCTTTGTAGATTAGCGAGTTCTCATAAGCTTCATTTCTCAGTTCGTTGAGCTCGTTGAGTTGAATCTTGCGATGATCACCGGCTTTGTTATGTCGAAGTTAGCCCACTTTAAGGCCCAGTGCGCCTTATGCTCCAGCTCGATGGGAAGGTGGCATGCTTTCCCGTACACAAGACGATAAGGTGTACAACCGACCGGGGTCTTGTAAGCAGTACGGAAAGCCCACAGAGCATCATCTAACTTATCGGCCCACGCGGCACGATGCTCTCCCACAGTACGCTCCAAAATTCGCTTCAATCCACGATTGGATATCTCGGCTTGCCCATTGGTTTGGGGATGATAAGCGGTGGAAAGACGGTGATTGACACCATACTTGGCCATGACTCTTGCAAATTGATCGTTGCAAAAATGAGTCCCGCGGTCACTGATAATAGCACGAGGAACGCCGAATCGAGAGAACAGCGATTTCAAAAAGTTACAAACCACCCTTGCATCATTAGTAGGTAAAGCTTTGGCTTCAACCCACTTGGAGACGTAGTCAACGGCAACAAGGATGTATTTGTTTCCTTTAGATGAAGGAAATGGCCCCATAAAGTCGATACCCCAAACATCAAAGATTTCACACTCTTGAATGAAATTCTGAGGCATCTCGTCTTTATGTGTGATCGTGCCTTGTTTCTGGCAAGCGTCACATTTTTTAACCATATCGTGAGCGTCACGATAAATGGAGGGCCAATAAAATCCTGAATCAAACACTTTTTTGGCGGTGTAGTTGGGACCAAAGTGACCACCAGTGGGTCCTTTGTGGCAAGCATCAAGGATTTCGAAAGCTGCCGGTCCATCAACACATCGGCGAATAATCAAGTCAGCACATTGTTTGAAAAGATACGGGTCATCCCAGAAGTAAGTCTTTATGTCTTTGAAGAACTTCTTCTTTTGCTGGGATGTTAACCCGTCAACGAGGATTCCACCCGCTAAGTAGTTTGCAATGTCTGCGAACCACGGGGTTTCGTCAGCAGTTGAGTTGATAGACATTAAGGTCTCCAGGGGAAAAGAATCATTGATTTCTTTGTTCGGATGATCCCCTTGGTAAGGATCCTCAAGTCTACTGAGATGATCCGCGGCTAGGTTTTCTGCTCCTTTTTTATCGCGAATTTCGATTTTAAATTCCTGGAGCAGCAAAACCCAGCGAAGAAGTCTTGGTTTGGAATCTTGCTTTGTCAACAAGTACTTCAGCGCGGAATGATCGGTGTACACAATGGTGGTAGAAAGGACAAGATAGGGGCGGAATTTTTCAAAAGCATAGACAACAGCTAAAAGCTCTTTTTCGGTTGTCGTATAATGCAATTGTGCCCCAGTCATTGTCTTGCTAGCGTAATGGATCGGTTGGAAGTGTTTGTTCACTCTTTGTCCAAGAACCGCTCCAATAGCAAAATCACTAGCATCGCACATCAACTCAAAAGGAAGCTCCCAATTAGGGGTAACCAAGACGGGTGCCTTAGTTAGCTTATCCTTAAGCGAGTTGAAGGCTTCAAGGCACTCTTTGGAGAAGATAAAAGGAGTATCTTTTTCCAAGAGGTGGGTCATCGGGCGAGCGATTTGAGAAAAATCTTTGATGAATCGACGATAGAAGCCCGCATGACCCAGAAAACTTCTCACGCCCTTCACGGTTGAAGGTGGAGGCAACTTAGCGATAACATCGACTTTAGCACGGTCTACTTCAAGACCGTCTTTCGAGATCTTGTGTCCTAGGACGATGCCTTCTTTTACCATAAAATGGCATTTTTCACAATTCAGAACTAGGCGAGTGTCTTCGCACCGCTTGAGCATACGGTCCAAATTGGCAAGGCACGCAGAGAATGAATCGCCATAGACCGAGAAATCATCCATGAATACTTCCATAGTGTCTTCCACCATGTCATGGAAGATCGCCATCATACACCTTTGGAATGTCCCAGGAGCATTACATAAACCAAAAGGCATGCGTTTGTAAGCAAATGTTCCATAGGGACAAGTGAATGTGGTCTTTTCTTGGTCCTTGGGATCGATGGGAATTTGAAAATACCCGGAGAAACCGTCTAAGAAGCAGTAATAGTCATTACCAGCTAGACGCTCGAGCATTTGATCCATGAAGGGAAGAGGAAAGTGGTCTTTTCTCGTGGCATCATTGAGCTTGCGATAATCAATACAAACTCTCCACCCAGTAACGAGACGAGTGGGAATCAACTCGTTGTGTTCATTGGGAACAACGGTTATTCCGCCCTTCTTGGGCACACAATGGACGGGACTTACCCACGGCGAATCCGAAATAGGGTAGATCAAGCCGGCATCTAGAAGTTTGATAACCTCTTGTTTGATGACGTCATGAATTTTAGGATTAACCCTTCTTTGGATCTGGATTGTGGGTTTGAAGTCATCTTCCATGAGAATCTTGTGAGTACAAAAGTTCGGATCAATTCCGCGGATATCGGAAATTTTCCAAGCAATTGCCTTCTTATGAGCTTTAAGCACAGCGATGAGACGAGTTTTCTCTTCTTCTTGCAAGTCCTTAGCGATGATGACGGGTGACTTCTTCTCTGCTTCAAGGAACGCATACTCGAGATGGGGTGGCAACTCCTTAAGTTCTAAATTCGGAGGATTTTCGACGGGAGGCGTTTTCAAAGTCGTGGCATCGATAGCAATAACCGTGGGAGATGGAGGCGAAGGATTGTCTTCGGTGAGAAGATTGTCAAAGAAATTCATGTCTTCATCCCCCTCGGTGGGAGAATCATTAGTAGCTAAATTCACATCTCCCATGGTATATTCAAGATTGTTCCAGAATAAATCACTATCTCCAAATAGAGACAACGATGAATCAATGGAGGACACGGTCTCAACAGTGGGAAGAGAGGTAGGAATACTTTTGCAAGCATCATTAAAGTGTTCTTCACAAGCCTCATCAAGAACGTCAATACAATTAACGCTCTCATATGAATAAGGCTGTTTAGACAACTTTCCCATGTTGAAGACGACTTTATCGTCACCCACTCTCATGATAAGCTCACCGGCTTCAACATCAATGAGAGTGCGACCGGTCCTCAAGAATGGACGACCAACAATAAGTGGCACACGGGGGTCCATCTCGTAGTCGACGACAACAAAATCAGCAGGGAAGGTGAATTTGTCGACTCCTACAATGACGTCTTCGGCTATCCCCACTGGATAAGCAACCGTACGGTTGGCCAATTCCAAAGTCATTTTAGTGGGGACTAGCTCTGGGAGAGATAATTGCTTCCAAACACTTAGAGGCATGAGATTAATACTAGCACCTAGATCGGCTAGGGCCATGCAATTCTCTACTCCCGGGAAATTGCAAGGGATAAGAAAACGACCCGGATCACCAAGCTTGATTGGCAATTTCCTTAAGAGCACTGCAGAGCAGTTCTCATTAAGTTGGGTGTTGGCGAGATCGAGGAGCTTTTCCTTGTCGCTCAGAAGATCTTTAAACATTTTCGCGTATTTGGGCATGTGAGCGAGAGCCTCAGCGAAGGAGATATTGAAATTCAGTTGTTTGAACATTTTAAGGAAGTTCGAAACCTGAATATCGTCCTTGCTTTTGAGTTTCTCTTTCCTCAACCTAGATGGATAAGGTATATTGGAAGAAGAGGAAGGCTTTGGAAGAATAGGATCACTCACAACCACGGGTGGAGGAGGGGTAGAAGGAAGAGGTGGAGAAATTGGGGAAGGAGAAGGATGAGGAATAGGAGCAGGTGCCTCGTTCTCCTTAGTCACAATCACCGGTGGAGGTATAGGAAGCTCGGGTTCCTTGGTACCTTTACCACTTCGAGTAGTGATTGCTTTCATCTCCCCTCTTGGATTCGCAACGGTATTACTCGGAAGAGTACCCGAAGAAGAGGGTTGATTACCATTGAAGAAACTAGCCATCATGTTCCTTAAGTCATTCGTTTGACTATCCATAGTGTGTTTCATATCAGCTCTCAGATCATTCCCTTGTTTCATCAGGTCTGCTTTCAAGTTGCGCACTTCCTGTTGGAGATTATCCACGATCACATCGTTAGTCCTCATGTAGGTTCCAATGTCTTGATGTGATGCGGGGGTTTGGTTTGAAGGAGCAGTGTATGCGGGTGGTTGATAAGCAGGTTGCTGGTAAACTTGGTTATTTCGTTGAGGTGGTTGTTGCTGCTTATGAGGAGGGATGTATGGTGTGCGAGTTTGTTGTTGTTGAGGAGGGCGGTTGAGGTTTTGTTGTTGGTTTTGGTTGTTAGAATTAAAACCAGGTGGTGAGAGATAGTTGTTGGAACGGTAGCTAAGCAGGTTGCGGTCACCTTGAGGTTTTGCTTGATAAGCAGGTTGAGTATAGGTGCCATATGCTGCGTTAACATTCTCAGCAGGGTAGTCTTGGGTGGCAGTACAAGTTGTGTAAGAGTGAGGACCACCGCATATCTCACAAGGTTGGCTGACAGCGTTCACTTGTGCGTTTTTGGCGTTGTTGCTGTTGTTGTTGTTGACGGTGTGGGTGACAAGCGATTCAAGAAGCGTGGTGATTTTGTCTAATCGCTTGTCGCTGTCATTAATGCTAGCACTAGCAACATTGGTCCTAACACTCTTGGTTTGCACACAAGATTTGTTCTCAATGATGTCCCAAGCAGCATTGGAAGTCTTAGCCAATAAATTACCCCCCGAGGCACTATTCAGTGAATCTTGGTCACTCATGCTTAAACCATTGTAAAAAGTATTGATTTGATGTACTTTGGTAAAACCATGTTGTGGGCATTTCCTTAAAAGATCTTTAAAACGATCCCAAGATTCACTGAATGACTCATCGTGCTTTTGTTCAAAGTTTATAATCTCATTCCGCAAAGCGGTAGTACGAGATGGTGGAAAAAAGTAGTTTATAAACTTTGTTTCCAAATCCGTCCACGAGAGAATACTCTGTGGCGGTTCCTTAGCAAGCCAATGCCGGGCTTGTCCCTCTAAAGAAAAGGGAAAAAGTTGTAACCTTATCACTTCTTGTGGAACTCCATTGATCTTGACCGTGTTGGTGAGTTGTAGAAATCTCTTGATATGGTCGTGTGGGTCATCAATGGTGCGTCCCAAGAACGGTTGAGCTGAGACCATCTGGATAAAGCCTGACTTTAGCTCGAAATTGTTGGCGGCAATTGGTGGAATAACAATTGGATCCGTGTTGCCATCGACATGAGCTTGCAGCAATTCAATCATGGGGCGGTTATCCGGAAGATGCTCATTGTTGTTGTTATTATTCATGTTGTTGAAAGGCGGGTTGTTGTTGTTATTATTGTTGTTCGGAGGTGGTATGTTATTGTTGTTTTGTACACCAGCCATGTCTAAGTTATCGAGAGGCTCGGGCTCTTGATAAGACGTGGATCGAGTGCGCATACACCTGCAAAAGAACGAACAAAGAAAAACAAAGCAAAAATATTTTTGGTTTTTATGTTTTTTACTTTTTAGGATTTTTGAAAATTTTATATTTTTTTGTTGTTTTTGAAGATTTTCTTGAAAAAGTAACGTTCACGGGGAACGGATCCCAAAATCCAAGTTCTCACAAAAAACTTTTGATCTTAACGAGAAGAGCCGGCAGCGGCGCCATTTGATACAGTGATTTTGCTAGGGTTCAATTTTCTCTCGATATCCTCTCGAATTGATCTCAGTTTAAAGTGGAATGATTTGTTCTTGGTTAATAAAAAGTGGTTGGTTTGTTTATCTATTTTAAACTAATGACAAGTAATTAAATGTCGAAGAGTAAAATTAAAGACTTAAATGATTAAAGAGAAAAGACAAGTTTAAAAATAAATGCTGGAAAACTTAAAGTTTATATTAGGAAAATAAAGAAACATTCAATAAAAACTAACACTTGGAAAACTTTGTAAAAATATGAACTCAATTAAAATTTACTAAAAGAAAGTAAGAACGGAACAAAGTAAAACAAGCTAAATCGGAATAAAGGAAAAAGAGCATCAGTCGGAATATATTCCGATCGAATGATCGGAATATGGAAGAAATGTGCTGATCGGAAAGTGGGAAAATACCCCAATCGGAATAATCAAAATGTAGTCAATCGGAATAATGGTGATCGGAATGTGCTAAAAAGGACCCAGTCGGAATGAGCCAAAAAGGCAAATCGGAATGTTGGAGAACTTTGCTATAATCGGAATAAATAAATAAGTCCAATCGGAATCTTAAACACTTGCTGCAATCGGAATACCTGAAGAAGGTGCAAATCGGAAAGACTAGAACACTTACCGTCGGAATGTGGAATACCACCAATCTGAATATCAAAACCCTTTTCCGATCGGTCGATCGGAATAAGGGAGGGGCTTTGGTCGGAATACGCGGTCGGAAAAGGGGGTTTCCCTTTCCGAAAATGGTGCTAATTCGAGTGAAAACCAAGGAAATAAGCTATTGGAATAAGCTAACTCCCAAACAAGCTCGAACCCAATGATAAGATGATCAAATAAGCACTAAAAACACTTTATCTAAGCTCAAAATAAACAACTTTTAAATCAAATCAATAAAAAGATGAACTTTTTATAAAAACTCCAAAAAGTAAATAAGCTAAATCATCAAATAAGCCAATAAGAACAAGGAATCTCAAAGCTTATTTATGTAAAAACTTAAGGAAACATAAAAAGTTAACAACTTTTTGAGCACAAATCATAGATGAACAACACGGATC
This sequence comes from Glebionis coronaria, assembly GCA_025667525.1. Taxonomy (NCBI): domain Eukaryota; kingdom Viridiplantae; phylum Streptophyta; class Magnoliopsida; order Asterales; family Asteraceae; genus Glebionis; species Glebionis coronaria. Next base: position 332,688,261 of record CM046877.1, read on the forward strand.
ATACGAGATTTGTACCAAAATCAATAAAAGTAAAAGAAAGGAAGGATGAGATTAAAGATTAAAAAGTAAAAACTTGAACTTGATTAATGAAAAAGTAATACAAAGTTTGAATTTGAAAGAGAAAAAGATGAAATCTAGTGAGAGAAAGTTCTAAACTTTCTCTCTCTAAAACTAGAGAGAAAAACTAAAAACTAAAACTAAGTGTGTGAAAAATTGTGAGGTAAGGCCTTTATATAGGCGTGTACATGGTGGTGGTGGGCTTTTGATTGGGCTTTGATTTGGGCTTCTTTTCCTTCTTTCTTCTTAAGTCTTCATGCGTCTTTTAAATAAACGTTGCCGACTTGGATTTGATAAGTGTCGGTGAATTATTCCAATTCGTCTTTTAATCTATTGTTTTATAGACTCGAGTTCTTCGACATATATGAATCTTCCATCTTTGGCTCTATTCTTCGATAAATCTTCAAATAGGCACAATGACTTTAAATCTTCTGCATCTCTTGGACAATAGACTTCGTCTTGAGTCTTTTTCCTCGATAAAACCCGTGTAATCCCATGTTTTCTTCATTATTCATCCGGTTGACTCTGAAAACACAATAAACACAAAAACCACGCATAATTCCAAACAAATGATATTAAATACGTGTTTTGGTCTCGTTTTAGCCCGATTTAAGTGGTAAAAGGATGGGTGTTTTCACACCTATCAAAGTGCGATTGGGTTAATCACAAGAAACATGCGGTCAAAAAAGATGCGCTTCTTGGATATACATTGATATACCTGAATAACTTAAGCCACAAGGATGATCCGTTCATATTTGGCTCACAAGCAGGACAAGTGTTTTATGTCCAAGACTAGGTACAAAAAATATGTCTATTGTCTTCAGGACCCCTAGCAAGAATTACAAAGATACATATGACGAAGTCGATGAGGAATTTAGTACAGTCATTCACCATAACAATGATAACATTTTGCCAGATGCACACGTAGGTGATGATTCACACAGTGACTACTATCGAGCAGACGGTGAAGGAGTTGTCATACGAAAAACCAAGTGAAGACTGTCATGCTCAAGTTGGTACAATCGACCTTTTTATCGTATTTAACTTGTTCTTTTAGAGGATAGGTTCTAGTACTTGTTTAAGGATTTATGTTTGTGTGCATATCACACATTTAATCTTTCATTTTTATGCAAAAACACTTGTAATCTCTTTTATTTGAATGTAAAATTTCTTTAACATTCAGTGGTTCTTTTAATTAGGTTTTTATGAAAATTAGATTTCAATTGTGTCCTACTGATATAGCTAATTACATGTAAGTTTTCATAATCTGTCATATTGAATTCTGTCATACTAGTGAAACTTTGTGTCCAAAAAGAATGTTCAGATTGGTGAGTTGAGTTGCATATCTGTTTATATAGCTAGTGACATACTACATAGTGTTCAATTTGGTGATTTGAGTTGCAATTACTAAACTGCATAATGTAAATATAGCTATTGCATCAGTTTGTATCAGTTTCAACTCCACTAGTGGTTTGGCTTTTGAATGCTTATTTTATTGATTATCCAGCTTATTTAAGTCTTTTGTTGCTCACCTTTATATTTCATATTGGTTGCATGCCCTGAAATTGCTTAAATTTCATTATTCCTTTGTAAATTTGATATACTGCTCAACATAAGGGGTGTTTGGGACTGTATGTTTAAGCTTATTGACAACATGATTTAAACCTCCTATTGCCTGCACACCTAGTGTTTAGTTACAATAGGTTATAGTTGGTTTTTATTTCAGTTTGTATTCACAAATTTTGTGATTAGCATGTATTGCAAAAATTTGCTCATTACTGAACTGCACTAGCTATTGACATAATGAGTATAAATTTGTGTCTGCAAGAAGTTTGCATAATCTATAATACAGAATTTTGTCATGCTTGTCAAGTTTGTGCTCAAATTCATACTTAAATCAGTTCATGTACCTTCTTTAATTTCATACACACAGCACATTCTGCTATCTTAACCCCCCAAAATTACAATAGATACTGATATTAAGCATAACTATAAGTTAAAGAACAATTTAATTAGATGTAATAAAAAATTAAGATAAACACAATAGAAGGCATTAAACATTAAACCAAATTAAACATAAATGTCTTTACCATTACCATTAGAGATTATATACATATTAGATATGCAGTTAAACAAAACATGGGTACAGAGTAATTAAACTTAAACAAAAGAACTGGTTTAGACACGACATACCCAAACTGCATATTGATGGGGTAAAACAACAAAAAGATATGTTCCCATGCACAACAATCATCAAAATTTTTCTTCTGCTGGTGGAACCATTTCCATTTCAGTGGACCAATCTTTCAACTCATCGACACCTTCAACTTTTTCCTGAGCAATAATGTTCAAACGATAAAGCTTCGTCTCCAACCTCTTCTTTAAATCAGTAAAAGCTTAAATAGACTCCTCCCAATCAGCAGCTGGATGCTTGGTCTTCATTTCAGAAAGTGCAGTACGCACCCTTTTTAGGCTTACCTTAACCGGTTCAATCAAATCCCGGATATCATTAGTAAAAGCCTTCTCTTCAATAATCTGTTGCTCGAAGTATACCCTCATGGCATACGAAATATTTGAACCACTAGTAAGTTTCATAATCTCGTCCAACACAGGGGTGGCATTTGCATCAGAAGTACTTCCTTGAGAATCTGCCATGGATTGATCTGTTAATAGAAATAAAAAGGTGTTTTTGATTTGGGTAAGATGATCTATTAGTTGGTGATGTTATAAATTATATAATCATAGGCAGGGTATTTATATAACCCATAACAACCACAGTTTTTTATTGGGGCAAATGAAGAGTTGCAAACCATAATTGCAAATAGTCTGAACTCAATGCATGCAGGGAGGAGTATCAAGGAAGCTTCGACAGACACTTATAAATGCGTGTGACAAATTTTTTTTGATGGGCTTAGTTAGTCACATAAAAAAATACTTGTTTAGACAAACTATTATTTAATGTGCTTAGTTAGTCACATAGAAAAATACTTGTTGTGACTAGGTGTAGTGACTTTAGTCATACAAACACTAAAAAATGTGACTCATATCAACATTAGTGAAAATTGAGATTACATTTGGTTCTAAACATTTGTCACATGAATATTTTACTGTGTGACTTTTTCAATGTGTTGGTCACATATAATCCCATTATAATGTGACCATAAATATAATTTAGTTTCACATTTCTCTAATGTTGTGACTATTGGTGTGACAATCCGTCAATTTATCGTCGATATTTTATTCTCAAGTATTATTTAAAAATATTATTTTAATGTTATATTATGAACTCACTCATTTTTGGGAAGAAATTTGGGTTTACGTCTTGAAGTAGCATCGACTACGTCTAAACCGGATAATTCTACGTTACGTGCTTACGTTTACATACACCGCTTTTTGTGACAGTCCGACACTTCAGGAAATAAATTTATCCGTGAATATTATTTTGGAATTTTAATTTGTGTTAGTTCATAAACTCACAAATTTACGAGAAGAGATTAGGACTTACGTGCATAATTTAACGTCCTTTACGACTAAACCGGAAACCCTAGTTTTACGTATTTACGGTTTTAAACTCCGTTTTTGATGAGACAATTTTTATTAGATTCGTTTTGTGCCGTTGATTCATAATTTATAAAAACCTTTTTCGTAAAACGACCCGAGGGCACGCAAATCGAGGAAACTAGAATCGAGGAGTGCCCGTAAATTAATGGAGATGGGACAAGTTTACACTTGCCCACCCCCATACAAGTGGCGGCAAGCTTCAACAACACACCACATGTGTGTCAAATTTTTAAGCTAACTAAGGACACATATCCTTAGTCTTGCACCAAAACCATCCACACCTTAAAACTACTAACTAAAACCATTCTCTCACATAACTCACATGCAAACAACACATACTCTCTCTTTTTCTCTCTATGTGCCGTCCCATATCCTCCAAAAACACCCCATTAGATAAACAATTCAACCATAAATCATATGTATAATTTACATATGATGAAAACCCATTGAAGATGTATTGATTGGAGGTGATCTTAACAACTAGAAAGGAGTTTCTATGGAGTCTTGGGGCTGATTTTACACAAGGAGTTTATGAAGATAGGTGATCTTGAAGTTGATATTGGTGTACTACAAGTTTTTCCAACAAAAGTCAAGATTGATCTTAACTTTCATAATCTTGGTGGTAACAAGATCATCCTTCCCATTTCCTTGTTATTTCTGTAAACGTAAATTGTATTTTCTTCATTTATGCATATGTATATGAGGATGAATGATGATCAAAAGTATTATGTGTGGATCATGTGTTTATAAACTTGGATAAAAAGATTGAAAACTACATGTAAAAGTGGTAAAATCTTGCTTAAATAAGTAGGTTGTATAAAAACAGTAAAGAACCTTATGTTATTCTGATAAAATGGCATAGATGAATTAATATACAGTAAGTTAAAAGACTTGTACATGATGAAGTATAGTCCCCAGTCGGGTCATGAACCCGGCCCACGGGTACTACCCGCATCCGGCCCATTACTGATGGGTTGGATTAATATCATTTAAGCTTATGGGCTTCAATGAACAGTGACCGCATACATGTGTGCGGCCCACTGCCCGGCACGACCGGTACAGGGTTAGACAGAATCATAATCTTATTATGATTAGGATTTTTACCCCAAAGTAGAGGATATACACTCACCATAATTAGAAGATAACAATCAAGCTAATTATGGTACTTATCCTTTGCTTGGGGGCGAAGCATCAGTGACAGCCCATTAGGGTTTCATCGCCTATATAAGGAACCCCCAAGGGTTCCACAAAGGTATTACATTCTATACACTCTCAACTCCCATCCGATTCTTAAACCCTAACCGATTACTTACTCTCACGCTCGAGTCTAATCGTGGGATAAGTTCCCATGGTAAGCCTAACGTGTGTTGCTTTAGTGTGCAGGATCCCAGCAAGATATTTCACTTGGTGCAGGAGCCGGAACCCAGCCAACCCGAATTAAGCCTAATTCGGGTCTAGCAAGGATCATCCAACTTTTGTATCAACAAGTTGGCGCCATCCGTGGGACCCATACACAAAGATAGAGCAAATTTCTTCTCAATCTCTTTCAATGAAGAAAGGACATCCGCAAGGAAATCCCAGGAACACGAATCTTGCGAATCGGAAGTCCGCAAGGGACGGGATACTCATCCCCACTCATTCCCCTAGCAACCAAACAGGTGGACCGAATAACCGGAGCGTTTTCCAGCCCATGGGTGGAATAGTTACTTCCGCTATCACCCCACCACCAACCTCGACCTTGGACAACACTGATCCAGGGAGTGCGCCTAAGCCCCCTAACAAGGAGCCGCGCAGGCCATCGACTGAAGAAGAAGTGGAAGTTGAACCACTTAGTGAGGAAGACCTCGCTCGAGTTCTCACGCAGAACTTTGAGAGGATCGTCCCAGGAATCGCGTCCAGGTTAAACCTAGGGAGGAACCTACAATCTAGGCTCAACTTTGGCAGAGCCGTATCCGGCACCTCCCCTCATACTCAAAAGAAGATGAGGGCACGACCCCAGGAACGAAACCTCTTTGAGGAAACCCCTCAACCTCGGAATGTGTTCGAGCGCATAGGGGATCGTGTTATGCAGGAACTACTACAATCCCGTGAAGAGGGAGATAGATTTGATGACTCAGCCGAACAGCCGGACCTGGAATTAACCAGGAACAATCGCCACACAAGCGTGTGGGATAGGATGAATACCGGGAAGAAGGCTCCTAGCTCTTCTCGCAAGAGCGATCCTCAGCCGAGGAATGGGGCACCGCCCCCTTCCCTCGGTCCCTCAGGAGAGGATTCAGACGACCATCCACCCAAGCGTCGCCGCCCTAGGCTTACTCCTCCACTGCCGTCAGATGATGAGGGGTACTACGATGGCTCCTATTATCGTGAGGCAGAAGAGGAAGATCTCTCCCGCCCATGGTGTGATCCTAATCTCACCTGTCCATGGTGTGATCCCAAAGAAGATCCTTTTACTCTCTACATACGGAATTACTTCGAGGATAAGAAGCGTCGCATGCCAGCGTGCGTCAAGACTTATGATGGGTCTGGTGATCCGGATGATCACCTAAAGATATTTGACACGCAGGCGAAAATCGAACGATGGCCCATGCCTATATGGTGCCAGATGTTCAATTCAACCTTGATCGGCAATGCCTGTGATTGGTTTGAGGGACTTCCCCCCCCCCCCCCCCCCCCCCCCGAAGCAAAAGAAGTATAATAGGGATCCGGTCTCATTGGCAACCGTCAAGCAACAGCCTAGAGAATCTACGGAGGCCTTCACCGAACGCTTCAATGACGAGTGCACGCGCACAAAGACAATGCCGGAACTCCTGAAAATTTCCGATTACATGCATGCCATAACAGACAGGGAATTAATTATACGCCTCAATGACAAGCGACTCGAGAGATATGACGACCTCATGGAAAGCGTCAGGAACTTTATAGAAGGAGAAACCGCGGTAGCCGCGGCCTATCCTACAAAGGGAAATAACTATCGATCAAACGACAAGTCTAGAAGACAGTCGGGGGATCGAAACAACCAAGGCAGTGGAAGGGGCTCGGACTACAAGAGCCAAACAAAGGAGGGCGGTCGGAGGACAAGTTCACTCCCTTAAAGATGTCCTACCGGGAGATCTTGTTGACAGAAAGGGCGAACTTCCCGAGACCTCCTCCGATGACGACTCAGGTGGACCGTCGTCAAGGAAATCGCTTTTGTGAATTCCACAACAACATAGGTCACGACATGGAGGAGTGCATCCAGCTCAAGAAGCACATTGAGTCACTGATCAAGTCAGGCAAACTCAAACATCTTGGCAAGGATTGGAAGGACGGGAAGGATAACAAGAAGCACGATAAGAAGGATCCCCAAAAAGACAAACCTTCGACTATATACATGATCCAATCCTGGAAGCGCCGCACAAGGCAGAAAATTAGTCAAAACTTTTCACGCGACAGAGAAATCTCATTCCCTCCCATCATGGTAAGTGACGTAGCCGATGCACCTCTCACGATTGAGGTAAGCATTGGAACAGACAATGTTCGCCGTATGTATGTGGATGGAGGGTCATCGGCATAAGTACTGTACAACACTGTTTCGTACAGCTACGACCAGAAATAAGAATCCAATTAGTACTGGCCATGTCGCCGCTCATCGGCTTTAGTGGAGACACCATCTGGCCAATAGGACAGCTACGTCTGCTAGTAACCATTGGGAATGAAGAGCATTCCACCATGGCGTGGATGAAATTTATGGTGATACGCTCATACTCTCCATACAATGGGATCATAGGCAGACCAGGTATCCTGTCCATACGGGCAGTACCCTCCACAGCTCACGGAATGATTAAATTCCATATGGAAGGAGGAATTGTCACCATCTATAACTCAATCATTCCACCATGGCGTGGACTCACGACTTGTCGCGAACCACATTCTAGGAGGTCATATATCCAAGGAGGATAACATGGTTCGATACTTGGAGAAAGTCAAGTCACTCATAGCTACTTTCAGCAAGTTTTCTATCAAGCAGGTATCAAGAGGTGAAAACAAGAAGGCAGACGCTCTTAGCAAGATTGCGTCTACAAGTTTCGCCCACTTATCCAAGCAAGTCTTGGTAGAAATACTAAAGGAAAAGTCTATTACGGAAGGGGAAGTCGCAGCTATAGTTGAGGAAGATGGACCTACATGGATGACCCCGATCGTCAGCTATTTAACTGATGAAACCCTTCCGGATGAGGAAAAGGCGGCACGGCGTATCATAAGGAAGTCGCAGCACTTTGAGCTTCGAGATGGTATTCTTTACAAGTGCTCTTTTCTACAGCCGTGGTTGCGGTGTGTTGGGCCACGCCAGGCTACTTATGTGATCAGTAAGATACATGAAGGGTCATGCGGCATGCACGCTGATCCCTGATCTGTAGTGGCACGAGCTCTACGCACAGGATATTATTGGCCCACTATGCATAGGGATGCATGCGACATGATTCGTAAGTGCAGTGACTGCCAAGTGCACAGACCAGTACTGCGACACCCGCAGCAGGAGCTGACACCCATTACATCCCCATAGCCATTCTATAAGTGGGGGATTCACATTGCAGGACCTTTTCCCGTGGTTGCGGGAGGAGTTAAGTTCTTGATCGTCGCAATGGACTACTTTACACGATGGATAGAAGCTAAAGCGGTTAAATCCATTACGGCCAAGCAGGTTAAAAAGTTTGTTTGGGAAAACATCGTGTGTCATTTTGGCTTGGCAGAAGAAATCATCTCTGACAACGGGAAGCATTTCGCGGATAATCCATTCAAGGACTGGTGCGCAGCATTGAATATCATGCGGCGCTTCGCATCTGTTAAACACCCGCAGACAAATTGTCTTGTGGAACGAGCAAATAGAAGCTTAGGTGAAGGCATCAAGGCACGCTTGGATGAACGAAGTGCCAAATGGGTAGATGAGTTGCCACATGTTCTATGGGCACATAGGACTATGATTAAAACAGCCAATGGGGACACTCTATTTGCGCTGGCCTACGGGACTAAAGCTCTTATACCAGTAGAAATTGGAATGCCGACCATCCGCATGGCGGAGGTTAATGTTGTCACGAACGACGAGCAACTCTGGATTAATCTGGACTTGTTGGAGGAAAAAAGAGAAATAGCGGCTATCAAAGAGGCCAAGTCCAAGGCACAGATGAAGGACTATTATGACGCCAAGGTTAAAGGTGTCTCCTTTCGACCGGGAGATTTTGTTTATCGTGCCAACGAGGGAAGTCGAGCGGAGAATACAGGAAAGCTGGGCCCCAAGTGGGAAGGGCCGTATGAGGTTACGGAAGCCTTAGGACGGGGCGCGTACAAGTTGCGTGACATGGATGGCCGCGACCTGGAACGCACATGGAATATCTGCAATCTTAAAAGGTGCTATCTTTGAAAGGCTACGGCCTCCGCATGGACGCTTTGCTATAGTTGGCTTCAATGAAGATCCATGAATTCTCTTTTGTTTTGTTTTTCATGCTTTTTAGGTTCTATTTGTTTTTAGGATTTCCCATTCTTGTCAAAACAAAAATCGTAAACGTTCTAATAAAATTCCGTGGTGCCTAGCTAACTCCACAGCTCGTTCTTGTGCAAATTATTGTCATATCTTTTAGATTCTGTGTGCAAATTATTCTCGTATAGATTTAGTTGTTATTTCAATAATGTGCTATCTTTTATTCACATGCATTCAATCAAAACCGTACATGTACTATTCGCCTCTAGGTGGGGTAAGAGGATTAAGTGAACCTAATAATTCAACTTGTCGCATAAGAGGGATGCAACCCCAGTGACGTGGATCATGTATCCTTACTAGACACCTTTTTTACAAGATGTTGTAATAAGTTTCCATAGGCCGCGCTCACATAGTACTTTACATGGTAAAGACGCACGCCACACGTCTAGTAAAATATAGACTTGGTTGTATTCTGGGTAAGACGTGACATGTCATGCAATGTAGATACATGATATCTAAATAAAATACACAAGTTCCAAATTAAAAACACAAAGTAGACGTGGTCATCACGGACGTACATAAACGTAACGATTTATAACAATATTGTCAGTTCTAGCCGTATACATACACGGACGAATAAAAGCACAAATGTTTACAATGTAAATTACAGAGGAGGTAAGAACTCTCCTATCTCTCTCTTCCCTTCTACAAGCAAGGCGCGGAGGACCTCACCGCGAGCATCTTTTCTACCCTGTGCCCTGGTCATGTTAGCATCCAACGCCTCAGCTAACAGCTTCTCACCTTTCATCACCTTCGAAACAGAGTCGTAGGTGGGCAGGGTCAGTTGGATGGGATCGGCTGTGAGCTTGGACATTATCACCTTATTGGGAGCATCCTTCAGCTACTCTAGCTCATCCAGGAATTGGTGATGGATTTCCCCAAGGGCGGCCATCGATGCGGTCATCTTCTCTTCAGCTAGAGGGTTGTGGTAGGCATGTTGGGTAATGTCTTCCTTCTTGCTTATCAGCTCCACAGCTTTGGTCAAACCCTCGTGCCTACCACGGTCAATGTCGTCCGATACAACATCCGCAAAAGCCTACAACAAGTAAGGAGCCTCCGTTACCTTGCTCACGGCAAGCCGCATTCCCTGGCCGACCATCCATCTACGCCCGACAATGGCTCTAAGCAAGGGAGGGCACAACACTTCGGCACAGTCCGTTGCTATCCTGCTCAGTTCTCCCTCCGCTACCGCAGCTCGCTCTTCCATGATAGTCTGCGCATGGCTAAGTTCGTCCTTAAGCGTATCGCGTTCTTCAGCAATGGTGAAGGCTTGTACTGTTACGTCTTTAGTGGCGGCTTCGGCTGCGGATACCTATAAATAATACTTGAAATTACTACAAGACGATATGGGTCTTATATGAGCAAATGAGTATCAATAGAAGCGTGTAGCTTCTCATAGGATGCAACTAGGAGGGGCCCCAGCTCAGCAATGTGTTCCTCGCGTGCATTGGCATGGTGGGCTTGTTCCTTGACTGTTGATTCCGCAACGACTAAAGCTGCATGCAGGGATGTGATAGTCTTCTCATGCTCTTCCACCAGTTCCTCTCGGTGAGCAATCTACCTATCAGCACGGCTTACATTGGCCAAAGCTTTTTCCAGGCGGTGCTGTGGGGCCGCACCAACTGTCACCTGGTGTGCGGAGGATACATCAAACTGCTCCAGCAGCGTCTCGTGCCCGAGTTCGTCCAAGTCTTGTGCCAGTACTGGAGGAGTGATGTTATTCATAAATTCTCTGCACTAGGACTCCGCCTCTAATCTTGTTAAGCTGGACAAGTTCCAAGTTGGGCGAAGGTTGGTGTCAGGTCCCTCAGGACGTGGCTCCTCTTCATGAGTCACAGGAGGGATGGAGGTCTTAGTGATATCGCGGGTGAGGGTTACCTTTCCACCTCCTTCTCCTGTGCTACTGTCGACGGCTCCGCCCTGTTATTAGAACACACTTATTAGTTTTTGTTTGTGGAATATATCTTGAGGAGTATTGATTGGTACTTTCGTAGTGCCAGTCACGGGTTCCGTGGTAGTAGGAGCCACGGCATTTATAGGGGTCGCTTTCCGGAATTGATCATCAACATGCGGCGAATGGTTGACTTGGGCCGTAGAGATACTGCTTCCCTCTTGGAACTACGGATGGTCCTTCCTTAGTTGCTTTGGGGGAGCGTTGCGTGCCCCTGCCTCAGCCTCCAGGTTCTTCACCACCTTCCTGGTGGTCTTGCGCTTTCTAGATTTGGGCTTTGATGGCTGAGGGGATCTAGACTCCTGTATTGTTTCATCTTCTTCACCCGTGCGATTGTTAGACGGACTGGTGAGTTCTTCTTCTTCATCTTGGTGCGGTACGGCATCCTCCAACAGCAGCTCCTCACCATCTTCATTATGGAAGTCTAGGGCGAGTTCTTGATCACGGGCTCCTCCTCATCATACCGCTGCTCGGTTGTTTCTTCCAGATGGATGGTCATGTTAAAGGTGGCCTCTAGTAAGGGGGGTTCACCTTCTTTCAGTGGTCGTGATCCTTGAGGAACTTTGCTTGGATTGCCTTGGCGTAATAAGCCAAACAGCTTCATCTCTGCGGACATTTGCATACATACGGATTAGTAATTTCATAAGTACTAGAGGACATGTTCACATCTACAGTATAGAAGACCTACCCTGCCTACGCTCGGTCAGAAAGCACGGATATCTATCCTCCCTCTCATAGTAATAGCGGCTGATCCCTACTAGGCAAGGGAAGTGCTCCGGCAGACCCCTATGGAATTCCGTGTAGTGGGTGTCTAATATTTTCAAATCCTTACTACTATAGTCCTTGGATTTGGGAGGATAGTCGACGGGTACCCTGGTTTTGAGAACAAAGGGGGTGGGGAATACTTTCTCATCCACGAAAAAATAATGGCCGTACCAATTCTTAAGGGAATCTAAGGGTTTCTTATAATTCATGGGGGCGGTCGCGGATCGTTTCTTAAACGATAGCCACCCATTTACCAGTTGGGGGGAGTAAAAAACCCTAAATAGATTCACGGTCAGGGTTACCTCACATGTATAGCAGGTAATCTCAAACTGGTTGATCTTACATGCCCCTATGCAGTGAAGTTGGGTTATGCGGAAGAGGACGCGAAGAAGACGGCGTTTCATACTAGTCAGGGCGTATACTGTTATACAAAAATGCCATTTGGACAGAAAAAGCCGGGGCTACATATCAGCGACTTGTTGATAAAGCCTTCGACTCACAGATAGGCCGCAACCTTGAGGTCTACATTGACGATCTAGTCATCAAAAGTCATACGGAGGAGGCACTTCTCCGCGACGTCCAAGAGACTTTTGACACATTGAGGAGGATTAATATGAAACTGAATCCAAAAAATGCACGTTTGGGGCGACCGAAGGGATGTTCCTTGGATACATGATCGATCCGAATGGGATCAAACCCTGCCCAGAAAAGACAGACGCGGTGATACAGTTACCATCTCCTCAGACGCGAAAGGAGGTGTAATCATTAAATGGAAAGCTGGCCGGGCTAAACAGGTTCTTATCAAAGTCCGCGGAGAAATCACTTCCCCTATTCAAAACACTCAAGAAGTGCATCAAGAAGGGAGATTTCCGTTGGACAAAGAAAGTTGAGGAAGCTTTTGGTCAGCTTAAACAACACCTCGCAGCTCTTCCCATGCTAGTAGCACCCCGACCTAAGGAAGAGCTCATCATGTATCTGTCGGCTACACATGGAGAAATAAGTGCAGTACTTATGACGGATAGGGACACAGTCCAGACTCCGGTCTACTTCATAAGTAGAACACTACTAGGGCCGGAGTTGAATTATTCCTCTATGGAGAAATTGGTTTTGGCATTAGTATTCGCCACAAAACGGTTACGCTGGTACTTTCAGGCGCACCCAATTGTGGTTATTACTGATCAACCAATAATGCAAATCATCTCCAGACCAGACGTGGCCGGTAGGCTACAGAAGTGGAGCATTCTGTTAGGAGAGCATAACATCTCTTACAGACCAAGGACAGCGGTCAAAGACCAAATCTTGGCAGATTTCTTAATAGAGAAGCCAGATGAGGACGGACTGGTCGTAAAACGAGAGGAAACTCCAGTAGAGCCATGGGTCTTGTTTACTGACGGATCCTCGTGCACGGACGGGTCAAGAGCTGGCCTCATCCTTACGAATCCAAAAGGAATGGAGTTTACTTATGCTCTACGCTTTGAATTCACATCCACTAATAATGAGGCAGAATATGAAGCGTTGATTACGAGTTTAAAAATCGCCGCTAGAATGGGAGTCCGCAACCTTGAGGCTTACGTGGACTCACGGCTTGTCGCGAACCACATTCTAGGAGGTTATATAGCCAAGGAGGATATCATGGTTCAATACTTGGAGAAAGTCAAGTCACTCATAGCTACTTTCAGCAAGTTTTCTATCAAGCAGGTACCAAGAGGTGAAAACAAGAAGGCGGACGCTCTTAGCAAGATTGCGTCTACAAGTTTCGCCCACTTATCCAAGCAAGTCTTGGTAGAAATAATAAACGAAAAGTCTATAACGAAAGCGGAAGTCGTAGCTATAGTTGAGGAAGATGGACCTACATGGATGACCCCGATCGTCAGCTATTTAACTGATGAAACCCTTCCGGATGAGGAAAAGGCGGCACGGCGTATCAGAAGGAAGTCGTAGCACTTTGATCTTCGAGATGGTATTCTTTACAAGTTCTCTTTCCTACAGCCGTGGTTGGGGTGTGTTGGGCCACGCCAGGCTACTTATGTGATCAGTGAGATACATGAAAGGTCATGCGGCATGCACGCCGGTCCCCGATCTGTAGTGGCACGAGCTCTACGCACAGGATATTATTGGCTCACTATGCATAGGGATGCACGCGACATGATTCGTAAGTGCAGTGACTGCCAAGTGCAAAGACCAGTACCGCGACACCCGCAGAAGGAGCTGACACCCATTACATCCCCATGGCCATTCTATAAGTGGGGGATTGACATTGCAGGACCTTTTCCCGTAGCTGCCGGAGGAGTTAAGTTCTTGATCGTCACAATGGACTACTTTACACGATGGATATAAGCTAAAGCGGTTAAATCCATTACGGGCAAGCAGGTTAAAAAGTTTGTTTGGGAAAACATCGTGTGCCGTTTTGTCTTGCCAGGAGAAATCATCTCTGAGAACAGGAAGCATTTCGCGGATAATCCATTCAAGGACTGGTGCACATCATTGAATATCAAGCGGCGCTTCGCATCTGTTAAACACCCGCAGAAAAATGGTCTTGTGGAACGAGCGAATAGAAGCTTAGGTGAAGGCATCAAGGCACGCTTGGATGAACGAAGTGCCAAATGGGTAGATGAGTTGCCACATGTTCTATGGGAACATAGGACTATGATTAAAACAGCCAATGGGGACACTCCATTTATGCTGGCCTACGGGACTGAAGCTCTAATACCAGCAGAAATTGGAGTGTCGACCATCCGCACGGCGGAGGTTAATGTTGTCACGAACGACGAGCAACTCCGGATTAATCTGGACTTGTTAGAGGAAAAAAGAGAAATAACGGCTATCAAAGAGGCCAAGTCCAAGGCACATATGAAGGCCTATTATGACGCTAAGGTTAAAGGTGTCTCCTTTCGATCAGGAGATTTTGTTTATCGTGCCAACGAGGGAAGTCGAGCGGAGAATACAAGAAAGCTGGGGCCCAAGTGGGAAGGGGCGTATGAGGTTACGGAAGCCTTAGGACGGGGCACGTACAGGTTGCATGACATGGATGGCTGCGAACTGGAACGCACATGGAATATCTGCAATCTTAAAAGGTGCTATCTTTGAAAGGCTACAGCCTCCGCATGGACACTTCGCTATAGTTGGCTTCAATGAAGATCCATGAATTCTCTTTTGTTTTGTTTTTCATGCTTTTTAGGTTCTATTTATTTTTAGGATTTCCCTTTCTTGTCAAAACAAAAATCGTAAATGTTCTAATAAAATGTCGTGGTGCCTAGCTAGCTCCACGGCTCGTTCTTGTGCAAATTATTGTCATATCTTTTAGATTATGTGTGCAAACTATTCTCGTATAGATTTAGTTGTTATTTCAATAATGTGTTATCTCTTATTCACATGCATTCATTCAAAACCGTACATGTACTATTCGCTTCCAGATGGGGTAAGAGGATTAAGTGAACCTAATAATTCAACTTGTCGCATAAGAGGGATGCAACCCCAGTGACGTGGATCATGTATCCTTACTAGACACCTTTTTTACAAGACGTTGTAATAAGTTTCCATAGGTCATGCTCACGTAGTTCTTTGCATGGTAAAGACGCACGTCGCCCGTCTAGTAAAATATAGACTTGGTTGTATTATGGGTAAGACGTGACATGTCATGCAATGTAGATACATGATATCTAAAGAAAATACACAAGTTTCAAATTCAAAACACAAAGTAGACGTGGTCATCACGGACGTACATAAACATAACAAGTTATAACGATATTGTCAGTTCTAGCCGTATACGTACACGGACGAATAAAATGTTTACAATGTAAATTACAGAGGAGTTAAGAACTCTCTTATCTCTCTCTTCCCTTCTGCAATCAAGGCGCGGAGGACCTCACCGCGAGCATCTTTTCCACCCTGTGCCCTGGTCATGTTAGCATCCAACGCCTCAGCTAACAACTTCTCACCTTTCATCACCTTCGAAACAGAGTCGTAGGTGTGCAGGGTCAGTTGGATGGGATCGGCTGTGAGCTTGGACATTATCACCTTATTGGGAGCATCCTTCAGCTACTCTAGCTCGTCAAGGAATGGGTGATGGATTTCCCCAAGCGCGGCCATCGATGCGGTCATCTTCTCTTCAGCTAGAGGGTTGTGGTAGGCATGTTGGGTAATGTATTCCTTCTTGCTTATCAGCTCCGCAGCTTTGGTCAAACCCTCGTGCCTACCACGGTCAACGTCGTCCGATACAACATCCGCAAAAACCTACAACAAGTAAGGAGCCTCCGTTACCTTGCTCACGGCAAGCCGCATTCCCTGGCCTACCATCCATCTACGCCCGACAATGGCTGTAAGCAAGGGAGGGCACAACACTTCGGCGCAGTCCGTTGCTATCCTGCCCAATTCTCCCTCCGCTATCGCAACTCGCTCTTCCATGATAGTCTGCGCATGGGTAAGTTCGTCCTTAAGCGTATCGCGTTCTTGAGCAATGGTGAAGGCTTTTACTATTACGTCTTTAGTGGCGGCTTCGGCTGCGGATACCTATAAATAATACTTGAAATTACTACAAGACGATATGGGTCTTATATGAGCAAATGAGTATCAATAGAAGCGTGTACCTTCTCATAGGATGCAGCTAGGAGGGGCCCCAGCTCAGCAATGTGTTCCTCGCGTGCATTGGCATGGTGGGCTTGTTCCTTGACTGTTGATTCCGCAACGACTAAAGCTGCCTTCAGGGATGTGATAGTCTTCTCATGCTTTTCCACCAGTTCCTCTCGGCGAGCAATCTTCCTATCAGCACGGCTCACGTTGGCCAATGCTTTTTCGAGGCGGCGCCGTAGGGCCACACCAACTGTCACCTGGTGCACGAAGGATACATCAAACTACTCCAGTAGCGTCTCGTGCCTGATTTCGTCCAAGTCTTGTGCCAGCGTTGGAGGAGTGATGTTATTCATAAATTCTCTGCACTCGGACTCCGCCTATAATCTTGTTAAGCTGGACAAGTTCCAAGTTGGGCGAAGGTTGGTGTCAGGTCCCTCAAGACGTGGCTCCTCTTCATGAGTCACGGGAGGGGATGGAGGTCTTAGTGATATCACGGGTGAGGGTTCCCTTTCCACCTCCTTCTCCTATGCTACTATCGACGACTCCGCCCTGTTATTAGAACACACTTATTAGTTTTTGTTTGTGGATTATATCTTGAGGAGTATTGATTGGTACTTACGTAGTGCCAGTCACGGGTTCCGTGGTAGTAGGAGCCATGACATTTACAGCGGTCGCTTTCCAGAATTGATCATCAACATGCGGCGAATGGTTGACTTGGGCCGTAGAGATACTGCTTCCCTCTTGGAACTGCGGATGGTCCTTCCTTAGTTTCTTTGGGGGAGTGTTGTGTGCTCCTGCCTCAGCCTCCAGGTTCTTCGCCACCTTCCTGGTGGTCTTGCGCTTTCTAGATTTGGGCTTTGATGGCTGAGAGGATCCAGACTCCGGTATTGTTTCATCTTCTTCACCGGTGCGATTATTAGCTGGACTGGTGAGTTCTTCTTCTTCATCTTGGTGCGGTACGGCATCCTCCAACAGCAGCTCCTCACCATCTTCATTATGGAAGTATAGGGGGACTTCTTGATCACGGGCTCCTCCTCATCAGACCGCTGCTCGGTTGTTTCTTCCAGAGGGATGGTCATGTTGGCGGTGGCCTCTAGTAAGGGGGATTCACCTTCTTTCAGTGGTTGTGATCCTTGAGGAACTTTGCTTGGATCGCCTTGGCGTAATAAGCCAAACAGCTTCATCTTTGCGGACATTTGCATACATACAGATTAGTAATTTCATAAGTACTTTAGGACATGTTCACATCTACAGTATAGAAGACCTACCTTGCCTACGCTGGGTCAGAAAGCATGGATATCTACCCTCCCATAGTAATAGCGGCTGATCCCTACTACGCAAAGGAAGTGCTCTGGCAGACCCCTATGGAACTCCGTGCGGTGGGTGTCTAATATTTTCAAATCCTTACTACTATAGTCCTTGGATTTGGGAGGATAGTCGACGGGTACCCTGGTTTTGAGAACAAAGGGGGTGGGGAATACTTTCTCATCCACGAAAAAATAATGGTCGTACCAATTCTTAAGGGAATCTAAGGGTTTCTTATAAGTCATAGGGGCGGTCGCGGATCGTTTCTTAAACGATAGCCACCCATTTACCAGTTGGGGGGAGTAAAAAACCCTAAATAGATTCACGGTCAGGGTTACCTCACATGTATATCATGTAATCTCAAACTGGTTGATCTTACATGCCCCTATGCAGTGAAGTTGGGTTATGTGGAAGTCGTAGTAGATCTACTAAGAACCTAGATAGGGGGATGCGGTAGTTACCCGAGTCAAATAGACGCGTATACACGCCTATCTTTTCCTTCGGAGCATCTGTAATCGCTTCACCGTCAACTGGATAGGTCGGATGTACGCTTTCAGGAATATAGTACTTAGACAAAAAGTCTATGTATTTCTCCGCAGGCATCACATTGAGGACATCCGTAATAATAGGATTATCCGTCACCATGTTTTATAAAAAGGATTAGAGAGGCGTGATGATCTAACCTGTGGTGGAGAAAATCCGTGGGATAAGAAGAGAAGGTATGAAGGAATGAGCTCAAGTATGACAATGGCAGAAAAGAGTATAAACTGTGTGCATACATAGTAGCACCCACCAACCCTTTTATAGGGTTGCCTCGATTTACGAGGTAGCATGGATGTTCGCCACGTGTCAACCACTATGCCCATCTAACGGATGGGATTTCTGACACTTCTAAAGCGTCAGAAGGGACCCACAGGTCACTTCTTGACAGTTTTGCGTGGCTCAAGGGTGGGACTGTTTGGCGTACTTTTACAGGCATGCGTCCGACTAATAACTACCATTAATGCATTCATTAAAGTTGTCCCGGTCGGCTTATTTTGGAATGCGGCCGTATTGGCAGCAACAAAGACTACATGACAATGATTAGTCTAGAGGTTATGCCTACGGCTGTAACAACTAGACTGGGGGACATGATGATGTATAGTCCCTAGCCGGGTCATGAACCCGGCCCACGGGTACTACCCGCATCCGGCCCATTACTGATGGGTTGGATTAATATCATTTAAGCTTATAGGCTTCAATGAACAGTAACCGCATACATGTGTGCGGCCCACGGCCCGGCACGGCCGATACAGGGCTAGACAGAAACATAATCTTATTATGATTAGGATTTACCCCAAAGTAGAGGATATACACTCACCATAATTAGAAAATAACAATCAAGCTAATTATGGTACTTATCCTTTGCTTGGGGCCGAAGCATCGGTGACAGCCCATTAGGGTTTCACCGTCTATATAAGGAACCCCAAAGGGTTCCACAAAGGTATTACATTCTGCACACTCTCAACTCCTATCTGATTCTTAAACCCTAACCGATTACTTACTCTCACGCCAGAGTCTAATCATGGGATACATTCCCATAGTAAGCCTAACGTGTGTTGCTTTAGTGTCCAGGATCCCAGCAAGATATTTCACTTGGTGTAGGAGCCGGAACCCAGCCAACCCAAATTAAGCCTAATTCGGGTCTAGCAAGGATCATCCAGCTTTTGTATCAACAGTACACTTGTGAGAGTTGGCCATACAATAGAATCTTTATAATGAGTGAGATATGATCAAAACAAAATTGAAGTGCAAATCTGAGTACTCTGTTTTGGATGGACTGTTAGGGACATTTAGATATAGATTGAGCAGTAGCTAAAGCTGAGTTAATTGTAGCACATATCATGTAGTTTATGGTGACCAAAAATGAGCTTCTATATCCTTGTAGAACTCAAGATATGGTAAAAATGGTGAAAGTGAAAATAATAATCAGATTTGTGAAATAAAAGTATATAGTATAATATTAGCACTCAAGTAAATATAATATAAAATGTAAACTTAAAACCCACTAACTTATATATTACATATAAATAAATATGTACATTTATAAATAAATGATACATTTTATAAAAATGGCAATTTGATAAGTTTTATAAGTTATAAAACTATAAACATGAGTTTTACGTCTTTTCGGCTAAAACCGTAAAATTAACGTTTTCGTCAATTAATACTTAGACGGTCGGACCCGTCTAATTTAAATTTTTTATAACTCATATACTGATGTATAAGTACATATTACAAGTAAAAACCGATAAAACCCGAGCTTTATAACATATGGACATTAACGGGCCAAATTAGCCTTATTGGACTATTAACCCAACTAATTTGGCTAAACACTAATGGACTTACTCATTGGGCTTAACCCACTTGGGGCCAACATGTAAGCATAGGGCTGATAATATAAGTATAAATGGACTAATATAAAGAGTTGAACTTATAATGGCCTTATTGGGCCTCAATATAGAATTGGATTGAAACTAGTATAACTAGTCAAAAATTTGACTAACACATAACACTATAATGTGTATGAAGATATACAATCCCACTTGATCATCATCATACTTATGATATCATCATATATATACATAGCCATTATTTTTATAAAGTCATTGGACAAGAGTCTAAGACAAGTATTATTTGTCTAGGTTTCCGTGATTGAAGCACGTACCGTACATCCATATCGCCGATAATCCGCCTTTCCCAATCAACGTGAGTTCATAGCCTCGCACTCTTTTAAATGTGTTTATGAAATGTTTTATAAACCCGCGAGGGAGATAATATGTTAGTTTTAATAAAATAGGACACCAGTTGTCCCGATTGTTTGTTTATTGATTTGGACCGAATGATTGTATGACCCGATGAATGATTATATGACCCGATGTATGAAATAAAACGGATTATTAAAGTTAGGTTATGTCACTAAAAGTCCCATTAGCATGAACTATGAACTACCGGAATTTGGTAGACGCTTATGCATATAATAGTACTATTTAGGGAAGATCACCCCAGTTCGCGCCTTGACGGTTGATCCCCGTCGTGCCACATTGATTGGTAAGCGAATTTATGTATGAGAATATTTATATAAGCTTGATTATTGTAACGACACGCTGTTTTAGATGGGCAAATGAGTTTCGGGTTAGCTACGTTGTTCGTTATAGTAAGGTAGCAATGTCATGTGGCTTATAATAATCCAAATAACAAAAATACTGCTATACGCATTGAATTACAATATATTGCCTGACTAGCAATACGGGGTCTTATTATTGATATTATGTTCGTTTTTGGTTTTACATAACAATTTTCTTATAACAGATTTTATTAAACTCTATACAACGTTATAAAACGTATTGTATGATGTTTTTACGACAATGGTTCGTATAATGGATTTGAAGGTTGAAGCCTGTATTATGATTTACGACTAAGATTTGTATAAAATGTTTTTGGCTTATTTTATGGCCTACTACAAGGATGTGTACAAAATGATTTTCGGTAATAATTTTATACCGATGATATATTAATGGATTTCATTAGACTCTATGAATTCACTCGGCGTTTTCGCTGACCTTTTCTTTTAACATGTTTTATCTCAGGTACTTGAAGGTAATTCTCGGGAAGACGACAAGAATTTATGGCCCGCACTTAAATAACAATTTCCATTCAAATGCTTTGTAAAACTTGAATGAAATACTATGACTTGGGACCTATGTAATTTGATATTTATGAATGGAAAATGCTTTATTATTAAACGACGTGATTTTTAAGCGTTGTCTATGATTTGAGTAATGTGCTATCCCGTAACACCAACGACTCTTCCACTGAATAAAGTATGAATATTTGGGGGTGTTATAGTTTGGTACCAGAGCTGTCGTTATAGAGAACGAAAGATTTTTAAAACTAAGGTTTTGAATAAAACATTTCAAAATCTTTTAACCATAAACATTTTCTCAAAATGTCTAAAAATCTTTTGACTATAAGGGTGCCGAAGAATTCCCGAGTTACCGACAAGGCCAGACTGAGAAGTATTATTTTAATATATATAACTTGGATTTTATATATGTTGTAATTTGATTACATGATTGTTTGATGATTATTTTTATATTTATACGAGGTATTTATACAACGTAGATTGTCACAAGAAACCCTATCTCCCCTAACAAATCAATCGAAGCTATTTATATGGGAATTCTAGCTATTCCAAATCTAAACCAAGTTGTGGATATTTATGATTCCAACAAAATGGTTGATATTCGTAAAAATGTTGATAGTAGTTGATTATGATCCTAAAGAAGAATTGGCGAGATTAAATCTGATATCGATGTCATGACGATCTTTCCTTATTGAGTGGAGTTTGAAAAAACGTTACCACCTAGAAAGGTGTCATCTGATTCAGTGTTACCCAATTCTTAAATTTGAAATCGAAAGGGTGAATGTTGCACTTGAAGCTGTCATTGGAACCATTACCCAAAAGTCTCATGCCACTAGTACCTTTCCGATAAGTCTTATTGAATGTGAGAGTCATTTCATACTAGTGACTCATTTGATAACTATTGTTGTAAGAGCTATAGGATTGGAAATTAAGTGTTTTTCATGTCGAACTTTTATTGCCCTTTCAAGGTCTAAGTATAAGGTTGAAAGTATTGGAGAATGAGGTAGGATATCGCATTCAGTATGATTTGGTTTAAACTTGAATAAAGTAAAATTTTACTCGTATGGAATATGAGATTGTTAAGAGGAAGTCGTTAAGTCATGTGATTGAATTATAAGGTTTTAAAGGATTGATGGTTCGTGTTAAGGGTTGTTCCAAGGCCATTGTCCAATGACGAGGGTGCCCAGTGTCCAAGAAATAAATCGAAGTAATCGTCTTCTGGATTGGGACCGATGGATCTTTCGGGACATGTGGAACACCTAATGACTATTGTAGATTAGTATTCATTATGGTATCTTTTAAAAATCCCTAAGTTAACTGAGACATCAGTCGGTAGGATGAGTTCTTGGAATTGTATGACATAGTGACACGTAATATGTTACGGTACAATTTTGACTTGTTTGTGATTAATGAAAAGACTACCTTTGATTGCTAAATTTTGCATGTATCGATGTTATCTATCTTTTATTGCTTCATCCTAATGTTCGCATTAGTGATGCACCCATTGAACAAGTACTCATCTCGAAATAAGTTACGTTGTAGATTATTATTTTTATATTCCTGAGTGCCATCGAGGTCATGAACCTCCTGATTATCTGGCTAAAGCTCATTTCCTATCATATAGTAGTTAGTTCTTGGTGAACAACTTTGCATCACTCTTTTTGTAGATCACTCATTGTTTTTATAAGTTAAAACAGTATCCCTTGAGAAAAATTAGATTTTCATCACCATATGGGTTATTTAAAGTGAGACTTATAAATAATCATTATCAAAATAAAGTTGTTTATGAAACACCTTGGAAAACTTAATTGTTTCCATAACAAAGAACATCTCTGTAAATTCATTTTGATTCTTATTCCAGAATTAAACATGAAATTAGTTTTTATTTTAAACATGATGACAAAGTTTTGACGAACTGAGTATTACATCGTTAATCCTAAAATTGTATAGAGTTACGCGCCTACATACAATTTGGAAGGGACCATGCAAGGCTGATTAGTAGTCACCATGAAATTATTAATAAACACTAAATTTTCTTTGAAGTTGTGAAAGATTAAATTTTATGGGATCTGCAAGAAGTGTAAAAATAGGGACATAGTGTTAGGGACACCTACATATGTGCCCGTACTATTTATTCTTCTGAATTGAATTTACTCATCTGTGGATATTGTCTTAACTGACAATTGATATCCCCTCCTTGTCCAATCCTCCTGTGGTGTGATTCTTTGGAAAAGTATCTGATTACCAAGTGTTGATAACTTTAACACCCCCAAATTTATACGCAGCGGAATACATCTTTGGGTGCTAAACAATGATACAACAACACAAATTTATAAAGAACGACTCGAAAAGAGACGTTTTAGATTTATCGTTCCTAAAACATTTGTCAGAGTAGCGTAGTCCCAAGACATCGTAACCAAAGTACAACCAAAACAAAAGATTTAAATTGTTTTGATTACAAGGAACGACAAATATTCAAAGAGTTTATATTGCAAAGTAGTGCACAACATTCATTCCCGTGGCTTCCAAGCTTCTCCCTTCCTGATTACCTGAAATACATGTGAGAAAATCATCAGCAAAAATGCCGAGTGAATCTATAGGTTTATATAATCATTTTTGAACACAAGTAGAGATTATAAGTTTGTGGCATGCTTATAAGCATCAAATAATAATTTGCATCAACAATGATAATTGTATATAGCATAAATTGCAATAAGCTCATGCAACCGAGCCCTTAGACACTCCCATATCAGTCTAATAAGACGAGAGATTTATTAATTGTCGGTTACCTCCAGATTATTGGTACATTGCCGTATACCTGACTTCTCAATACAATATGTTCAAACAGTGTGGAGGCCGGGCCTAATCTTCTATGACAAGTCCACAAAAACTGAACCGGGGCGGCTTCCCCCATAGATCTATTAATTGTACTAGCGGTTAACCCATCATAGGATAATTAACGGTCCATAATTGAGGTTTTAACAAAGGCAATCACTTAATGCAATTTAAAGGCAACCACGGATCCATTCATAGAGGGACAAAGCATACCATAAAAATCTTGTGTTCTAAGTTTATAAAACATGTATTCCCCCTCGGGGGTTTAAAATCATTTAATAACTAGTATAAAGCGAGACTATAGACTCACCTTAGCCAATAGTGGTAATGAGACGATCGCCGACGATAGATGATGCCTTTCAAACACGAGAACCGTAACCTATCAAATGAGGTGCGTTCATTAATAATAGACTCGAGAAATAAACCATACATAAGAATATAAAACTCGACTCATAAAATCACGACAAACTCGAGAGAAAACGATACAAGTGATACTATTACCCTCTCCTATATATTCGTTTTGTTATTCTATGTCTTTAATAAAAATCTGTCGGAACATACCGAATGTCCAAACCGTTTTCCCATACTTAGACATTTCAAATTTTTATGATACTACTCAGAGAACTTACTTACTATATATAGAAAGTCCTCTCAAAAGCCCATTAAAAGATTTTACTTCTAAAGTTCCCTGCCCGACTCATCTTTGAATCACAAAATCCGGACAGTTTAGCGACCTTGACTTACGAAACCATTTTGACCATTCTAAACAACTCCATTTGTAAAACCGCCACTTGATTCTAAAAATAGACTCAAAATACAAACTTGGAGCCTGAGATCAGCCCTTGAATCATTTTGAAACTCATTTTATAGTCCCCGAGATTCGATCCAAATATCGACAACAATTTTCGGATTGTGTCAACACTCGTCTCCCGGTACACGAAAATCAAACTAGTGTATCTTTCACCTCGTTTGGAGTTGGAAGGCCTACTTTATATCAAATCGAAGCTAACGAAATTCTCTACGACATAATCCCATAATAACAAACTATATTCAGACTTAAGATTTCCGAAAATGACCTCAAACCTACTTCCCAAAATTGACTATTAAAATCTTTTGCAAAATTATGTTTTTGATCAATTCCAACAACTTTTATCATCATTCTAACATCCTAATATCACCATAAACAAATCCTAACACTTGTATCATCATCAAAATCAAAACAAAAAAATTAAAAATATATTTTCTTTACAAAAATAACATGATCTACACATGATTATCACTAGATAATCACATGCAACATCATCTAACAACTTTACTCACCAAGATTCTTGATCAAAATTTCAAAGTTCTTGCATGTTGATGAAAATGGTATCAAAATGTAGCCCTTTAAAAATCTAGGATGGGACTTTGATTGGTTTTTGAAGATTCAAACAAGAAATTAAGAAGATTGAAGGTTTTGGTGATGGGGTTCTTGGTGTTGTATGGCAAAGAAAGAGAGAAAGGAAGGAGAAAGTGATTTTTTTGATAAAAAAATGTGATGTAGTTAGTGGGAATTTTATATATAGTGTATGGTTAGGGTAGTTTTTGCCAATTTGTGATAGTTTTGGTCCAAAATGTAATAAAATAGTTTAAAAGGGTGGAAATTATAAATTGTAAATTTTGAAATATTTACGAGACTCGGGTTTCGTAAAAATACTAAAAAGTTTAAACGCACACGAAAAATAATAATATAACGACTCGATACGTAATTGAAACGATATCGTCGAAAGTATTAAATATCGAAACTATCGATAATAAAATATAAATTTTTTGGAATCCGTCGGTATCGCGATCACTAGTAGTCCTCGTTGCTCGTCAAAATATTAAAATATAATATTTAATATCGGTTTCAACTTAAACTGTTAAACATAATAATATTTAGCGTTATAAAATACTTCAAAATAATTGAAAATATAATTAAATTATGACCTTATTTTTTCGTGTTTTACATCCTCACCACGTTAAGGGAGCGACGTCCCGGCGCTCAACTCGCCTCATACACGAGTTGTTCACTACCCGGAAGGATGAGGGCATTCCTTATAAAGAAGTCTTCACGTTCCCACGTGAATCTCGATCCACGATCTCCTCTGGTTCTTTTACAAAACGCAACTTGTCGTCAAGTGGTATTTCACCAAAACGGAATAAATAAATCCTTATCCACCAGTCACCCGTCAAGTTCGACACATGAAAATTTTATGAATCACACGAAGCTCATTCGAAGACAAGAATAGGTGACAGGATTTTCGGGTAAGTCCAGTTAAAAAAGAATGTTGCAATTTAAAGGATAACCACTGGCCGGATAGCCATGGACATATATCAAAACGAATTAACAAGAAAAACATTTTCGTCATCGGAGGGTGCTCACACGCGGGTCCTCACTCAAAAGATAATACAAAGACACCATCTCACTTTCGCCAACGCGCATTAAAGTCTTAATAAACATCGTCGTTGAAAGTCAAAAAGATATTACATAATATGTGTTCTACATGATCGGACGTCATCGGATGATGCCGTCTCAAGTTCTCAAAACTTACGATTATTTGACTAGATCACACACCACATAAGTACATAAAAATAAAAGGTCGAACAATAACATCAAGTATAGATTTCCATCGTTAATCATCGAGAAAACCTTGAACGAACCCTTGATAATAACCACTTGATCTCTAGAGTCTTTCCACTTACGGTGTCGGCTTCAACATACTCCTCGAGGTTGTAACAAATTTATTAACTCCATTAATTAAGAGATTCGGTCCTCAATCATTCCACAAGTACACGCATAAATCCTGGTGACACTTATCGTTTCTTCTTATACACTGCTTCCCGAGATTCATTTCAAACTCAGAATAAAATAGTGATCTTCAATACGAGGATCAAAACGAGACAAAAATAAATTCAATAAACGCATAAATGGGCATGATGTGGTAAAATGATTTAAGATTGACGATCGACGAGGGATCTCGAATCACGTAACCGTAAAACATAATAATTCGCAATACTAGAAAAATGAGAGCGAAGAATGAATTAAATATTAACATTAAAATAAAGTTTGTCACAATTATCCGTCCCGGATTTGTATTACCTTAAAACTCAGTTGAGGTACCTTCTTGATAAAGATGATATATTAAAATAGAAGTTAAATAGCTTCATAATTTATTTTGGTTGTCTTAAGAAACTTTGAAAGAATGACATAAATTTATTAATTAAACTCATTTTGATGGTTACGATTTAGAAAATATAATTTCCAAATTAAATCATTATCAGGAATATAAATTAAACCGATAATTTCATTACATTTGAAGTAAAGTATGATAAATCAATTAGTTCAAAAGATAGAGCATAATTTCATTTTAAACATTAGTTTTAGTTACACAAAATATGATGTATAAATTTGACCTTTTACTTGTGATGGTTATTTCGATAACTGAAAATCATTGGAAAATATATAAACATAAAAATTTTATAATATGTTGTAGAAATACATAAAGGTGTTTATTATTTCAAAATAAACATGGGATATATTCGGGTTTCGAAATGTGACAAGATAACAAACGAATACGAATGGAAATAATGGTCAACAATTAGTACTAAATCAGCGGTACAAAAGAGGATGAAACAAATGTCGTATGAATTCTTAAAGAGAATAATAAAATAAAGGTGTTGATGGTAAGACGATAAGAAATAATAGGTTAAACAAGTTGTAAATTTTGTTAGTGCGGTCGATGGTTCACCAATATCAGTTCGTTAACTTAGCGGTGATCGATACATGATCGGAAATAAGATCCATACAAAAATTTTAATAAAATAAAATTCCTAATAGTCACTTGTAATTAAAATAAATCAAATGAACGATGTTAGTGTTTAAAGAGAGTCAAAGCACGGTTCACAAGAGTGGATTTCGAGACAAAGGAGAGTGACGGACGTCATCCCGGATATACGGAAATCACTCTAGTGATAATTCATTATTCACGTGCGGAGACATTCCAAAGATCTACCCAGTCGCATAAAGAAGATTGGACAAGAAGGAAGGATAAAACATCGAGACTTTCAAGTCTTTTATCAACAGTCAGTAATTAGACGAGCAGTCAAAATAATTCAGTTATAAGACAAAATGAAGTAACAAGTAGAAAACGATCGTCGAGTAAAAACGTACTTACAATCACGTAATTCGTTTAACAAAAGGTAAGAAAACATATGCGGATGCATAGAAATTGTGCTACTTGCATAAAATATAAAGGTTTTCAAAACTTCTTTTCAATTTATTTCATTTTATTTATCTTTATCATAATTACAAGTAAAAAGTTGATTATCATCAAGATTTTTAAGTGGACTACTATTCAGCCTAGCATGGCTCCATCTAAATTAGACATAGGTGATCAGGCCATGTATAATTTAGGAATAGCAATGCAGTGCTCAGTTTCGTCGAAAAGTATTACGTTTCTTATGTTTATATATAAACCATGCCATTTGTAAAATGGAATTTAAAAATAGTTTATAAATTTATAGGATACAAGTAATTTGTGAGATACTTAATAAGCAACTTTTTTTTTGGTAAAAGGGTAATGACCCCGGTAAATAGAACCAAAAAAAGTGTTGAAGTACAAGGAATGTGGCTGAAATACCACATTAACCGCAAGCTACAGGCAGCTTGTTAAACAAAATGTTTATGACAGGCCATAAACATTAACTAGTCTAGAATACTGGAAATATATAAACTAGATAAAAACCAAGACGATAACATAAAGTTACGAGAAAAAGTATTTTATCTTACTAAAAGTATTTTATAAGACCAAAGTAAAAATAATTGGTGAAAATAATCGTAAAACAATATCAGATTTATTTATAATATGACATTATGACAACGTATAAAGTAGTCAAAGTTTTGCAAAAAGTGGCAAATAGTAGCTCATAAAACAACCAATGAAATGGTTACAAGTTGTTAAGTTTTCAAAGGGTTATAAGGTTTAGACGAAAACGTCATGAGATACGCGATAAGAATGTCAACGAAGAATGTGAAGGCAAAACTTCAAAACTCAACTCAATTCAGTGGAAGGTTAGAAGAAAAATAAAAATAATATCGAATGACAAAAGAGTCATATATATACAAAGAGTAAATCAATCCATATGTGTATTCTATGTAAGATACTTGACACAACATGCTTTTAAGAAAGTATATTATTGATTTTCAAATTACACCATTAATCCGATAATTGCTAATCCTGTAATGTTTCTATTTTTAATCATTTTCACATGCAACTAGTATTAGTTAGTTGTAAAATAATATTCGTTAAAATTTTACGATCTCAAATGAACTCAAAACTTCTTAGAAACGTTTAAAACCCATGTTCTGAATTTTTCTATCAGATTTAACTTTTAATATGAGCCGATTAATTGACCCGATAAACGACATCTCCAAGACTCGGAGTCTAAAGCATTTTGATACAAAACGACGTTTCAGACAACTTTCTAATTTTGCCCGAGACCTGAAACCCAATGTAAAATGACTAAAATACCCCCTGTAAGTTCTGTGCCGGTTTGACTATTTTATTTTTAAAAACACAGGTTTTACTTTTAAGTTTTGACCTGTTTATACACCCCCTGCAGTTTCTCCATTAAATATATTTTTCGACACTTTCTAACGGCTCAAAATATATACATACACACATGTCTTGTGGATTTTACAATAATGAAAAGTAAATCTCATAATGAGCATCAAATAAAATGTAGCATAATGAATGACATAAGATGCTTCAAGGTATTCAACACGAAATTTAGGAAGCAAAACGGTGAATGACGTTACCAAGATATAAGCGAACAATACACTTCGGAGTCGATACATATAAATGTCAACGAATTAAATCTTCACATGTAGTATAAAACGGTGATAAAAATAACCAAAATATTATGAAAACCATGATATTATTCAACACGATTATAGGAAATGTTTCAAAATGTGTGACTCACACGATAGCGGTTAGTCTATTCCAAGGACACATTGAGCTACACAATGGTCTAGACACTACGTTTCAAGACGTCCAAGCACAAACAGCCGAAAGACGATTTGGATATCTATATAGATATCACAAAGGGTTAAACAATGAAAGTAACGTGCGCAGATGAAGGTATGTAAGGTCATAATATAAAATTTGTAATAAAAGCAATTTAAATACTTCAAAAATAAATACAGAAAGATCTTGAAAATTCAATGTATTTATTTAAGTTAATCATTAATAAATGATAAACTTTTATCGAAAAGTTTAACGACATAAATATATATATTGATTAAAGGGATCCTAGATATAAATATATATCCGTAAATGGATCATAGTATTTATTTATAAATACTTGGAAATAAGGTATACGTAATAACGTATACTAAAATTGTAATCTCAGAAGTAGCTTGAACTTGAAGTCACGCGAAATCATGTGCACCGACTCTTTGAAAAAAAAAAAAAACCGACAGTTATAGTTAAGGTTTTTAGAAAAAGACCTAGTTCTCTATAACTCATGGCTCTGGTACCAATCTTAAACACCCCCAAATTTATACGCAACGGAATACATCTTTGGGTGCTAAACAATGATACAACAACACATAATTTATAAAGAACGACTCGAAAAGAGACGTTTTAGATTTATCGTTCCTAAAACATTTGTCAGAGTAGCGTAGTCCCAAGACATCGTAACCAAAGTACAACCAAAACAAAAGATTTAAATTGTTTTGAACAAAAGGAACGACAAATATTCAAAGAGTTTATATTGCAAAGTAGTGCACAACATTCATTCCCGTGGCTTCCAAGCTTCACCCTTCCTGATTACCTGAAATACATGTGAGAAAATCATCAGCAAAAATGCCGAGTGAATCTATAGGTTTATATAATCATTTTTGAACACAAGTAGAGATTATAAGTTTGTGGCATGCTTATAAGCATCAAATAATAATTTGCATCAACAATGATAATTGTATATAGCATAAATTGCAATAAGCTCATGGAACCGAGCCCTTAGACACTCCCATATCAGTCTAATAAGACGAGAGATTTATTAATTGTCGGTTACCTCCAGATTATTGGTACATTGCCGTATACCTGACTTCTCAATACAATATGTTCAAACGGTGTGAAGGTCGGGCCTAAGCTTCTATGACAAGTCCACAAAAACTGAACCAGGGCGGCTTCCCCCATAGATCTATTAATTGTACTAGCGGTTAACCCATCATAGGTTAATTAACGGTCCATAATTGAGGTTTTAACAAAGGCAATCACTTAATGCAATTTAAAGGCAACCACGGGTCCATTCATAGAGGGACAAAGCATACCATAAAAATCTTGTGTTCTAAGTTTATAAAACATGTATTCCCCCTCGCGGGTTTAAAATCATTTAATAACTAGTATAAAGCGAGGCTATAGACTCACCTTAGCCAATAGTGGTAATGAGACGATCGCCGACGATAGATGATGCCTTTCAAACACGAGAACCGCAACCTATCAAATGAGGTGCGTTCATTAACAATAGACTCGAGAAATAAACCATGCATAAGAATATAAAACTCGACTCATAAAATCACGACAAACTCGAGAGAAAACGATACAAGTGATACTATTACCCTCTCCTATATATTCGTTTTATTATTCATTGTCTATAATAAAAATCTGCCGGAACATACCGAATGTCCAAACCGTTTTCCCATACTTAGACATTTCAAATTTTTATGATACTACTCAAAGAACTTACTTACTATATATAGAAAGTCCTCTCAAAAGCCCATTAAAAGATTTTACTTCTAAAGTTCCCTGCCCGACTCATCTTTGAATCACAAAATCCGGACAGTTTAGCGACCTTGACTTACGAAACCATTTTGACCATTCTAAACAACTCCATTTGTAAAACCGCCACTTGATTCTAAAAATAGACTCAAAATACTAAACTTGGAGCCTGAGATCAGCCCTTGAATCATTTTGAAACTCATTTTATAGTCCCCGAGATTCGATCCAAATATCGACAACAATTTTCGGATTGTGTCAACACTCGTCTCCCGGTACACGAAAATCAAACTAGTGTATCTTCCACCTCGTTTGGAGTTGGAAGGCCTACTTTATATCAAATCGAATCTAACGAAATTCTCTACGACATAATCCCATAATAACAAACTATATTCAGACTTAAGATTTCCGAAAATGACCTCAAACCTACTGCCCAAAATTGACTATTAAAATCTCTTGCAAAATCATGTTTTTGATCAATTCCAACAACTTTTATCATCATTCTAACATCCTAATATCACCATAAACAAATCCTAACACTTGTATCATCATCAAAATCAAAACACAAAAATTAAAAA
This sequence comes from Glebionis coronaria, assembly GCA_025667525.1. Classification (NCBI taxonomy): domain Eukaryota; kingdom Viridiplantae; phylum Streptophyta; class Magnoliopsida; order Asterales; family Asteraceae; genus Glebionis; species Glebionis coronaria. The sequence goes on from CM046877.1 coordinate 332,720,881, forward strand.
TATATTTTCTTTACAAAAATAACATGATCTACACATGATTATCACTAGATAATCACATGTAACATCATCTAACAACTTTACTCACCAAGATTCTTGATCAAAATTTCAAAGTTCATGCATGTTGATGAAAATGGTATCAAAATGTAGCCCTTTAAAAACTTAGGATGGGACTTTGATTGGTTTTTGAAGATTCAAACAAGAAATTAAGAAGATTGAAGGTTTTGGTGATGGGGTTCTTGGTGTTGTATGGCAAAGAAAGAGAGAAAGGAAGGAGAAAGTTGTTTTTTTGATAAAAAAATGTGATGTAGTTAGTGGGAATTTTATATATAGTGTATGGTTAGGGTAGTTTTTGCCAATTTGTGATAGTTTTGGTCCAAAATGTAATAAAATAGTTTAAAAGGGTGGAAATTATAAATTGTAAATTTTGAAATATTTACGAGACTCGGGTTTCGTAAAAATACTAAAAAGTTTAAACGCACACGAAAAATAATAATATAACGACTCGATACGTAATTGAAACGATATCGTCGAAAGTATTAAATATCGAAACTATCGATAATAAAATATAAAATTTTTGGAATCCGTCGGTATCGCGATCACTAGTAGTCCTCGTTGCTCATCAAAATATTAAAATATAATATTTAATATCGGTTTCAACTTAAACCGTTAAACATAATAATATTTAACGTTATAAAATACTTCAAAATAATTGAAAATATAATTAAATTATGACCTTATTTTTACGGGTTTTACAATAACCGACTGGATGTATCGACGTTCCTATCATTTCTTTTGATTAGATTTCATTTGAATGACCTGGGTAACGATCCGAGGAGCTTTCGAATGCGTACTCAATTCATGAAAACATGGGATAGAGTCATATTCGTTAATGTTTTCGTCTGTATTTTATTTGAAATTCTCTCTCGTAATTTATGCGTTGACCTTACTCTTATAAGGTTAGCTATGTCTCCAGATATCCTTGAATTTGTGAAGGGTAATGAGTTATTATTAGTCTTTTGAGAAATTCACATCTTATCAACGGTAATGAAACTAGAAAGTTGGTAGTGCCAATAGAATGGATTGATTGATTATGACATGACGACATTGTCTTAATTGATGGGAACTCGAGTAGAATTCCCCTAAATGATAAGATGCTGCTTATCAAAAGTGATCTAAATAATTCTTGATGGATGACCATATCCTGCATTTAGACTTGAAATTTTACCATGAATGATTGAAAACTAGTCATAGATCTTGTAATCTAGAAAGAACTTAAAGTAAATGTATTAAAAGATGTTTTGGTTATCTGAAATTTTAGGAGGTATTTGCTGGTAAATTACTTAGACTTTTGCCATTAAGGCAAGTTGAATTTGGTATTGTTTATATTCACGGTGCTACACCCGTGGCGTGTGTACTATACGTCAGCACCATCTGAATTAAAAGAATTACCGCACAACTAAGAGAGTTGTCGGAGAAAGCTTTTATTCTACCAAGCTTGTAATCATGAAGAGCTATGGTGTGATCATTCCTTATATTTGTTGATTACCGTGAACTGAATAAATTGACGATCAAAATTCATATCCATTAATCAAGATGGAAGATTTGTTCGATCATTTACAAGTTTCTAGCGTATATTCAAAAATTTGATCCACGGCATGGTTATCATCAACTTCGCGTCCGCGAAAAAGATTATCTATTCCAATCACTACATCCAGAACTCGTAATGAACATTATGAGTTTCACGTGATGTGGTTTGGATTGACTAATACACATGTAGCATCTATAAATTTGGTGAATCACGTGTGTAGGCTGTAATTTGATAAATTCATGCTTGTGATCATTAAGGACCATTTGTTTTTTTATAAGAATAAGAAGGAGTTAATAATCATTTGTAAACTACCCTGAGAAGGTCGAGCAGTGAAAACCTGTACCTTGAGTATTTATCATGTGATTTAAAGATTTGATCCTTTACGTTATTTGACTTTCCGATTTATGGTAGTGGAATCTATATTGACTCTTCAAAGATTAGAGCTATTAAGGCTTTGGGTTATACCAAAAAGAAAAGTGCAAAAATGATTTTACAAATGTTTTATCAAAGGAAATTTTAAGAAATTATTCCCTTATACCCAAATCATTTAACTAAACTCCTTTAGGGGTAAATGTTTGTGTATACCTCAAGACAACCTAAGAGGGATTGGGAAACCATTTAAACCATGACTTGGAATTTGAAACGACAATCTTTGCTTTTCAACTAAGAAAATTTTGACCAAAGTATAAACAAAGAATTTTTCGAACATTGACGGATCTTATTAATTATTTTCGATAAATCAACATAAATCGTGTTAACTAAATTCAAATTCATTTTGAACATTTTTCTATAATTCTACGAACTGAGGAATTTAAATGTTTTCGCGTTTACATTTCATAAAATTAAATATTTATTATTTAATTACTTGTTATATTTATCGATGCTATAAACGTTGGATTGAGCAAAACGGATAAAAATGATAGTTGAGACGAAACTAAAACTTGGAAAATATGAAGAAAAGATTTCTGAATGAATTGTGGTCATGATAATTATTTCATCAGGAAAGGTGAAGGGAGATACTGACACATTATGTAGAAATGATAAAGAATCAATTAGGATGTGTTCCTTAGTAATGACTGTACAAAAATAAATTGCCGAGCAATTTAAAATAGCCGATGCTTGTAAAAAGGATAATATAGATATTAAAAAGGGGTTCGCGGCTAATGTGAACCATTAGAATTGAGAAGCCGATGGCGTTGAATGTTTAAAAGGCCGTTTATGGTTGCCAAAAAATATGGAGTATCTCGAGATTTAGTCATGTTGGAATCTCATAAGATTAAGTATTCTATTCATGCCATTTCTTATTTAATGTATCTTATCTGAAGATGTTGTACTGATGGTTAAATATGAAGGCAGACATCGCCTCATACACTAGTAAACGTCTAACTATTGCAAAGGTCATCATCTGAATTTGATTCGATTTGGGTCATCGTCGACAGACTGACCAAATCTACTAATATCATTCCTGTTAATGATAGATTCTTGATGAAGAAATTGACTCTTTTGTATTTAACGGAGTTGTGTAAGCATGGTGTGCCTGTATCGACCATCTCTATCAAGATCCTCGCTTCGCATCGAATTTCTAGAGATTTACTCAGAAGTCATTGGGAACGAACCTTGATGAGAGTACTGTTTACCACCCCAATCGAAGGGACGAGGTAAAGTAACGATACAAAACACTAGAAGTGTTTTTTATGCTTGAATAATTGACCTTTGGTAATAAACAGGATAATCACTTTCCTTTGGAAAGATTATCATTGATAATTATCGTATTAGGATCGAGATCGAATCTTGTGAGGATATAAACAAGAGAGCATCTGTAGGTAGGAGTTGGTATGAAGACACCCGACATACACCCATTGTGAGTTGGACATGTCTTTTAGGTTTAAGGTTGCCTATGATGACAAACCTAACCTTGGACGGAATGGATAAGCACTTAGTACTGAACAGTTATGCATGTTAATAATACATTGTCAATAATGTCTTATATGCTATTAAATGTTGTTATTCACAACTAATGTAATATAATGTAAGGTAATATGTTTTGGCGTTGGAGTCTAAACCTATGACTCTCACCAATATTATTTTTGACGTGTTTTAGTGTCTCTTTCAGGTGAGTTTGTGTTTAAGCCAACAAATAGGAGTGAGTAGACTTGGAAGCATAGGAATTGCATATAGAAGGAGATCCTCGTTCCTTATTAGTTTTTCATTTGTCTTTTGAATAAGTGATACTTGGACACCTATATGTTACTTTGTTTATGTTATTTGTTGTCTCGTGTAAAAGGTAGGACTTTTACCTACTTACCTGGCGCCTGCATTTTTGAGATATTGCCATGACATTTTTGTCACCTTTTTATGACATTTCTACTTTATTTAGTTTTCTCTATAGACACGTCATCTTGTGATGATATCCATACGTCGCACTCCATATTCCGCCATGGTGGGGGTGTGACAAGAAAGTTGGTGAAAATTTTATAAAATGATTTTTTATGTGTGAAAGTTAGGTGGGAAAATCCTTTTTATAGTGGTGGTTGGGGTAGATTTTGCAATTTAAGCATTCTTGTGGACTAAAATGCAAAAGACTAGTAAAAGAGCGGGAAATGACCATAGTAAATTTTCAAAATTTTCACCGGACTCGGGTTTTGTTAAAATACTTCTCAAAAGTTAAAACGCACACAAAAATATAATAATATGGATTCGACACAACTTAAAACGTAATTAAAACGAAAACGTCGAAAACACCAAACATCGATACGATCGATAATAAAACATAAAATTTCGGGTATCCGTCGATATCGTACTTACTAGTAGTCCTCATAACTAGTTAAAACACAAACATAAGACTTTCAATCATTGGTTTCAAGTTAAACCATCAACTTAATAGAACTCAAACTCGTCAAAAATTTCAAAAATACTCGTAAAATATGGTTAAATAATGACCTCGGGTTCGAGTTATCACATCAACCTTCGCTGGATCTATGGTATTTCCTTCTGTTGAAATAGTGTGACCTAGAGTGCCACTGTACTCAACTAAAATTCGTACTTGGAAAATTCAGCATACATTCTCTCCTGTCGTGGAATTTGTAGAATAGTGCGAATATGATCCTCATGCTCTTCTCTAACCTAGATAAGATCAGGATGTCATCGATGAACACAATAATGAACTTGTCTAAGAATTCATGAATAACTCGATTCATCAAGTCCATAAATATAGCTAGATCATTCGTTAGACAAAAAGGTTTAACCCGAATTCATAATGACCATAACACGTGGGAAAAGCAGTCTTGAAGATGTCCTGCTCTTCTACTCGTAACTGATGGTAGTCGGATCGTAAATCAATCACGGAAAAGTGTTTAGAGCCTTGTAATTGATCAAATAAATATCAATACGTGGAAGAGGATAACGGTTACGGGTAGTGATCTTGTTCAATTCACGGTAGTCGATACATAATCTCTTGTTGTCGTCCTTCTTCTTGAACGTTTATGGACTTATATTTAATAGTCATGTGATAGGATCAAACTCGAGATCACGGGATTGCACTCAATACGTAAAGAGTTAATTTATTTAATCAATATATTTATTGTATTTATTATTTTATTTAATAAATATATATTTATGTATTTATTAAATTAAACCGAGATATAACTTTAACGATCGTTAAAAAATTAAGAGTTAAGTATTAACGAGCGTTATGGAATAAATAGTAAGTAGAATAAATTGAAAGAAGGATGGAAGATTCTGGAACACCCCTAAGGGGTGTTTTAGGCCGTCGGTTATGGAGCAAACGGAGGGAGAAAAAAATTCCTTTTATTTTTTTAAGACTACAAGAATTAGGTCTATATAAACGACCCCCCACCTCATAATTCAAGACAGACAAATCTCTCCCTCTCCTCTCTTTCTTGCGATCTCAAGACAAACCCACAAAGGGTTTTTGATCGGTTTTCTTGTTTACTTGATTTACCATATAATCTAGTCCTAGCCCTTTCTAGGGTTGTTGGGTAGATTTTCCACAAGCATTGAAGGTCGGTTTATACGTGCTAGAATCACGGTTAGCTCGTTGTATTACGTGTGTACAAGATCGTAATATAATCTTACTTTAGACTATATCTTGGTAGTGTTCGTTATAAACCCTAATGGTGATTCGTTCTTTATCTTGTGGATTTGCTTTAGCATAAAGGTACGTAACCCTAATTCGATTAGTTATAACTGTGTTATTATGATCTTGTTAAATCGCTTCTGCTATACGTGTGCTTTGATCTTGTTTAGGGTTTTATATAATTGTTATGATGTTAATAAAACATCAGAGGCATTGAGAGCCGTTTTAACATGTTATAATTATCGAAAATCCAAAGTTTTTTAAGTAATAATTGTTTTGAGTTAAAACTACGTGTTTTTAGGTTTTCTTAAAAATTAGGGTTTTGTTTTTTAAAAAATTAGGTTTTTTGGCCGATTTTTATAAAAAAAAGGAATTGCTTTTGAAACCCTAAATTACATGTGGATAATTTTAGATTAAATTGCATGATTAATTGTTATATCATGTATGGTTACGATCCGTAGAGATTTAATTGTTAAGATTTGTGGGAGGATCATGATAACGTGCATGTTTTCATGGATTGTAAAATTATATGTTTATATGATTTTATGTGCTACGTGGTTATTTGATTCAATAAATCTTGAATTAGGAAGACTTTTGTATGAATATAAAAACCTAGATTTGATGATTATTAAATAAATCGTATGCAGGTGGCTATTTGATTTATTTATTGCACATATAAATTGTTATTATGTGTTTATGATTTAGGTTTTTACTTGTTTATATTAAAATTGTTGAATTGTTGTAAACAAGGGTTTTTTTAGAAAAGAAATAATATGGATTAAATCATATTAAAATAAAGATTTGTTAGAGACCTAAATTACATAAGATTACGTTGATTGATGAATTGCAATAATAATCTAACGGCCTACTCCTTTTGACAAACTATATAGTGGGTATAACGCACCGCTTGTCATGTACCCGGTTAAGGAAGGAGGTTTTAAGCCATTAGTCGCTGACCAAATTCCCGGCTCGTCTGTGCCTCAAATTGAAATTACCGACGATTATTATTTGAATTATACCTTAAGGTTGATTTACCACAAATTCACATCCGAAGCACAATGAGTAAGGGTACTTCTTTGTGCTTTAGCCGAGTTCTAGAAAAAGTTCGTTGTGAATAGTTGTGGGTAAATTCTTTGATTAGTTTAACCAACACCTCAACATAATTTATGTAAAAATTTAGTCTCGTGAAGAAGTTTACTAAATGTTTTATTAAACTTATTCTATCGAGTTGTATGCATGCTTCTCCATACATTGATTTTTGACATCAAATTTAAACCCTTAAAATTTAAGTCCAGTGATCCTAATTGAAGAACACTTGAAATTACTACGTCATCAAATGAGATTTTTGGGTGATGTTGTAATGGTGAGAAAAAAATTCATAGAATGATAATTCGTATGATGGTTTTATGTTATTCAGATTAGACAACTTAATTAAGTTACTCAGTGAGATCTGGAAACTTAAGGCATTCAGAAGGGATGAAACATGTTTACAATGCAAAACATTCTTTTGTCAATGTAAATCCCTTAAATATCTAGAAACGGAAGGGAGTCCTACTTCGGTATCACTAACGCTACATAAATACGTACGTGTATATGTATCTGATTACTAAGTACGTAACTAGTTTTATAACATGTCTTGGCTTATTTTATATGTTCATGTCATGTTTTACTGTTTTAAGCTTAATACTGTGTTTATCTTATATTCTGTCTATTCTAATTTAGTATTACTTGTATTTCATGTATTATTATACTTGTTGTGTAATAATAAGTAACTTTCTAACAATAGCAGGTTTCATAAAGTAGAAAGTTACCAAAAATAGAAAGTTTCCACAAAAAGAAAGTTCCCAAAAATAGAATTACTGCTTAAAATAGATAAGTTTCTAAAAATAGAAGGTTTCCATAAATAGATTAGCTGCCTTAATTAAATAAGTTTCTAAAAATAGAAAGTTTCCATAAATAGATATAAGCTGGTTAAATAAGCTAATTATATAAGCTTAAGTGTTTTCTGATTATTATTCTAAGTCATGTAGTTATAAAGTATAGTTTATTAATTATTACATGTAAATTAAATAAACTCTAGATTAAAAGTATTTAATTAAATATATCATGATTTTAATTAAATAAAGATAAAATACTTAGGTTAAAACATGCATTATTAACTATTAGTAATATAACCTAAGTCATGTTAATTAATTAATTATAGTCATGGTTTTAATTAATTAATTAATTATAAAGTCTAATTAAAATATAAATACTTAGGTTAAAATTCATGATCTAATAATTAAATTTATAACCTAAGTCATGTACATTACATTAATCATGTCATGTTTTATTAATTTAATTTAAGTCTAAAACATAAAAATCATAAACCTTTAACAAAAATAATTTATGAACCGGACCCGTGACTAAAAACCATGAACCGGACCCATAACTAACACCATAACCCGAACCATGTCGGGTTTCCCCTTGTTTTGGCTGCTGGCGTCGGACCACCACCACCATACTGAGACCATATGGTCTCGGTGGTGTTAATTAAGCTAAGCCGAGACCCCTTATGGGGCTCGGTTAGGCGTCGGCTACAACACAACACCCCTAAAACCCTTGTTTTGATTTACCCCATGATCATTAACATGTTTAAATAATTATTTTTAATTAGTTTTTAAAAACATCATGATTTTATGTGATTCATTAAATCAAAACATAAAAGAAAAGGTTAAAAAGGTTATACCGATTACGTGAAACAAATGAGGATGAACACACACGAATCTTTGCAAAATATCCAAGATCAAAATCAACCCGAAACACCCTTGTGGTGTTGTGAAACTGGCGGCCAAGGGAGAGAAGGAAGAAGGAAGAAACTTTTAGGGTTTTAACTGTGACAATCCGTCAATTTCAGATCGTTATTTTAATCTCGACTAATAAGTATTATAAGTTTACTTTAATGAGAATTTTAAATTTTCGATTAACCGAGAAGGTTATGACTTGAAACATAACGTAAGAATGTCGTTTCGATGAAAAATAACAAGGAATACGTTAGGTATCGATATTATATTCTCCAATTATCATATAAATGACTTTATTGTATTTATTTTTATTTCTCGTGTTTTACGTTTTAACGAATGACGAGAACTACTAATGATCGTGATACCGATGGATGCCCAAAAATTTACGTTTTAATATCGATTGTCTCGATATTTAATATTTTCGACGTTTTTGATTTAATTACGTTTTAAGTCGTGTCGAAGTGATATTATTATTTTTAAGAAGCGTTTTAACTTTTAAAAAGTATTTTTACGAAACCCGAGTCCCATAAATATTTTCAAAATTTAATATTCACATTTTCTACCCTTACAACTATTTAATTTCATTTTGGACCAAAACTATACCTATTTGGCAAAATTAGTCCCTCCACAACCTAGTATAAAAAGATTTTTTTTTATCAAAATCTTCCACTAACTCATTTTAAAAATAAAAACACAAAAATCTCTCTCCTTCTCCCTTGTTTTGCCGTCCAAACCTTCAACCAAAAACACCCTTGATTTTGATTTTCTACTTTGATTCTTCCATTTCTAATAAAAGAACCACTTTGTAAATTCAACAAGGATCATTTTGGTATAAGATTTTCCAACATGCATTCATTTCATTTTTCTTTTTAATTTTTGTAAAAGAACATCATGTTTGATCCATTTTTATGGTTATGATTGTTGTTATTATTATTATATTTGAGTGGGGTTGTTGTTGCATGCATGATTTTATATATTTGATTTTTATTAAATTGAATTTGAGGGTGTTAGGAGCTAGTGAAATGTGTTATGATAATATTAGGATGATATTAGGAGTGTATAAATTGTTAAAATGGGTTGAAAAATTGTTTTAGTATGATTTTTAAAGAGTTAATTTTGGGCAGTAACTTTAAGGCCATTTTTGAATTACTTACTGTAATAAACTTGTTAAACTAATGAGATAGGGTCGTAGAGAATTTGATTTGATATAAAGTAGGACTTTCAACTCCAAACGAGTGCGAAGTTACAACAGTTTTAGTATTCGTGTACCGGGAGACGAGTATCGGCACAATCCGAAAATTGTTGTCGATATTTGGATCAAATCTCGGGGACTATAGCATGAGTTTTAAAAATGTTCAAGGACTGATGTAAGTTGCTAAACCTTATGTCATGAGTCTATTTTCAAACTCGAGTGTCGGTTTTGTAAACGGAATTGTTTAGATATGTCAAAATGGTTTTACAAGTCAAAGGCGTAAATCTGTCCGGTTTTTATAACACGAAGGTGTGTCGGGCAGAAGGTCTTAGAAGTAATATTTTTGAATGAAATTTAAACTGAGTCTTATTCATGTTATGTGTGAGTTTGTGACCAAGTTTCGTCGAAATCGGACAAGTCTAGATAGGGTAAATTGGTGTGTACATTTGGAGTGTACATGCTGATTGGTATTTTGGACACGTAGTTCAATAATTATGTGGTGTGAGTTGAGTATTCACTATTGGACATGGTGATTTACTCAAGTGTTAAGTCATTATATAAATGACTTAGCTACTGGTCCGAGGGAAGTAAAATGATAATTTGACTTGCGTTGACCTGGCGTCTTAAGACAGGTCAATACCGAGAGTGAAATTGTTTAAAAGAATACTGTTGAATAAAAGGGTATAGTAATAACACTTGTATTATTAAATTTTTTGGGATTGTCTTGGTTTTGAAATTTTGATTTTTATATTATTTAAGTATGATTTAATTATACTTAATTTGATTATTAACGAACGCGCCTTATTTGGTAGGTTGGGGTTTTCGTGTTTAAACGGGCATCACTAATCGTCGGCGATCGTCTCATTACCACTATTGGCTAAGGTGAGTCTATAGCCTCGACTTTATAATTGTTTTGAATGATTTTAAAACCCGGGAGGGGGATAACATGCTTGTTTTATTAACATAAAGGGGTACAACGGGAAGTTGTGGAAACCCTATTAATGGGTGCAACGAGAAGTTGTGGAAACCCTATTTACTTGAAAAGTAATTATTGAAATTGAAATGTACAACTATAAGTTGTGGTAAACTCATGATTGTTTTAAAATTGAACACAAGGAACCTAATTGTATGTTTAAATGAAAGTTATTACATAAGTTTGTTTAGCCTTAAAAGACCCATGAATCGTGAATTGTTAATCGAGATAACGCTAATGCTATGGATAGATCTATCGGGGTGACGCCCAGTCCGGTCGCGACTAGCTCTCGCGTGGTGTTGTGATGCACTAGTAATGAAACATCGGATGCATTGTATAAGAGAAATATACGCACTTGGCTAGGTATGTTGGGCTGAAATAATATATGTTAACGTTCAATGTCACGAGACTTATGTAATGACACGATAATTATGTCCGTACAACATAATTGTCTTTGATAAATTATTAACCATGGAAGGTTATTTTGAATACTTGTGTTCTCTTTATTTAAATTAAACTTTATAGATTCACTCGGCAAATTTTGCTGACTTTTTAGCATGTTTTATGTCAGGTCCATATAGAAGGCACTCGAGGAAGGCGGTTTCGTGAAGCTTGCTTATTGAAATGTTTTGGCCCGCTTTTATAAATTTAATACATTCAAATAGTTTTTACCATTTACTAGGTTTTGTAAACTTGAAGTTATCTGAGACCGTGAATGAAATTGTACTTTTATTGAATGAAAATGAATGGATGTTTATTAAAGCGACTTGTTTTGAGCCGTTTTCTATGATTATGAGATTGAACCATGATAGTAACACCCAATGACCCTTCCGCTGTTATGACCGAAATTTGGGGGTGTTAAAGATTGGCATCAGAGCTCAAGTTATAGAGAACGAAAAGATTTTCCAAAAATGAATTTTTGAAATCTTTTAACTATAACTGTTGCAAGCGAAACCTCCGAGTTGCCAATGGACGAGAATGAAAGTATTTATATATATATGGGATTATATATATGTTGTAATCTTTATCGATTATTTGAACTTGTGAATTACAAGGTATGTTTTCATTTATTTAATTATAAATGATAATTTTATATTTATACGAGATATTTATACGACGTCGATTGTCACGAAGCCACTCTAGTCATTTTAATGCTAGCGCCGAAGCTATTCCTGAAATGAATCATGTTATTCTCGAGATTAACTAAGTTGTGGATATACATGATCCTAACGAAACGGTTAATATTCTGCTGATATTCTTTTGGTTACAAGGATTTTTATTTCCTTGATTCTTATTCTTGATTTATCGATTCGTTCATTTCGTTTAGCAAATTTAATTTGCATTTTCATTAATCTTCGACATTATACTGTTTTGATAAAAACAAATTTGTCCGAGATGGTACTACTGATTGTTAGGAATTGAGATTGATTTGTATGGTATTCACATGCCAACCAGGAACCCATATCATATCACTGATCATTTTCTGTTAAATCAGTTTCTCATTTGTTTCAATCTTGATCTTTTGCGTTGAGCTGGCGATGCTTGAATAAAGTGATTTATAATCGTTGAAATAAATTGGCCATTTATTTGAACAAGAAAATTATAAATTGTTGAACTACAAGTTTCTGAATCTTATTTGGAAGGACTTGATCAATCCATGGAAATAATGATTCATAAACGTGTGGGCTTTAAGCATATAGCATCTGCGTGATTAACGCTTATTGACTCATAATTCGTTTGCTCGATTCATTCTTTTATTTTGTTCCTTTAATTCCTTGATCGTGAAATGGTTGTATTGGGGCTGTTCCAAAAGCACCAATTGAGGAGGATATCAAGCGTCTCTGAAAGACACTGAAGAAATCTTCTTCTTGTGGGACCGAGGAGCCTTCTTAGCCATGTGAATTACCTAGTAACTCTTAGTAGGTTAGTTTATCAATTGTAGTATATTCTCATTAATCCCTAACTAAACTGTGACAACAGTTAGTAGGACTAGTCTTTTAAGTTGTATGGCATTAGAAGATGATTATCTATAATGTTTGACAATACGACTTGTACTAGTTTGTGATCAATGGAATGACTATCTTTTGATTCCAAGTTCTACATCGTTCTATTATTATCTTTCTTTGCTTTTCTCTTTAAATTCCTGTGGTATAACGCAATCATTGAATGAATACTCATTATGATTTGATTTGCATTACACATGACTCATGCAGTCAATGAAAGCTATGACTGAAGCACGAATGCGCCAAGTTATTAGCGAATAAGTTGTTGTATCTTAGTTGAATTCATGGCCAACATGAATGATGGATCTGGAACTGGAGCTGAAGCTAAAACTGGTGGAACTGGAACTGGTGGAGCTGAAGCTGGAGCCGATGATGTTCGTGGTACAGATGGAACAAATGTGCCCGAAGTTAGAGGCTATAACTACATTTCGTTCGTTAATTCCAAACCGTAGACTCTTAAGCGGACTAAAGATGATGGAGGATTGTGTCAGTTATTAAAAGATGGCGTCAGTCTTTCGAATCAGTGACCCTAATCAGGAGGATATGGTGCAATTTAAAATCGCTACTCTCCAAGGTCGTGCATTAATTTGGTGGAATGGCGGACTTACTTCCATAGGTATCGTTACTTATGGGACACCATGGACTAAGGTGAGGAAACGGTTAACTGAGGAGCTTGTCCTCGAAGCATTTCCAAAGTATGGAGCAAGTGTTGTACAATCTGAAACTGAAGGGAACTAACATTGGTAGATATATCAAGTGTTTCCACAAGTTGACTCCTTTATGTCCAAGAATTATGGAACCCGAACCGTCAAGGTCAAGTAGTATATTTACGGCTGACCAGGAATATATGCGGTGATGTGACTTCTTCTAAGCCATTTACTATTTGTGAAGTTGTCTCCATGGCTGATTAGCTCATGGGACACATAATTCAAGGCAAGGCTGACAAGGTCACTAAAGGGAAAAATAATTCCAAATTGAAAATTCTTTTCGCGCATTAGAGCTCGTAAGTATATCGAAAAAGGTTGTGAATTATTCGTAGTTTAAGTATCGTAGAAGGAATCGTAAGAAAGTCAACAGAAAATGCTCTAGTCATTTGTGACTATTCCGAAGTGTTTTTGGAAGATTTGCCAAGGCTTCCTCCTCCAAGGAAAATAGAATTCCTAATTGATCTAATCTCTGGTGCTGCAACTGTGGCACATGAGCCATATTCATTAGCACCCTCTGAGTTGAAGTAATTATTTTTGCAGTATTAAGAACTATCTGATAGAGGTTTTAGTCGATCGAGCTTGTCAGTTTGTAGAACTCCTATTCTGTTCGCTAAGAAGAATGATGATTCGTTTCGTATGTGTATCGATGACCGAGAGCTGCATAGTCTAACGATCAAGAATCGTTACCCGCTTCTATGAATTGATGATCTATTTGATCAACTTTAAAACTCTCGTGTTTTCTCCAAGATTCTGGTGTTTTCTCTTAGATCGATCTTTGTTTTTCTTATCATCAACTTCGCATACGCGAGGAAGATATTCCTATTACGGCGTTTAGAACTTGTGATGATTATTATGAGTTAGGGTAATGCCTTCTGGTTTGACTAGTACACATGTTGTATTCATTGAATTAATGAATTGTATGTGTAAGTCGTGTCTTGATAAATTAGTGATTGTTTTCATTGGTGATATTCTAATCTGCTCTAAGAGCGAGAAAGAACATGCCGAACACTTAGGGATTATCGTGAACTTGTTAAAGAACGAAAAGATGTACCCAAAATTTTTAAAGTGTGATTTTTGGCTTGGTTCTGTACAACTTCTCTGTCATGTGATTGACAAATGTGGCATACATGTTGATTCTGCGAAAATTGAAGCCATCGAAAATTTGAATGTTCCAACTATTCCAATTGAAGTACGCCAAATTCTAGGTTTGGCTGGTTATTACTAAAGGTTTATTGAAGGATTCTCTTTGATATCAAAACCAGTAACTAAGCTAACTAAAAAGAATGAACCGTATGTGCGTGGCATTGATGAAGAGAAATCTTTTCAAACCATGAATAGAAAACTCTGCAGCACGCCGATCTCATCATTACTCGAAGGAAGTGAAGATTTTTGTTGTTTATTGTGATGCATCTCTGAAGGATTTAGAGCTGTTTGATTTGTATATGCTTGTAGGAAACCTAGGAAGAATGAGGAAACTGGTCAACCCATGACTTGTAATTGGGTGCGGTGATTTTACTTTTCGTCTATTGAGACATTAATTGTATGGCACTAAGGTACGGTATCCACCGATAGTAAGAGCCTACAATGTATTCTAGAAAAAAAGAGGTAAATGAGCCTTTTAAGTGATTACGATTGTGTTATTCGTTATCATTCGTGAAGTAGGAGCAAATTACAATGGATTCATTGTTAAGCTCTCGAAAACTCAGTCTGAATATGACTCGATTTCTGTCAATGTTGATTGATTGACTCTGCTCATTTTATTTTGATAAATAAATCGATCGTGCTAATTAAGAATCGTTTGTTAACTGCTCGTAGTAGATATGAAAGTTATGATAATGTGAAGCGAAAACCTTTGAAATTCGAGGTAGGTGGAAAAGTTACGCCAAAGCTATCACCCTGAAAAGGTGTTATGTATTTTTGAAAACGTGGGAAGTTAAGTCCCCGTTAGTTTGGACCATTCGAGCTGATATCGATGGTAGGTCCGACGGCATGAAAACTTAAATTACCTCGAGAGCTACAGGGAATTCACAATACTATTCATATGTCGAACCTAAACAAATCTCTTCCTGACGAAGATCTTATTATCTCTCTTGATGAAGTATGAATCGACGGTAAGTTGCATTTCATCAAAGTACTGTTGATATTATCGATAAGGAAGTTAGGCAACAGAAACGAAGTCGAATTCCTATTGTCATGTGTGATGGAACTCAAGACGAGGACCAAAATACGTTTAACTCTTTGTTTTCAACGAGCGATCGAGGAAGAACGCAAGTTGATCTTCGGGACGAAGATCCCAATTTGGTGGGGATAATGTGAAAATCCGTCAATTTCAGATCGTTATTTTAATCTCGACTAATAAGTATTATTAGTTTACTTTAATGAGAATTTTAAATTTTCGATTAACCGAGAAGGTTATGACTTGAAACTTAACGTAAGAATGTCGTTTCGATGAAAACTGACAAGGAATACGTTAGGTATCGATATTATATTCTCCAGTTATCATATAAATGATTTTATTGTATTTATTTTTATTTCTCGTGTTTTACGTTTTAACGAATGACGAGAACTACTAATGATCGCGATACCGACGGATGCCCAAAAATTTACGTTTTATTATCGATTGTCTCGATATTTAATATTTTCGACGTTTTCGATTTAATTACGTTTTAAGTCGTGTCGAAGTGATATTGTTATTTTTAAGAAGCGTTTTAACTTTTAAAAAGTATTTTTACGAAACCCGAGTCTCGTAAATATTTTCAAAATTTAATATTTACATTTTCTACCCTTAAAACTATTTAATTTCATTTTGGACCAAAACTATACCTATTTGGCAAAATTAGTCCCTCCACTACCTAGTATAAAAAGATTTTTTTTTATCAAAATCTTCCACTAACTCATTTTAAAAATAAAAACACAAAAATCTCTCTCCTTCTCTCTTGTTTTGCCGTCCAAACCTTCAACTAAAAACACCCTTGATTTTGATTTTCTACTTTGATTCTTCCAATTCTAATAAAAGACCAACTTTGCAAATTCAACAAGGATCATTTTGGTATAATATTTTCTAACATGCATTCACTTCATTTTTCTTTTTAATTTTTGGTGAAGAACATCATGTTTGATCCATTTTTATGGTTATGATGGTTGTTATTATTATTATATTTGAGTGGGGTTGTTGTTGCATGCATGATTTTATATATTTGATTTTTATTAAATTGAATTTGAGGGTGTTAGGAGCTAGTGAAATGTGTTATGATAATATTAAGATGATATTAGGAGTGTATAAGTTGTTAAAATGGGTTGAAAAATTGTTTTAGTATGATTTTTAAAGAGTTAATTTTGGGCAGTAACTTTAAGGCCATTTTTGAATTACTTACTGTAATAAACTTGTTAAACTAATTAGATAGGGTCGTAGAAAATTTCGTTAGCTTCGATTTGATATGAAGTAGGACTTTCAACTCCAAACGAGTGCGAAGTTACAACAATTTTAGTATTCGTGTACCGGGAGACGAGTATCGGCACAATCCTAAAATTGTTGTCGATATTTGGATCGAATCTCAGGGACTATAGCATGAGTTTTAAAAATGTTCAAGGACTGATGTAAGTTGCTAAACCTCAGGTCATGAGTTTATTTTCAAACCCGAGTGTCGGTTTTGTAAACGGAATTGTTTAGATATGTCAAAATGGTTTTACAAGTCAAAGGCGTAAATCTGTCCGGTTTTTATAACACGAAGGTGTGTTGGGCAGAAGGTCTTAGAAGTAATATTTTTGAATGAAATTTAAACTGAGTCTTATTCATGTTATGTGTGAGTTTGTGACCAAGTTTTGTCGAAATCGGACAAGTCTAGATAGGGTAAATTGGTGTGTACATTTGGAGTGTACATGCTGATTGGTATTTTGGACACGTAGTTCAATAATTATGTGGTGTGAGTTGAGTATTCACTATTGGACATGGTGATTTACTCAAGTGTTAAGTCATTATATAAATGACTTAGCTACTGGTCCGAGGGAAGTAAAATGATAATTTGACTTGCGTTGACCTGGCGTCTTAAGACGGGTCAATACCGAGAGTGAAATTGTTTAAAAGAATAGTGTTGAATAAAAGGGTATAGTAATAACACTTGTATTATTAAATTTTTCGGGATTGTCTTGGTTTTGAAATTTTGATTTTTATATTATTTAAGTATGATTTATACTTAAGTCGATTATTAACGAACGCGCCTTATTTGGTAGGTTGTGGTTTTCGTGTTTAAACAGGCATCACTAATCGTCGGCGATCGTCTCATTACCACTATTGGCTAAGGTGAGTCTATAGCCTCGCTTTTATAACTGTTTTGAATGATTTTAAAACCCGCGAGGGTGATAACATGCATGTTTTATTAAAATAAAGGGGTACAACGGGAAGTTGTGGAAGCCCTTGTGGAAACCCTATTAATGGGTGCAACGAGAAGTTGTGGAAACCATATTTACTTGAAAAGTAATTATTGAAATTGAAATATACAACTATAAGTTGTGGTAAACTGATGATTGTTTTAAAATTGAACACAAGGAACCTAATTGTATGTTTAAATGAAAGTTATTACATAAGTTTGTTTAGCCTTAAAAGACCCATGAATCGTGAATTGTTAATCGAGATAACGCTAATGCTATGGATAGATCTATCGGGGTGACGCCCAGTCCGGTTGCGACTAGGGCTGAGCTTCGGGCCAAAACCGACCCGACCCGACCCGTCCCGAGTAAAACCGAAACCGACAAAGGTGCAAATCCTGAACCGAAACCGAAACCGAAAAACTCGGATCGGTTCAGTTGTAATCCGTGTTCTGTCGGGCTGATTATCGGGCTAATACCGAAACCGAAAATAAAACCACTTTTGACCACCGCTTTTTTCTTTATAAATGAATTCCACTTGCAAACTTTGACCATAACTTTCTAGAAAACACACACACTGATATAATGGCAACATCAATGTTTCTTTATATTCGATTCCGACAAAAACAATGACAACATGATCATCATCTCTCTAAATCCTTCTTCATGAACACAACCACCACAAAAACACATCCCTACTATTATATCTTCTTGATTGATCAAAGATGGAGATGGAGTGAATGAGCAGATCGAGAATAAGAGATAAAAGGGATAAAAGATTGAGATAGAGGGAATAAGAGAGCTGATCGAGAGAGACAGAGAATCACTGGATGAACAAAACACTCACCAGTATAGGGCTGAGCGTCAATTGTTTTTTTCGTAAGTGGTTCATCCATTAAAGATGCGAAAGAAAGTACCCTCACTCATCCATTGAAAATGATATTATCATTGAGATAGATGAGAAAGAAAGTACTGTAAGATGTGAGAGAGATGTGGTTGGTAAATAATATCATATGCAGATGAGAAAGTACTAATATCATATTAGTCGGGCTATATCGGGCTTTATCGGGCCAACTCGGTTTTTGTCCCGACCCGACCCGAATACCGAAAATTAACTTTTCTCCAACCGATAACCGTACCGATTGACTCGGTATCGGGATCGGTTCGGTCAGTTTCATCGGTTCGGTCGGTTAATTTCGGTTTCGGTCGGTTATGCTCAGCCCTAGTCGCGACTAGCTCTCGCGTGGTGTTGTGATGCACTAGTAATGAAACATCGGATGCATTGTATAAGAGAAATATACGCACTTGGCTAGGTGTGTTGGGCTGAAATAATATATGTTAACGTTCAATGTCACGAGACTTATGTAATGACACGATATGTAAAACCGCAGCATTATCATGTCTCTAATTCTAGGACGAATTATTTTCTTTTAGAGGGGAAGAGTTGTAAAACCCGCCTTAAAATCCGAGAAAATTAAGTACACGTAGTCTCGGCTTTAATTTAAAATGTTACGTAATTATTTATTCAAAATAATAAATAGTATCATCTATTTAAGTATTACGTATATTAAATACGACAAGACAAGATATAACACGAAATTATAAATCTGTGAATTTACGAACATGCGAGAACACGAATTATGACATGAAATAAATAAAATGGGCTTTGTAGTGGGCACAAGCCATACAAGACTAATTATGGCCCAATGCCCGATGTATTAAGAAAATTAACCAACAAAATACATTTTCACTTATTATTTTACAAGTAAAAAAATATATATATAAATAAAATATATTTGTCTTTGGCCTAGTCAAATGTCTGCTTGTTGAACCCCGATCTTTGTGATGAATTAGTTACGGTTACTTACAAGTAAATCACAACCATAATTGGTCATCTTATAATATTAATGAAAATCTTCGAAAGAAAATGGAATATTTGAATATCATTTAAAACTCGGTGAACTCTTTGGCTCCAAATCAGTTTTTATCGGAAATAATTATTTCCATGTTCACATGTATAAAGGGTGCTCATCTAGCTTTATTTTACAATAACAAGAAATATATACCATCGCTTAAATTACAACCTATTCATTTTAAGCGACCCTACGAATATGAGTTTAAGAGATAGATCGAGTTCTTTATTCGGTTTTGTCTCGTGGCAGATTTCATTGGTGCGTTTAGATGCAGTTCATGTTTGTACGTGGGTTAGAGTTTTTGTTCGGTCTGTTCTAGTGCGAGTTTCATTCGGGATGTGGTTCGCGATTGGGTTAGATCCGTTATTCGGTTGGAGTTTTGAGCCGTGGGTGACTGTCTTAGAGGTAAATCTTGAGTCATCATTGTTTGATAATCGTATGTTGATTTAGCTAATTATTACACAAAAATCTTAAACATAGCTTAATTATTTAGAACAAAGAAATGAGGATCTTTTAGTACAAGTTAAAAACAAGTATGTAATAAGCTAATGAATAGATACAAAATCAATTGGTAAGGTATGCGAACAGTTTTGGACTTCATAAAAATCATCAACGTTGACTAACGCATGCATGAAAGTAGAAACATGAGAACATGGCTCGTGAATTTAGGCTCGATTTTTGGTTCGCTAATACTAGACATACATGGTTTCTCCATTCATGGAATACCTATGCATTGTCATTTGTGTTTAGTTTTGTACGTAATCATCAAAGTAGTTTTCAAAATGAGCACCTTTTGGTCAACCGTAGATTATGCTATATATAAACTATAAATCGAAACAACATCTCTAACATAGAATGACATCAGTAACAAGAATAGGTACATTAATATATAAACTTAAATGTTGAAGTTACTTATAATAAATTAACTGTTAATTTATCAGGACTTATCAAATATATTAAATAAGTTTCAGCTTATAATATAGGCTTATTAAATCAGCTTATTACTATTTATGGAAACTTCTATTTTTTTTAGTAACTTACTGTTTCTGGAAACATTAACCTGCTATTTTTAGAAAGTTACTTATTATTACACAAGAAATATAATAATACAAGTAATGTTTAATCAGAATTTTCAGAATACCTGATAAACACAGCATAACGTTAAAATCAGTAAAACAAGACATGAACATATAAAACAAGTTAAGACACGATATAAAATCAGTCACGTACTCAGTAATCAGAATACTTATACACGTATACTATTTATGTAACATTCGTGAGATCGAAGTAGGACTCTCTTTCGTTCGTCTTCTTTGCTCACTGGACTTAAGGTACAGATTTTCCATCCTTTCAGTAAGAACATTCTTTACTATGCATGATTAGGATTCCCCGTCTGCAGCCAAATGTTTTCCCCAGTATGTGTTTAAGCTTATCAGTAATCATGATTAATAATTAAATAAATTGCCCGAGCATTCTATACAAGCATTACCAGTTTATGTACTAGTTACGGAGGTACCGTAACTATGGCACTAGAGGCACCGGTGTCGTGACTCACATTGATAACTCGGCTTTTGCCTAATTAAAAAGATTCGTTGATGTTGGTCTCTTCGAATCGAAAAACTTGTGTTTAATGTGTGACTCTATTGTTCTTCGGTGAGACAAATGTTTTTGGTTGGTTTTATAATTTAAATGTGCAAGACTTAAAAGTAAATGTCGTTGAAGTAAAGTGGCGTGAAAATAAATCTAAATCTAGTTAAAGTTAAATGTGCGATATTTAAAGACGTGATGGAAAGTAAATTAATTAAACGACTAAAAATAAAAGCGTGACGAGAATTTAAAATGGACAAGTATTAAAATGAAAACTTAACAATTAAACAAGACAAAATATAAAAGTTAACCCAGATCGGAATATATTCCGATCAACCTTACCATCGGAATGAACACACCCCCTATCGAAATATTGATTGAAACCCCAGATCGGAATATGTCACCTTTTCAGATCGGAATAACCAAACAACCCAGATCGGAATGAAGTTCAGATCGCAAAGTCTCAGATCGAAATCCTCCAGATCGGAATATCACCTATCGGAATGCAAAGTGCAATCTATCGGAATGTGGCTAAGGAAAATTGGGCAGCACTTCGTCTAAGTAAGCCTCAAGAGCCGTCGGAAAGAGCGATCGCAATATGCGATCGCAATCCCCAGATCAGAATGAGGAAATGTTACTCCTGTCGCAATCCCGGATCGGAATGCAGAAACCCTTAGGCCGTCACTATCAGAATGTGGTGTTGCTAGCCGTCGCAATGTGGAGAACCCTTTCTTTTCGATGGAACCAAATTCGTAATAAGCACAATTCTAAATAAGCTACTTCTAATAAGCCGTGACCAAAAACTTTAATGAAATGAAATCAAAACGAAACAATAAGCTAAAAAAAAGTTAAAATCTTTCAAACTTTAAAAGACGAAACTTAAATGAAATCAAAACTTAAAAATCAAAACTTTAAAGAAAACTTCCAAAACACTTAAACAAAATACCAAATAAGCACACAAGGTTGTCAATCTCGAGGCTTATTTCGTATGAGGACTTAAAAGGACGAGATTTTTGGTTAAATAAGCAAATGGATTAAGCAAAACTTGCTTAATCTGAAATTCAAACCGAAACAAAATGAGAAGAGAAGAATGAGAATGGTAAAAATAAACTTGATCAAATGATAAAGAAAGGTAAAGACAAGAATTTAAAGAACACAAATTGAAAACTTACTTGGAATTAAAAGATAATTAAGGTGCAAAACATGTATTTAAATGACATGAAATGTAAATGACAAGATAAGTAAATGGTGGAAGACTAATTGTCACACTTAGCCAACAAGAAAAAATGATTAACAATCCTAATCTATATATAGGGGAGGATTAGGAAGCTTCCTCCCCTCCTTCCTTTTCTCTTAATTGCGTCATTAGGTCCTTAAGCATATATTCTTCACTAATTGCACCATTAGTCCTTTTTCCTTCTAATCTTCTTTAAACTTGGACTCTAATGACTTGTGGCTCGGGATTTCTTTGAACTCGTCTTTAAATTCTTCAATAAAATAGACTTGAGTTTTTCGGCTTTTGATAAACTTCCGTCTTTTGACTTTTTCTTCGATAAATCTTCAGAATTGGTCTTGGACTTCCGTTCTTTTTCCACTCTTGACTTCTCGACATCGTCTTTCATCTTTTTCTTCAATAAAAGCCGTGAATGCCCGTGAATTCCCGTGTTTTCTCCACTTTTCACCTTTTCGTCCTAAATCACAACAAAAACACAAACCACGCATAATTCCGACATAAAAGACATAAAATACACGTTTTGGTTCGGTTATTATTGTAATTAAGTGGTAGAAAATATGGGTGTTTACACACCTATCAAATCCCCTACACTTGACCATTGCAATGTCCTCATGCAATGCATTAGTTACAAAGCAAGATTACACTTTTCATCATAATTAATCCATGTTGGCCTTTATTAAAGAGATAGAAAATTAAAAACATACAAAATAAAGAAATCAAAAGCATACCTTGGGTTTTGGAAATTGTCATGAATAATCATCATCCTCAAGTTTTTACTTTCTCCAAACCAAGCTTAAAAACGAGATCATTGTTATTATAAGTTAGTAAACTATCACGAACTCATGTGGGCCAATTACTCACTTAGACTCCCTTATTCCTAGGTGTATCTCTTATATTTTATTATTGTCTTGAATGATCACGAGGATGCATTTTTGACTTATTTCGATAGTTATTAAGTCTGAAAATAAAGTGAACGATTTAATCAATAGTTAGCTAAAGGACAAAATCTTTTAAAACTGCTTCTTGGGACCTCATAAAGTTCATATCTTGGCATAACTCGTTTCGTGATTTGAGACCTTTCTCGGACCGATATTTGGCAGCGACTTCATACTTCAAACCTTTAGAGACGTTCATGAAATAATGGTCTTCTCTTCATAATGGAATTTCTTCACTTGAAGTTTTGAGAGATTAATACTTGGACCACGACTTCTTCATTTTTCTTCAATCTTTATTTTGGACTTTGATATACAACGATCCGCCTCCTTTTATGACTTGGATCTATTTATCCTCATACCTTGTTAGGGTCTTTTTGGATACACTTCTCCATGACTTTTGGGGAGTTTTTGCTTTTCATCGTGTGTCTCGATCC
Organism: Glebionis coronaria; assembly: GCA_025667525.1. Lineage (NCBI taxonomy): Eukaryota > Viridiplantae > Streptophyta > Magnoliopsida > Asterales > Asteraceae > Glebionis > Glebionis coronaria. The sequence goes on from CM046877.1 coordinate 332,744,691, forward strand.
TTCATATTGATTTTCGATAAATGATTCTTCACATCACTTTGAATCTTTAGCAACAAAATATGGCCCTCATGCCTTGTTAGGGCCTTTTCGGACTCGCCAATCTTCGCATCCCGCTTCAATAAGTTATGCCTTGGCTATGAACTCTAATCCATACCGAGCAACTTTTAAACGATCTTGGGCTAGAAGCTAAGTAACTTTTCAAATCGTACAACCTTATTTATTAGCAGATAAATTTATTAGCAAGCGATGGGAGAACAGGCTCATAATTAACTCACATAAATTCACGAAAGAATACCGAACTTATAATTGGCTCTATCATCTCTCGTTCTCCACAGTTTAAAATCTCAAGTAATGAGACTCGTGGATACTTAGCCTATTAAATCAAAGTTTTGGGTTTTCGAGTCGCCTATAGGATCTTGCAAATTCTTAGACTCTTTCAAGTTTAGAAATCGCATCTTAAAGTTCCCTTGATAAACGACTCTCTAGGATCAATTATAGGAACTTGCGAAAAGTTCTTGTTCTTAACCCGTGAGAGTTAAGACTTTCGCGTTTTATAGCTCCCTATATAAAAGCCTAGCAAAACTTAACTTAAACACGTTAAGGATACTAGCTAGAGTAAACTCGGATTGAGTCAAAAGATTCACAACGTTTGAAAATTAAAACCACTTATTTAAAGATTTATTCTAATAAGGAAAGAAAATAACTATACAAAAGGAAAAACTAATAGGCCAAAATAGATCAAAAATTTTGAAAAATGTCGAAAAATTGATTTTCCGGTTAAAATGAGGACAAATACAAGGAAAAGGCCACTTAACTTCGATAGAAGTCCCCCTACACTTAAGATAAACATTGTCCTCAATGTTTAAGCATGTGGGAGTAAACTCCCCTACACTTAGGACATTGTGCACTTTGTTTAAATCTCGCTAAGGAAAAGACAACTAAAGAGATTCCTATTTTAATTTTGAGAAAATATAAAATAGTGAATCGAAAAGAGTTTAGGAAAGAACCGGGAAGAAGTAGAACACGGAATCACGGGTCGTCAAGAATCATCAAGAGTGGATCATTGAAGCTCGAATCCCTGATTAAGAAGTGAGGAGAGGAAATAGCAAACCAACGGGTCTCCCCTACACTTATGGTAAAGAAAGCGAAAAGATAGATGCATGGGTTGCCTCCCAAGAAGCGCTTGGTTTTTGTTAACCGAGTCGTGAGCCTGACTCGACCTTGATCATCAATGGAAGAAGCATGAAACATATCCACCAGGATCAAAGACATAGTTTTCATCGAGCAAATAACACAAGCTTAAGGCGAACAAGGCAAGCCAAAGAAGAGTAGGCAAGGTTCCCTTAAGCAGTGACGGAGCATGGTGGAAGCAAGGTTGAAGTGGTGCAAGCATGTCTTCAATATGTCCAAAGATTTTTCCTTTTATTTCATCAGGTGGATACTGAGATGGCTTAAAGACTTCAATACCGGGGGCGAACACCTTTTCCTTTAAGGGAAAATAGCACTCAGGCTCAGCCGAGTGTGAAGAAGATCCGCAAAGAAGCACAACCTCGTCCTCAGAAGGGGGACAAAGAGGTGTCAAATCATATGTGCAACAGATTTCGGTGTCGACCGGTTTCTTCTCCTTTGACAGAATGTGCTTCAAATCCAAAGTAGGATCAAGACGATAATCTTCAAAGTCATAAGGAGGAGCATCACTCTCATGAGGGAAGTAAGTGTTGAGAAATTCAGAGATATCTTCCTCAAATGAGTAATCGTCCAAAGTAGGATCGAGTGATGGCGGAGGATCTTCATCATGTGAAGAATCGCTCGAGAGAGTATCAGCCTCATCAAAATCATCGAAAGTGGGCAGCTCGGGATACTCAGAAGTACAATCAAAATCATCCGAATCTGAGCTAGAATCATTATCATCATAAGCATCGAAGATCGGTGGCGAATCATAAATGGGAGAAGGTTCCAAAGTGGAGCGAGAATCATTCACATCATCGTCAAAGAGTGGATTATCGATGGAAGAATCGAATAGAGGATTGTCATAGACGGTAAAGTCATCAAGCACATTAATCATATTCACTGATTCTCGGCCTCCAAAGGATTTGCCGGTAAGCTTCCCCATTTTAAAAACTTTTGAATCATCCCCGACTCGTAAGATTAACTCACCTTCGGCTACATCTACTAAAGCTCGTCCGGTTCTCAAGAATGGCCGACCAAGTATTAAAGGAATACGAGGGTCCATTTCATAATCAACTACGACAAAATCGACCGGGAAAGTAAATGTGCCAACTTTGATAAACACGTCTTCGGCTATACCAACGGGGTAAGCGAGTGCGATTTGCAAGTTCGAGAGTCATCTTTGTTGGAATGAGGTCGGGTAATGATAGTGTTTTCCAAACACTCAAAGGCATAAGATTAATACTAGCCCCGAGATCAGCAAGGGCAGTAAATTCTTCAGTTTTGTTGAACACGCAAGGCAACACAAAACGACCGGGATCTCCAAGCTTTTACGGTAATTCTTTAAGAATAACTGCTGAGCAGTTTTCATTTAAGCGTGTGTTGGTGAGTTCAATCAGCTTCTCCTTCTTGCTAAGCAATTCCTTGAATGCTTTGACAAATTTCGGCATGTGGCAAAGTGCTTCAACAAGGCTAATGTTGATGGTCATTTGAGATAGCATTTCCACATATTTCGATACTTGACAGTCATTCTTGGTTAGCTCGTTGGTCTTGCCTATGCGAGAAGGGTATGGGATTCTAGGTTTATAGGTGGAAGGTGAAGGTGTAGTCGGTAAAGGTTGGGATGTTGAAGGGTCCTTCCTAGAGACATCGTCATGACAAGGCGGAGACAGTAATGGTGTACTAATACTAGGTGTAGGAGGAGTAGGGATACATGGTGGTGGAGGAGGTGTAGATGATGGTGGTGGGATTGGTGGTCCTACGATGGTGACTCCACTACGAGTAGTTATAGCACTCCCATTAGCTCGCGGATTGGTGACGGTGTTTGAAGGTAGAGAACTTGAAGTAGAAGGTTGAGTGGCGGGCAAGAAACTAGCCAACAGATTCTTTAATTCAGTTGTTTGAGTGCTGAAGGAGGATTGAATATTATCACGAACCTCGGTTCTAATCTCATTTCCTTGCTTCAGGATATCTCCTTTCAAATTGATTATTTGGCTCTGTAGATTCTTGATTTTCTCACCTTGAGTTCTCATTGTGGCTTCAACATCGGGATTAATGGGTGGGTTTTGTTGGGTGGGTGGTTGATAAGGGTTAGAAGCTCTTGGTGGGATTTGGTTGCTTCTATTGTAGTTGTTGGCGGAGTTTTGGTTTTGAGGAGAAAAACCGGGTGAAAGGTAATTGTTAGATCGGTAGCTCAGCAGATTTCTATCCCCTTGTTGTCTAGCTTGGTAATTTTCCGGTGAATAATTACCGTAAGCCGCATACATATTTTCCGGATTTCCTTGTGTCGAAGGACAATCGGTGTATGAGTGAGGGCCGCCGCATGTTTCACAAGGATTAGCAGCCGCTTTAACTTGTTGTTGTTGTTGGTTTGAAGCGAGAAGCGTAATACTTTTTCTCATTTCAGTCATCATGCGGGTGAGTTCGGTCATCTCAGGGTTTGCTGAGGTAAGGAAACATTGACTCTCGATTTGTTCCTTGAAGAAGCAGAGGAATCCCAGTTTTTGTGGTGAGTAGTCATGTTCTCAATTAACTCTCTACACTCCTCGGGTCTCCTTTTCATGAATGTGCCACCGGCGGCTGCATTTATGGTATCACGATCTCGAAAAGTCAAACCGTTGTAGAAAGTATCAATTAGGGTCACAGGGAGCATGTTGTGGTTTGGACATCTATCGATCAAGACATTATATCTCTCCCAAGCGTCAAAAAGAGATTCATCGGGATCTTGCATGAAACCGCTGATTTGATTGCGAAGGCTTGTGACCGTGGATGGTGGAAAGTAGCGCGACAAAAAGCGTTGAGTCATATCATCCCAAGTGTGAATAGAATTCTTCGGGAGACGGTCAAACCATTTCTCGGCGTAATGTAATAAAGTGTGTGGAAAGAGTTGTAGGCGAAGTTCATCCATTGTGGCACCGGCCAACTTCATGCTTTGGGTGATTGTAATGAACTTGTCGAGGTGTTTGTTGGCATCATCATCAGGCAATCCACGGAATGGGTTTGTTTGCACTTGCTGAATCATGTGGTGCTTCAACGAAAACTCAGGAGCGTTGATTTGCATCGGCGCAATCGGTCCTCCTCGTCCAAACATTGTTGGTTGATAAAGTTCCTCCATGGTCCGAAGATCGGGCTGTGGAAGAGCATTGTTGTTATTATTAGGGTGCGGTGGATTATTGTTGTTAACACCAGACATAGCTAAATCTTCTTGAGGCTCGGGCTCTTGATAATTAGAAGATCTAGTACGCATGCACCTACAAAGACAAAAGAAAAAGTAACCAAACACAAAGACAATATATATACACAAGAAAGATAAAATCTTTTTAGATTTTTGAAATTTTTAATTTTTATGGATTTTTATCAATTTTTTATTTTTTATGATTTTTTGAATTTTTTATGCAAGAAAAATAACGCTCACAAATGAACGGATCCCAAAAAGCAACGCGTCTCTCACAGAAAACCGTTAATCTTTACGAAAAGAGCCGGCAGCGGCGCCATTTGATAACTCGGCTTTTGCCTAATTAAAAAGATTCGTTGATGTTGGTCTCTTCGAATTGAAAAACTTGTGTTTAATGTGTGACTCTATTGTTCTTCGGTGAGACAAATGTTTTTGGTTGGTTTTATAATTTAAATGTGCAAGACTTAAAAGTAAATGTCGTTGAAGTAAAGTGGCATGAAGATAAATCTAAATCTAGTTAAAATTAAATGTGCGATATTTAAAGACGTGATGGAAAGTAAATTAATCAAACGACTAAAAATAAAAGCGTGACGAGAATTTAAAATGGACAAGTATTAAAATGAAAACTTAACAATTAAACAAGACAAAATATAAAAGTTAACCCAGATCGGAATATATTCCGATCAACCTTACCATCGGAATGAACACACCCCCTATCGAAATATTGATTGAAACCCCAGATCAGAATATGTCACCTTTTAAGATCGGAATAACCAAACAACCCAGATCGGAATGAAGTTCAGATCGCAAAGTCTCAGATCGAAATCCTCCAGATCGGAATATCACCTATCGAAATACAAAGTGCAATCTATCGGAATGTGGCTAAGGAAAATTGGGCAGCACTTCGTCTAAGTAAGCCTCAAGAGCCGTCGGAAAGAGCGATCGCAATATGCGATCGCAATCCCCAGATCGGAATGAGGAAATGTTACTCCTGTCGCAATCCCGGATCGGAATGCAGAAACCCTTAGGCCAATACTGTCACTATCGGAATGTGGTGTTGCTAGCCGTCGCAATGTGGAGAACCCTTACTTTCCGATGGAACCAAATTCGTAATAAGCACAATTCTAAATAAGCTACTTCTAATAAGCCGTGACCAAAAACTTTAATGAAATGAAATCAAAACGAAACAATAAGCTAAAAAAAAGTTAAAATCTTTCAAACTTTAAAAGACGAAACTTAAATGAAATCAAAACTTAAAAATCAAAACTTTAAAGAAAACTTCCAAAACACTTAAACAAAATACCAAATAAGCACACAAGGTTGTCAATCTCGAGGCTTATTTCGTATGAGGACTTAAAAGGACGAGATTTTTGGTTAAATAAGCAAATGGATTAAGCAAAACTTGCTTAATCCAAATTCAAACCGAAACAAAATGAGAAGAGAAGAATGAGAATGGTAAAAATAAACTTGATCAAATGATAAAGAAAGGTAAAGACAAGAATTTAAAGAACACAAATTGAAAACTTACTTGGAATTAAAAGATAATTAAGGTGCAAAACATGTATTTAAATGACATGAAATGTAAATGACAAGATAAGTAAATGGTGGAAGACTAATTGTCACACTTAGCCAACAAGAAAAAATGATTAACAATCCTAATCTATATATAGGGGAGGATTAGGAAGCTTCCTCCCCTCCTTCATTTTCTCTTAATTGTGTCATTAGGTCCTTAAGCATATATTCTTCACTAATTGCACCATTAGTCCTTTTTCCTTCTAATCTTCTTTAAACTTGGACTCTAATGACTTGTGGCTCGGGATTTCTTTGAACTCATCTTTAAATTCTTCAATAAAATAGACTTGAGTTTTTCGGCTTTTGATAAACTTCCGTCTTTTGACTTTTTCTTCGATAAATCTTCAGAATTGGTCTTGGACTTCCGTTCTTTTTCCACTCTTGACTTCTCGACATCGTCTTTCATCTTTTTCTTCAATAAAAGCCGTGAATGCCCGTGAATTCCCGTGTTTTATCCACTTTTCACCTTTTCGTCCTAAATTACAACAAAAACACAAACCACGCATAATTCTGACATAAAAGACATAAAATACACGTTTTGGTCCGGTTATTATTGTAATTAAGTGGTAGAAAAGATGGGTGTTTACACACCTATCACACATGCAGGAGAGTGATATCCTGCATCGTCCCACTCATGTTCAGTTTGGACATTTTATCAGTATGTTTAGTGGGGCGTATGGATGCATCCTAGGATTATCAGTTTCCAAGTTAACAGGGTGAATGTGGTGTGTGCTCTACATCCTTCACATTGGAGCTGATCCCTCCACCCAACACAATATTTAGAGGTCACCCCTCTACAGTTATTTAGAGGTCACCCCTCTACAGCATGACGAGGTCACCCCTCCAGTTATTCATGCAACGTTGTTTAGCACATGACCTATATAAGCTCTGGCAATTAAAATACAGTAAATTCATGTTTTCAAATTTAACAGATAACAGTTTAGTTTTATTATTTTATAAATCATACTTTACAGATTATACACAGATTTCCGCTGCAACTTTACTTATCAGTCTTACAGCTCCAGTATTTTATCATCTGTTTCATTTCAGTAATTCATTATCATGCTTTATATTCGTTCACTGAGTGTTATGCTCAGCCGTAGTTTCCTTTCATGTTCTAACGACAGGTACACCAGGACGCTCTTAGGATTCTGAGAGCATGTGCATTTGGATGGAAGCTATCCAGACTTCTTACTTTATGTACTTATATTTTTCTGCTTATTTGGACATTGTTTAGTCCTTTCCTTCAGTATTTACTTTTCATGTTTTGGGCTTATGTTTTGGATTGCCGATGTTTGATTCCGGTATTTCCTTTATGGTCAGTTAATGTTTTAGGACATTTACCTTATGCTTTGATGACACGCCATAAATACACGTAACGGTCCACTTATCCAAGTGGGTGTTACATGATAATTATGTCCGTACAACATAATTGTCTTTGATTAATTATTAACCATGGAAGGTTATTTTGAATACTTGTGTTCTCTTTATTTAAATTAAATTCTATAGATTCACTCGACAAATTTTGCTGACTTTTTAGCATGTTTTATCTCAGGTCCATATAGAAGGCACTCGAGGAAGGCGGTTTCGTGAAGCTTGCTTATTGAAATGTTTTGGCCCGCTTTTATAAATTTAATCCATTCAAATAGTTTTTACCATTTACTAGGTTTTGTAAACTTGAAGTTATCTGGGACCGTGAATGAAATTGTACTTTTATTCAATGAAAATGAATGGATGTTTATTAAAACGACTTGTTTTGAGCCGTTTTCTATGATTATGAGATTGAACCATGATAGTAACACCCAATGACCCTTCCGCTGTTATGACCGAAATTTAGGGGTGTTATATTAACTATTTTCTTGTTTTGTAAATAATGACACAAGTTTTACCCCTTAACCCCTTGTTAGTAAATTTTGCATGCGCTAAGCCCATGCTTCTATGTATGTCGTGGGTAGGGGCCCCACATGGGGTAACCCGTACATTTCTCGAGTCTAAATATTATAGTGTGTGTTCGTGTTTTATCGTCTTCGTGTTTTACGTGTTCTAATTATTTATTGATCGTGACTTAATATATTTATTCGGGTTCGTAATAAATATACATACGTAATTAATATTAGCTCGTGATTAAATTACGTTCATGATTTCATGATCGCATGTTCGTGATTATAATTATTATTGGAATAATTATCGTGTGTTCATACGTAATAAATACTTATCGTGTTCTAACACGTACGTAATACTTAAAGTTCTTATACGTGAATGTAAACATGTTATAAAAGGAAAGTTCTAATCTTGTACGTACGATCTAAAGGGTACTATTCATGGTAAAAGCATGCGTGTTTTACAACTCTTACCCCTTAAAAAGAATAATTTGTCCCCGAATTATAGATAAAGTAAACTGGAAAAGAAGAACATACGCGAATTCAAAATATGAAAAGAGGGTAAGAAGCCCAGATAGACTCCTCTGTTTCCCAAGTGGCTTCCCGCTCGGTATGATCCCTCCAAAGGATTTTGACGAATGGAATCGTCTTCCTTCTCATGACTTGTTCTTGTCTGTCAAGAACTCGTTCGTGTTCTTCTATGAAAGTGAGATCTTCACGTATCTGTTCCAGTGGATACTGAACCATGTGAAGGGGATGATACTGGTACCCTCTGAGTAAGGACACATGAAACACATTGTGTACATGCGAAAGCGGCGAAGGTAACGCTAAACGGTAAGATACTTCACCCACTCGTTCAATGATATCAAACGGTCCGATGAAACGAGGACTGAGCTTCCCTTTAACCCCAAAGCGTCTAACACCACATGCCGGCGAAACCTTAAGAAAGACGTGATCTCCTACGTTAAAATGTATGTCCCTACGATGTTTGTCGGCGTAACTCTTCTGATGTGACCGTGCTTCTTGAAATTTCTGCTTAGCTACTGCGACCCTCTCATTAGTCATCTCTATGATCTCTGGTCCTTCAAGTATTTGCTCACCAACCTGATCCCAGCAGATTGGGGCACGATACTTTCTGCCATACAACATCTCGAAAGGAGCACACTTGATACTTGCGTGCCAACTGTTGTTGTATGCAAACTCCACCAAACAGATATAATTGTCCCAATCGCCCGTCCATTCCAACGCACATGACCTCAACATATCTTCCAATGTCTGAATGGTTCGCTCCGACTGCCCGTCTGTTTGAGGATGAAAAGCCATGCTAAGTTTAAGGTGTGTACCCCAAGCTTTCTGCAGACTCTTCCAAAATCGCGAAGTGAATCGAGGATCTCTGTTTGAGACGATGCTGGATGGAGCACCGTGGAGTCTCATGATCTCTCTTCTATACGTATCAGCGAGTTTACTTAGCGAATCTTCCTTGCGGATCGGTAAGAAATGAGCTGATTTGGTAAGTCGATCTATGATAACCCAAATTGCATTGTGCGTCCTCTTTGTTGGCGGAAGACCAGTAACAAAATCCATGGTGATTTTGTCCCACTTCCACTCTAGAATATCTAACAGTTGAAGGAGACCGCCAGATCGCTGATGCTCGATCTTAACCTGCTGGCAGGTAAGACATTTAGAGACGTAAGTGGCAACATCCTGTTTCATACCACTCCACCAAAAGTACTGCTTGATGTCATGGTACATCTTAGTCGAACCAGGATGTATAGAGAATGGGGAGCTATGAGCTTCAGCTAACAATGCTTCCCGGAGTTCTTGATCATCAGGAACACAAAGTCTCGTGCCCTGCCATACGATACCATATGCATCTACTCTGAATTCCGTCTGCTTCTCCAAATTCTGAACTATCGCCCAGATTTCTCCATCATCTTTCTGAGCTTCCTTGATCTTAGAGAGTAACTCGGGTTCTAATCTAAGATTAGCCCAGTAACCGTGTTGTCCACGTACTATGATCTCTATGTCTAGTCGCTCCAAGTCTCTTATGATTTCCTCCTCAATCTTAATGTCGTTGATCATTCCAGACTTCCTGCTAAGTGCATCTGCTACATTCGCCTTTCCGGGATGATACTGCAGATTAATGTCATAATCCTTCAACAGCTCTAACCATCTCCTCTGCCTCACGTTCAATTCACGCTGAGTGAAGATATACTTCAAACTCTTGTGGTCCGTGAAAATGTCACAGGATTCTCCATATAAGTAGTGCCTCCATATCTTCAACGCAAACACGATTGCAGCAAGTTCCAAGTCATGGGTGGGGTAATTTTCTTCACAAGGCTTAAGCTGCCGTGAAGCGTACGCGATCACTTTCCCATGCTGCATGAGAACACAGCCAAGTCCCTTCCCCGATGCCTCACTATAGATTTGAAATCCACCCGTACCAGATGGGAGAGTAAGAATAGGTGCAGATACTAGCTTCTACTTCAGGTCTTCAAAGCTCTTCCCTCGTTCTTCAGTCCAAACAAATTTCTCCCCTTTCCGCATCAGTTTTGTCAATGGTAGTGCTAAGCGGGAAAAGTTCTCCACGAACCTACGGTAATAGCCAGCTAAGCCTAAGAAACTGCGAACTTCAGTCGTTGATGTCGGCCTCGGCCACTTAGTAATAGCCTCAACCTTCGCTGGATCCATAGTGATTCTTTCTGCTGATACAATGTGGCCTAACAATGTCACCTTGTCTAACCAGAACTCACACTTGGAGAATTTAGCATAAAACTGCTTCTGGCGAAGAATCTGTAGTACTGTACGAAGATGGTCTTCGTGTTCCTCCTTGGACTTTGAGAAAATCAGGATGTCATCGATGAAGACAATGATGAACTTGTCCAGAAATTCATGGAAGATTTTGTTCATCAAATCCATGAACACTGCTGGAGCATTGGTCAGGCCGAATGGCATGACTACAAATTCGTAGTGGCCATAGCGGGTACGAAAAGCAGTCTTGGCGGTGTCCTGCTCCTTAACCCGTAGTTGATGATTGCCTGATCTAAGATCAATCTTGGAGAAGTGTTTGGCCCCTTGGAGTTGGTCAAACAGATCGTCTATACGCGGCAGTGGATACCTATTCGTGATAGTAATTTTGTTGAGCTCGCAATAGTCTATGCAAAGACGCATACTGACGTCCTTCTTCTTAACAAATAAGACCGGTGCGCCCCATGGAGATGCGCTCGGTCGAATGAAACCTCGTTCTAGAAGTTCTTGTAGTTGATCCTTCAGCTCCTTTAACTCTATGGGAGCCATGCGATAAGGAGCCTTGGAAATCGGTTCAGCTCTTGGGATAATCTCGATATTGAATTCCACTTCTCGTGCAGGTGGTATGCCCAGAAGTTCTTCTGGAAATACATCTTGGAATTCCGACACTATTGGCTTCTCCTGAATTGATGAAGATTCAACATCCATGTCGTGGACCGTAGCTAGATAACCCTGCAGCCATGTGACAGTAATGCACGTGCTCGCAGGGTAGATATGATTTGTACAGACCTTCCGGGTACGAACCCGTTGTGAATGTACTCTGGTGTATTAACATCACCGAAGATGACTCGATATGAATGGCAGTCTTTGGTAGCATGATGCTTGGATAGCCAATCCATGCCCAAAATCATGTCAAAGTCATTCATGTCCAGCGGAAGTACGTCAACAGGACGAACCTTATCATCAAACTCTAGGGGAAGACTCTTGTATACATGGGTTATGCGTACAGAGTCTCTCAAAGGTGTGGAAATACTCAGTATATTATCTAGTGGCATGGGGAGCATCCTAATGTTCTTGGCATAAGCAGTAGAAATGACATAGTGAGTAGCACCCATATCAAAAAGAACACACGCAACTTGACCATACATATACAAGATTCCAGTGATGGTACCTGTAGACTTGTTGGCCTAATCTTGAGATGTCGTGTAGACACGTCTAGTGGTAGGAGGCGGCTTGGTATCAGCATGTCTCGATGTGCCCTCCATCTCGCCCTTACGGCCGTCCTTCATGCGATGGCAAGGAAGACCACACTTGAAGCATGCGTCGGTGTTGCGACGACATGGCCCTGGGTGCCTACGATGGCAAGTAGAGCAAAGAGGATGAGTATATCCTCCAGCAGGTGCGCTGGTTGGCTGGGGACCTGATAAAACATTTTACATGGGACATGATAATAGGGTACAAAGGACAATGCGAATAATCATAAGATTGAATATCAGTGATAGATGGACGGCTAGGCTGTGAACCTCTCTGGTTCTGGTCCCTACCGTTTCCATGGTTCCTGGTAGAAGATTTGCTAAAGTGTCAGAATTATGAGTTATAACATGAAATCATAAGAGAATACGTAAGTATTAGGACCTGCTGCCGTTGGAGTGTCCAGCGTTGTTACGGTAATTATCATTAGCGCCACGCCTATTCGTAGCAGAATGGTCGTTAGTCTGACGGTTTCCCTTGGGCTGATTAGGCTGATGCTGAGTAGCCTGCTGAGACCGGTCCCCAGTTTTCTGCCTAGAAGATACAATTTAAAGAGATGAATTATTTACATATATATAGAAAGAATACGGATTGATCACCGCTTGAATACGAATGTTTACCTCTTGTCGGGTTTCTCAGCTTCCCCGAACTCATCTCTCTCATGCGGCATCTCCAGCTTACGTGCCGCCTCGGCCACTTGTGCTACTGTGTTGAACGTAGCACACACCAAGTTGTTTGCGACCGATGTGCGAAGAGGCCACCTAAAGTGGTGTGCCTGCTCTTCAGGAGTACCTGTCGCTGCACCAAGGAAACCAGCTAAGCGAAGAAAGCGCTGCATGAACTCGTTGCTATTCTCCCCAGCTCTCTGTCGGATCCCATGGTACTCCCTCTTAAGCTTGTCTTGCTCAGCCTTGGGAAAGAACTGCTCCATCACCCTATCTCTGAACTGAGCCCATGTCAAACCAGCCACCCAATTATCACCTCCCTCAGACTGCTTCATTGCTAACCACCAATTTAACACATCGCCTTCGAACCGGTAACATGCCAACCTCGCCTTGAACACGGGGTCACAACCCATAGCATCGAAGATCTTCTCGATGTGAGCCAACCATCTTTCAGCTTCACTGGGGCTATCTGTTCTCTCGAAAGCTCGAGGACGGAGCTTGTTGAATCTCTCCAGCCATATTGCCAATGTCACTGGAGGAGGAGGAGGAGGAGGTGCTTGGTTTTGCTGTTAATTGTTGGCAGCCTGAACCTCAGCCCTGATGTCATTTTTTAGTTGAGGAAGCAAAGCTTGCATTGCAGCTTGGATTGCTGCATTGAGTTGTTCCTACTCGCGTGTGAGAACCATTTTACAGTATAACATAAAATACATGATTATACAGATCAAAACATAAAATATATATACATGAAAAAAATTTATACCAAAAATAAAGAGAAAAAAAAATTATGCAAGAAAATTTGTACATGAATACATGATGCAGTTTTATGAAAACTTTTGTATGCTCGAGACTGAACGCCTATGGTCAGTTCACTCAAAATAAAAGACATGGCGAGGGGACGCCTATGGGTCGGTCCCAAATTTAAAAGTTTCGATAAAACAAATGCGACTAAATAGGGCCAGTCCTGTACCAACCGTTACTTAGTGATAAACTTGCGACAATGACATATATATGTTTCCATGAAAATGATGAATGCATGAAACCCGACTGTCAGTTCTAGGAAGACCATAGTGACTACCCACTAATCACAGGTCATGTTTTGAGAGCCTACAGGTCGAAGCCTTGGCTCTGATACCATAATTGTAACACCTAATTTTGATAAATGGAATGTCACACGTAATTATGGCGTGTCATCAAAGCATACAAGGATAAATGTCTTAAAACATTACATGACCATAAAAAGGAAATACCGAAATCAAACGTCGGTAGTCCAAAAGTAAAGCTCATCACACATAAACATATGTACTGTAAATGAAAGGACTAAACAATGTCCATGGAAAGAGTATCATAGTATAGATAATGCATAATAGTAAAGAAAGGCTAGAAAGCTTCCAGTCCATATGCACGTACGCTTAAAGTCGACGAGCGTCCCTGAGTACCTGCCGTTTTGGGAATATGAAAAGGAAAACGGCTGAGCAAAACGCTCAATGCACGGATGTACAATAAAGCATGAATAATATAAGCATATAAGCATATAACAGCGAAAGAAACTAAGTCCTGAATAACCCGGTTTAGTCTTAATAAAACTGGTTTTATAGTTTGAAAAGCCTTATGTTTATCTTGTAACAACCGTTTAAAATATTTTACCATTAGCCAATATAGGTCATGAAAATCCACCGTGCATGAATACTTGGAGGGGTGACCTCATCATGCAAATTAGAGGGGCTGCCTCTAATTTAATATACTGGTTTTTGGGTAGGAGGGATCAGCTCCTTGTGAAGGATGCAAGGCACACATCACCTTCACACTGAGTAATCTGCTGAAAAACATGTAACTAGGATGCACCCATACGCCCCACATGATAAATATAATAATATGGCCAAAAGCTGAAGGGACGCCACGAGCAATCACTCCGCCGTGGGGAAGTCATAACACCAGTGCCTCTAGTGTTATGGTTATGGTACCTCCATAACTAGGTGAAACTGGTCATGCATGTATATGGCTTTAGGTATTCTAATTAAACATAAGCAATCAAACATATAAACTTATACTACGGGAAAACAGTTGGCTGCATACGGGGAATCCTAATAAGGAAAGAATGTCCAAACTGAAAGGACGGGAATCCGTACCTTATGTCCCGTGAACGAAGACGACGAACGGAAGGGAGTCCTACTTCGGTATCACTAACGCTACATAAATACATACGTGTATAAGTATCTGATTACTAAGTACGTAACTGGTTTTATAACATGTCTTGGCTTATTTTATATGTTCATGTCATGTTTTACTGTTTTAAGCTTTATACTGTGTTTATCTTATATTTTGTCTATTCTGATTAAGTATTACTTGTATTTCATGTATTATTATACTTGTTGTGTAATAATAAGTAACTTTCTAAAAATAGCAGGTTTCCTAAAATAGAAAGTTACCAAAAATAGAAAGTTTCCAAAAATAGAAAGTTTCCAAAAATAGAATTACTGCTTAAAATACATAAGTTTCTAAAAATAGAAAGTTTCCATAAATAGATTAGCTGCCTTAATTAAATAAGTTTCTAAAAATAGAAAGTTTCCATAAATAGATATAAGCTGGTTAAATAAGCTAATTATATAAGCTTAAGTGTTTTCTGATTATTATTCTAAGTCATGTAGTTATAAAGTATAGTTTATTAATTATTACATGTAAATTAAATAAACTATAGATTAAAAGTATTTAATTAAATATATCATGATTTTAATTAAATAAAGATAAAATAATTAGGTTAAAACATGTATTATTAACTATTAGTAATATAACCTAAGTCATGTTAATTAATTAATTATAGTCATGGTTTTAATTAATTAATTAATTAAAGTCTAATTAAAATATAAATACTTAGGTTAAAATTTATGATCTAATAATTAAATTTATAACCTAAGTCATGTACATTAAATTAATCATGTCATGTTTTATTAATTTAATTTAAGTCTGAAACATAAAAATCATAAACCTTTAACAAAAATAATTTATGAACCAGACCCGTGACTAAAAACCATGAACCGGACCCATAACTAACACCATAACCCGAACCACGTCGGGTTTCCCCTTGTTTTGGCTGCTGCCGTGGGACCACCACCACCATACCGAGACCATATGGTCTCGGTGGTGTTAATTAAGCCAAGCCGAGACCCCCTATGAGGCTCGGTTAGGCGTCGACAACAACACAACACCTCTAAAACCCTTGTTTTGATTTACCCCATGATCATTAACATGTTTAAATAATTGTTTTTAATTAGTTTTTAAAAACATCATGATTTTATGTGATTCATTAAATCAAAACATAAAAGAAAAGGTTAAAAAGGTTATACCGATTACGTGAAACAAATGAGGATGAACACACACAAATCCTTGCAAAATATCCAAGATCAAAATCAACCCGAAACACCCTTGTGGTGTTGTGAAACCGGCGGCCAAGGGAGAGAAGGAAGAAGGAAGAAACTTTTAGGGTTTTAACTATTTTCTTGTTTTGTAAATAATGACACAAGTTTTTCCCCTTAACCCCTTCTTAGTAAATTTTGCATGGGCTATGCCCATGCTTCTATGTATGCCGCGGGTAGGGGCCCCACATGGGGTAACCCGTACATTTCTCGAGTCTAAATATTATAGTGTGTGTTCGTGTTTTATCGTGTTCGTGTTTTACGTGTTCTAATTAATTATTGATCGTGACTTAATATATTTATTCGGGTTCATAATAAATATACATACGTAATTAATATTAGCTCGTGATTAAATTACGTTCATGATTTCATGATCGCATGTTCGTGATTATAATTATTATTGGAATAATTATCGTGTGTTCATACGTAATAAACACTTATCGTGTTCTAACACGTACGTAATACTTAAAGTTCTTATACGTGAACGTAAACATGCTATAAAAGGAAAGTTCTAATCTTGTATGTACGATCTAAAGGGTATTATTCATGGTAATAACACTATAAGTTCTGCATTCAAAGCATTTTTGATCGTCCTTAACTTACTGGCCCAAACTTCAATGATTGGTACCACTCACTAAGAATTGTCTTGAGAGTAGCGGGCACTATTGATATCTTAACCACTCCTTATCTAGAGGATCTTGCTAAAGGCGATTTTGAAGCGCAAAGGCTTGAACACGCTGCTAATGTTAAGAAGCACTCAGAGGTGGCTTGCTTAATGCTAGGAAAAATGGCTCCTCCACTTCAACAGAAGTATGAGCTATTTTCACTTAAGTGAATGCTTGATGAGCTCAAGGCTATGTTCGAGAAGCCGCAAGCAGTGGAGATCTACGGCTTAGTAGATGCTTTGCATAGCTGCAAGCAAACTCCTGGAAAGTCTGTTAGTGCCCATTACTTGGAGATGAGGGGTTATATGGAACAACTGATTGCACTAGGATGCCCCTATGATCATAATATGGCTATCAACTTTGTTGATCCCTTTGAATAGATCTATATTATGCTAAGAATTTGTACAATAGCTTGTAATAAAACTAGAGCACTTGAGAACTCTTACTCAACCAAATAAGTTATGCGGAATCTAACTTATAAAGCAAAGAAGAACATAATTACTTTTAACTATTTAATAAGTGTGAAAACACTTATCCTTTTACCACTTAATTATAATAATAACCAAGCTAAAACGTGTATTTTATGTCGTAAATGTCGGAATTATGCATGGTTTGTGTTTTTGTTGTGATTTAGGACCAAAATGTGAAAAGGGAAGAAAACATGATATTTCACGGGCTTTTATCGAAGAAAAAGACAAAGTCAAAAGATCAAGACTGCAAAAAGAACGGAAGTCCAAGGCCTATTCTGAAGATTTATTGAAGAAAAAGTTTAAAGACGGAAGCTTAATGAAGCCGAAAAACTCGAGTCTAATTAATGAAGAAATTATAAGACGAGTTCAATTAATCCTGAGACATAGTCGAAAAAGTAGAAGAATTTAGAAGACGAAAAGACGAGAAAGAAATAGGGAAAGAAGGAGCAACACATGCTAACCTCCCTTCTCCCTATAAATAGATGCACTCCATCTCATTTCATTTGTTGTTGGCTATTTTGACAAACTAGTCTTCCACCATTTTCATTACTTGCACATTTATTTTCATGTCATTTACTTAATTGTCAATTTAATTACCTTGTTTTGTACTTTAAATTTCTTGCCTTTAATTCAAGTAAGTCTTTTAATTTTGTTGTTGAATCTTTGTTTTCCTTTAATCAAGCTTTTTATTATCAATCTTATTCTAATTTTCTTGCTTTTGATTTTGATTATTAATTCGGATTAAGCATTCTTTTGCTTGATCTTATTGCTTATTTGAGTAAAAAGTTTATCTTTTTATTTATATCTAGGCTTTTATACGAATTAAGCTATAAGCTTGACAATCTTATTGGCTTATTTTGTATTGAGCTTATTTGTTTTAGAGTTTTCTTAAAAGTTTTATCTTTTTAAAATTTTGCTTATTTTGTTTGCTTATTTTGTGTTTTGAAAAGTTTTTAAATTTGAACTTATTTTGTTTTGCTTATTCTTGTTTTAATTAAGTTTTTGTTATTTGCTTATTGTCAAAAGTGCTTATTTGGTATTTGCTTATTTGCTTATTGGATTCCATCGTACCGTTCTTAAAGGTTTCTGCTTGTTTCGATCGAGTAAGTGTGATCGCATAAACCCTAGGGTTTCTACTTGCGATCCATTACTGCGATCAAGGACTAGGATCTGTCTACGACCGTCCATCACGATCTAAGTCACGATTTCCCTGTTGCGATCTGTGACTGCGATCGTTGGTTAAGATCAGTGGTACGATCACTTGGTCACGATTGTCCACTGCGATCCACTTGTTGCGATCGTGGTGGAGTACGATCCAAGAGTACGATCGATGGCTGCGATCTAGACTTAGATATAGAGTGTGATCGCTTGGATGCGATCTAGGGTACGATCCAAGGTACGATCCAAACCACGATCATTGGTTGTGATCGTGACTGAGATCTGACTTGTGTTTGATTTTATTTCCTGCTTTTATTTTAAGTTTTCAAATTTTTCACGCTTCCCGAAATCTCTGTTTTTACCAAGTGTTTTTCTAGTAATTTTTAGTTTAATTTTTAAAGCTTATTTTTCCGCCATTTTACTTTAGTGTTATTTCAATCGTTTTTCTTTATTTTAAATTTCAAGTTTACATTTTTATTACATTGTCAAATTAATTTTTCGTCAAGCTTTAATTTTTGTCATTTAATTAATTACTTTTAAAGTTTTTAATATTACACCATTTACGTTTTAATTAGTTTTAGCTTAAATTACCGTCATTTACTTTAACGTCATGCAATTTAATTATACTAAAACGACCAATCTATTATTGTTTTCCACCAAAAGACGACTGAGTCGCACTTAAACCAGTAATCAATTCGATTAGACCACTTCAACGAATCTTTTTCATACTAGGCAAAAGCCTTGTATTAAATGGCGCCGCTGCCGGCTCTTTTCGTAAAGATTAACGGTTTTTTGTGAAAGACGCGTTGAATTTTGGATCCGTTCACTCGTGAACATTATTTTTCTTGCTCAAAAATTTTCAAAAAATCCATAAAAATTAAAAATTGTTAAAAATCCATAAAAATTAAAAAAATTTCAAAAATCCAAAAAGATTTTATTTTTAGTTTTCCACGTACATATATATTCTCTATTTCTTTGGTATCTTTTTATTTTGCTTTTGCAGGTGTATGCGTACTAGATCTTCAACTTATCCAGAGCCCGAGACTCGTGAAGATTTAGATATGGCAGGTGTGAACAACAACAATAACCCACCGCACCTCAACAATAATAACAACAACAATGTTCTTCCACCACCCGACCTTCGGACAATGGAGGAGCTTTGTCAACCCACGATGAATGGACGAGGAGGACCGATTGCGCCGATGCAAATCACGGCTCCAGAGTTTTCGTTGAAGCATCACATGATCCAACAAGTGCAGAACACTTGTCCATTTCGCGGATTACCGGATGATGATGCCAACAAACACCTCGACAAATTCATTACCGTTAATCAAAGCATGAAGTTGCCCGGGGTTACTATGGATTTTCTTCGACTTCACCTATTTCCACACACATTATCCCACCATGCCGAAAAATGGTTTAATCGTCTTCCGAAGAATTCAATTCATACTTAGGATGAGATGACTCAACGATTTTTGTCGCGCTACTTTCCACCATCCATGGTCACGAGCCTTCGAAATCAAATTAGTGGGTTTACACAAGAACCCGATGAATCACTTTTTGATGCTTGGGAACGCTATAATGTTTTGATCGATCGATGTCCAAACCACAACATGCTCCCCATCACCTTAATTGATACTTTCTACAACGGTTTAACTTTTCGTGATCGTGATACGATTAATGCAGCCGTCGGTGGCACATTTATGAAAAGAAGACCCGAGGAGTGTAGAGAGCTTATCGAGAACATGACTACTCATCACAAAAATTGGGATTCATCCGCATCTTCAAGGAATAACCCGAGAGTCAATGTTTCTTCTACTTCTTCAAACCCTGATATCACCGAATTGACCCGCGCAATGGTCGAAATGAGAAAGAATATGCAACTCTTGGCTATAAATCAACAACAACAAGTTAAAGCTGTTGCAACTTCTTGTGAGATTTACGGGGGTCCTCATTCATACACTGATTGTCCTTCTACTCATGACAATCCGGAAAACGTGTATGCGGCTTATGGTAACTATTCAACGGAAAATTACCAAGCCCGACCTCAAGGTGATCGTAACTTGCTAAGTTACCGTTCTAATAACTTTCTTTCACCCGGTTTGTCTCCTCAAAACCCCAACCCCAACAACTACAATAGAAGCAACCCAAACCCACCTCGAGCTTCTAATACTTATCACCCACCCGCTCAACAAGCCCCACCCATTAATCAAGATGTTGAAACCTTAATGAGAACCCAAGGAGAGCAAATCAAGAATCTACAAAGCCAAATTATCAATTTGAAAGGAGATATCACTAAGAATCTATCCCTCCCCTAGTTACTCCATCTACACCTCCTCCACCACCATTTATCCCGCCTACTCCCACGCCTAGTATTAGTTCTCCATTACCGTCTCCACCTATGCATGAAGAAGCACCCAAGAAGAACCCTTCACCAACCCCACCTTCCACCTATAAACCCAACATCCCTTATTCTTCTCGCTTAGACAAGGCCAAACTGCAAACTAAGGATGACATTCAAGTGTCGAACTATTTGAAGAAGATTTCGGGACTGACCATCACTTTTAGCCTTGTTGAAGCTCTTGCCCAAATGCCTAAATTTGTTAAGATGTTTAAGGAATTTCTTAATAAGAAGGAGCAGATGGCCGAGTTTGTTAATACTCGATTGAATGAAAACTGTTCTGCCGTCCTTCTTAAAGAACTTCCAGAGAAACTTGGAGATCCCGGTCGTTTTGTGCTACCATGTACTTTTCACCAAACCGAAGAATTTACTGCCTTAGCCGATCTCGGGGCAAGTATAAATCTGATGCCTTTAAGTGTTTGGAAAAGGTTATCATTACCCGATCTTACTCCAACAAAGATGACTCTTGAGCTAGCAAATCACACTCTCGCTTACCCCGTTGGTATTGCCGAAGATGTGTTCATTAAAGTTGGCACCTTCACTTTTCCGGTCGACTTTGTTGTTGTTGATTATGAAATGGACCCTCGTATTCCTTTTAATACTTGGTCGGCCATTCTTGAGAACCAGAAAAGCATTAGTCGATGTTGCTGAAGTTGAGCTCATTTTAAAAGTCGGGAATGAGGCACAAGTTTTTAAAATGGGGAAGATCACAACCAAATCAAATGGAAGAGAACAGCGAATATGATTAATGTGCTTGATGATTTTTTCGTCTACAACAATCCTCCATTCGATTCTTGCTATGATAATCCACTATCCCAAGATGATGTGGATGATTCTCTCTCCAATTCTGATCCTCCACCAATTTATGATTCTCCACCGATCTATGATGCTTATGATGATGATTCTAGTTCCGATGGGGATGATTATGATAATTTTACTTCTAAGTATCCAGACATGCCCACTTATGATGATTTTGGTGAGGCTGATACTCTTTCGAGTGATTCTTCACATGATGAAGATCCTCCACCAACAATGCTTGATCCTACTTTGGATGACTACTCATTTGAGGAAGATTTTGCTACTTTTCTCAACACTTACTTCCCAAATGAGAGTGATTCTCCTCATTTGGACTTTGATGATTATGGTCTTTATCCTCCTTTGGATATGACAAAACCTGTTTCAAAGGAGAAGAAGCCGGCCGACACCGATGTCTGCAACACTTATGTCTTGACACCTCTCTATCCACCTTCTGAGGATGAGATTGTGAGATTTATGAGCGGATCTTCTTCAAGGTCTACTGAGCCCGAGTGTTATTTTCCCCTAAAGGAAAAGGTGTTCGATCCCGGTATTGCACTTTTCAACCCATCTCAGTATCCATCTGATGAAATAAAAGGAAAGATCTTTGGAACTTATGGAGATATGCTTGCACCTAATCACCCTTACTACCACCGTGCTCCATCTTTGCTTAAGGGAACCTTGCCTACTCTTATTTGTCTTGCCTTGTTCGCCTTAAGCTTGTGCTAATTGATGGACGAAAACCATGTCTTTGATCCCGGTGGATATTCTTCAAGCTTCTTACCATGCCAATCAAGGTCGAGTCAGGCTCACGACTCGGTTAACAAAAACAAGCGCTTCTCGGGAAGCAACCAGCAGTATCTATCCTTTTCTTTGTTTTTATAATAAGTGTAGGGGGAGACCCTAGTATGTGTTTGTTGTTTTCTTTCTTATCATGTGCAGGGATTCGATGTTTCAAAGATCCATTCTTGATGACTTTTGACGACTCGTAATCCCGTGTTCCCATCTTCCCGGTTCTATCCTAAACTCTTTTGATTCTTAATTTTATATTCATCAATATTAAAATAGGAATCACTTTAGTTGTCTCTTCCTTAGCAAGATTTAGACAACGTGCACAATGTCTTAAGTGTAGGGGAGTTTACTTCCACATGCTTAAACATTAAGGATAATGTTTATATTAAGTGTAGGGGGACTTCTATCGAAGTTAAGTGGTCTTTTCCTTGTATTTGTCCTCATTTTAACCAGAAAATTGATTTTTCGGCATTTTTCAAAATCTATAATCTATTTAGTCCTATTTGTTTTTCCCTTGTTATAGTTATTTTCTTTCTTTAACTAGAATTAATTTTAATAAAGTGGTTTTAATTTTCAAACGTTGTGAATCTTTTGACTCAACCCGAGTTTACTTATCTAAATTTACTCTAGCTAGTATCCTTAACGTGTTTAAGTCAAGTTTTGCTAGGCTTTTATATAGGGAACTTTAAAACGCGAAAGTCTTAACTCTTACGGGTTAAGAACAAGAACTTTTCGCAAGTTCCTATAATTGATCCTAGAAAGTCGTTTATCAAGGGAACTTTAAAATGCGAATTCTAAACTTGAAAAAGTCTAAGAAGTTGTAAGATCCTATAGACTACTTGAAAACCCAAAACTTTGATTTAATAGGCTAAGCATCCACGAGTCTCATTCCTTGAGATTTTAAATTGTGGAGAACGAGAGATGATAGAGTCAATTATAAGTTTGGTATTCTTTCATGAATTTATTTGAGTTAATTATGAGCTTTTTCTCCTATCGTTTGCTAATAAATTTAATTGCAATAAATAAGGTCGTACGATTTAAAAAGTTACTTAGCTTCTAGCACAAGATCGTTTAAAAGTTGCTCGGTAATAATTAGAGTTCATAGCCAAGGCATAACTTATTGAAGCGGGATGCGAAGACTGGCGAGTCCGAAAAGGCCCTAACAAGGCATGAGGGCTAAATTTTGTTGCTAAAGATCCCAAGTGATGTGAAGAATCATTTATCAAAAATCAATATGAAGGATCGAGACACACGACGAAAAGCAAATACTCCCGTAAATATCATGGAGAAGTCTATCCAAAAAGGCCCTAACAAGGTATGAGGATAAATAGATCCAAGTCCTAAAAGAGGCGGATCGTTGTATATCAAAATCCCAAATAAAGATTGGAGAAAAATGAAGAAGTCGTGGTCCAAATATGAAGAATCTCTCAAAAATTTCAAGTGAAGAAATTCCTATTATGAAGAGAAGACCATTATTTCATGAACGTCTCTCAAGATTTGAAGTATGAAGTCGCTACCAAATATCGGTCCGAGAAAGGTCTCAAATCGTGAAGCGAGTTATGCCAAGATATGAACTTTATGAGGTCCCGAGAAGCAGTTTTAAAAGATTTTGTCCTTTAGCTAACTATTGATTAAATCGTCCCACTTTATTTTCAACCTAAATAACTATCGAAATAAATCAACAATGCATCCTCGTGATCATTCAAGACAACAATAAAATATAAGAGATACACCTAGGAATAAGGGAGTCTAAGTAAATAATTGGCCCACATGAATTTGTGTTAGTTTGTTAACTTATAATAATCATGATCTCGTGTTTAAGCTTGCTATAGGGAACGTGAAACTTGAGGATGATAATCATTCATGACATTCGAAAACCCTAAGGTATGTTTTTGATCTTTTTACTTGTTTTCTTCCTTTAAATATTTTTTCTCTTTAATAAAGGCCAATGTGGATTGATTATGATGGAAAATGTAAAACTTGCTTTGTAATTAATGCATTGCATGAGGACATTGCAATGGTCAAGTGTAGGCGATTTAATAAGTGTGAAAACACTATCCTTTTACCACTTAATTATAATAATAACCAAGCCAAAACGTGTAGCTTATGTCGTAAATGTCGGAATTATGCGTGGTTTGTGTTTTTGTTATGATTTAGGACCAAAAAGTGAAAAGGGAAGAAAACATGATATTTCACGGGCTTTTATCGAAGAAAAAGACAAAAGACGAAGTCAAAAGATCAAGAGTGCAAAAAGAACGGAAGTCCAAGGCCTATTCCAAAGATTTATCGAAGAAAAAGTCTAAAGGCGGAAGTTTAATGAAGCCGAAGAACTCGAGTCTAATTAATGAAGAAATTATAAGACGAGTTCAATTAATCCCGAGACATAGTCGAAAAATTCGAAGAATTTAGAAGACGAAAAGACGAGAAAGAAAGAGAGAAAGAAGGAGCAACACATGCTAACCTCCCTTCTCCCTATAAATAGATGCACTCCATCTCATTTCATTTGTTGTTGGCTATTCTGACAAACTAGTCTTCCACCATTTTCATTACTTGCACATTTATTTTCATGTCATTTACTTAATTGTCAATTTAATTACCTTGTTTTGCACTTTAAATTTCTTGCCTTTAATTCAAGTAAGTCTTTTAATTTTGTTGTTGAATCTTTGTTTTCCTTTAATCAAGCTTTTTATTATCCATCTTATTCTAATTTTTTTGCTTTTTATTTTGATTATTAATTCGGATTAAGCATTCTTTTGCTTGATCTTATTGCTTATTTGAGTAAAAAGTTTATCTTTTTATTTATATCTAGGCTTTTATACGAATTAAGCTATAAGCTTGACAATCTTATTGGCTTATTTTGTATTTAGCTTATTTGTTTTAGAGTTTTCTTAAAAGTTTTATCTTTTTAAAAGTTTGCTTATTTTGTTTGCTTATTTTGTGTTATGAAAAGTTTTTAAGTTTTAGCTTATTTTGTTTTGCTTATTCTTGTTTTAATTAAGTTTTTGTTATTTGCTTATTGTCAAAAGTGCTTATTTGGTATTTGTTTATTTGCTTATTGGATTCCATCGTACCGTTCTTAAAGGACTAGGATCAGACTACGATCGTCCATCACGATCTTAGTCACGATTGCCCTGTTGCGATCTGTAACTGCGATCGTTGGTTACGATCAGTGGTACGATCACTTGGTCACAATCGTCCACTTTGATCCACTTGTTGCGATCGTGGTGGAGTACGATCCAAGAGTACGATCGTTGGCTGCGATCTAGACTTAGATATAGAGTGTGATCGCTTGGATGCGATCCAGGGTACGATCCAAACCACGATCATTGGTTGCGATCGTGACTGCGATCTGACTTGTGTTTGATTTTATTTCCTGTTTTTATTTTAAGTTTTCAAATTTTTCACGCTTCCCGAAATCTCTGTTTTTACCAAGTGTTTTTCTAGTAATTTTTAGTTTAATTTTTAAAGCTATTTTTCCGCCATTTTTCTTTAGTGTTATTTTAATCGTTTTTCTTTATTTTAAATTTCAAGTTTACATTTTTATTACATTGTCAAATTAATTTTTCGTCAAGCTTTAATTTTTGTCATTTAATTAATTAATTTTAAAGTTTTTAATATTGCACCATTTACGTTTTAATTAGTTTTAGCTTAAATTACCGTCATTTACTTTAACGTCTTGCAATTTAATTATACTACAACGACCAATCTATTATTGTTTTCCAGCAAAAAACCACTGAGTCGCACTTAAACCAGTAATCAATTCGATTAGACCACTTCAACGAATCTTTTTCATACTTGGCAAAAGCCTTGTATTACTATTCGATTCTCTATTAATCGACTTTCAATGAGGTACAATAAACTCATCATACCTATGTTCCTTTTATAGTGTAAGGAACCCTAGAAACCTTAGAATATTCTATAATGATTAGTATATCACACACGATATCTTATCAATATTCTAAACTATTAAGTTTGTCACATAAGATATACTCTAACTATAACTATGACATATCTTTTCTAAAGATATATTCGTCATAATCAACATAGCAGTACTTACAATATAACTAACAGTGTTTTCTATGTACCGCGTTAACACTAACGGTACTTGCCAGTACTAACAGTACTTGTACTTATACTAACGGTACTTGGTACTTTACAAATAATTCCCAACAATCATCCCCTAAACAAGAATGATAACTTGTTTTCTTCTTGTTTCTCTATGTACTGAATGTATTAAAATACATGTCTCTAGTCTTCTCTTCAAACTTGGATTGAACTTGGTAATCTTGTATATGTATCCAACTGGATGTAGCCAAACACTGTATGCAGATCTTCTTCTGATAAGATAATCTTCAAGTCTTCATGAATATCATTTTTGTCTTCAAATTAAAATCTTCTTGTGTCTTGTAAACATTCCTTTTGCAGAAATTTTGTTTGTCATTTCATATGTCTTCTTCCCCTTTTTGTCATCATCAAATAGGAGTCTTCTGCATATAAATCACCTATGAATCAACAATTCTTCTTGTGTCTTCTTACCTAAAATAAAACAGTTAACAACAAACCAATATGTATTGGCATCATGATTTTTAGCAAATCATCAGCTATCAACGGATTTGATTTATTCTTTACCAGTTAGCCGTACACTCTGCAATAGCCAATACTTTATTCATAAAGAATTAGGTGTACTGATAACCCTAAATTTTTGGTAAAATGTCAACCATCAACGGATTTTATAATGTCTTTACCTAAGATCGTTTTCCTTAGGACTAGCCAACTCTTTGTCTCGAAACATGGTGAGTTAGAACCAAATAGTTTTTAGCAAACTACCAGCTTTCAACGAATTTGAGAAGTCTTTACCACAAACCGTTTGCATATGGACTAGCCATTTCTTATGTGTGTTAGACATGGTGAACTGAGAACCATTTGTGAAGTGTGACTAAAATTCAAACACTTAAGGCTCTTTCTCAGCTTCTTCTTCTTGTTCCAAATCCTTGATTTGTTGTTTAACCATTTTGATCAACTCAATAACACCATTAGATTCCTTTGAAATAACTAGTTGTTGTTCTAACATCCTTTCCAACAATCTTCTTCCAAAAGGGTATTTTTTCTCATGAAGCATGTAATAGGTTATATCATCTACATCCAAAGTGTGTATGCCACATGATCTATAAAATCTCCAGTAAGTAGGAACCTGATTCTCTAAGTCCTTAAACATTTGTTGATGATTGTTGTATGGCTCATACATGAACTTCAATACATTTCTTAACAGTGATGTTTCTTATTGACCTTCACTTCCTCCTTGAACAAATCTGTTAAGGTCTTGAATATCTTGTCTGTCAAGGATATATAGAATATCTTCTAGTAATCTGAACATTCTGAATTTCCATCTGATCTAGTTATTTCATGAACTTCTAATCCTTCTTTCATAGCAAATGTCCATCTTATTATTGATGACTTCTTTCCAAATATTTTTGTGTCAATACATTGATCTTCAAATTTGACTATCTTCAAGTGCTTTCTACCACTTTCATCATCACTATCTTGATCTGTAGACTTTACCTTTTTCTTGGCTTCTTGCTTTTTCTTGGTTGATCTCTTCCTATTAATACCTTTGGAGGTTCCTTCAAACTCAATTGATCCCTCCTACAAATCAGTATGTACGGTTCCTTCAAGTACTATTGACTATGTATGTACCTCTTGTACATTTTCGGTCTTGTAAAACCCGCATTTAAATACCATGAACAGTACCTCATGTGAAAATACGATAAATTAAAACTTTATAATTATAAAAACAACACGTGTCACAGACTTTAAATCTTCAAGTAATACGTATATTATTAGTACACGAGAATAATTACGTATGATATTTAAAACACTACACGACAATTAAACTCGACACGTGATAAATATTATAACATGAGGGCTAGTGGCTTGGTTTGGCCGTGTAATAGGCAAGAACAAAAGGGCTAGTGGGCCCGACCCAAGATCAAAAATAAAACATCAGGAGGAGTTTATTTTCTATTTTACACTTGATCAAAAATAAAACTAACAAAAAACCCTAGCACATCTATTTTGGCCGTCGGGTTTTTGACAAAAGAAGGAGAAGAAAATGTTGTTTGGATCTTGATTTATTGAGGGTGTTCGTGTTATCATGGCTTGTTCTTAATTATCTGGTAAATCATCAAACTTTTCTTTCTTTATTTTTTTAATCTTCGAATTTAATTAAAGGAATAATAAGAGCACATGTGTCATAAAAATTTAATAAGATAAAATCAGGCTTGTTGGTTGGAAGTGCACAGAAACCGAGAGCACCATGCTCTCGGTGGTGTTTTGGTGCAAACTGCCGCAGCAGTGGCTGTGGTGGCTTTTCAGCCGCAACCCTTAAAGGGTCACGGTGGCTGGTGGTATGCCGCCGGTGGGGCAGAAACATCAAACAGCAGCAGCCACAGCTGGCTGTTGTTGCCAAGCAGTGGCAACATTAGGCAAGACAGTGGCATCCGGACCTAGAGGGGGGTTTGGTTTGGCTAGTGGGTACCTGCGGCTGGGCAGCAGCAACCCAAGAGGGTTTGGGGGCTATTTTGGGTTGTTTGTCTCGGCTAATCAAGAGAACCACAAACGGGTTTGGGCTAATTATTATGTCGGCTTATTAAATCATCGGGCTTATTAATATGATTAGGCAGTTTTAACATCCATTTTCCATATCTCATAGTCATAGTATGCTGATATAGCTATGAGAATCCTAATAACTCTTAAGTCTGCTACATGAGAAAATGTCTCCTCGTAGTCTACGCCAAAAGTTTGTGTAAAACCTTTAGCTACTAAACGAGCTTTATAGGATTGTACTTTTCTGTCTATGTCGGTTTACTTCTTGTATATTGATAGTTGTAGAAATACGTCTTTTAGGAAAAAGAGCGTAATTAGGGAAAGTATTAACAAGTGGTTTAGGAAAACCACAAGTTATGACCCAAAGTGGGGATCGTTCTCAAGGAGGCTTGGTGTGTGTGTTAAGAGATGATTAATGATGTGATTATGATTATGAGAAATGAAAATAGAGGTGAGATTAGAAGAGAATGACGGCTACAATAACGAATTAAACTAACACGAAATGTCGTACACGTAAAACCGTAAAAAGTAGCAAAATTAAAAATTTACCCTAAAAATTCCTAGAAAATTGCAATAAATCCTAAATAATGTAATTAGAATTTACAAAAAAAATCAAAAATCACTCAAATCTTTTATTTAATTAAATAATAATTTTTTAATGCTAATTAAAGCCCAAAAAATAAATTTAAATAACAAACAAGCCCAAAATGAGCTTTTTTCAATTGTAAACCTCTAAAATGACCTAACTTAATTTAAAACAATTTTTGAAAATTTTAAAATTAATAAAAACTATTTTAAAACAATTAAAAACTATTTAAACCTAAAATAATTATAAAAATTAATCTAATGACAATAAAAATATTCTAAGAAAAATATAAAAACTTGAAAAATCTAAATTTTAATTTTAATAATAAAATAATAATAAAATAATATTAAAAATCCAAAAATTATAAAAAATTCTAAAATATTGCAAACTAGTTTATTTTAACCTAATTAAACAGAAAATGAACTTGAAATGCCAAAAATGCCCCTATTGGGCCTTCAAATGGGCCAAATACCCAAACAGATCCTTAATGGGCTTAATATTGGGCCCAATAAGAAAAAGTTCTCAAAAATGGCCCAAACGCTCCAGTCAAGCTTAAAATTTGATTCTAAACACAATTTTCCAAAGGCCCAAAAGCTGAAAATGAGCTTAAGCTAGCTTATTTCAAAACAGCTTATTCTTAATGGGCTTTTTGGCCCATTAAGCTATAAGCTGATGCCATAACCTAAGATTTTACCCACGTCCTTCTCTTGACCTAATTAAGCTATTTGCAAAAAGAAACTTGAAATAAGCTCAAGGAATAAGCCTGAAATAAGCCAAAGCCCTCTCCACAAAACGACAAAATAGTCGTTTTTGAGTTCTAGACTATTTCAAGAGCTGATTCAAGTTGCAGTAAGTCCCAAATGGCTTAACTAAGCTTAATCAACAAAAATATTTCCAATAAGCACACAAAATAAGCTGAAATAAGCAATAAGCTGATTTTGAAAAAGACAAAATAGTCGTTTTCTAGTAAAAACATAAAATCAAAAGTTGTAAACTTCCAGATTCACTTATAAGCTCAAAATATTAAGACCTATTACAAAAAATAAGTTGTTGCACATTGGAATAAGCCAGAATGACTTATTAATAAGCTGAACACCAATTATAACTAGCAGTGGCTAGAAGCAGGGGAAAGGAGTTCCCACTGCCTTGACTTTTTGACTTGGATTTTTAGAGAGTTCCACTTGGTATTTTTGGACAATCAAGGCACCCTTGTGATCAGTGAATCACAAGAAGTCAATAACAAGCAGAAAATCATAAAATCACCCATCCAATCAGTGCAGTTAATTCAATCTTTGCCCAGATGTGTTCCAGACAAGTAATAAGCAGATCTGGTAGTTACAAGCTACTTTTAAGCTAGTAAAAGCTAACCACAAGCAACCAAATGCGTACACAAGCTCAAAACAACTTAAAGTAACACAGCTTAACACATTTCATGCAACAAATCCAATAAATGAACAAGATCTAAGCAAAAGCAGTTACTGATGAACAATGAAGAACACAAGAACAAAGTTTGCTGATCTACTTGATACAAAATCCAAATTCAAGGCATCAGATCTATCACATATGTTGCATTAACAATGATTAAACACTTGTTATCCCTAAGTTAACATAAAAACTAGGTGTGCACAATTTAATTATACTTTTCAAATACTTTTAAAGTATTTTATAACGTTAAATACTCTTTTGCTTAACGGTTTAAGTTGAAACCGATATTAAAAATTATATTTTAATATTTTGACAAGTAACGAGGACTACTAGTGATCGCGATACCGACGGATGCCTAAAATTTTATATTTTATTATCGATCGTTTCGATATTTAATACTTTCGACGATATCATTTTAATTACGTATCGAGTCGTTATATTATTATTTTTCGTGTGCGTTTAAACTTTAAAAAAAAAGTATTTTTACGAAACCCGAGTCCCGTAAATATTTGTAAAATTTACTAATAGTCATTTCCCACTTTTTAGCTAACTATTTTCATTTTGGACCAAAACTATCACAAATTGGCAAAATTAACCTTTCCACCACCATATAAAATGATTTTTCTTACCTAACATCACACACACACAAACTAGAGACAAAAAAAAAATACTCTCATCCTTTCTTCTTTCTTCATTTTGCCAAAACCCCTCACACACCTAAAATCACCATCACTTTTTTTTCTAGCTTGATCCAAGAGAAACCAAGAAAAGTCCCTATCCTAAAATCATCTTGTGAGTATTTTGGTACCATTTTTATCCACATGCAACCATATAAATTTTTCAAGAAAAGTTGGTTATGTTTGATCCAAATTTGTTGTATGCATGTGTTAGTAGTGATGATCAAAAGATTTTCATGCTATGTTTTTGTTAAAAAGTTGATTTTAAATTTTTGGGTTTTTGATTTTGATGATGATACAAATGTTAGGATTGGTTTATGATGATATTAGGGGCTTAGGTTGATGACAAAAGTTGTTGGAATTGATAAAAAACATGATTTTGCAAGAGATTTTAATAGTCAATTTTGGGCAGTAGGTTTGAGGTCATTTTCGGAAATCTTAAGTCTGAATATAGGTTGTTATTATGGGATTATGTCGTAGAGAATTTCGTTAGCTTCGATTTGATATAAAGTAGGCCTTCCAACTCCAAACGAGGTGGAAGATACACTAGTTTGATTTTCGTGTACCGGGAGACGAGTGTCGACACAATCCGAAAATTGTTGTCGATATTTGGATCGAATCTCGGGGACTATAAAATGAGTTTCAAAATGATTCAAGGGCTGTTCTCAGGCTCCAAGTTTAGCATTTTGAGTTTATTTTTAGAATCAAGTGGCGGTTTTACAAATGGAGTTGTTTATAATGGTCAAAATGGTTTCGTAAGTCAAGGTCGCTAAACTGTCCGGATTTTGTAATTCAAAGATGAGTCGGGCAGGGAACTTTAGAAGTAAAATCTTTTAATGGGCTCTTGGGAGGACTTTCTACATATAGTAAGTGAGTTCTCTGAGTAGTATCATAAAAAGTTGATATGTTTAAGTATGGGAAAACGGCTTGGACATTCGGTATGTTCCGGCAGATTTTTATTAAAGGCATAGAACAATAAAATGAATATATAGGAGAGTGTAATATTATCAGTTGTATCGTTTTCTCTCGAGTTTGTCGTGATTTTATGAGTCGAGTTTTATATTCTTATGTATGGTTTATTTCTCGAGTCTATTGTTAATGAACGCACCTCATTTGATAGGTTGCGGTTCTCGTGTTTGAAAGGCATCATCTATCGTCGGCGATCGTCTCATTACCACTATTGGCTAAGGTGAGTCTATAGCCTCGCTTTATACTAGTTATTAAATGATTTTAAACCCGCGAGGGGGAATACATGTTTTATAAACTTAGAACACAAGATTTTTATGGTATGCTTTGTCCCTCTATGAATGGACCCGTGGTTGCCTTTAAATTGCATTAAGTGATTGCCTTTGTTAAAACCTCAATTATGGACCGTTAATTAACCTATGATGGGTTAACCGCTAGTACAATTAATAGATCTATGGGGGAAGCCGCCCCGGTTCAGTTTTTGTGGACTTGTCATAGAAGCTTTGGCCCGACCTCCACACTGTTTGAGCATATTGTATTGAGAAGTCAGGTATACGGCAATGTACCATTAATCTAGAGGTAACCGACAATTAATAAATCTCCTGTCTTATCAGACCTCTAAAGGGAGTGTCTAAGGGCTCGGTTCCATGAGCTTATTGCAATTTATGCTATATACAATTATCATTGTTGATGCAAATTATTATTTGATGCTTATAAGCATGCTACAAACTTATAATCTTTGTTTGTGTTCAAATTGATTTCATAAACCTATAGATTCACTCGGCATTTTTTGCTGATTGTTTTACTCACATGTATTTCAGGTAATCAAGAAGTGGAAGCTTGGAGGTCACGGGGAATGAAGTTGTGCACTGCTTTTGTTGTTCAAACTCTTTGATTTATTTATCGTTCCATTTTTTTAAAACAAACCAATATGTTGTTTTAACTTATATTTTGGTAACGATTACTTGGGACTACGCTACTCTGATGAATGTTTTGGGAACGATAAATCTAAAACGTCTCTTTTCGAGTCGTTCTTTATAAATTATGTGTTGTTGTATCATTGTTTAGCACCTAAAGATGTATTCCGTTGCGTGTAAATTTGGGGGTGTTAAAGATTGGTACCAGAGCCATGAGTTATAGAGAACTAGGTCTTTATTTTAAAAACCTAAACTATAACTGTCAGTTTTTATTTTTCAAAGAGTCATGTGCACCGGACTTCGCGTGACTTCAGGTTCAAGCTACTTCTGGGATTACCACTTTAGTATGCGTTATTACGTATACCTTATTGGAAAGTATTTATAAATAAATACTATGATCCACTTATGGATATATATTTATATCTAGGATCCCTTATCGATATATATTTATGTCGTTAAACTTTTCGATAAAAGTTTATCATTTATTAATGATTAACGTAAATAAATACAATGAATTTTCAAGATCTTTGTGTATTTATTTTTGAAGTATTTAAATTGCTTTTATTGCAAAATTTTATATTATGACCTTACATACCTTCATATGCGCACGTTACTTTCATTGTTTAACCCTTTGAGATATCTATAGATATCCAAATCGCTTTCCGGCTGTTTATGCTTGAACGTCTTGAAACATAGTCTCTAGACCATTGTGTAACTCAATGTGTCCTTGGAATAGACTAACCGCTATTGTGTGAGTCACACATTTTGAAACATCTCTTAAAATCGTGTTGAATAATATCATGGTTTTCCATAATATTTTGTTGATTTTTATTATCGTTTTATACGACATACGAAGATTAAATTCATTGACATTTATATGTATCGACTCCGAAGTGTATTGTTCGCTTATATCTCGGTAACGTCATTGTCCTTTTATAAATCATCGTCTAGATTATGGCGCTAGATTGGAATAAGATTTTACATCTATAAACTTGTACTATCCTCTTTCATTAACCTTCTTGCTCTCGGAACGCAACCTATGAATGTTCCATTATTTTCTTGTTATGTGTTGTGTTTTTGGACAATCGTGGCACCAAGGAGATTGCCTACATTGCATTTTGAAAGCTAAATTACGAACGTCTTTCACCGTTTTGCTTCCAAAATTTCGTGTTGAATACCTTGAAGCATATTGTGCCATTCATTATGCTATATTTTATTTGATGCTCATTATGAGATTTACTTTTAATTATTGTAAAATCCACAAGACATGTGTGTATATATATATTTTGAGCCGTTAGAAAGTGTCGAAAAATATATTTAATGGAGAAACTGCAGGGGGTGTATAAACAGGTCAAAACTTAAAAGTAAAACCTGTGTTTTTTTTTAAAATAAAATAGTCAAACTTGCACAGAACTTGCAGGGGTATTTTAGTCATTTTATATTGGGTTTCATGTCTCGGGTAAAACAAGAAAGTCGTCTGAAACGTCGTTTTGCATCTCAATTCTTTAGACTCCGAGTCTTGGAGATGTCGTTTATCGGGTCAATTAATCGACTCATATTTAAAAGTCAAATCTGATAAAAAATTTGGAACATGGGTTTTAAACGTTTCTAAGCAGTTTTAAGTTCATTTGAGATCGTAAAATTTTAACAAATATTATTTTACAACTACGAACACTAGTTGCATGTGAAAATGTTTAAAATAGAAACATTACAGGATTAGCAATTACCGGATAAATGGTGTAATTTGAAAATGAATAATATACTTTCTTAAAAGCATGTTGTGTCGAGTATCTTATATAGAATACACATATGGATTGATTTATTCTTTTTATATATATGACTCATTTGTCATTCGATGTTATTTTATTTTTTTTATTATTATTATTTATTTTCTTCTAACCTTCCACTCATTTGGGTTGAGTTTTGAAGTTTTGCCTTCACATTCTTTTTCGACATTCTTATCACATGTCTCATGGCGCTTTCGTCTAAACCTTATAACCTTTTGAAACCTTAACGACTTGTAACCATTTCATTGATTGTTTTATGAGCTACTATTTGCCACTTTTTGCAAAACTTTGGCTACTTTATACGTTGTCATAATGTCACCTTATAAATAAATCTGATATTGTTTTACGATTATTTTCACCAGTTACTTTTTACTTTGGTCTTATAAAATACTTTTCGTAACATTAAAATTTGCTTATTGAGTATCTCACAAATTACTTGTATCCCATAAATTTATAAACTATTTTAAATTCCATTTTACAATTGGCATGGTTTATATAAACATAAGAAACGTAATACTTTTCGACGAAATGAAGCACTGCATTGCTAGCCCTAAATTATACATGGCCTGATCACCTATGTCTAATTTAGAAGGAGCCATGCTAGACTGAATAGTAGTCACCTTAAAAATCTTGATAATAATCAACTTTTTACTTGTAATTATGATAAAGATAAATAAAATGAAATAAATTGAAAAGAAGTTTTGAAAACCTTTATATTTTATGCAAGTAGCACAATTTCTATGCATCCGCATATGTTTTCTTACCTTTCGCTAAACAAATTACGTGATTTTAAGTACGTTTTTACTCGATGATTGTTTTTCCACTTGTTACTTCATTTTGTCTTATAACTGATTTCTTTTTACTGCTCGTCTAATTATTGACTATTAATAAATGACCTAAAAGTCTCGATATTTTATCCTTCCGTCTCGTCCAATCTTCTTTATGCGACTGGGTAGATCTTTGGAATGTCTCCGCACGTGAATAATGAATTATCACTAGAGCGATTTCCGTATATCCGGGATGACGTCCGTCACTCTCGTCTGTCTCGAAATCCACTCTTGTGAACCATGCTTTGACTTCTCTCTTTAAACACTAACATCGTTCATTTGATTTGTTTTAATTACAAGTGATTATTAGGAATTTTATTTATTTTTGTATGGATCTTCTTTCCGATCATGTATCGACCACCGCTAAGTTAACGAGCTGATATTGGTGAACCATCAACCGCACTAACAAAATTGACAACTTGTTTAATCTATTATTTCTTATCGTCTTACCATCAACGCCTTTTTTTATTATTCTCTTTAAGAATTCATACGACATTTGCTTCGTTCTCTTTTGTACCATTGATTTCGTACTAATTGTTGACTATTATTTCCATTCGTATTCGTTTGTTATCTTGTCACATATCGAAACCCGAATGTAACCCATATTTATTTTGGAATGATAAACACCTTTATGTATTCCTACAAAGTATTATAAAAAAAATTTTATGGAACTTGTCTACATTTTCTAATGATTTTCAATTATCGAAATAACCATCACAAGTAAAAGGTCAAATTTATACACCATATTTTGTATAACTAAAACTAATGTTTAAATTGAAACTATGTTTTATCTTTTGAAGTAATTGACTTATCATACTTTACTTTAAATGTAATGAAATTATCGGTTTAATTTATATTCCTGATAATGATTTAATTTGGAAATTATATTTTCTAATTGTAACCATCAATACGAGTTTAATTAATAAATTCGTGTCATTCTTTCAAAGTTTCTTACGACAACCAAAATAAATTATGAAGCTATTTAACTTCTATTTTTAATATATCATCTTTATCAAGAAAGTACCTCAATTGAATTTTAAGGTAATACCAAATCCGGGATGGATAATTGTGACAAACTTTATTTTAATGTTAATATTTAATTCATTCTTCGCTCTCATTTTTCTAGTATTGTGATTTATCATGTTTTACGGTTACGTGAGTCGAGATCCCTCGTCGATCGTCAACCTTAAATCATTTTACCACATCTTGTTCGTTTATGCGTTTATTGAAGTCATTTTTATCTCGTTCTGTTCCTCGTATTGAAGATTACTATTTTATTTTGAGTTTAAAATGAATCTCGGGAAGCAGTGTATAAGAAGAAACGATAAGTATCACCAGGATTTATGTGTGTACTCGTGGAATGATTGAGGACCGAATCTCTTAATGAATGGAGTTAATAAATTCGTTACGACCTCGAGGAGTTTGTTGAAGCCGACACCGCAAGTGGAAAGACTCTTGAGATCAAGTGGTTATTATCAAGGGTTCGTTCAAGGTTTTCTCGATGATTAACGGTGGAGATCTATACCCGATGTTTCTGTTCGACCTTTTCTTTTATGTACTTATATGGTGTGTGATATAGTCAAATGATCGTAAGTTGTGAGAACTTGAGACGTCCGATCATGTAGAACACATATTATGTAATATCTTTTTGACTTTCAACGACGATGTTTATTGAGACTTTAATGCGCGTTGGCGAAAGTGAGATGGTGTCTTTGTATTATCTTTTGAGTAGGGACCCGCGTGTGAGCACCCTCCGATGACGAAATTGTTTTTCTTGTTAGTTCTTTTTGATGTGTGTCCATGGCTATCTGGCCGATGGATATCCTTTAATTTGCAACATTCTTTTTAACTGGACTTATCCGAAAATCTTGTCATCTATTCTTGTTGTCGAATGAGCTTCGTGTGATCCATAAAATTTTGATGTGTCGAGCTTGCCGGATGACTGGTGGATAAGGATTTATTTATTCCTTTTTGGTGAGATACAACTTGACGACAAGTTGCGTTTTGTAAAAGAACCAGTGGAGATCGTGGATCGAGATTTACGTAGGAACGTGAAGACTTCTTTATAAGGAATGCCCTCATCCTTCCGGGTAGTGAACAACTCGTGTATGAGGCGAGTTGAGCGTCGGGACGTCGCTCCCTTAAGGTGGTGAGGATGTAAAACCCGTAAAAATAAGGTCATAATTTAATTATACTTTTCAAATATTTTTAAAGTATTTTATAACGTTAAATACTCTTTTGCTTAACGGTTTAAGTTGAAACCGATATTAAATATTATATTTTAATATTTTGACAAGTAACGAGGACTACTAGTGATCGCGATACCGACGGATGCCTAAAATTTTATATTTTATTATCGATCGTTTCGATATTTAATACATTCGACGATATCGTTTTAATTACGTATCGAGTCGTTATATTATTATTTTTCGTGTGTGTTTAAACTTTAAAAAAACGTCTTTTTACGAAACCCGAGTCCCGTAAATATTTGTAAAATTTACTAATAGTCATTTCCCACTTTTTAGCTAACTATTTTCATTTTGGACCAAAAATATCACAAATTGGCAAAATTAACCTTTCCACCACCATATAAAATGATTTTTCTTACCTAACATCACACACACACAAACTAGATACAAAAAAAAAATACTCTCATCCTTTCTTCTTTCTTCATTTTGCCAAAACCCCTCACACACCTAAAATCACCATCACTTTTTTTTCTAGCTTGATCCAAGAGAAACCAAGCAAAGTCCCTATCCTAAAATCATCTTGTGAGTATTTTTTGGTACCATTTTTATCCACATGCAACCATATAAATTTTCAAGAAAAGTTGGTTATGTTTGATCTAAATTTGTTGTATGCATGTGTTAGTAGTGATGATCAAAAGATTTTCATGCTATGTTTTTGTTAAAAAGTTGATTTTTAATTTTTGGGTTTTTGATTTTGATGATGATACAAGTGTTAGGATTGGTTTATGATGATATTAGGGGCTTAGGTTGATGACAAAAATTGTTGGAATTGATCAAAAACATGATTTTGCAAGAGATTTTAATAGTCAATTTTGGGCAGTAGGTTTGAGGTCATTTTCGGAAATCTTAAGTCTGAATATAGGTTGTTATTATGGGATTATGTCGTAGAGAATTTCGTTAGCTTCGATTTGATATAAAGTAGGCCTTCCAACTCCAAACGAGGTGGAAGATACACTAGTTTGATTTTCGTGTACCGGGAGACGAGTGT
This sequence comes from Glebionis coronaria, assembly GCA_025667525.1. Classification (NCBI taxonomy): domain Eukaryota; kingdom Viridiplantae; phylum Streptophyta; class Magnoliopsida; order Asterales; family Asteraceae; genus Glebionis; species Glebionis coronaria. The sequence goes on from CM046877.1 coordinate 332,783,865, forward strand.
CGACACAATCCGAAAATTGTTGTCGATATTTGGATCGAATCTCGGGGACTATAAAATTAGTTTCAAAATGATTCAGTCGCTGTTCTCAGGCTCCAAGTTTAGAATTTTGAGTCTATTTTTAGAATCAAGTGGCGGTTTTACAAATGGAGTTGTTTATAATGGTCAAAATGGTTTCGTAAGTCAAGGTCGCTAAACTGTCCGGATTTTGTAATTCAAAGATGAGTCGGGCAAGGAACTTTAGAAGTAAAATCTTTTAATGGGCTCTTGGGAGGACTTTCACATATAGTAAGTGAGTTCTCTGAGTAGTATCATAAAAAGTTGATATGTTTAAGTATGGGAAAACGGCTTGGACATTCGGTATGTTTCGGCAGATTTTTATTAAAGGCATAGAACAATAAAATGAATATATAGGAGAGTGTAATATTATCACTTGTATCGTCTACTCTCGAGTTTGTCGTGATTTTATGAGTCGAGTTTTATATTCTTATGTATGGTTTATTTCTCGAGTCTATTATTAATGAACGCACCTCATTTGATAGGTTGCGGTTCTCGTGTTTGAAAGGCATCATCTATCGTCGGCGATCGTCTCATTACCACTATTGGCTAAGGTGAGTCTATAGCCTCGCTTTATACTAGTTATTAAATGATTTTAAACCCGCGAGGGGGAATACATGTTTTATAAACTTAGAACACAAGATTTTTATGGTATGCTTTGTGCCTCTATGAATGGACCCGTGGTTGCCTTTAAATTGCATTAAGTGATTGCCTTTGTTAAAACCTCAATTATGGACCGTTAATTAACCTATGATGGGTTAACCGCTAGTAGAATTAATAGATCTACGGGGGAAGCCGCCCCGGTTCAGTTTTTGTGGACTTGTCATAGAAGCTTAGGCCCGACCTCCACACTGTTTGAGCATATTGTATTGAGAAGTCAGGTATACGGCAATGTACCATTAATCTAGAGGTAACCGACAATTAATAAATCTCCTGTCTTGTCAGACCTCTAAAGGGGTGTCTAAGGGCTCGGTTCCATGAGCTTATTTCAATTTATGCTATATACAATTATCATTGTTGATGCAAATTATTATTTGATGCTTATAAGCATGCTACAAACATATAATCTTTGCTTGTGTTCAAATTGATTTCATAAACCTATAGATTCACTCGGCATTTTTTGCTGATTGTTTTACTCACATGTATTTCAGGTAATCAAGAAGTGGAAGCTTGGAGGTCACGGGGAATGAAGTTGTGCACTGCTTTTGTTGTTCAAACTCTTTGATTTATTTATCGTTCCATTTTTTTAAAACAAACCAATATGTTGTTTTAACTTATCTTTTGGTAATGATTACTTGGGACTACGCTACTCTGATGAATGTTTTGGGAAAGATAAATCTAAAACGTCTCTTTTCGAGTCGTTCTTTATAAATTATGTGTTGTTGTTTCATTGTTTAGCACCCAAAGATGTATTCCGCTGCGTGTAAATTTGGGGGTGTTAAACAAGATTTCAGAGCAAAACAACAAATATACAAGATTTTATAGCCAAATGTTTGATTTAGTGTTTCAAGGCACAACACTTGCATATATCAGAACACAATAGCCTCAATATCAGTTATACACTCAAACAATACCACAATACTAACTCAAAATCACACAAACTTGAACAACAGTCAATCCCAAACACCCTTGTAACTTTTTAAACTCAATTTTAACAAAGTTAAAGTCTTCTCAAGATTGATTTAAGCCCAGTTTAGCATCATAACATACCACAAGTGAATCAAGAACCAATTTGTAGGCATAAAAACACACTTATACCAACAAAATCACAAAATCACATAAATCTCAAATATTAATCAGAAAGATGAAAATTGAGAATACAAACATCCAAGATGTACATCCACACCTTGGAATCAAAGAGCTGAGGTGCTAGCAAGAACAAGCACCAGCTTCCCCCTGCTAAGAACAATAAACAAGCCTAGCCAAAGGCTTGAGCTTAGATTAGCACAAATAAAGTAAAATAGGCTTGAGCTTAGACTATGTATAAAAGCAGTCTCATCACTCCCTCATACTAAACCATTGTCGTGTCCCCACGCAATGCTAGAAAAAAGTATCGTAGCACCTCCAAACTAGCTACACTACTACTATTACTACTACATGAGTCTTAGACATAATGTATGATTTTCATCGCAAAATGGGACGTTTAGGTTCATAGAATAAGAACACGTGAATGCTTCGTTAGAAATAATTTCGTCGTCCTCGATTTTCACCCCAATTCCATGCTAAGCGAGCAACGAGATCATTTTCATTATAAGTTAGTAATGCTAACACTACTCATATGCCCTAATCACGTACTTATCCTCCCATTATCCTAAGTTGTATCTCTTATATTTTATTTTGTCTTGAATGTTTCACGAGGATACATTGTTTGACTTATGTGATAATAGAGATTTAGGTCTAAAAATAGAGTCCTAACTTTGTAACCAAGACCATCGAATTAATAACCCCTCCTAATAGACAACGATGTCAAAAAATTAAGTCAACAAGAAGGATCGATAAACACGGTTTTGTAACGGTTTTGAACATGAGACTTATTACCAAGACTTTTATACGCCCCCTAACGGAAGGGCCTTATTATCATAGGTTTACCTCCATCTTTTATTCAACTTCGCCATGAAGCCTTTATTATGACTTCGGTCTTTCCTTTCCTTTTATTATCCACCTCATCGGTGGTTTTATTAGCCAAAGACGTATATCCTCACGCTAAGGCGAATTTTGGATCTTTAAAGCTTCAAAGATTAAGGCTTGATTCACTTTCAATTTTGCATAGATTTTTACGCCTTGTGTGCTTCAAATTGTTTGCTTGATTTAGGTGAGCACTTGAAATCTTATTATTGGGTGAAGCTTTCGATTATTCGGGTTGCCAATACTTCAAAACCGTGACGCTGGCGATACCTTAATGTCTTCCCAATTTAATTTCATGGAAGCTACTAGAAAAGACTAGAAACCAACAATCAAGACTAAACCGCTAAGTCAATATTTATTAAGCAAAAAATATTTACAAGCGAAGGGAGAATAAGCAAACAACGAGAACACATGAGTTTTTGAAAGAATACGAGTACTATACATTTAGCATAGTAACTTATAATTAACTCTATCATTCTCGTCCTCATTTAAGAGACTTAGCCTAATAAAAAGTTAAGGAATCGAAGCTAAGTGCTCAACACGCACGGTCGAGTAAAAAATTACTCTTATTCTCGCCATCGGAAAACCTACATTCGTGTCTTCAAACACTTATAAAACATGATAAATTTTTTAAAATTTGGCCATTTTTAGCCTTATTTTGCAACAAGACAATAAACAAAAAGATAAACTTTGGAAAGCGTGAAGGTTTGGCAAGACAAGTATCTATTCACCCCCCCCCCATACTAAAGTTAAACATTGTCCTCAATGTTTCGAGTCTAGGGGTGCAAACACCCCCATAATAGAGACGTAGTCAAATGCTTAATCTAGCATGGAAAGGGTATAACCGTTAAATTTAAAGCCGTTTATGAAGTGTGCTATAAACCTAAGGTTAGAACATCAAAGGATATATCATGGATATTGAGAAAGTCTTCAAAGCAAACGATCGAGTGCACCCATAAAACGAATACGAGAGGCTCCAATCGTGAAGATAATGATCATCTAAAATCCACAATTCACAAACAACCACGAAACAAAGGTTGGAAGGGCACAAATCCCCACACGTTACTACATTAGAAAGCGATAATATATGCATGGATAAGCATGGGTCTCCCCCACGAGGCACCTTGTTTTTTATAACCGAGTCAAAAGCTCGACTCGAATCCCCTATAAATGTGATCATTTAGGGATAATCATGGTATGGTCAATTTTTGGTGGGGCTTACATGATAAACAAGGCCCAAAAACAACCGGTATTAAGGATTAAGGCCTTTGATGGTGCAAAATACCGGGATCGAAGATGGCGTTCTTGTTTTCATTGGATAAACAAATCAACGCCACTTCATCATATGTCAACACAAACCCAAAGGGTTTAAATAAAATAGATGAGAAGAAATAGAAGGGTGGGACAATGGGTAAGTCACAAAAACCATGAGCTACTCGAGGTAGACTCGCACCAATCAAATAGATATATTTTCCATTTATTGCATCGGTGGAAGACCAAGATTTCCCTTTATAAGCTATTCCGGGATCAAATATCTCGTCCTCGGTGGAGAAAGGGGAGGGAACATAAGGGGCTTCCCCCACACTAGGTCCACACAAAGCATCGTCAAAAGGAGAAGACTAGCTTGTAGCACTCAAAACACGAGGTGATGACGGAGTTAGCATTGTAGAAAAGAAATTAAATCCAATTCAAAAATTTTCCCTTTTTCATCTTTTAAACTCTCCTTATGAAAACCCAACTTGATTATGTCAAAAATATTTGGTGTTTCTAAAACAATGTTAATCACACTAAAAATTCTCACATTTGAAAACCGTTTTGGTTTTGGTGGTGGTAAGTTCTCAAAACGTTCGTCGATAAAGAAAACTTCCCCATCGGGGTCAACATATTCATCATCCGAAGAATCATTCATGATTGGAGACGTAGGCTTAACACTCTTAACCTCCATCGGCGGAGGGGGTGGAAAATTGTTTTTATCATCAACTCCTAAAACTCTTTTTGAAATCCGTTTGCAAATGTTTTTGATGGGATTGACATTGTTCAAAGACGTGATAGAATACACATGAGAAATTGTGGAGTTTTGAGTTGCATTTATGACGAATTCTCCCTCATTGAATCGTATAGTGATTTTCCTAGCATGCACATCGATAAGTGCTCTCGAGGTATACAAAAATGATCGACCTAAAATTAGAGGAACTTTAGTATCGATGGGAATGTCAACAACGCTAAAGTCTACGGGATAGTAGAACTTTCCAACCTTCACGAAGACGTCCTCGGCTACTCCACAAGCTAGAATCGTAGAATGATCAGCCATCTCGATTGACATATTTGAAGGAGTGAGATTAGGAAGATTGAGCGACTTAAAAATCTCAAGAGGAATCAAATTTATACTAGCACCAAGATCGGCCAAGGCATAGCATTCCTCCATATCTTGTATTGCACATGTGATTAAAAATTTACCGGGATCACCGACTTTTTGAGGTATGCGGCTAAGAAAAACCAAAGAACAACTAGACGACTTTTACAATTTCTCTTTGTTATTCAACATACTTTTGAAGTTTGCGGCAAATCGAGACATCATGACCAAGGCGTCGACAAAACTTATATTAAAATGCAAGTCACGAAACATTTTCATAAAAAGTTCAAATTGATAATTATTTCGTTCTTGTGCCTTTTCCTTGTTTCGTCTTGAAGGGTAAGGTAAGGGTGGTGTAACACCCCCAAATTTATACAACTCAATACAGCGGAAGACTAGTTGGTGTTACGGGATAGCACATTACTCACATCATAGACAACGCATAAAAATCGCGTCGTTTATTAATAAAGCATTTCCATTCATAAATATCAAAGTTACATAGGTCCCAAGTCATTATATTTAATACAGGTTTTACAAACATTTGAATGGAAAATATTGTTTAAGTGCGGGCCATGAATTCTTGTCGTCTTCCCGAGAATTACCTTCAAGTACCTGAGATAAAACATGTTAAAAGAAAAGGTCAGCGATAACGCCGAGTGAATTCATAGAGTTTAATAAAATCCATCAATATAATATCAGTATAAAATTATTACTGAAAATCATTTTGTACAAATCATTTTAATAGGCCATAAAATTGCCAAAGTCATTTTATACAAATCTTCATCAAAATCATAATATAGGCGTTTGCCTTAAAAATCATTATACGAGCCAATGTCGTAAAAACATCATACAATACGTCTTACGACGTTGTATAAAGTTAAATAAAAACCGTATATGAATATGGTTACGAAAACCAAAACACAAACATAATATCATTAGTATGACCCCGGATTGCTAGTCAGGCAATACATCGTAATTCGGAGCGTACAGCAGTATTTCGTTAATTTGGATTATTATAAGCCGCATGACATTGTTACCTTACTAAACCAACAACGGGTAGCTAACCCGATACTCAATTTGCCCATCTAAAGTAGCGTGTCGTCACAAAGGTCATGCTATGGAATCTTCTTATACATAAATTCGCTTACCAATCAATGTGACACGACGGGGATCAACCGTCAAGGCGCGAACTGGGGTGATCGTCCCCAAATAGTACTATTATATGCACAAGCGTCTACCAAATCCCGGTAGTTCACAATTCATGCTAATGGGACTTTTAGTGACATAACCTAACTTTAATAATCCATTTAATTTCAACTATCGGGTCCTTTAATCATTTATCGGGTCATACAATCGGGTCATTCAATCATTCGGGTCAAAATCAATAAACAAACAATTGGGACAAATGGTGTCCTAATTTTATAAAAACTAACATGTTATCTCCCTCGCGGGTTTATAAAACATTTCATAAAACATTTAAAAGAGTGCGAGGCTATGAACTCACGTTGATGTGGGAAGGCGGTTATCGGCGATTCGGATGTACGGTACGTGCTTCAATCACGAAAACCTAGACAAATAATACTCGTCTTAGACTCATGTCCAATGACTTTATAAAAATAACAATTATGTATACATATGATGATTATATATATATGATGATCAAGTGGGTTTACATATTCTCATTTACTCATTTTCGTGTTATGTGTCGATAACTTTTATACTAGTTTTCTAGTTTTACCTATTTACGTGTTTTAGGTCCAATAAGCCTATTATAAGTTTATTAACTTGTATTAATCCATTTCATACTTGTATTATCAGTATTTATACTTTACATGTTGGGCCCAAATGGGTTAAGCCCAATAAATAAGTTTGTAAGTGTTTTAGTCCATTTTGTTGTATTATTAGTCCAATAACGTTAACTTAGTCCGTTAATGTCCGTATGTTATATAGTTCGGGTTTTATCGGTTTTTACTTGTTACATATGTTTATATATCAGTATATGAGTTTTATAAAGTTTACATTAGACGGGTCCAACCGTCTAAGTTTTATTTAGCAAAAACCTTAGTTTTACGGTAATAGCCGAAAAAGTCGTAAAAATCATGTTTATAGTTTTATAACTTATAAAACTTATCAAACTACCATTGTTATAAAATGTCCATTTAGTTATCCTTATACATATTTATATAAATATATTATATAATTTATTGGGTTTTAATTCACATTTTATACTATTTTTATTTGAGTGCTTATATAATACTATTATACTTTAATTTCTAAAATCTGATTTTTATTTTCATATTCACCAAAACTGCCATATCTAGAGTTCTATATGGAGATAGAAGCTCATATTTTTATCACATAAACTCATGATATGTGCTCCATTTAAATCTTGTATAGCTATTGTTGAATCATCTTCTAAGTATTTTCTAAAATTCGTCCAAAACAGTGAACTCAGATTTGTACCTTAAACTTGTTTTGATCATATCTCACTCATTACAATGATTCCATTGCATGGCCAACTCTCACATGTGTACAAGACTCATAGCTTACTGTATATCAATTCTACTTTATCATTTTATCAGTTCATGACATGTTTCTTTACTGTTTTATACAGCCATCATTTTTAAGCAAGATTTTAGCCTTGTTTCTTATAGTTTTTCACCTTTTTAAGCATGTTTATAAACACCAAATCCCCACACAATACTTTTATCATCATATAATCATCATAAACATATACAATAGGAAATAAAATACATGATTACATAATAAAAAATAACAAGAGGATGAGGAGGACAATCTTTATACCACCAAAGTGATGAAAAGGTTGAGATTTTGGATGAACAAGGCTTGGTTTTGGTAACCAATCTTATGAAATATCAAGACCACCTTCAAGATTACCAAGGATATGAAGACACCTTCAACAAATCAGCCCTAGACTCCTTCTTGAAAATCAGCCCAAAGACCTCCATGAAAACTCCTTTTTATATGTTAAAATCACCTCCAATCTTCATCTTTTTGTGTAGTTATCAACATATGTTGATTATAGCCTTGGGTCATGGCTAGATTTTTGATCAAAGGGGTGGTTTATGGTGGATATAGGACGAATTTAGAGAGAGGGAGGAGAGGAAAATGGTGGTTTGCATGATTTGCAAATGAAGTGAGTGGTTTTGGTGTGTAGTTTTGAGGTGGAGTAGTTGTGAGTTTAGCTTAAGTGTTAAGCTAGTTACAAGTGTATAAGATTCCTTGTGAAGCTTTGACACCTCATGGGTGTTGGTAGCTAGTTTTTCCATCCCATATTGGGGGTGGGGCAAAAGTGGTTTTGTCTCATCCCCAATTATTTACGGATACTCCTCGATTCTAGTTTCCTTGATTTGCGTGCCCTCGGGTCGTTTTACGAAAAACGATTTTATAAATTATGAATCAACGGCACAAAACGAATCTAATAAAAATTGTCTCATCAAAAACTGAGTTCGAAAACGTAAATACGAAATCCTAAGGTTTCCGGTTTAGTCGTAAAGGGCGTTAAATTATTCACGTAAGTCCTAATCTCTTCTCGTAAATTTGTGAGTTTATGAACCAACACAAATTTAAAATCTCAAAATAATATTCACGGATAAATTTATTTTCTGAAATGTCGGACTGTCACCAAAAACGGTGTATGTAAACGTAAGCACGTAACGTAGAATCCTTCGGTTTAGACGTAGTCGACGCTACTTCAAGACGTAAATCCAAATTGCTCCCCAAAAATAAGTGAGTTCATAATATAACATTAAAATAATGTTTTCAAACAAATATTGAGAATAAAATATCAACCATAAATTGACGGATTGTCACAGCATTTACCCCTAAACAGGATCTTTGTCCTCAAAGATCATCTTACTACTCGCTTCTTATAGAGTTAAAGCCATGTGGGTATTTCCTTCACATTCGGTCTTTCCTCACAAGTGTAATTCATTACAATACGCGAGTTTCACCACACATAACTACGGGAATAAGATCAGGCTTAATGTTGACTTACTTTCTCTATCCATGATGTTCACGGGTTTTTGATGAATGCAACTTTTCGCCGATCTAAGCTTTATCAAGAAGAATTCAGATTTTTACTTGATAGATATTTTATCAAGTTCGATATACGAAACATAATTCACGCATCTCTTGAAGTCCTAGGGTAGATCCAGCTTATATGCCTTTCAAACCAATCTTTTACATCATCTCAATGATCCCATACAACGGGGACTTATATCCCATGATCTTTCAGATCATCTATTCATTTTTCATGATTAAAATTTTTGGCATAACTTCGCTACCCATCTGGCACTTCAAGATCTACATTTCATATTCACATAACCTCCTGCCTACTACCGGCAGTCAATAATCAGATCCTAATTTCGACAATCATTTTAGGTCTCGCGGGTCGAGTATTTTGTAAGGTTAGGTTCACCATCATAGGAAACCTTAAACCTAAAGACATGTCCAACTCACAATGGGTGTATGTCGGGTGTCTTCATCTCAACTCCTGCTTACAGATGCTCTAATTTATATCCTCACAAGATTCGATCTCGATCCTAATACGATAGTTTTCAATGATAATCTCTCCAAAGGAAAATGATTATACGGTTTATTGCCAAAGGTCAATCATTCAAGCATAAAACAAGACTTCTAGTGTTTTGTATCATTACTTTACCTCATCCCTTCGATTGGGGTGGTAAACAGTACTCTCATCAAGGTTCGTTCTTATAGACTTCTGAGCAAATCTATAGAAATTCGATGAGAAGCGAGGATCTTGATAGAGATGGTCGGTACAGGCACACTATGTTTACACAACTCCTTTAAATACAAAGAGTCAATTTCTTCATCGAGAATCTATCATTAATAGGAATGATATTAGCAGATTTGGTCAGTCTGTCGACGATGACCCAAATCGAATCAAATTCAGATGATGACCTTTGCAATAGTTGGACGTTTACTAATGTATGAGGCGATGTCTGCCTTCATAATTTGCCATCAGTACAACTTCTTCAGATAAAGATACACTAAATCAGAAATGGCATGAATAGAATACTTAATCTTATGAGATTCCAACATGACTAAATCTCTAAATCTCTATATTTAGGCAACCACAAGTGGCCTTTTATACATTTAACGCCATCGGCTTCTCAATTTTGATGGTTCACATTAGTTACGAACCCCTTTTTATTATCTATATTATCCTTTTTACAAACATTGTTTATTTTTATATTGTTCGGCAATTTATTTTGCATCTTCATTATTAAGGAACATGTCCTAATTGGTTCTTTATCTTTTCTACATAATGTGTCAGTAATTATATTCACCTTCCTCGATGAAATAAATACCATGACCGTATTTATTCAGAAATTATTCCTTCATATTTTCTAAGTCTTAGTTCTATCTCAACTATTATTTTTATCTGTTTTGCTTGACCGGACGTTTTAAAGCGTCGATATTTATTACACGTAAATTAACAATAAATATTAAGTTTTTATGAAATGTAAACGTTAAAAGTTTAAATTTCTTAGTTCGACCAATTATAATAAAATGTTCAAAACAAATTTGAATTTAATTAACACGATTTTTGCTGATTTATCGAAAATAATTAATAAGATTCGTAAATGTTTGAAAAATTTTTGGTTATACTTTGGTCAAAATTTTCTTAGTTGAAAAGCAAAAAGTGTCGTTTCAAATTGCAAGTCATGGTTTAAATGGTTTCCTCAATCCCTCTTAGGTTGTCTTGATGTATACACGAACATTTACTCCTAAACAGGAGTTTAGTTAAATGTTCTGGGTATAAGGGAATAATCCCTCAAAAGTTCTTTTTGATAAAACATTTGTCAAAACATATTTGCACCTACTTTTTGGTAAAACCCAAAGTCTTAAAAGGGCTCTTAATTTTTGAAAAGTCAATATAGATTCCATTATCTTATTAATCACATGGTCAATTAATGTAAAGGATTAAGTCTTAAATCACATGTTAAATACTCAAGGTACAAGTTTTCATTGTTCGGCTAATTTAGGGCATTATTAACTCCTTTCTATTCTTATAAACAAACAAATAGTTCTTAATGATTACACGCATGAATTTATCAAATTACAGCCTACACACGAGATTCACCAAATTTATGAATGCTACATGTGCATTTGTCAATCCAAACGAAATCACGTGAAACTCGTAATGTTCATTACAAGTACCGGATGTAGTGATTGGAATAGATAATCTTTTTTGCGGATGCGATATTGATAACCATGCCATGGATCAAATCTTTAAAACATACGCTAGAACCTTGTAAATGATCGAACGAATCTTCCATTTCGAGTCATGGATATCATTTTTGATTGTCAATTTACTCAGTTCACAGTAATCTAGAAATATAAGAAATAATAATACCATAGCTCTTCATGATGACGAGCTTGGTAGAATAAAATCTTTCTCCGACAACTCTCTCAGTTGTACGGTAATTCCTTTTAATTCAGATGGTGCTGAGGTACAATGCACACGTCACAGGTGCAGCACCGAGAATATAATCAATACCAATTTCAACTTGCCTTAATGGCAAAAGTCTAGGAAATTTACCAATAAATACCTCCTAAAGTTTCAGATAACGGGAACATCTTTTAATAAATTCATATTAGGTTCTTCTAGATTACAATATCTATGACTAATTCATAACCATTAACGGTATAATTTCAAGTCTAAATGCAGGATATGGTCATCCATCAAGAATTATTTAGATCACTTTTGATAATCAACATCTTTATCTTTTAGGGAAGTTCTACTCGAGTTCCCATCAATTAAGACAATGTCTTCATGTCATAATCAATCAATCCATTCTACCGGAATTATCAACTTTCCAGTTTCATTACCGTTGATAAGATGTGATCTTCTCAAAAGACTAATAATAACTCATGATCTTTCACAAGTTCAAGGATATCTGGAGACATAACTAACCTTAAAAGAGTAAGGTCAACGCATGATATATGCGAGAGAATTTCAAATCAGATACAGACGAAAACATTTAACGAATATGAATATATACCATGTTTTCATAATTTGAGTACGCAGTCGAAAGCTCCTCGGATCGTTACCCAGGTCATTCAAATGAAATCAAATCATAAGAAATGATAAGAACGTCAATACATCCAGTCGGGTATCAACACTCGGTAATCAAATACGTTCCTAAGAATCTCACTACGAAATAATTGGACAAGAAAGAGTTGTCAATTGTTAAATAAGACAATTTCCACAGATGAGTAAATTCAACTTCAGAAGAATAGATGCTACAGGCACATATGTAGGTGTCCCTAACACTATGTCCCTATTTTTCAATTCTTGCAGATCTCATAAAATTTAATCTTTCACAATCTTCAAAGAAAATGTAGTGTTTATTCATTAGTTTTATGGTGACTACTAATCAGTCTTGCATGGTTCATTCCAAATTGTATGTAGGCGCGCAACTATATACAATTTCAAGATTAACGATGCAATACTCAGTTCGTCAAAATTTTATCATCATGTTTAAAAAAGGTACATTTTCATGCTTAATTCTTAAATAAGAATCAAAAATGAATTTACAAAGATGTTCTTTGTTATGGAAACAAGTAAGTTTTCTAAGGTGTTTTATAAACAACTTCATTTCGATAACGATTACTTATAAGTCTCACTTTAAATAATCCATATGGTGATAAAAATTCAATTTTTCTCAAGGGATACTGTTTTATCTTTTAAAAACAATGAGTGATCTGCAAAAGAGTGATGAAAAGTTGTTCACTAAGAACTAACCACAACATGATAGGAAATGAGCTTAGCCAAATAATCATGAGGTTCATGACCTCGATGGCACTCAGAAAGAATAATTCACAACGTAACTCAATTCGATATGAGTACTTGTTCAACGGTTGCATCACTAATGCGAACATTAGGATGAAGCAATAAAAGATAGATAACATCAATACGTGTAGGATTTAGCAATCAAAGGTAGTCTTTTCATTAATCACAAACAAGTCAAAATTGTACCGTAACACATTACGTGTCAATATGTCATACAATTCTCAGAACTCATCCTACCAACTGATGTCTCAGTTAAGTTAGGGATTTTTAAAAGATACCACAATGAATACTAATCTACAAGAGTCATTAGGTGTTCCACATGTCCTGAAAGATCCATCGGTCCCAATTCAGAAGAAGATTTCTTCAATTAATTTCTTGGACACTGGCCATCCTCATTAGTGGACAACGGCCTAGGAACAACCTTTAACACGAATCAACAATCAATTAAAACCTTATAATTCAATCACGGGACTTAATGACTCCCTCTTAACAATCTCATATTCCATACAGGTTAAATTTTACTTTATTCAAGTTTTCAATTAACTTATACTCAATTCGATATCCTACCTCATTTCCCAATACTCCAACTTTATTCTTAGGCCTTAATAGGGCAATAAAAGCTCGATATGAACAACACTTAATTTCCAATCTTATAGCTCTTACAACAACAATTATCAAATGATTCACTAGTATTAAATGACTTGATCATTCAACTAGACTTCTCGAAAAGGTACTAGTGGCATGAGGCTTCTGGGTAATGGTTCCAATTACAGCCTCAAGTGCAACATTCAACCTTTCGATTTCAATTTAAGAATTGGGCTACAACGAATCAGATGACATCTTTCTAGGCGGTAATGTTTTTTCAAACTCCACTCTATAAGGAAAGATCGACATGACATCGATATCAGATTTAATCGCGCCAATTCTTCTTCAATTTCACAATCAACTAATATCTACATTTCTACGAATATCAACCATTTGTTGGGATCATAAATATCCACAAATTGGTTTAGATCTAGGATAGCTAGAATTCCTACGAGAATAGCTTCGATTAATTTACTAGGGGATTTAGGGTTTCTTGTGACAATCTACGTCGTATAAATACCTCGTATAAAAATTAAAATAATCATCAAACAATCATGTAATAAAATTACATCATATATATATATAATCCAAGTTATATATATATTAAAATAACACTTCTCAGTCTTGCCTTGTCGGTAACTCGGGAATTCTTCGGCACCGTTATAGTCAAAAGATTTTTAGACCTTTTTAGAAAAATGTTTATAGTTAAAAGATTTTGAAATATTTTATTCAAAACCTTGGTTTTAAAAATCTTTCGTTCTCTATAACGAGAGCTCTGGTACCAAACTGTAACACCCCCAAATTTATACAACTCAATACAGCGGAAGACTAGTTGGTGTTACGGGATAGCACATTACTCACATCATAGACAACGCATAAAAATCGCGTCGTTTATTAATAAAGCATTTCCATTCATAAATATCAAAGTTACATAGGTCCCAAGTCATTATATTTAATACAGGTTTTACAAACATTTGAATAGAAAATATTGTTTAAGTGCGGGCCATGAATTCTTGTCGTCTTCCCGAGAATTACCTTCAAGTACCTGAGATAAAACATGTTAAAAGAAAAGGTCAGCGATAACGCCGAGTGAATTCATAGAGTTTAATAAAATCCATCAATATAATATCAGTATAAAATTATTACTGAAAATCATTTTGTACAAATCATTTTAATAGGCCATAAAATAGCCAAAGTCATTTTATACAAATCTTCATCAAAATCATAATATAGGCGTTTGCCTTAAAAATCATTATACGAGCCAATGTCGTAAAAACATCATACAATACGTCTTACGACGTTGTATAAAGTTAAATAAAAACCGTATATGAATATGGTTACGAAAACCAAAACACAAACATAATATCATTAGTATGACCCCGTATTGCTAGTCAGGCAATACATCGTATTTCGGAGCGTACAGCAGTATTTCGTTAATTTGGATTATTATAAGCCGCATGACATTGTTACCTTACTAAACCAACAACGGGTAGCTAACCCGATACTCAATTTGCCCATCTAAAGTAGCGTGTCGTCACAAAGGTCACGCTATGGAAATCTTCTCATACATAAATTCGCTTACCAATCAATGTGACACGACGGGGATCAACCGTCAAGGCGCGAACTGGGGTGATCGTCCCCAAATAATACTATTATATGCACAAGCGTCTACCAAATCCCGGTAGTTCACAATTCATGCTAATGGGACTTTTAGTGACATAACCTAACTTTAATAATCCATTTAATTTCATCTATCGGGTCCTTTAATCATTTATCGGGTCATACAATCGGGTCATTCAATCATTCGGGTCCAAATCAATAAACAAACAATCGGGACAAATGGTGTCCTAATTTTATAAAAACTAACATGTTATCTCCCTCGCGGGTTTATAAAACATTTCATAAAACATTTAAAAGAGTGTGAGGCTATGAACTCACGTTGATGTGGGAAGGCTGTTATCGGCGATTCGGATGTACGGTACGTGCTTCAATCACGAAAACCTAGACAAATAATACTCGTCTTAGACTCATGTCCAATGACTTTATAAAAATAACAATTATGTATACATATGATGATTATATATATATGATGATCAAGTGGGTTTACATATTCTCATTTACTCATTTTTGTGTTATGTGTCGATAACTTTTATACTAGTTTTCTAGTTTTACCTATTTACGTGTTTTAGGTCCAATAAGCCTATTATAAGTTTATTAACTTGTATTAATCCATTTCATACTTGTATTATCAGTATTTATACTTTACATGTTGGGCCCAAATGGGTTAAGCCCAATAAATAAGTTTGTAAGTGTTTTAGTCCATTTTGTTGTATTATTAGTCCAATAACGTTAACTTAGCCCGTTAATGTCCGTATGTTATATAGTTCGGGTTTTATCGGTTTTTATATGTTTATATATCAGTATATTAGTTTTATAAAGTTTACATTAGACGGGTCCAACCGTCTAAGTTTTATTTAGCAAAAACGTTAATTTTACGGTAATAGCCGAAAAAGTCGTAAAAATCATGTTTATAGTTTTATAATTTATAAAACTTATCAAACTACCATTGTTATAAAATGTCCATTTATTTATCCTTATACATATTTATATAAATGTATTATATAAGTTATTGGGTTTTAATTCACATTTTATACTATTTTTATTTGAGTGCTTATATAATACTATTATACTTTAATTTCAAAAATCTGATTTTTATTTTCATATTCACCAAAACTGCCATATCTAGAGTTCTATATAGAGATAGAAGCTCAAATTTTTATCACATAAACTAAATGATATGTGCTCCATTTAACTCTACTATATCTACTGTTGAATCATCTTCTAAGTATTTTCTAAAATTAGTCCAAAACAGTGAACTCAGATTTGTACCTTAAACTTGTTTTGATCATATCTCACTCATTACAATGATTCCATTGCATGGCCAACTCTAACATGTGTACAAGACTCATAGCTTACTGTATATCAATTCTACTTCATCATTTTATCAGTTCATGACATGTTTCTTTACTGTTTTATACAGCCATCATTTTTAAGCAAGATTTTAGCCTTGTTTCTTATAGTTTTTCACCTTTTTAAGCATGTTTATAAACACCAAATCCCCACACAATACTTTTATCATCATATAATCATCATAAACATATACAATAGAAAATAAAATACATGATTACATAATAAAAAAATAACAAGAGGATGAGGAGGACAATCTTTATACCACCAAAGTGATGAAAAGGTTGAGATTTTGGATGAACAAGCCTTGGTTTTGGTAACCAATCTTATGAAATATCAAGACCACCTTCAAGATTACCAAGGATATGAAGACACCTTCAACAAATCAGCCCTAAACTCCTTCTTGAAAATCAGCCCAAAGACCTCCATGAAAACTCCTTTTTATATGTTAAAATCACCTCCAATCTTCATCTTTTTGTGTAGTTATCAACATATGTTGATTATAGCCTTGGGTCATGGCTAGATTTTTGATCAAAGGGGTGGTTTATGGTGGATATAGGACGAATTTAGAGAGAGGGAGGAGAGGAAAATGGTGGTTTGCATGAGTTGCAAATGAAGTGAGTGGTTTTGGTGTGTAGTTTTGAGGTGGAGTAGTTGTGAGTTTAGCTTAAGTGTTAAGCTAGTTACAAGTGTATAAGCTTCCTTGTGAAGCTTTGACACCTCATGGGTGTTGGTAGCTAGTTTTGCCATCCCATATTGGGGGTGGGGCAAAAGTGGTTTTGTCTCAACCCCAATTATTTACGGGTACTCCTTGATTCTAGTTTCCTTGATTTGCGTGCCATCGGGTCGTTTTACGAAAAACTTTTTTATAAATTATGAATCAACGGCACAAAACGAATCTAATAAAAATTGTCTCATAAAAAACGGAGTTCGAAAACGTAAATACGAAATCCTAAGGTTTCCGGTTTAGTCGTAAAGGACGTTAAATTATTCACGTAAGTCCTAATCTCTTCTCGTAAATTTGTGAGTATATGAACCAACACAAATTTAAAATCTCAAAATAATATTCACGGATAAATTTATTTTCTGAAATGTCGGACTGTCACCAAAAACGGTGTATGTAAACGTAAGCACGTAACGTAGAATCCTTCGGTTTAGACGTAGTCGATGCTACTTCAAGACGTAAATCCAAATTGCTCCCCAAAAATAAGTGAGTTCATAATATATCATTAAAATAATGTTTTCAAACAAATATTGAGAATAAAATATCAACCATAAATTGACGGATTGTCACAGGTGGTGTGGGTTGGGGCATAGGCAACGGCGTTGGAATCTCGGGTTCCACTATTGGTATTGGTTCAACCGTAGGCGTGGTTTGAGCGGTACTTCGTGGGCTTGGAATTTGCTCCTTTTCTACCACCACCTCGGGTTCTTTCTCTTTTTCCTTCTCCGTAGAAGTACTTGGACGAGAAATGGGTTCTTTGAAAGTTTTACCACTACGAGTAGTAATAACCTTCAATTCACCTTTCGGGTTAACGATGGTATCACTAGGAAGACCACCCGAAGAAGAAGGTTTACACATGATAGCTTCAAACATTTTTCCCATTTGATCTTCAAACTTAGATTGCCTAGCATCCGCTTTTAACAACTCTTGCTTAATTTCATGTTGACCTTGCTCCATTTTTTGTTGGTTTTGTTGTAACCTAGTTACATTTCCTTCCATTTTATTAGCATGATTTTTCAATTCATTAGCAAGTTCGTTTTTAAGCTCGTTTTTCAACTCGGATCTTAAGCTAACCATCTCACGTTGCATATTATCAAACTTAGCATCGTTCGCTTTAGCATAATTCACTAGTACAAAAATGGGTTTCGGTCACACATACTGAATTTTGTGTAGTCACAAATAATTTTTTTGTGTGACTGAATTCGCCAGTCATAAATAAACAGTCACACTTGAAGTCTGTTTGTATGACCATTTCGTATTTTGTTTGTCACGCATATGAATATTTACGTGACTAGGGCTAATAAATGCTTTTTGGATGAGTCGTTAGTCACTTAATAATTTTAGAGTGTTATCAAATCAAAGTCTGGTTCAAGTAGTAGTCACATTATACCTATATATGTGTGACAAATATTTGTCATACACACATTGAATGTGACCAACAATCATATATGGTCACATAGACTTATTTTACAAGTGACAAATTAATAAACAAGGTTGTCACACACATTATTTTAATGTGACTAATATATTTTGTTAAATGTTAACCACACATGAATTTTGTGTGTGTGGCAAATTGAAAGTAGGTATTGAAACATTTGCCACTATATTTATTTAAATGTGACAAATATTTTACAATTATTTGAAGACTATGATCAAATATAATACATGATCCTATTACATCGTCAAACAACTATGTGACTATATGTTTGCCAATAGTCACAACATTTGAGCAATGTGTAACTATATTATATTTATGGTCACATTATAATATGATTATACGTGACCATTACATTGAAAAACGTCACACAATCAAATATTCATGTGACAAATGTTTAAAACTAAATGTAATCTCAATTTTCACAATCCTTAATATTAGTCACATGTTTTGGTGTTTGTATGACTAAATTCGAGATTCTATATATGGTCACATGAAGTATTTGTTTATGTGACTAAATCATAAAATCATGTTTAGTAATCAGAGTATCTAAAGTTTATACAATAAGATGTTGTAATTAGTTATATGAGCATGACACAATTGAAATCTATACTTAACAAGGTTATTATGAGCTTGTGGAAGCTTATTTGAGGTTATAACATCTTATTAGATAAAGTAGCTTATTATGAGCTTGTGAAAGCTTATTGAGAATTTATAAGACTACATTACATAAAACAAAATTAAAAGAACAAATGAAGGTTAAAAGTAAAATTTTATTAAATAAAGAGATTACAAGTGTATTTACAGCAAAACAAAGCTTAAATAGGTTTTGCACACAAACATAAATCATAGACATGAACTGAAAAAGCATCAAAATAGGGAAGTGCGGGGAATCGAACCCCGTGCCTCTCGCATGTAAAACGAGCGCTCTACCATATGAGCTACACTCCCAATTAAATATATTATTATTCACGTTTTTACAAATGGTATAATATCGCTCACTTAGTGTGCAGGTGTTATACTTCTGAGAAGTCTGCATCAACTGGCTTCGGGGATCTGAGATGGAAGAAATATACATCAGCACACAAGAGCTATAAATATAAGAAAATATAATTTCTATACACATGGAAACAAGATACCTGCTTATAAATATATGCGAGGATCAACTCTATTACAAAGAGAACACATCGGTTATTATGGTCGTCACACTCGGATCTATACTTTGCACATACATTCCAAATATGCAAACATCTACACCTCCTAATTGCTGAAACAGAAGAATCAACTATTTACCAAAGAAGAAAACTAATTAGAAATCCAGTTAAAAGATAGACCAAAAACATTAAAAAGACGAGAAAAATAAAACTTACGTTTGATCAATATTCAAGTTTTTCTGGATAACTTTTCCCACCAAATATATCTCTAAATATATATCTAGTGACATGGGATTTGATCACCTGAAGCTTCTATGTTCTCTGACCACATCGCCTAGTTATTTTGATCAAAACTAGACAAATGTTATTTTATTTGAGATTTAGCTTAATAATAAGGCTTTTCTGAGTACAGCACCATAGACCATATTTTTCACATCAACAGCAATGCGTTGGTCAGTAAACATAGAAAAACAAGCATTCTCATTTTTTAAACTACATGAATCTATAGCTCTGTTATTTTGTATGGTAAGAGAACTTCATACGTCTTGATTTTAGTAATATAGTGAGCTTGGTACATATCCATTTAAAGGTCATACTACACTTCTATATGATAACTAACCTGATTTCAAGAGTAGTTGCCTATCAAGTACATGCTTGATAAACAAGTTTCTATGTGTAGCTAACAACTCACATTCAGAAATATGATTATGAGTTTATGACCTTTTCAAATAATTCGAAATGAATACAATGCAACTTTACATTCACTATTGCATTGGAGACCACTAGTTTTCTTACGCACTTCTAAGTCAACCTTACAAAATCATCACCAACGAAATCTATACTTCTATAGCTTCTAACATCTGACTATGAGATGCAACCCTAGCAGTGTTATACTTAATGCAATCTTAACTACTCGTTAGCAAATATAATCATCCTCGAGAAAATAGATAACCATATTAAACTAATCAGCTCAATCTCCCATGCTTGTTTGTAATTACATGGATTTAATGTCTATGAATTTTCAAGTACAATAATTATTTTAGAAAAAGTTGTGGAATAAGTAACAGAAAATACCTCATCACCTATATGCATCCCTTAATACAAAAAAATTATTATGCGAATGAAAGGTAACAGAAGTAATACCTTCTGTCATATGTGAAACAGAACAAGATAAATAAGATCCATATCACCACTTTCAGTTGACTTTGCCAGGGCCGTATCCTCTTCCCCTATGCCTAGTAACAGGGGAACCTGCATACTCACTTATATCAATATTCAATAATATTCAAGTGGTGCAACATCTTGTGTGACATTTGTATATGCTTATTGTAAGAGATCAAATCAATGAAAAAACAAAACCTATTTGAGGATAGAGGCTCGTGTTCATCTAGCACGGCAGCTAATTTCCGTCGACCAGTCTGATCGGCATGAGCAGCAATTGTAGCATAAGAAATGCCTCTACACAGTTTTAACTGAAAATTCTAAACATTTAGTCTTTTTTTTCATGACTATGGTAAGTGGAAGATCCATTATGACTGATGCACTACCACTTTCTTCAATCTCAGAGACGCTTTGGATAAAAAACAGAAAAAAGTCAGAATTCTTTCTCGGATCATATAGAATGATTTACAGAAGTGTCTGATACCTGATTATGAAACGCTGCTACCTCAGCAAGCAATGCTTCATGTTCGCCATGTTCATAACAGGCCTGGAACCAAAAGGCGATCAAATGAATAGGTATATACACAAATCTTATCATTAGTATATGTATATTTGGAAAAAGAGAGCTAGGATATGACAACAACAGTATCTTACATCCTTGTGTATGCAAACATTCCAGGAAGTTGGGATTCATTGTGTGAAAAAACATCAGCATCCATAAGGAGAGGCTTAGAGGCTTGAAATATCCTATGTCGGGTCGTAACATAATTAGATGTTTTTTTGCCATCACACCATAAGATGGGCTTCACGGATAAGAGATGGTGATGAAGCCAAACGTGAATGACTGTCTTTGTCATCTGACCAGGTTATAAGCATATCAATTTCTTCCATCGGAGCCAAAATTGGTGTATCCTTTTGAGATTGCAAAATAAATTTCATCAGGAGTAGATGATTGGCCTGATGATTAAGAACTCAACACAAATCTATATCAAAGTTAACAAAAGTAATGAGATGTAAAAAGGTTCATTGAACAACAACAATTGAAACAGTTTGGTACCTCATTATTCGATTAGTATGGTGTTGGCTTGATTGATTGGCAAACGTGTCTTGTTACGACGATGTTGTGCAACGGTGATGGTGGTGGTGGTGTGTGCGGTTTTAAGCGATGGTGTGTTAGGCAACAGATAAGGTTAGAGGGCTGAGGTTGGATAAGTTTTACGGTTTGATGAAGGTAGTGAAATTGGGGGAGGGAAACGACCGAGCCCAAATATAAAAAACAAATCGATTTATTTTCTTTTAAAGAACCATCATATATTCCTTGGTACTAATCAATTTTAACAAAAAAACCAAAACGCATTGATAAACTGAGCCGGAACTAAACCGATCATTTTCCGTTTGATTTTCGATTATTCATATCTGTATCGATTTTGTTTTGTTTGACCGGGTTCGGGTTAAAACCAATAAAAATACCTCCAAAAGATATATTCATCTCAGTTTTTCATCTCGGTTTTTCTGTTCGGTTCGATTTTGGTTTTTTCGATTCATTTCGGTTGATTTCTTGGTTTATGTTTTCCTCGTAATAGTTTTACGGTTCGGTTCGGTTATGGGTTGATGCTTAGCCCTGCTTATAGTGAGGGATTTGATTTATTTTAATTTTTGATAATTTTTTTGTTAATTTATTTTTTTCTGGAATTTAGAGGTTGATTAAATTCTTGGAGGTTTATTTAATTTTCGGAAAAAAAATTTTGAAGGTTTATCTAATTAATATAAAGACTTGATAAAAAATTTAATATAAAGACATGTCTTTTTTAACAAAAATTGAAATAGACGCGTATCTACGTTACAAAAATTGCTTATATGTAGATGGTTAACGATATGCTATTTGACTTGTTGGTTGAACCGGTAATTTAGTGACTTGACTGGATTGTTGAATTGTGAATCGATGACTCGAACCGGTTAACCAAGGGATCGAACCAGTGACAGAAAATGAAGAGAACCATTGAACTAAGACGAAAACCACACAACAAAAAAATGAATCAAAATGCGAAGTAGAAATTGTTTTATTATTTGATTAACAAAGATGCGGAGATAAAGGAAAGGGAATCCCATAATCGCCCACACAGCCGATATACGAAGTACAAATTATCATTGTTATTATTATTATTATTAATTTTTTTATAAACATCACTTTATTAGAAGAAATAGGATATTTACAAAAAGTTAGCGGGAAGCCGAGATATTATGTGGGCTCCAACTTCTTTGGCTATAGCAAAACTAATCTTAGTAAAAATATGAACTACAACACGCACCCAGATATCTTGAGTCATGGAAAACTTCCCTATCCGCCTCTACAAAGTAGTTGCATCCTCCTCTAATTCCCCCAAATAACAGAGTGAAAAAAGGGAGAAACCCATATCAAATATCTGCACAATTAGTCTCATGCTTGACACGTTTACGATGTATCGCATCACTCACCGCATGACCGGGCACAAAATTAGCCAACCCAGATTACGTCTAGGGTGAAGATCCAGTCAAATCCACACACATATCAAGCCCTCTATCCTATGAATAAAGCCACATATGTGTTGGACGTAAGAATTTGTCACGCCCCCATCCAACCCAATGTTAAACTCCTTACCGACTGAAATCCTTTACCGATAACATATGTCAACAAAGGTATTATTATTGGCTGAAATTTATTATTATTATTATTATTATTATTATTATTATTATTATTATTATTATTATTAAATTCCAATTTTATTAATCACACAAAATTGGAAGGGAGCCGCGAAACAAGCTGCGCGCCCACCCCTTTTTGAATACAAAAACTAAGTCTAGACATCAAAAAACCACCACTCCTCGCGTCATTAGAATGACAACCAGCTAACCGCTTAAGACGCGAGAGAGTACCCATCGCGTCCTCCTCAAACTCCCCAAAAGTCGAGAAGGCGAATGGAATAAACGAGTAACCATGCTCAGCACAAATAGAATAATACTTCCTCTTCTTCTTCTGAACAGCCGACTGCAAAGCACTCCCAGGAACCCACGAATCCAACCCCGCCCCTGCAAACGGAGAAACCCCTGTAACATCTAAACACGCATCTTTGCCCTGGGACCAATTGTGTAACAATAAATCTGATGGCCGAAGATCACGCCCACCATCAGAAACAAATCCCATATCAGCTTCTTTCCTCACCGACACACCAACCTTAGAACAAATATCAAACAACACATCACGAACAAGATTGTGCCGAAACTTAACCCCCAAATCACTAGCGCAATGAACAGCATGATCACCCCACAGATCCATCCGATGTACATGGCAACCCGAGCACAAAGAACCATCAGGAAATAAAGGAATCGACAAACGATAACACAATACCGCACGAAACTGTCTCGGGTTCATCCGCTGTCCCAGCCCATCAATCGGAATAGTGAAGAGGTAATCTTGCGCATGAGGAGCACGCACACAGCTGAGAAGTGCCTCCTGACGACGACTCAACCCGAAACGCGACGTCAAACAACCATAAATGAAACCAAAGTAACTCTTTGCCAAAGACTTCATAAACTGGGGGACAGGAGAGCTAGTGGTGACAGAGAGAGGATCGACACCACAACAGGTCGAGAAAGCATCAAGAGCAGACTGAAAAATAGGGCCCGACGAAACAATCCCAGACCTCGCCAAAATCCGATCCTGCAAATCACCAGACTGTAAACGAGAAGCAATAAAGGCAAAGCACCTGACATCCTCAGCACATAAGACCCCTAGGCCACCAATACTGATAGGAAGAGTAGCAAGACGCCACTGCAAATCACCAAACCCAGGCCCTGAACCCGTAACAATCAACTCCAAAGACGCGCGTAAGGCCTGATCAAACTGTGACAAAACACCCTCAAGAAACCCAGGGGGGCAAGTCCTCAAAGCATACACCAACTTAGAAACACCAGCACAATAACGAAGGAGAAGAAGTTCACATTGCGGGTCATCAAGCCCCCTAATAGCCTCTAACAAAGAAATAGCCTTAGAAACCCGACGCGCAACAAAATTACCAGCAAAACCTAAATCACGACTAATACAGCCACCAAGAAGCTTGACACCAGACCTCGGACGAGAAATAGAAGCAGGGAAGAGGCCATCTACCAACCCCCGAGGATCCTCCACCGGCCAGAAAAGCTCAGATTTATCAACGTTAAGATGTAGCCCACGAGCCGGTCCCTCCACACTAATAATATCCAAAGCCTTAGCAACCATAAGGGTATCACCAATAATAGTACCGTCATCAAGGTACCATGCATGAAGGGAGAGCTCACACGCCTGATGAATAGCATGAACAAGTGGATGCAGAGCAAGAGAGAATAATAAGGGACCCAGTGGATCACCCTACTGAACCCCCTGAGAAGACCAAAGAATAGAATCCCCATAATAAATCCGAGCTGGCCGGGAATAGCAAAACTCCACCCAAGGCGAGATAGCCGGACACCTCAGCCGAACTTCATGAATAATGGTGCTCCTATCAACAAGATTAAAGGCATTCTGAAAATCCACCAAAATCATAGAAAGTCCGACCTCATCCCCTCTCTCCTCCACAAACCTGCTGACAGAATGAAGAACCGCCTCACACCCACCTGGCACCCCCACACCAAACTGAAAATCATGCAGATAAGAGGTCATCGATTCCCCAACAGAAGAAGATGCAACCTTAGAGACAAGCCTCCTCCACACAGTACCAATAGCAATAGGCCGAATGCCCCCTCCAGGCTTAACAAGCGGAGTCAAAGGGGCACTGACAATAAACTCACCAAGCAGACTAGGACACTTACCAGAAAGAAACAGATTAACCACACCAGTGATATAAACCAAAAGATCATCAGCCACAGCAGAAGCTGCTCCTCCCAAAACATCTAAAAAATGTTGAGCTCTAAGCCCATCTCGACCACAAGAAGTACCTTTGGGAAAACTTCGAATCCGATTCAATACAAGATCCTTGCGAACAAAAAGCGTGTCAACCCCACAGGAAGAAGAAGGCACAACAGGAGGAGAAGCAAAGGGATGCTTAGCCTCCAAATCCCCCAGGGTGTCAGGAGAATCAGGGGCAACACCCGAAGAAGTGAGGACCTTAATAGCCGCTGAAAAGTGGCCATCACTCAACTTACGCTTGCACTAAGAAATATTAGCCGCCATAGCATCTTTCGACCTCAAGTACCTACGCGAAGAAAAGGAAAGACCACCTAAACGATCTCTAATCAAACCAATCCTCTCCCCAGGATCCCTCCAACGAGCAATGGCACTAGAAATACTAACAAACTGACCACGCTCCCTCTCACCAGATCGACGCTGAGCCCTACAAGACGGTACGAACACCGCCAAAATACAACCCGGTAAGATGAGAAGTTCCACCCACGCTGCAATATCACTTGGGCTAGATAAAACTTTGTCAAGAGCACTAAGAAAAATCCTAGCAAAACCATGCCTCAACTTAGGCGGGATGCACTTGACCGTGCGTATGCGCGTAAAAAAGAAACGGTCAAGGAGGTCAACATCTAAACAAAGTGAACCCACCCCTAAGCCAGTTCTAACAGAACCCTCGTCACACTCTGTGGGAGGCCCAGAACCTGACAACGAAACCTGACCTCGATCAACATCAACATCCGCACTAGACGAACAAACCGACAAACCAATCCCCCAAATCGCACAATCCTCAAAATCTGGAGACTCAACCACAACACCATCCATAGTCTACAATTCTTACCAAAAGTATGCGTACAAAAGACACTCACCACATAACCAAATCCCCGCATGATGCAAAGCAAGATCAAGGGCCGAAAACAAGGAAAAATCATTCGCGATACGCGCTTTGTAAACTCCCTTCAACACATCCGTCTTAAAATGGCGAGTACCCAAGTGGTCGATAAAATACTTTTTAGAATGCCCCCGCCCACCTCTACCAGCTCCACACCCTTCTCCCCCTTGCAAAGGGCAAGAAATTCTAAGCGAATAACCCATAATCAAAACAATAAAACCCAACACAAAACAACCAATAGTACGCGCAAACCCCACAGCGCAACCCCAAAACAACCAACAATCGAACAACTAGCAAATGAACGAACCAAATGCCGCAAATCTACCTGTAACACTCACAACCAACCACTCAAAAACCCCAATCTGAAACGAACCACTGCCAAACAACCTACTATTCACAGCTGAAGTACTAACCCACCACGCAACACAACCGACCAAGAACCGATACTGAAACGAACCCGCAACACAACCCAGAACCGATACTGTTACGACCCCGCAACACGACCCAAAACCCAACACTACCCAGAACGCAACACTACCCAGAACCCACCACTCCACAGAAGAAATAGATGAACAAGGAATTCACCGAAAACTGTAACGAACCCACAACTACAACGAACCCACAACCACAACTGTAACGAACCCGCAACCTATAGCCAAACCCACAACAGTAACGAACCCACAACCACAACTACTGTAACGAACCCACAACAATAACGAAACAATGACTATAGACAAACCCACAACTGTAACGAACCCACAACCACAACTGTAACGAACCCGCAACCTACCCAGAACCCACAACCAAAACTGAAATCGAACAAGCTCAACCGAAACAGGTTACTGGTGGATTATGAAGGGATAATGAAAGGCTACGTTTATGAAGGACAGGTTACTGGTGATACGGTAGAGGACAGGGATAATGAAGGGATACGTTTATGAAGGAAGGTGAATGGAGATGATACGGTAATGGAGGATTGGTGATGAAGGGATACGGTTATGGAGATGATCCGGTGATACGGTGATACGGTTATGAAGGGATACGGTTATGGTGGATTGGTGATGAAGGTGGATTGGTGATGAAGGGATTGGTGATGAAGGGAAACGGTTATGGAGATGATACAAAGATACAGTTAAGAAGGGAAACGGTTATGGTGATGAAGGGATGCAGTAATGGAGGATTGGTGATGAAGGTGGAAGGGGTAACGTGAATCGCCCACAGTGATGAAGGTGGAAGGGGTAGCGTAATATATATTTATTAATCACACAAAATTGAAAGGGAGTCGCGATACAAGTTTTAATATTATTTTTTTTATTATTATTATTATTTATAATAAATCATCACTTTATTAGAATAATAGGATTTACAAAAAAATTAGTGGGAAGCCGAGATACTATCTGAGCCCCCACTCCTTTAGCTATAGAAAAACCGATCCTATTATTATTATTATTATTATTAAACCATCACTTTATTAGAAACAAAAATGGATTTTTAAGGGATTAAACCATCACTTTATTATTATTATTATTATTATTATTATTTTTTATAAAACCATCACTTTATTAGAAACAAAAAGGGATTTACAACAAATTGGATGGGAGTCAAGATACTATCTGCGCTCCCACCCCTTTAGCAATGGTAAAACCTATTCTATGAAAAATATGTACAGCAGCGCGCGCTCTAATGTCGTGAGCCTTAGAAAATCTCTGGATCCGCTTCAGCAACGCAACTGCATCTTCCTGTAACTCTCCTAAAGAAGAAAAGGAGAAAGGAAGAAACCCATATCCGAGAGCTGCACACTTAGCCAAATACTTGCATCGTTTACGTTGTGCAGCATCAATCACAGCTTGGCCAGGAACAAAGTCATTCATCCCCGTACGAGTCAAAGGAGAAGAACCAGCCAGATCAACGCACACATCTTTACCTCCCTCCCAAGAATAAAACAAAATATTTGTCGGACGTAAGACACTATCAGGTCCACCATCTAATCAAATATTAACTTCCTTTCTAACAGATATCCCTGAACGGTAACATATATCAGCAAGAGTATCACGAACCAAATTGTGACGATGCTTAATCCCAACGATGCCAGCACACGATACGACATGATCCCCAAATATATCCCCATCAAAAACCCTTGAACAAGCTGAACAGGGCTTCGAAACAGAGAACAAGGGAATACCTAAGCGATAACACAAAACACATCGATAAGACCTCCCATTCATAGTCTGACCTAATTCGGGGATATGAACCGTCCTAAGCCAGTCAGACGTATGATCCTCCCTCTGAGATGCCCATAAGCCAACTGATGAGCAGATAAAGCGAAAGTGGATTCAGCATTCTATTATTATTATTATTATTATTATTATTATTATTATTATTATTATTATTATTATTATTATTATTATTATTATTAGTATTGTTTTTTTATAAACATCACTTTATTATTATTATTATGTTTTATTATTATTCACAGTGTCGACTATCGAGTCAACTCGACCGAGTCTCGGGTTTGACTACCGAGTCAACCTGATCGAGTTATCAGGTCATGAAATCGACCAACGAGTCTATATGTCGTGTCACCGGGTCACATAATCAACCACCGGGTTAACCTGGTTGAATCAGCAGATCACGGATTCGACCATCGGGCCAACCGTCGAGTCACCGGTGCACGGGTTTGACTACTAGGCCAACCCGGTCGAGTCATCGGGTTATTGATTCGACCACCGGTTAACCCGGTCAAGTCACTAGGTTATCAGTTCACCCAGTGGGAAAATTAGCATATCGTAGCTATCCGCAAGTATGCGTATAGTACTAATATATTTTCGCATATACGTATTCTCCTCCATTGAACATCCCATATATAGATGTCACATCTCAACTCATCCGTTCAACATATCATGTACAACGATAGCATATACAATACTCCGTTGAACATCTCATATACAAATATGACATCTTGACTTATCCGTTGAACAACTCATGTATCAAGATAACATCTTGACTCATCCGTTGAACATTTCATGTATAACAATAGCATCTCGACTCATCTATTAAACATTATGTACAACGATAACACCTCGACTCATTCGTTGAACACCTCACGTAAAATAATAATGTTTTGACTGATACATTGAACATTTCATGTCCAATTATAACATACAGAATACTCCGTTGAACATCTCATGTACAAGGATATTATATAGAATAATTCGTTGAACATCTCATGTACAATGATAAAATCTCGACTCGTGATTGAACATCTCATGTATAACGATAGCATCTCGAATCATCCGTTGAACATCTCATGGTTAACGATACCACGATATCAAAAGTTATAGAGGAAAGAACTTTTCGAGTAGTCAACTATTACAGGTTAACACATATAGGTTAATGTTTTTAACCAGAGGTTAAGTTTTATGTTTATAGCTTACGGGCTTAGGGTTATGGTCAACTATTATGAACTAAACGATATAGATTATTCGTTACAATTATGTATTAAGGTTATAGTTAGAGATGGAAAAAAACTCTGAACCCGAGGAGAATCCGATAACCGAATCCGATTTGACCAGGGATTCCCCGAGTTGGCCGGGTATGGGGATGGGGGTGGGGATTTCCCGTTAGTAAAGCGGGTATTGAGGCGGGGATGGTAATACCTTTGGTTCCCCAAACCGTCCCCGAACCCGCCCCCGAATCTCTTTATTCTACATATATTTATATATCTTGTATGCTTCAAATATCTATTAGATATTTGAAACACTATCAATCGATGGTTAATATCTCTTTTGACATTAACCTTCTAGGATGAGCTCTTGTGTGTTAATTTTGTTATTATTAATACCGAGCATGACCGCATGAATGTTAATCTCGTTAATGTTGTTTAATATTACAGTATTGTGTTATTCGTAATGTTTGCGTCATTTGAAACATAGTTTAAATGCTAACTGTGTAACAGGGAAAAAAATCCCCGATTCCTCATTGGAGATCCCCGTTCCCCGTTGGGAATGGTGATGGTATGTAGCTTGTAATCCCTGATGGGGATGGAGACAAGATGGGATGTATATTTAAATTTGGGGATGGGGATGGTAGTAACCATTCCCCGCAAACCCGACCACGTTGTCATCTCTAGTTATAGTCAACTATTACGAGTTAAGAGATATATGTCATTAGTTACACTTGATAATAAAAATAATAACAAAATAACAAAAATAATAATAAAATCGATAAATATTATTATTCTAATTAAAAATTAAATATAATAATAATAATAATAAAATATTGATTAAGGATTTATTATTTTCTATTCAACTATTATTATGAATAAAAAACTATTACTAGTATTTCGTTTTGAGCAGCAAAAATTTATTCTTCCTCAAAAATATTTTCAGTATCCCGCCTAATTTTTCCCCAAAATCAAAATCACTTTCAGATCTCTTCCAACTCTTTTTCTCCTTCCAACCCTTTGAATCCCTTAAAATAAACAACGAAACCGTAAATCATCACCACTGTTGAATCTACCGTTCATCCATTCATTCACCAAAATAACTAAATCAATGCCTCTCATCAGATCCCAATCCACTAAATCGAAAAATGAATATGATGTATCATCGTGCAGCGGTTATGCAGCCTGATGTACTCAATCCAGTTACGAAATATGTTTGCACACTGATATATGTAACCTAATTCTTAATCTTACAGATACAAATCGGTTATGGATTTATATCGATCTATGATTCAGGTACATGACTTTTCTTCAACTAATTCTTAATCTTACTGATGTAAATCGGTTCTGGAGTATGTGGTTTATAATTCACAGTTGCGTATTTTCTTCAATTTATTATTATGATTGATATGTATGGGGATATATTTGATATGATATTGATTCATATAGTACTTGGATTATATCTTTCAATGAGATATATGAGAAAGCTGTTAAGATTCTCTAGACTTATTGGTTAGAAGTGGAGGAAGAGACTTATTCATTTACTTTTAGATATAAACTGATTTTTTTTGTCAATATAAGTAATGGAGTGTGTAGATGTCTGTTTACAAATGATTACTGGTTCTCAACTTCAATTTTCTTTTCTACGTTTTAGAACCACGCAGTGCTGGCACTCCAAGAAGCTGTTGAAGCTTATCTTGTGGGACTGTTTGAGGACACCAACCTGTGTACAATTCATGCCAAGCATGTCATCATCATGCCCAAAGACATTCAGCTTGCCAGGCACATTAGGCGGGAGAGGGCTTGATTCATAATACTGGTTAAAATCTATGTTCTGCTTACGTATGGATGGATAAAATATTAAGTGTGAATCTTTGTTTGTCCTTGACAAGATTGTAGCAGCTATGTGATTATCTTAGATGATATATGGAGACTTATAATATCAGTATGTTGAGTTTGTAGTCTACATATCATGCGCATATCTAGATTACAACTGATTATATGAATGTTCTAACTCATTCCTACATAATATAATTAACACTTCCTTATTTTATGAGAAAAAAATTGTCTGATGTCACATTGGAAACAAGATTGTAGGATGCCTCAGAGAGAGAATACGATGTTTATTCTTTCATAGTTTAGGTTTTAGTGGATGATACAATCTGACTATCTTTATGCATCTCCTTATTAGGCTGAGTGTAAAAAACTATAGTTATCTTTGGAGTTGGCTCAGTTAAACATGCTTTTAAATCATGGTTGGAAGAATTAAAGTGCTTTATACAAGCCACCCCTTTTTTTCTTGAGTTCATGTATCTCGACAGCAGCTTGCAACTGGATAACAGCTTTGCATATTAAAAATTGAAATACACTCCTTGCAGCTTTCAATATAAGCACACATTTTCTATCGAATAATTCTAGCTGCATTCCAATAGCATCTTCTCACTGTCATAAAGTGTTCACATTTGACCAGTTCGCAGAAACGCCAGGTTGCTGCATGTCTCCGACATTAGTTTTATGACTTTATTTTGTATTTAATAAATAGTTATTACTTTACAGCCTGTCCCATTGCGTATTATGTGAATTTCGTATTTGTTTGCCACTTCATCCATAAATGTATTTACAAGCACAGGGTTTAATATGCATTCTAGTATTCGTGTTACTTTACGTTGGATACATCCTTTTGCAGGTGCAATAACAAGATGAAGTAAGAACATCAGTGACCGGCAACCAAGATGTATGCTCAAAAGCAACACCAAAAGTAGATGCACAAAAGGATTCTGATAGGGTTAGAGAAGAGCAAGCTGCCACAAACTTGCAGGATGCTCTAAGGGGCTATTTGGTAGTGTCTTAATGCTTCGTAAGTAATGGTAATTTAGTCGTAAGCTAGCAATTAATCGAAGTTTTCTTATGTGTGTATTTTCCTTTTGATTGAGGCTCGTCGTGAATTTTGGACACTCAAAGGCATTATCAGATTGCAAGAACTTATCCGTGGTCACATGGTGAGACAACAAGCTATTTCCACTCTATACTGTATGTTTCAAATTTTCAAATTCCAAGCACTTGCTCGTGGTAGAAAGATTGATAACCCATCCCATTTTGTTACCTTTATGTATTGATATTGGTTAATGGAAAGAAGATGTTATGTGTAGGTTGTTATGTATTTTGTTGGAATCTCCACCTGATCTATGAAAACATTTAAGCTATCATAAAATGGTTTTGCTCACAAGGTAATAAATCCTTCATCAGTACTTCTGAGAATGCTATAATACTTCAAGGGTCATATAAAGTTGGTATCAAAACACTAGGTCTTGATCATAACACTTGTGTTTGATGTTGTGATATGTATATATGGTGTCTCTTACACCTAAACTTATTCGCATATGGATTATCAATTTGACTTCATTGCTATTGCAGGAAGGTCAAGTTATCGACGTTCAGCTCTCACGGCAACCAAGTGTAAGCATTTTTAACTTTGGTTCAGAATCTGATTTGAATATATTTTTTGCCTGTACACATCTGTAATTATCGCTCACTCCCTTTGGTTAAACAAAGTGGTGTTTTAACAGGCTCTGGAACCCCCAATTTCACAAACTTGTTTTGAAAAATATTGTCTCTTCCGGAAAACAAATTTTGTAACCTGAAACATAATTTTTTTAAAATCAAAGTCTATAAAGTCCAAATTTCAACCAAAAAATGGAGTTTGCAAAATTACATGACATTTTGGTATAGAGACTTAAATTTTAACTCATTTCCCAATATACTTCAAACATTCCATCTTTGGCTGCTATGGAGCAGACTTGTATGCTACACACACTTTAGCTGATAATAACAATCCTAAATTTCAGTTTATTATCAGCATGAGATTTGTATGCCTTTTATTTTTGTTACTTTTATGTTTGCCATACTTTTTTTAACAATATGCAGAATTTAAAGTTTCTTCACTTTGTTTCAAAGACGAGTCGTGGGGAACTGACCATTGAGGATAAACAAGTGAAGGCGGGTAATGGTGACTGGACAAATGAATATCAACAACAATATAATGCAGGCTCGTCTTCTTGAGGAGTACGCATATGAACATGCAATTTGTAAATTCAATCTAATCCGTGATACATTTACATTAGGTCATATAATACTAGTAGCTTGCGAAGCACATGAGGCCCTACCCCCTGAGCGTGAGTTTCCTACTGTATGAATCTATTTGGATATACTAAATTGCTAGTATAGTAGTGGTAGTTTTTGACAGACCAAACATTTTGATAATTTCCAATTGGGAGTGTAGCTCATATGGTAGAGCGCTCGCATTGCATGCAAGAGGCACGGGGTTCGATTCCCCGCACTTTCGTATTTCGAAGCATTTACTTATTTGTGTGACTAAATATCACAAAACGTCACACAAACATACAATTCATGTGACTATTGGATGCATATAGTCCCATAAAATAAATTTTATTTGACTTTACAAAGCATACAGTCGCACTTAGTACTACTATTGGTCACTCTTTAGTTAATTGTATGTGACTAAATCACTACCATTAACATGATTTGTATGACTACATATCACAAAAGGTCACAAACATACAATTCATGTGACTATTGGATGCATATAGTCACACAAAATAAAATTTACTTAACTTTACAAAGCATACAGTCACACTTATTACTACTATTGGTCACTCTTTGGTTATATGTATGTGACTAAGTCACTACCATTAACATGATTTGTGTGACTAAATATCATAAAAGGTCACACAAACATACATTACATGTGTTATTAGATGCATATAGTCACACAAAAGATAATTTACATAACTTTACAAAACATACAGTCACACTTATTACTACTATTGGTCACTCATTAGTTAATTGTATGTAACTAACTCACGACCATTAACGTGATCATTGTGACTACATATCATAAAAGGTCATACAAACATACAATTCATGTGACTATATGATGCATATAGTCACACAAAATACAATTTACTTGACTTTACAAAGTATACAGTAACACTTATTACTACTATTGGTCACTGTTTGGTTAACTGTATGTGACTAACTCACTACCATCAACATGATTTGTGTGAATACATATCATAAAAGGTCACACGAACATACAATGCATGCGACTATTGGTTGTATATAGTCACACAAAATACACTAATAACATAGTAAATGTCACACGTATTGTATATTCATGTGACAAAATGACAAAAAATGGTAACTCTTTTACAAAACACGTGTAACTATAAAGTGTTTACCGTCACACATATTCACTAACCCACTAAATATTGTACCTAGTTCGTCACACATTTTCGAGTATTGGTCACTCATTTTTGATAGCTAAGGTCACTAACACGAACTTGTGACCAAAAGGTACCTACGGTCGCGGGACCTTTAGTCACAAAGGCTAAAAAAACCACGTGTGACTGTAGGCATACGGTCACTCTTTTTTAGTGTGACGGATACCATTTTTTGTACTAGTGATTCAAAAATTCTCCTTGAAGATTTTTGGTGTGATCATTTTGAAAACCTTGGGTAGTAGTTTGAAAATCACGGTTTTGGTTTTGGTTTGAAATTTGCCCATTTCCACTTTAATAATTACCCTTGTTGAAGTTACGTTGAGCACCATTTTGATTGTTTCGATAGTTGTTGGCATTTTGATTTTGTGGAGCTTGATTTTGGCGGGAACCTTGACCGTTTGGGTTATAAGTTCCCGTGGCTACATAAGCATTCGAAGTGTTACCATTCGCGGTAATGCACTCGGAAAAATCCTGAGCTCCACCACACGAAATACAACTCTTGGCAACCACCTTAACCGATGCGTAATTCAAAGCATCTTGTGCTTTCCAATGAGTCATAAGAGTCGAAAACCTATCGAAAAACCGATTCTCCTCATTTGCTTCATCTTGCAAGGCACTCATGTTACGAGACGACGATGACGAACCCATAGTGGCAACACTCGGTGTGTTACGAGGGCTATAAACTTTAGACCTATTCTCAATGATTTTCAAAGCCTCATCGGTCGTTTTGCATAAAAAATTACCACCCGCGGCGGAATTTAAGTAATCTCGTTCATGATCATTAAGCCCATTATAAAAAGTGTCAATTTGATGCAATTCGGAAAAATCATGGTGTGGACATTCATGTAACATTTCTTTAAACCTTTCCAAAGCCATTGAAAAACTTTCATTAGACCTTTGAGTAAATCGTGAAATCTCGTTTTTCAAATGTGTTGTTTTAGATGGTGGAAAAAATTGATTCACAAACTTAGAAACGAGATCACCCCACGTCAAAATCGAATTTGGGGGTTCTTTCTCGAGCCATATCTTGGTGGGTCCATCTAATTAGTATGGAAACAACATCATCTTAATGGCATCATGGGGTACATCCTTAAACTTGCTTGTCGCGGTGAGACGATTGAATTGCCCAATGTGATAATGTGGGTTGTCTTTTTCATGTCCGCGAAACTTGTTGGCTTGAAGCATAGACATTAAACCCGTCTTGATCTCGAAGTTCTCCGCAAGGATGGCGGGAATCACAATGGCCTCTCCAAAACCCTCGGTGGGTGCTTGAAGCAACTCCATCATAGTACGATTAGCCATGATAGCTTCTTGTTCTACGATAGGTTCCTCACCTGGAGTCTCTTCACTAGAAGGTGTTGGTGTGTTTTCCTTTCGATTACGACGTTTACGTGCACGTCTTGCTTGGTTGCGGGTTTTCATAAACGTCACATACTACGTGGGGATGAGCAAAGAAGATCCTTTTTGGTGTTTTTGTATTTTTCAATTTTTTTTTGAATCTTTGATTGTTTTTACTTTTTTTGGATTTTGGAATTGTATTAGGTAGACAGAAATCTACAAATCTCCTCCTTAATCAAATCTCTTGATTAACGAAGCCTCAAGGAATGAAAAAGACCACGTGAAGTGAACGCCTTCGATGACTTTAGAACGTTGGTGGAACACCAAAACGTTCAAGAGGGTTTAATCAAATGAAACCAAGAAAATATATATGATACTTAGATAATACTTTGGTTAGCAAACCCTCGATTAGCCCTTTTTATCTAAACACTCACAAGCAAGCGTCATACGAGGCGGTGCGAAGCACTTAAGATCCTTTTTCCTTAGGGTATATTTTATAATACCCGCCTTATACCCACCTTATAGTTTGTGTTTTTCAAAATTAAGCTTCACGAAAGTATTTATCTATTTTTGCCTTTTTCTTTTGGTTTGAGATTCGAATACAATGATTGAGTAATGACCTCCCAATCAAGGTTGTGTTTTCACAGTTTTGGAGTACTTGTGAATTTATTGTTCTACGTATACAATATATTAATAATATTCACACAAAAAATGAAAACCGATAATACGTATTAGTAGAGTGCTACTAATACAATAGATATTATGGCTATATATAAAAACAACAATTGCCAAATCAAAACACAACACGCCTCCCCGGCAGCGGCGCCAAAATGATAGTTGTAGAAATACGTCTTTTAGGAAAAAGAGCGTAATTAGGGCAAGTATTAACAAGTGGTTTAGGAAAACCACAAGTTATGACCCAAAGTGGGGATCGTTCTCAAGGAGGCTTGGTGTGTGTGTTAAGAGATGATTAGATGTGATTATAATTATGAGAAATGAAAATAGAGGTGAGATTAGAAGAGAATGACAGCTACGATGACGAATTAAACTAAGACGAAATGTCGGACACGTAAAATCGTAAAAAGTAGCAAAATTAAATATTTACCCTAAAAATTCCTAGAAAATTGCAATAAATTCTAAATAATGTAATTAGAGTTTACAAAAAAAATCAAAAATCACTCAAAACTTTTATTTATTTAAATAATAATTTTTTAATGCTAATTAAAGCCCAAAAAATCAATTTAAATAACAAAAAAGCCCAAAATGAGATTTTTTCAATTGTAAACCTCTAAAATGACATAACTTAATTTAAAACTATTTTTGAAAATTTTAAAATTAATAAAAACTATTTAAAAACAATTAAAAACTATTTAAACTTAAAATAATTATAAAAAAATTAATTTAATGAAAATAAAAATATTCTAAAAATTGTAAAATTCCTAACTTAATGTATTTAACCTAAGAAAAATATAAAAACTTGAAAAATCTAAATTTTAATTTTAATAATAAAATAATAATAAAATAATATTAAAAATCCAAAAATTATAAAAAATTCTAAAAACTTGCAAACTAGTTTATTTTAACCTAATTAAACAGAAAATGAACTTGAAATACCAAAAATTCCCCTATTGAGCCTTCAAATGGGCCAAATACCCAAACAGATCCTTAATGGGCTTAATATTGGGCCCAATAAGAAAACGTTCTCAGAAATGGCCCAAAAGCTCCAGTCAAGCCTAAAATTTGATTCTAAACACAATTTTCCAAAGGCCCAAAAGCTGAAAATGAGCTTAAGCTAGCTTATTTAAAAACAACTTATTCTTAATGGGCTTTTTGGCCCATTAAGCTATAAGCTGATGCCATAAGCTAATATTTTACCCACGTCCTTCTCTTGACCTAATTAAGCTATTTGCAAAAAGAAACTTGAAATAAGCTCAAGGAATAAGCCTGAAATAAGCCAAAGCCCTCTTCACAAAACGACAAAATAGTCGTTTTTGAGTTCTAAACTATTTCAAGAGCCGATTCAAGTTGCAATAAGTGCCAAATGGCTTAACTAAGCTTAATCAACAAAAAGATTTCCAATAGGCACACAAAATAAGCTGAAATAAGCAATAAGCTGATTTTGAAAAAGAAAAAATAGTCGTTTTCTAGTAAAAACTTAAAACCAAAAGCTGTAAACTTCCAGATTCACTTATAAGCTCAAAATATTAAGACCTATTACAAAAAATAAGTTGTTGCACACTGGAATAAGCCAGAATGACTTATTAATAAGCTGAACACCAATTATAACTAGCAGTGGCTAGAAGCAGGGAAAGGAGTTACCACTGCCTTGACTTTTTGACTTGGATTTTTAGAGAGTTTCACTTGGTATTTTTGGACAATCAAGGCACCCTTGTGATCAGTGAATCACAAGGAGTCAGTAACAAGCAGAAAATCACAAAATCACCCAGCCAATCAGTGCAGTTAATTCAATCTTTGCCTAGATGTGTTCCAGACAAGTAATAAGCAGATCTGGTAGTTACAAGCTACTTTTAATATAGTAAAAGCTAACCACAAGCCACCAAATGCATACACAAGCTCAAAACAACTTAATGTAACACAGCTTAACATATTTCATGCAACAAATCCAACAAATGAACAAGATCTAAGCAAAAGCAGTTACTGATGAACAATGAAGAACACAAGAACAAAGTTTGCTGATCTACTTGACACAAAATCCAAATTCAAGGCCTCGGATCTATCACATATGTTGCATTAACAATGATTAAACACTTGTTAGCCCTAGGTTAACATAAAAACAAGGTGTGCACAAGATTTCAGAGTAAAACAACAAGTATACAAGATTTTATAGCCAAATGTTTGATTTAGTGTTTCAAGGCACAACACTAGCATATATCAGAACACAATAGCCTCAATATCAGTTACACACTCAAACAATACCACAATACTAACTCAAAATCACACAAACTTGAACAACAGTCAATCCCAAACACCTTTTTAACTTTTTAACTCAATTTTAACAAAGTTAAAGTCTTTTCAAGATTGATTTAAGCCCAGCTTAGCAACATAACATACCACAAGTGAATCAAGAACCAATTTGCAGGCATAAAAACACACTTATACCAACAAAATCACAAAATCACATAAATCTCAAATATTAATCAGAAAGATGAAAATTGAGAATACAAACCTCCAAGATGTACATCCACACCTTGGAATCAAAGAGCTGAGGTGCTAGCAAGAACAAGCACCAACTTCCCCGTGCTAAGAACAATAAACAAGCCTAGCCAAAGGCTTGAGCTTAGATTAGCACAAATAAAGTAAAATAGGTGACAAAAGACCAAGTATTTGCAACACTTAGGCTCTCACAAGTGTTGTACCTTTCCTTAAGGCCTCACCACCCCTTAATCAACCAAGATTAGGAGGCTATGATCACCCTTAAGTTCAATCTACAAGCTGTTGAACCAAAAGCACTTAGCAAACCACTTGACTGATTTTTGTTATAAAAACGTATAACCAAACTCCAATATTGCTCAAGCTAGTTGATTTGTGACTTATGTCACTTAAAGAAACACCTCAATGAATAATACTCACCAAAGCACATGCCAAATTCTTGCACTCAGCAAGAACAAAGGGACTCAAAGGCTTATAGGCTATCTTAGACTTGTTCAAGGTTTTGTTTAAGTACAAAAACGTGACAATACAACTACTTAACACAATAATAATCAATGGAACTCAGTTTTCAATCACAACACAATACCACAGTCTATTAAATTTCAGAAAATGGCTTTACAAGGCTTGACAAAGTAAAACTGAAAACAAGGCTAAAAGTTGTATACTAATGCCTTTAAATAGGCTACATGGAGTCCTAAGATATTGAAAAACAAATGAAAACCCTAGTGGTAAACTTCCAATAATGCCCTTGTCGTTTTTGAGGATTCTTGAACATGTGACTGCATTTGGCTGTTAGTGTGAGTTGGCATGGTTGAAATTTCATCCAAAGGTCTAAAGGAAGCTTAAAAAGTAAGCTTGAATCCTGAGTGTTGATTTCCTGGCATGCTTTGGCATTTTCCCCAAAAATGCCAAAGGAGGGTTTAACATGTGAGCATGAGAGTGATGTGACAAGGGTTTTGGTGATTGGTTTATGTTTAGTGTCATCCTAATCATCATTCTGGAAGAGATTAGGGCTCAATTTTGGCTTAATCAAAAGTACCCAATTTGGATTAAGAACATGAAGAACACATGTTTTAATCTGTTTTGATTTTTAAAAATGTGTTTAGGCGCGAGATTAAGTTTAATAAATAAAATCAGATTAGAGGAGGGTGGCGTGGTGGAATGGTGAGTGGTGATTGGTTAAAAGGGGTGAGTGGGACACGTGTTGAGGTGTGAATGGTTAAGGTATCTTTGCTTGGCTGCCAGCTTTAGCCCTCCATCTCTTTTCAACCATTCACTTTCCATTTAATCAGCCAAATTCGTTTTCCCTTTGTTAACGAAGTTTCAAAACTTCTATTTTGGCCACAAAACTTTTTCACAAGGACTTGTTTTGTATTTCTTTGATATTTAAGGGACTGATCTTGCACATTTTTGAACTTTGAAGGTCTTCATGGTATGTTTGAATATAAGGAGGACCAATATTGACAATTTAGTTTTGATGAGGGACTAAACTTGCCAATTCTTCAAAGTGGAGGGTCCTTTTTGTAATTTTGACAAACTTTAAGGACCAATCTTGTAATTATGAATATACAAGGGTTTAAAGTGTCAATTCTTCTATATTGGAGGACCCTTCTTGTATAATCTTCAAATCTTCAAGGTTTATTCTTGGAAAATCATCACTTGGGTCCGGTTCATTGTGCGGCTTCGTTTCCCGTGTTCGTTTTTGCATGTTCTTTGTGATCTTTTGTAATTTTCTCAATATCCGTACCTAAAATACACAAGTAACAAACACAAGCATATATTTGGGTATTTTTATGATAAATTATGCATTTAAAGCCCGATTTGGATGATGAGACTATGTATAAAAGCAGTCTCATCATATATCAACTTATGTCTCACTACTTTAGCATTCGGTGGTGGTTCTACAAGAATCCAAACATCATTTACTTTCATGGATTTCATTTCCTCATCCATAGCAACCATGCACTTATCCTTCTTAGGATAAAGTATGGAGGATTTATAATTAGCGAGTTCACCAAGATCCCCTAACTTATCATCATCCTCTATGTTAAGACATATATTTCTATTTGCGTTTTTAATCCTTGCGGATCTACGTGGAGGAACTAATTCATGTGGAACCGTCAGACTTTCTGGTTCTACGGGAATTACATCGCTAGTGTTTTCAGAAGGTAATGTATCTATATGACTCTCTTCAAGATCATAATTTCTCCCACTGAATTCTTGATTAACAAGATCAGATTCAAGGAAGTCTCAATACCTAGCAACAATTACTTTGTTCTCAGGTGGATAATAAAAGTAGTAACCCATAGTTTCCTTAGGGTCTCCTATAAAGATACATTTCACAGATCGTTGTTAGAGTTTGTCACCCGAGTCATGTTTCACATACGCCTCGCAACCCCAGACCTTTAAATAAGACAAATATGGCTTCTTGCCATGCCATAGTTCATATGATGTCTTATCGACCTTCTTTCTGGGAACCATATTTAAAATGCGAACAACAGATTCTAAAGCATAATCCCAAAAGGATAAAGGTAAATTTTTAAGATTAAACATAGGTCGCACCATTTCCAATAATGTACGATTTCTCCTTTCAGATACACCATTTTGTTGTGGAGTATAGGGAGAAGTAAGATGTTGAACAATTCCATTATCACTTAGATTATCTATAAACTCTTGACTTAAATATTCACTACCTCTATCAGAACGAAGAGCTTTTATCTTCTTCCCTAATTGTAGTTCTACTTCTGCTTTAAACACTTTGAATGTTTCAAATACCTCATGTTTATGCTTAAGTAAATAAACATAACCATAACGGCTATAATCATCTGTAAATGTTAAGAAGTAGCTAGCACCTTTCCTTGACGTATGTCTAAGTGGTCCACACACATCAACATGTATAAGTCCAAGTAGATCAGTAGCTCTTTCAATATTGCTATTAAAAGGTTTGTTCGTCATCTTTCTAGATATACAAGACTCACATTTATCAAATGATTCATC
This sequence comes from Glebionis coronaria, assembly GCA_025667525.1. Classification (NCBI taxonomy): domain Eukaryota; kingdom Viridiplantae; phylum Streptophyta; class Magnoliopsida; order Asterales; family Asteraceae; genus Glebionis; species Glebionis coronaria. Next base: position 332,826,818 of record CM046877.1, read on the forward strand.
ATTGATACTTTCCAAAAGACCTTCACGTTGAAGCTTTTGTATACGAGTCTTCCCAATATGGGCAAGTCTATAATGCCAAAGATAAGAAGAGTTCTTGTCAAACTTTCTCTTCTTACTGATGCTAAATATAGATTTATTGTTCTTAGATTCAATATCATGCATGCCTATTTCAAATACACCATTCACAGAAATTGCATTAAAATAGAAAATACCATTTTTCCAAAGAGAAATTCCATTATTATCAATCGTATGAACGAATCCATTATTTAACAAAAAAGAAAAAGAAATAACACCCCTAACAATTGTAGGTGCATAATGACAATCATTTAATCTCAGTACTAAACCCGAAGGTAAAACTAGATTAAATGTTCCTATAGCTTTAACCGCTGCTTGTGCGCCATTGCCCACTTGCAGAAATTATGCCCCATAGGAAAGATTCCTTTTCAGATTAAATCCCTACAGCGTATTACAAATGTTAATACCGCATCCCGTATCATATGCCCAGGAATTTAATTTGTATGTTAAATTGAACAATTCAATCATAAATAAAGTACCTGAAGCTGCAGCGCTCTGCTCAGACTTCTTCTTTATTTCTCGAAATTCTTCGAGGTAAAGAGGGAAATTCCTCTTCTAGTGAACACTTTCCTTGCAATGGTGGCAAGTCACATCCTTTTGAGATTGACTCTTCTTGACAAATTTCTGCTTAGGTTTTGAATAAGTAGCAACTTGTTTGCCTTTATCACCCTTGCCTTTGCCTTTCTTCTTATTCGATTACAGTTTTGGCTAACTCACTCTTTGTATTGTTAGTACAGAAGGCGTAGTTATAGATGCCTTGTCTTTCAACCCTTTTTCATAGTCAGTGAGCATTGCATGCAAATCATTAACCTTCTTCCCCGTGCAATGCATATTATAGTTTCTAACAAAATCATTGAAGTCCTTGTTAAGGGACCTATTGATCAAGTTGATAGCCATATTATGATAATAGGGTTGTCCTAGTGCAACGATCTGTTCCATATAACCCCACATCTCCAAATAATGAGAACTTACAGAATTTCCTGGAGCTTGCTTGCAGCTGTAAAAAGCATCTACCAAGTCGTAGATCTCCATAGCTTGCGGCTTCTTGAACATAGCCTTGAGCTCATCAAGCATTCGCTTAGGTGAAATAGCTCATACTTCTGTTGAAGTGCAGAAGCCATTTTTCCTAGCATTAAGCAAGCCACCTCCGAGTGCTTCTTATCATTAGTAGCGTGTTCAAGCCTTTGCGCATCAGATGCTCCTTCAGCAAGATCCTCCGGATAGGGAGTAGTCAAGATATCGATAGTACCCGCTGCTCTCAAGACAATTCTTAGCGAGCGGTACCAATCACTGAAGTTTGGGCCAGTAAGTTCAGGACGTTCAAAGAAAGCTTTGAAGGCGGAACTTGTCGTGTTATTGTTGGGTTGAGCCATTTCTATAGAAATAAGTTCAAATATTAGTATTTTCGATAACAAAATACTTTCAAGAAAATAAAATTACCCCGGAAAAACCATATTACTTTCCTAGAATTCTAGAACTATATTGACATAGATCCATTACATCAGTTGATCTGCTAGTAATGAATGTACTCAACATAGCGAATTGTCGAACAATTCAATTGACAAACATTTTTCAATTTCTAGATATTTAAGGGATTTACATTGCCAAAAAAACCGTTTTGCATTGTAAACATGTTTCATCCCTTCTGAATGCATTAAGTTTCCAGATCTCACTGAGTAACTTAATTAAGTCATCTAATCTGAGTAACGTAAAACCATCATACGAATTCTCATTCTACAAACGGTTTTCTCTCCATCACAACATCACCCAAAAATCTCATTTGATGACGATGTAATTTCAAGTGCTCGTCAATTAGGAGCATTAGACTTAAATTTTAAGGGTATAAATTTAGATGTCAAAATCATTGTATGGAGAAGCATGCATATAATCTCCATAGCATAAGTTTAATAAAACATCTAGTAAACTTTTTCACGAGATTAAATTTCTTCATAAATTATGTTACGGTATTGGTTAAACCATTTAAAGAATTTACCCACAACTATTTACAACGTACTTTTGCTAGAACTCGGCTACGCACAAAGCAATACCCTTATTCATTGTGTTTCGGATGTGAATTTGTGATAAATCACCCTTAAGGTATAATTAAATTAATAATCGTAGGTAATTTCAATTTGACGCATAGGCGAGCAGGGAAATTTGGTCAGCGACTAATGGCATAACACCTCCTTCCTTAACCGGGTACATGAGTATCGGTGCGTTAAACCCACTTTATATTTTGTCAAAAGGAGTAGGCCATTAGATTATTATTGCAATTCACCAATCAACGTAATCTTATGTAATTTAAATCTCTAGAAATCATTATTTTAATATGATTTAGTCCATATTATTTCTTTTTATTAAAAAATCATTGTTTACAACAATTCATAAATTTTTAATATAAACAAGTAAAAAAACTAAATCATAAAAACATAATAACAATTTATATGTGCAATAAATGAATCAAATAGCCACATGCATACGATTTATTCAATAATCATCAAATCTAGGTCTTTATATTCTTATAAAAGTCTTCCCTAATTCTAGATTTATTGAATCAAATAATCATGTAGCACATAAAATCATATAAACATATAATTATACGATCCATGAAAGCATGCACGTTATCATGGATTAGCCACAAATCATAACAATTAAATCGCTAAGGATCGTAACCATACATGGCATAACAATTAATCATGCAATTTAATCTAAAATTATCCCACATGTAATTTAGGGTTTCAAAACAATTCCCTTTTTTTAATAAAAATTTGGCCAAAACCCTAATTTTTAAAACAAAACCCTAATTTTATGAAAACCTAAAAAACATGTAGTTTTAACTCAAAACAATTAATAGTTAAAAAAACTTTAGATTTTGGATAATTATAACATGTTAAAACGGCTCTCGATGCCACTGAAGGTTTATTAATATCATAACAATTATATAAAACCCTAAACGAGATCACAACACATATAGCGGAAGCGATTTAACAAGATCATAATAATAACACAATTATAATTAAGCGAATTAGGGTTACATACCTTTACGCTAAAGCAATTCCACAAGACGAAGAACGAATCATCTATACGGGTTTATACAATATATACCAAGATATAGTCTAAAGTAAGACTATATTACGATCTTGTACACACGTAATACAACGAGCTAATCGTGATTCTTCCACGTGAAAATCGAGCTACAACGCTTATAATTAATCTACCCAACAACCCTAGAGAGGGGCTAGGACTATATTGTAAGTAAATCGATCAACCAAGAAAACCAACTGAAACCCTTTGTGGTTTACCCCTTGCAATCGAACAAAGAGAAAAGAAGGGAGAGGATTCAAGTTATGATTGATTATGAGGGATAAGGAGGCGTATTTATAGGCCTCAACCGATTGTAGCCCAAACAAATAAAAGGCAACTTTTTGCCCCCCCCCCCTTTGGCTCTAACCGACGGTCGAACCCCCCCCCCCCCCCCCCCCCCCCATGGGGTGTTCCGGACCTTCCGTCCTTCTTCCATTTTATTACTCTTACTATATATTTATTTAACCCTCGTTAATACTTAACTTTTAATTAATTAACAATCGTTAAAGTTGTATAGTTACTTGCTCGGTTTAAATTAATAAATACATAAATATATTTATTAAATAAATTAAAAAATACAATAAATATATTTATTGATTAAATTAACTATTTACGTATTGTGTGTAATCCCGTAATCTCGAGTTCGATCCTATCACACGACTATTAAATATAAGTCTATAAACTTATACTTAGACACCTTGTAACTCTACCCGTGTACACTACCCATAGAACCAAGGTGTACATGTACCACATCGAGCATTTAAACATGCACTATTCTTGACATCCTATTTGTCCCCTTGACTTGTATACCCGACGACAACAAAGACACCAAAGGCCAACTTGTACATCCTAGGCATTTAAGGAAAAGAGTACTAGGTTATCTTTCAAATCTTACATAGTACTTACACAATCTCCCAGTATCTTGTTAACCCTCTTTCCTTGCGAAGACATAGCCGAACCACACACACCTTTCCAACCTAGGATATTAATCTAAACAAACTTCACTCAAATCTCACTTACAAAACCTCCATTTTTGGTTCATACAAAACACCCACATGAAACACTCTCACACATCATTTACTATCCCCAAATCTTTGTCACAAGGGAATTTAGTGATAGCATTGAATACTACTACATAAATCTTGGCTAACAAGGGAACTCAAGTCACCCTAGGTCGCGGTTAAGAAGACTAGACGTGTAGATCAATAAGGAGTCCTTGCTAGTCCTCGTTCATAATCACCACCTTCATCTACAAGTAAGCAATCTCATCCTCGTTTCCATTTTCATTCATATATACATCATCAACACGTGAACTTAGGAACCTATGCTTGTAACACTATGATAAAACGTGACTAGGATAGCATGCATACGCAAAACTTTGCTAAAACTCGAATCATAATGACACCAAAACCCACAGTTTGGTTTACTTTTGTGGTAAACATACTTAAGTTGTAGATCTATGAACAACATGTTAGATCTTGTTTTAACCTAAAGCTTAGCCTATGGAAAATAGTTAGATAACATGCCTTAAACCCTAGGTAAACTAGACTTGATAAGGCTAGAAATCTACACCTTGAAAATAAGCCACATGCTAGAATTATAAGCCCATAAGCCATGTATAAGCCACAAACCAAATAAGCCATAAGCCCATACACACGGCTTATTTAATAAGCCGAGTATAAGCAAATCCCACTAGGCCCATATAGTTATTTGGATTAATAGAGTTCTTAGTGAATGTGTACAAATATTAAATAAGCCCAAGTGTAAGCCTACTAAGCTTGAAAACCTAAACTAGATCACTAATGGGCCTAACGAGCCCATTAAGATCCAAAACACTATTAGGAGACTTTTCGTGCCAAAATTGCCAAAAGGTGAAAGTATAAGTCAAAATGGTAATGTTATAAAACATGTATATACAATTCGTGACATTTGAAAAGTCTAAGGGCTAAATTGTCAATTTTTGGAAGTATAAGGCTATTTCTTGTTTTAGCCGAGACATTAATAAACCACAAGGACCATATCTGTCATTTCCCAAACTTGAATCGATCCCTAGATAATACTTTTGTGTCTTATAATTATTCTCGAGACTTAGGGGAGTATTATTGCCATTTTACAAACTTTAAACGAGCCCTAGGGACTCGTTTTGACACATGCCCAAAAATAATAAACCCTATGGACTATTTTTTCCTTATGCCGAACTTATGTGAGCCCTAGGTGTAAGATATGTAAATCTTGCTTATGTTTTAGAGATAGAAAGATAGATGATTTCACATACACACTTGAGATAGAAAAATAAGAAAACACACTTTACTATGTGTATTGTATGAGAAAACCACACCCTCTCCAACTAAGGAGAGGGTTTATATACCCTAGCCCATGAGATGGGCTTGGGCTTACATTGGGCTACCGGCCTATACAACTCATGGGCTCGGTTTGGGCTTTGTTTAATAAGTGAAAATAAACTAAACTACGAGCTATTACATGGACTATTGTTGGAGTGACCGATCCTTTCTAATACGTAAAACGTATTTCCAACAGTATCCCCCTAAGGGAGGTCACTCCAAACAAGGGCGTTACCCAAGTTATAATAATAGAATAAACCTAGCATACTATGCTTGTCTTGAGCTCGTAGTTTTCGTCTTTCTTTTCTTTTTCTTTTCTGGTGAACATGCTGATGTGATCTTTTGATATCAATCTTGAGCATCAATCTCTTGCCTTGATCTTGTGCATCCATCACTTGTGATCTTCGCCTCTTCGTGACTTCATGTCCCACATACTTATACCTTCATAATTCTTAAAAGCTTCAGAGTTCGATACAGCGGAAGACTTAACTTTTAGCCTTTCTTGATTTAGATGAGGTATTAAGTGCATAAAGTATAAGCATGCGGGGACGACTTCTTCTCGGATTCCGCAACGCCACCGTCTTCAAATGCCGCAACATAAGTAGACACGAACGAAATGGCTTTGAATATTTCATTCTAATTAGGTAGAATTTTACCTCCGGTCGATTAAGACCGTTGGACGATATAAAATATCGTACTTGTGGCAGGTAGATTTAATTAAAAATCTCCTTAACAAGATTTCGCGGGTAAAGTCGTTCTCTTTACTCGACTGTCCAAAGCTAACTGTGAACGTAAAGAGTGAATCATTTGGATAAAGATTATCCGCATGATTGAAACCGTCAATTCTGGTTCCTGGAACAAGTTTGATTCATTAAAGAATCGCACCATCATTGCTTTCCAGTTGTCATGAGCTTGATTCATATTGAATCTTGCAAGTTACCTACCAAGTGCTGTTTAAGGTTAACACTAGAAGGATTTCCACTCATCACTGTGATCACTAAGGTATCACTCTGAGTGTTCTGGCAAGATCACTTAGATATTGCGTAGAGGCCTGGAATGTGTTTAAGTTCAGTTAAGAATTAAACCATTGTTGCTTTCCAGTTATCACAAGCTTGATTCATAAAGAATCGCACAAGTCACCTACCATGAGCTTTTTGATATTCGCTCAAGAAGGATTTCCATCTTCATTGTAAATACTTTCGTATTACTCGGATGTTCAGGCAAGATCATGAAGATTTTGCGTAGGACTCTTAAGATCTTTCTTACTTTTCACAGTGTGTGAAGAAGCAAGGAAATATGGAAATGTGTCCTAATGAGATGTTTGATGATCTCAAATGGCTCTATAAACTCGATCGTGCACTTTGGATTTTAGTGATCGGAGGATGGAGAGGAGTGCTACCATTTAAATACCAATTTAATTGGAGTGAACAAATCGATAGATAACGCGTTGTCTCCGTGTGGTTAAAACAAATACCTTTTGAGAGATATCTGAGTTAGCTGGGATGGGTTGTGCATTGCATCACTAGGTCTATGATGTCTATCTTCTATGATCTCAATAGCATATGTATTGACCCGGTTTCTGCCTAAGGTTGTAAGGAGGGCTTCTTTCTTTACACCCTTTATCATTACAATTCTTTTTCATTCTTCACACCCTTCAATGCTTACCAATACGTCATAACTAGCACATTGTTATGATTGTTCCAGTGCTAACTTAAGTACTTGGTTGGCATTCAGCTACGTTCACAATCTTTCTCCATCTTTCCTAAGGACTACTATTTTAGCTATGAAATGTCCTTGGGAAGATTCCTCCGGTTTAAGAAGGATCATTGGACTTAACCTATCCTACCATCCTTATGTCACCACAATCTTTATCGTCGTGAAATAAATGGGTTGTGGGTAAGTATAAATCACCATGAAATCCATTTTTGATGTGCAAATCCGTTTTGCTCCCCTTAACATATGCCACGATATTCGAAAACATTTCGCACATGTCGGGATGAGCCATCACGTTAAGTCAAACCATTTTTGATAATTTCCCATATTAAATCACATTTTCTCCCCCATATTAAAAATATTAACCCAATCGATGTTTTTAATATAAATTGATTTAATGATTTTATTAAGGTTTTGGGAAGAAAAATGCAAGTCCTTTTATCTTCATGATACCAAATGTATGAGATATGATATCGATTTGTAATATGATTACATATTCACCATATTAGAATAAATTGACAAGGTTGGACATGATTGATGAGAACATCATATGATAAGATCAAATGGTTCTTGTTCACGAATGTTGGTCGCCTCGTCACATCTGAAGTCATCTCTTGACACCACGTGTACGATTGGTGTTGTTGTCTTGACACCAACTTGTGAACTTGGCACTTTCGGCATCGAAGATTCTGAATGCTTGACAATTGCTCCCCCTCAATTGTTGACCCGTGTTCTATTGAAAGATCTGTAGTCGCCGGTTGAGTAGTCGCATCGTCGAGTATGTAGATACCAATTGTAGATTGCTATGGTTGTAAAGACGATAACTTCATAAAAACAAGACTTCTCTTGTTTTAACAAATAAATGCACTGAATCGTACATATATTCGTATTAGATTGTGTTATAACGTAAACACAATCCCTTACATGGTTATAAAGTAAACCATGCCCGAGAAAATTAATTCCCGTTGAGAGCCAAAGCTTTCATAAGAAATACTTGACATTAATATGAAAAGCGGGTTGCAGTCAGAAATAACTACAAGCCATTTAGGCATGTTTTATGAAATATTTACAACTTTTGTACGAACTCTATTTATGGCGCCGTGTCAATATTAATCGACATTTCTAAGGCCGTAAATATTATTGTACCAAAAGACATGCCTTTGAAAAATAAAATAAAAATATTTTTGGATTTTTCTGAATTTTTCAAATTTTATGGTTTTTATATGGTTTTAAATTTTTGTATTTCGCTTTTGTGGATAAAAATATAAACAATATATACAATTGATCACCAAGGATATGGAGAATAGTTTACCACCACTATTCTTTCACTTCATCTGCCAGTTCCTTTAGAGTCTCAGGCGATAAGGATCTCATTCCTAGCTTGTCGGCCAAAAATTCCATTCGAGAGCGATCTAAAACCTTCGTGAAAATATCCGCCAATTGATACTCAGATCGGACAAAGTAAAGCTCGATCACTCAATTTTCCACTTGCTCCTTGATGAAGTGGTAGCGAATGTCAATGTGCTTCGACCGGGAGAATTGAACGTTGTTGCAGCATAAGGCAATTGCACTCTTGTTGTCACAGTACATTGGAATTTTGTTGAAACCTAGACCATAGTCGGTTAATTGCGATCTCATCCAAAGAATTTAAGCACAACAACCGGACATAGCTATGTATTCTGCTTCCGTACTTGAAATTGCAGCGCTTTTCTGCCTTTTTGATGCCCAACTGATTAGTCGATCTCCTAGTAGTTGCAAAGTTCCACTTGTGCTACGCCTTGTATCTTGATAACCCGCGTGATCTGCATCTGCATATGCCATTAGTGCAATCGAAGAGTCCTTCGAATACCAAAGTCCCCAATTAATGGTTCCTTTAAGATATCGAAAATTCCGTTTCACAGTGGCTAAGTGTAACTCAGTAGGTTGAGTTTGATACCGAGCACACATACATATAGCAAACTGCAGATCAGGTCGACTAGCTGTGATATACAGAAGAGTACCGGTCATTCCACGAAAAAGTGTCGGATCAACGGCAACTCTATGTGGATCTGCATCAAGCTTAGTTTGTTCCACCATTGGAGTATTTATACTTCTTAAGCGATTCAAGGGCATACTTGGATTGATTGATAAAGATGCCTCTGGGACTCTGAGATATCTAAAGTCCTAAGAAGAATGATACCTTGCCCATCATTGACATCTTAAACTTGGAAGACAAGAGTTTCCCACACTCATCGGATAAGGTTTGGTTCGAGGCAGCAAATATAATATCATCAACATATATTTGTACCATAATCATATCTTTACCTCATTTCTAAATAAATAGCGTGGGATCCACCTTGCCTTTAGCGAAGCCTTGCGTGTTGAGGAATTGTGACAATAGATCATACCATACGCATGGAGCTTGCTTCAACCCATAGAGAGCCTTCTTAAGCTTGTACACATGATTAGGGTATTTAGGATTCACAAAACCATCCGGCTGTTGAACATAGACCTCTTCCTTGATTTCACCATTGATAAATGTCGTCTTCACATCCATCTGATAGACGATCATATTCATGTGGGCTGCATAAGCAAGGAATAGTCTAATAGCTTCCAAACGGGCAACAGGTGCAAAGGATTCCATAAAGTCGATGCCTAATAATTGCTTGTATCCACGAGCTACTAGTCGAGCTTTGTTCTTCAATATTCCGCCTAACTCGTCGAGTTTCACCTTGTAAACCCATTTCAAAGTGAGTAACTGCACTTGATCCGGGCATGGGACAAGTTCCCATACTTCAAGACGTATAAATTCATTAAGTTCTTCTTGCATAGCTTCTATCCAACCGGATTGAGTAAAAGCTTCTTGCCTTGTCTTAGGTTCAACTTCAGTGATAAAAGCATCAAAATGACAAAACATTGCATTTTCTTGTAACTGACTTCGTGTGGATACCAGACGATTAGGGTCACCAATAATAGAATCTATAGGATGATCTTTTGTCCACTTAATGTCACGTTCACAAATCTGTGGATTGGAGTAAACTGTGGTAGGAGCTTCCTCTGAGGTGGACGACCCGGCTTGATTAGAGTCAGGAATTGGTACACTAAAGAATGGAAGTTCACGCATTTGAGCGAATTCCAAATCATGATCATCATCATCCTCTTCATCATCAATAGGCATGACATGGGTAGTTTAAACATGTGTTGGTTGAGAATTACTCGTTGAAGGTATATCTTGACCAATTGTAGGTGCAAATGTGTCTGATTGTGCTTCGGTTGCTGGAGCGACAACTTCGGTTACCGGAGCTATTACCTCAGGTTCGGGAGCAACAATACTTGGAGGAGTTAAGAATTCATCGAAGAACGGTTGAAACAACGTATCCCATTCATTCCTAGTAGGTGGTGTAAATGATAATGAAGTAGGGTTATTTGGGACAAGACCAGAACTAATGTTACTGGGTCCCATTTCATGAAGTGCGGGTTCGGAGCTGCTTTGCTCAGAAGCCATTGCTGTCAGCTCATCAAAATCAACATTCATAGTTTCAAGGATTTTGCGAGAGTTACGGTTGTAGATTCGGTATGCCTTCTTTGTAGGTGCATAACCAATGAAAATACCAATATCAGCCTTGGGTTGAAGTTTTCCCAAACTGTCACCATCATTATTTGGATAGCAGAGAGAACCAAATACATGAAGATATGATAAATCTGGAACTTTTCCATGGAGCAGCTCATAAGGTGTTTAAACATGGCGTTTTCGAATTAGTGATCGGTTTTGGGTGTAAACTGCTGTAGATACTGCTTCTTCCCGTAAAAACAATGGAGCCTTTGCAAAAATTAACATCGTTCGAGCATCTTCCATAAGTGTGCGATTTCGCCTTTCAACGACACCGTTTTGTTGTGGAGTGCGAGCAACGGATGTTTCATGAGATATACCAACTTCTTCATAATAATCACGCAAAATTTGATTCACAAATTCGGTTCCATTATCTGTACGAATGCGTCGGACAGTAGTGTTGAGCCGCACTTGAATCATCTTGAGAAATCCGATGATGAATTTAGGTGCCTCATTTTTTGTTGTAAGAAATTTCACCCAAGTAAACCGAGAGTAATCATCGATAATGACGAGGATGTACTTTTTCCCACTAAGACTTTCAACACGCATTGGCCCACAAAGATCCATATGCAACAGATAAAGTTTCTCTTGGTTAGTGTCTCCAGTCTTGGGTTTGTATGATTTCTTAGTGCTTTTCCCCATTGTACACGTGGAACACAAATTATCCTTGTGAAATGAAAGTTTAGGAAGACCACGAACAAGTTTGTATTTCGCCAAATGATTAATAGCGTCAAATTTAAGATGAGATAACCGTCGATGCCATAACCATGACTTAGTCTTCGATGCTTTGGAGAGAAGACAAATGGGAGAAGCGGCCATCATGTCTTGTAGAGACAAAGTGTACAAATTATTCCCTCGAGTACCTTTCAATAAATCAACCCCTTCCAAATTACGTATGAAGCAGGTATGCTCTCGAAAAGCAACTTCTAGGTTTGCATCACAAAATTGTCCCACAAAAAATAAGTTGTGACCGAGACCTTCCACATAATACACTCTCGAAATGATAACATTCCCAATATGATATTCACCGTAACCTATTATCTTTGCAATATGATCATTTCCAAATCGAACCGTACCAAGAAACTTGCTGACGAAATTTCTGAGCTGAGAGCGATCTCCGGTCATATGTTTAGAGCAATCAGAGTCCAAATACCAGAGAACAATTTAGACCACCTGTTTTCAACAACAGTAGATACAAATATAATATTATCAGAATTGATAACATTTGTGTGACCCTTAGATTTCCTGCGTTTTCTAATGTGAGTTTTAGTACTAACATGTTTTACTGTTCTAACTGTCTTAGGTTTTGGATTATTAGCGGGCACTATAGTGGGAGTAGACCTATTTAAAGGGCACTTTGTTCCTATAGTAGTGTCGGTGTTCCTAGTTAAAGGACACGTTTGTGTTTTGGTAGCCTTGGTACTCCTAGTTAAAGGGCATGCTTTCTTCGCTTTAGTGGGAGTGATCCTAGTTAAAGGGCACATATTTCCTACTATAGTGAAAGTTCTACCAGTAGGGCGCCACATCCAACCAACTTGGGTTAACACTTTCCCAGTCGGTTTCCATTCTAAACCATTTTTCCGGGCATTCATCTCATTCACATGGTCAATAAGGCAAGAATCATGACGACTAGAAAACATACATTCATTGCAATTCCAACATTTCAAATTAGAATTCACAGTAGGCTTAGAACACTGCACAATCACAGAGCCTTTAGGTTTAGCTACATGATTCTTTTTATTCAAAACAGAAATAACATTCCTAGGATGGGCTTCTACTTTCTTCTTCACTTGACTAAAAGATGGGGGCAAGATCCTATCATTCTTCTTGTTTCTTTTAAGCTTAGATCTTTGAGCCTTAGTAATGGTGCTTACTCCTGTAGAAGGCAACACGGGAATATTAGAAGCTAGTTTTGATTTTTCCTTATCTTTAGTGACCAAAGTTTGAGATGGTTTAGTCCTAGGGCCCTTATTAAATGGTGTGACGGCTATAAGGTTCCTTTTGATTGCACTAGAGGACGATGCTGAGATAGTGGCTGTGTTATCCACAACATTCTTACCTTTTAGAGTACGAAGTGTTTCCTTTAACTCAGCCAAGGCCACACAAATTTGTTCCCTCAAATCAGATATTTCCACCGACTTTCGGTTCAATTGTTCAATCAAAGATTTATTATGTGTAGTGGTATTAGCACATGCGGGCTTTACTGAATCGAAGAGTTGTGTATTTTTCTGTTTTAAGTTATCAACTTTGGACAAAATCTTGGAAACTCGATTATCTAGATCAAGTTTTAAATTCTCTGCGGCCTTAAGTACATTCACACAGTTAAGCTCCTTAGATTTCTCTATGTCTATCGGCAAAGATTTAGCAACCTTATCACTCGGCTGACGCTGTTTTGATTCTAAATTCAATAGAAAATTCTTTCAAAAATTTGCCTCATCTATATTAACACCTTCGAATGAAGTTTCAAAGATCTCTTGAATAAATTGTTGCTTGCATTCAAGCGAAATACAATGTTTTTGGATCTCATCAAAAAATTTTGAAAGCAAAGTATAAGAATCTTGATGCTTTAAAAATCCAGCGTCAGGTTTGTGACAAGTACTATCAACTACATTATCCACAGATTCAACATTATGCACAATAGAATCATTATCAACACTTCTATTCACACAGACGGAAACAATATCATGAGACATCACTTGCTTCAGAAGCTGATCATTTTGACGTGAAACCCGTTCTATTTCAAGTAAACTGTTTTCATAAGCATCATCCATTTCATTGAAAACACGTCTATCTTCTTCTATTTCCAAAAGCAAATCTTGATCAAGATTACTAAGACAAGCTTTAACATTCTTTACAAACGGAACAATTTCGTCTCGAAACGCAGCTCTAGTGTGCTCAAAGTTCCATTCACCTTCCGTTATGGCCGAAGCCGTCGTACGTTCCAAAATGACCTTGTCAAAATCGGCTAAGTGTTAGTGTACCGCATTTAAGTTAATAGACGTCTTACTTACCGGTGGAATTAACTTCGTTAAATCCGTTTTGACAAGTGTAAGAGACGTACTAGGAGGGTTTTCATTTGACAAACTTTGGGGCACAAGAACTATCAATTCAACTAATTCCTTTTGTAAGTGAATGCGGGTCTTTTAGAAAATTGATCTTTATTATACGTATCATAATCAAGCTTATGGAATTTTGAAAGCATTTTAGAATGAGTTTCTTCCGCAAGTGACTGTGTCTCCTCAGTACTATGAACAAAAGGTGCTTCTTTCGATTTTCCAATTAGGGTCATATCATAAAGACACGAAATATATTCCTGAGCTTGTTTTGCTTAACCGGGATTAGGTGGTAAATCTTGAAGACGCTTAAGTTCGAGTTCTTTAAACGATTTAGTTAAAAGATGAACCTTTTCTGTGGAAGCGTATTGTTTTAAAAGTTGTTGTTCTTTGAATTTAAGAAGTTTGGTAGCATTAATTTCCGATTCAAACTTTTTAGACTCGAGAGTTTCGAAATCCATTTTAAGTTTCTGAAAATAATTGACATCCGACTCTTTTGCTTTTAATTCATTGGAAAGATTAGCTTTTAATGATTCTATTTCTTTCAAGTGTTCAATCTTTTCAAAATGAAATTGGTCAAATTCAGAACATGTTATTTACTCTGCTTGAGGGACCATTTCAAAAGTTTTGACCTTTTCTTTATGCAACGCAAGCTCAGCAGTTAGGGTGGAATTCGTATCTACGGATTGTCTGAGAGCCATATGCATTTGATCAATAATATGTTTAGGCACCATGACCAAATCATATTGAGCATAAGATTCCATACCCGTCGTAGCATTTGGTTGAGGTTCACGCAAATGTGTAGGATTGGGTACCACATCATTTGAGTTACTAGTTCCCGAATGCTGTTCGAGGTTGTCATTTTCAGGCCCTACTTGATGTTGGTTATCATCATTACCAAGATTGGTTGTGGTGGGTACCTCACTGATGACATCAGAACCGTAGTGAGAAAGATTAGCAACGAGAGCAGCTTGGGCAAAGTGAATGTCATCACAATCCGAATCATATGCGTCAAGATCATCTGCTTGATAAACTGCATTAGAAGTGGAAACGACTGCAATGCCTTCATTGTCTGCTGCCCCTGGGTCTACAAGAAATACTAACTCTTCTGAATCCAAGATCTTTCCCTTAGACTGAGCATCAACCAAATACATCTTCTCACGAAACCATATTGCATCCCTTCTTCGTTTTGGCTGAGTGCATTCCCTAGCCATATGAACTTGTCCTCGGTAATTGTAGCATGTCACAACCTTTTGAGGACCAATAGGGCTTCCATTTCCATTAGCTTGAGAATTCACATCTTGAGCATTCACAGTCCTTGTAGGAGGTCCATATGAAGTTTGCCTTCCTTGAATAGGTTGCACAGTCACTTGACCATCTTAAACAGTGTCTTGTTGTCGAGGATTTGAAGAGGTGCGGAGCTGATTGTTTGTTGGTAGAAATCCTCTAGTTGCAACAAGTTTTGACAAGTAGGCAGTGAGATGGTTTAGAACATCAGCTGGCGTGTCATTTGGAGTAAAGACTGGTGCTTGGATTGGTGGAAGTTCATCAGAGTAGAAGGCTTGTGTTGGTTGTGCTTCAATTGGAAAATATCTCTGCTGAGGAGTATAGCCCATTGGAGAAGTGTTGGCTTGTGATGATGATGTCTGATGTGGTGGTTGCTGTGGAAAAGATTGTTGATGAACACTTTGTTGAAATGCTTGATGTGGCATCATTAGTGGTTGATAAGATGCTTGCTGTGGTTACTGATAAGTGTGTGGTGGTGGCTGCTACAAGTATGATGGTTGTTGATAAGTATAAGCCATGTTTTATTGAGAGGCATACATGGCAAGTGGATCATGAGCTTGAGGTGTAGACAACCGAGCCTCGATCACATGGCATTCTTGTTGTTGAAGAGAAGCTTGAAGTTGATCCACATTAGTGTTATGCAAGTCCTTAGCCAATTTAACATCCGTCACGTACTTTTTCCATTCTGAAGGAAGAGTGTTCAAATACTTGGTGTTCAATTGAAACGTAGGAATTGCCATGCCATAGATATTGAGCTCATTCAACAATAGGGTAAATCTCAGATAGTAATCATTTAGAGTCTCCCATGGCACATAGGCAAACTTATCAAAAGTATCATAAAGCTTACACTCTCGTTCTTGTTTAGTTAACGAAGTGCCTTGCATTAGAACACGAATTCTATCCCATAACTCTTTGGCAACTTTATCTTTACTGACGAGTTTGTAGACATCTGGAGGAAGGGCTTGGAGAATGATATTTGTAGCTTGTTTATCACACTTTTATTGTATCTTAACATCTCCAGTTAGTTCACCCGTTGTGCGAGGACGAGTAACAGCACCTTCCGTCACAGTACCATATACCAATGGTCCATTGAGCACCGATGCCCAAATAAGATGTCCATTCTCCTTGTTTAATGATAGGTGTGTAAACACCCATCTTTTCTACCACTTAATTACAATAATAACCGGACCAAAACGTGTATTTTATGTCTTTTATGTCGGAATTATGCGTGGTTTGTGTTTTTGTTATGTTTTAGGACGAAAAGGTGAAAAGTGGAGAAAACACGGGAATTCACGGGCATTTACGGACTTTTATTGAAGAAAAGGATGAAAGACGATGTCAAGGAGTCAAGAGAGGATAAAGAACGGAAGTCCAAGACCAATTCTGAAGATTTATCGAAGATAAAGTCAAAAGACGGAAGTTTACTTAAAGTCGAGGAACTCAAGTCTTATTTATCGAAGAATTAAAAGACGAGTCCAAAGAAATCCCGAGCCAAAAGTCATCACATTCCAAGATTAACAAAAAGATTAAGAAGGAAGGACTTGATGGTGCAATTAACAAGAAAGGAAGGAGGGAGGAAGCTTCCCCTAACCACTCCCTAATCACCTATATAAACCCCTCTTATTCATTCATTTAGTTTTTGTTGACTAATCGTGACAATTAGTTCTTCCATGGTTGGTGGCTTGACAAACTATTCTTCCACTTTATTTTATGCACCTTTAATTACTTGCACATTTAAATACATGTTTCGCACCTTTAATTACCTTTAATTTCAAGTAAATGTTTCTTTTAATTAATCGCACCTTTACTTTATTTTGTTAATCTTCTTCTACCTTTCCTTGATCTTTGATTTACACGTTTTTAATTCGTTGATTTGTTAAAGATTTGATTTTTATGCTTTTGATTGTTTTAAACTTCTTATTTTCATAGCTTATTTGATTTATTTTCAAGTTTATATAGTTTTTATAAAAGTTAGTTTTATATAAAAGTTGTTTTTCTTAAAGTTTATCTTTTTCGTGTCTTAAAAGTTGTTAACTTTCAGTTTTATAGCTTATTTTCACACGTTTTTACCTTAGGATTTAGTCTTGTGCTTATTAGAAACTTAGCTTATTTGTGTAGCTTATTTTGTGAATTTTTCCCCGTATTCCGATTGGTTAAATCGGAAAAGGGTTATACTTTCCGATTGGCAAGATCTGAAAAGGGTTTCATCTTTCCGATTGGTGGACTCTGGTATTCCGATCAGAGTGGTTTTCTGGATATTCCGATTGGGTTAGTGTGACAGTATTCCGATTGGTGTTCAGTACCACATTCCGATTGAGGTGCAAGTTTGGTTATTCCGATCGTGTTAAGTGACATATTCCGATTAGGTGTTCCAATCTTCATTCCGACCAGGTCTACCATATTCCGATCAAGGTAAGCCTTCATTCCGATTGGAGGTGGTTTGGTATTCCGATTGGATTAGTCTAGTGATATTCTGATCTGAGTTGAGTGACAGCTATTCCGATCAGTTATCCTCTACATATTCCGATTGTATATTCCGACGACATCATTCCGATCAGGTAAAGGTGCACCGATCGGAATACATTCCGATTGGGAGTTACTTTTAGTACTTTGTCTTGTTTTATTTTTGCATTCTCATTTTAATACTTGTCTAATTTTTAATTTCCGTCACGCTTTAGTTTTAGTCATTTAATTAATTTACTTTCCGTCAACTTTTTAAATATCGCATCTTTTTTTTAATTAGATTTAGATTTATATACTTGCCCTTTACTTTAACGACATTTACTTTTAAGTCTTTGCACATTTAAATTTAAAACAACCAAAAATATTTGTTTAACCAAAGATCAACTGAGTCACATAGAGAACTAAGATCAATTCGATTAGACACACTTAAACGAATAATTTTAACCTGAGTAAAATCGAGTTATTAAATGGCGCCGCTGCCGGCTCTTTTCGTAAAGATCAACAGTTTTCTGTGAGAGACACGTTGCTTTTTGGGATCCGTTCACTTGTGAACGTTATTTTTCTTGCATAAAAAATAAAAAATCATAAAAATTAAAAATTGATAAAAAACCATAAAAATTAAAAATTTCAAAAATCCAAAAAGATTTTATCTTTCTTGTGTATATATATTGTCTTTGTTTTTGGTTTTGTTTTCTTTTGCATTTTCAGGTGTATGCGTACTAGATCTTCTAATTATCAAGAGCCCGAGCCTCAAGAAGATTTAGATATGGCAGGTGTTAACAACAACATTCCACCGAACCTGAATAATAACAATAACAACAATGCTCTCCCACAGCCCGATCTTCGGACCATGGAGGAACTTTGTCAACCAACAATGTTTGGACGAGGAGGACCGATTGCGCCGATGCAAATCAACGCTCCTGAGTTTTCGTTGAAGCACCACATGATTCAGCAAGTACAAACAAACCCATTTAGAGGATTGCCTGATGATGATGCCAACAAACACCTCGACAAGTTCATTACTATCACCCAGAGCATGAAGTTGGCTGGTGCCACAATGGATGAACTTCGCCTACAACTCTTTCCACATACTCTATTACATCATGCCGAGAAATGGTTTGATCGTCTCCCGAAGAATTCTATTCACACTTGGGATGACATGACTCAACGCTTTTTGTCGCGCTACTTTCCACCATCCATGGTCACAAGCCTTCGCAATCAAATCAGCGGCTTCATGCAAGACCCTGATGAATCTCTTTTTGATGCTTGGGAGAGATATAATGTCTTGATCGATCGATGTCCAAACCACAACATGCTTCCGGTCACCTTGATCGATACTTTCTACAACGGTTTAACTTTTCGAGATCGTGATACGATCAATGCAGCCGCCGGTGGCACATTCATGAAAAGGAGACCCGAGGAGTGTAGAGAGTTAATTGAGAACATGACTACTCACCACAAAAACTGGGATTCCTCTGCATCTTCAAGGAACAACCCGAGAGTCAATGTTTCCTCAACCTCAGCAAACCCTGAGATGACCGAACTCACCCGCATGATGACTGAAATGAGCAAAAGTATTACGCTTCTCGCTTCAAATCAACAACAAGTTAAAGCGGTTGCTAATCCTTGTGAAACATGTGGCGGTCCTCACTCATACACCGATTGTCCTTCAACACAAGGAAATCCGGAAAATGTGTATGCAGCTTATGGTAATTATTCACCGGAAAATTACCAAGCTCGATCTCAAGGGGATAGAAATCTGCTGAGCTACCGATCCAACAATTACCTTTCACCCGGTTTTTCTCCTCAAAACCAAAACCCCGCCAACAACTACACTAGAAGCAACCAAATCCCACCAAGAGCTTCTAATCCTTATCACCCACCTGCCCAACAAACCCCACCCAGTAATCCGGATGTTGAGGCCATCATAAGAACCCAAGGTGAGCAAATCAAGAACTTGCAGAGCCAAATTATCAATCTTAAAGGAGATATTACCAAGCAAGGAAATGAGATAAGATCCGAGCTTCGAGATAATATTCAATCCTCTTTCAGCAATCAAACCAATGATTTGAAGAATATGCTTGCTAGTTTCTTGCCAGCCGCTCAACCTTCTTCTTCAAGTTCTCTACCTTCAAACACCGTCACTAACCCGCGAGCCAATGTGAGTGCTATTACTACTCGTAGTGGAGTCACCATCGTAGGACCACCAATCCCACCACCATCATCTACACCTCCTCCACCACCATGTATCCCTACTCCTCCTACACCTAGTATTAGTGCACCATTACCGTCTCCGCCTCGACGTGATGAAGTTCCCACCAATGATCCTTCAACATCTCAACCTTTACCTACACCTGCACCTTCACCACCCAAACCCAATATCCCTTATCCTTCTCGCTTGGGCAAGAACAAAATGCTAAACAAGGAGGACGCTCAAGTGACTAGCTATATCAAGATGATTTCTCAAATGAATTTCAACATTAGCTTTCTTGAAGCACTTGTCCACATGCCCAAATTTGTTAAAGCATTTAAGGAATTGCTTAACAAGAAGGAGAAGCTGATTGAACTCGCCAACACACGCTTAAATGAAAACTGCTCTGCAGTTATTCTTAAAGAACTTCCGGAAAAACTTGGAGATCCCGGTCGTTTTGTGTTGCCTTGCGTGTTCAACAAAACTGAAGAATTTACTGCCCTTGCTGATCTCGGGGCTAGTATTAATTTGATGCCTTTGAGTGTTTGGAAAACACTATCATTGCCCGACCTCACTCCAACAAAGATGACTCTTGAACTTGCAAATCGCACTCTCGCTTACCCTGTTGGTATAGCCGAAGACGTGTTCATTAAAGTTGGCACATTTACTTTCCCGGTCGATTTTGTCGTAGTTGATTATGAAATGGACCCTCGTATTCCTTTAATACTTGGTCGGCCATTCTTGAGAACCGGACGTGCTTTAGTAGATGTGGCCGAAGGTGAGTTAATCTTACGAGTCGGGGATGATGCAAAAGTTTTCAAAATGGGGAAGCTTACTAGTTTAACTTTTGGAGGCCGAGAATCAGTGAATATGATTAATGTGCTAGATGACTTTACCGTCTACGAAAATCCTCTATTCGACTCTTGCATCGATAATCCACTTTTTCATGATGATGTGGATGATTCTCTCCCTACTTTGGACGCTTCTCCCATTTATGATTCGTCACCGGTCTTTGACGCTTATGATGATGATGATTCTAGCTCAGATTCGGATGATTTTGAGTGTACTTCTGAGTATCCCGAGCTGCCCACTTTCGATGATTTTGATGAGGCTGATACTCTCTCGAGCGATTCTTCACATGATGAAGATCCTCCGTCATCACTCGATCCTACTCTGGACGATTATTCATTTGAGGAAGATTTCTCTGAATTTCTCAACACATACTTCCCTCATGAGAGTGATGCTCCTCCTTTTGACTTTGAAGATTATCGCCTTGATCCTACTTTGGATTTGAAGAGCATTTTGTCAAAGGAGAAGAAACCGGTTGACACCGAAATCCGTTGCACGTATGATTTAACACCTCTTTGTCCCACTTCTGAGGACGAGGTTGTGCTTCTTTGCGGATCTTCTTCACACTCGGCTGAGCCGGAGTGCTATTTTCCCCTGAAGGAAAAGGTGTTCGATCCCGGTATTGAAGTCTTTAAGCCATCTCAGTATCCAACTGATGAAATAAAAGGAAAAATCTTTGGACCCATTGAAGACATGCTTGCACCGCTTCATCCTTGCTTCCACCGTGCTCCATCGCTGCTTAAGGGAACCTTGCCATTTCTCTTTTGGCTTGCCTTGTTCGCCTTAAGCTCTTGCTTATTGATGGATGAAAACTATGTCTTTGATCCTGGTGGATATGTTTCATGCTACTTCCGTTGATGATCAAGGTCGAGTCAGGCTCACGACTCGGTTATCAAAAACCAAGCGCTTCTTGGGAAGCAACCCATGCATCTATCTTTTCGCTTTCTTTATCATAAGTGTAGGGGGGACCCTTTGGATTGCTATTTCCTCTCCTCACTTCTTAATCAGGGATTCGAGCTTCAATGATCCACTCTTGATGATTCTTGACGACCCGTGATTCCGTGTTCTACTTCTTCCCGGTTCTATCCTAAACTCTTTTCGATTCACTATTTTATATTTTCTCAATATTAAAATAGGAATCTCTTTAGTTGTCTTTTCCTTAGCAAGATTTAAACAACGTGCACAATGTCCTAAGTGTAGGGGAATTTACTCCCACATGCTTAAACATTGAGGACAATGTTTATCTTAAGTGTAGGGGGGACTTCTATCGAAGTTAAGTGGCCTTTTCCTTGTTTTTGTCCTCATTTTAACCGGAAAATCAATTTTTCGACATTTTTCAAAATTTTTGATCTATTTTGGCCTATTAAGTTTTTCCCTTTGTATAGTTATTTTCTTTCCTCATTAGAATAAATGTTTAATAAGTGGTTTTAATTTTCAAACGTTGTGAATCTTTTGACTCAATTCGAGTTTACTCTAGCTAGTATCCTTAACATGTTTAAGTCAAGTTTTGCTAGGCTTTTATATAGGGAGCTATAAAACGCGAAAGTCTTAACTCTCACGGGTTAAGAACAAGAACTTTTCGCAAGTTCCTATAATTGATCCTAGAGAGTCGTTTATCAAGGGAACTTTAAAATGCGATTTCTAAACTTGAAAGAGTCTAAGAAGTTGCAAGATCCTATAGGCGACTCGAAAACCCAAAACTTTGATTTAATAGGCTAAGTATCCACGAGTCTCATTACTTGAGATTTTAAACTGTGGAGAACGAGAGATGATAGAGCCAATTATAAGTCGGTATTCTTTCGTGAATTTATGTGAGTTAATTATGAGCCTATTCTCCCATCGCTTGCTAATAAATTTATCTGCTAATAAATAAGGTTGTACGATTTGAAAAGTTACTTAGCTTCTAGCCCAGATCGTTTAAAAGTTGCTCGGTATGGATTAGAGTTCATAGCCAAGGCATAACTTATTGAAGCGGGACGCGAAGATTGGCGAGTCCGAAAAGGCCCTAACAAGGCATGAGGGCTATATTTTGTTGCTAAAGATCCAAAGTGATGTGAAGAATCATTTATCGAAAATCAATATGAAGGATCGAGACACACGACGTAAAGCAAAAACTCCCAAAAAATCATGGAGAAGTGTATCCGAAAAGACCCTAACAAGGTATGAGGATAAATAGATCCAAGTCAATAAAAGGAGGCGGATCGGTGTATGTCAAAGTCCAAAATAAATATTGGAGAAAAATGAAGAAGTCGTGGTCCAAGTATGAATCTCTCAAAACTTCAAGTGAAGAAATTCCTATATGAAGAGAAGACCATAATTTCATGAACGTCTCTCAAGGTTTGAAGTATGAAGTCGCTGCCAAATATCGGTCCGAGAAAGGTCTCAAATCGCGAACCAAGTTATGCCAAGATATGAACTTTTTGATATCCCGAGAAGCAGTTTTAAAAGATTTGGTCCTTTAGCTAACTATTGATTAAATCGTTCACTTTATTTTCAGACTAAATAACTATCAAAATAAGTCAAACAATGCATCCTCGTGATCATTCAAGACAAATAATAAAATATAAGAGATACCCATAGGAATAAGGGAGTCTAAGTAAATAATTGGCCCACATGAGTTCGCGTTAGTTTACTAACTTATAATAACAATGATCTCGTTTTTAAGCTTGGTTTGGAGAAAGTGAAAAGTTGAGGATGATGATTATTCATGACATTTTCAAAACCCAAGGTATGCTTTTAATTTCTTTGCTTTGCATTTTTATAATTTTCTATCTCTTTAATAAAGGCCAATGTGGATTGATTATGATGAAAAGTGTAAACATGCTTTGTAACTAATGCATTGCATGAGGACATTGCAATGGTCAAGTGTAGGGGATTTGATAGGTGTGTAAACACCCATCTTTTCTACCACTTAATTACAATAATAACCGGACCAAAACGTGTATTTTATGTCTTTTATGTCGGAATTATGCGTGGTTTGTGTTTTTGTTATGTTTTAGGACGAAAAGGCGAAAAGTGGAGAAAACACGGGAATTCACGGGCATTTACGGACTTTTATTGAAGAAAAGGATGAAAGACGATGTCAAGGAGTCAAGAGAGGATAAAGAACGGAAGTCCAAGACCAATTCTGAAGATTTATCGAAGATAAAGTCAAAAGACGGAAGTTTACTTAAAGCCGAGGAACTCAAGTCTTATTTATCGAAGAATTAAAAGACGAGTCCAAAGAAATCCCGAGCCAAAAGTCATCACATTCCAAGATTAACAAAAAGATTAAGAAGGAAGGACTTGATGGTGCAATTAACAAGAAAGGAATGAGGGAGGAAGCTTCCCCTAACCACTCCCTAATCACCTATATAAACCCCTCTTATTCATTCATTTAGTTTTTGTTGACTAATCGTGACAATTAGTTCTTCCATGGTTGGTGGCTTGACAAACCATTCTTCCACTTTATTTTATGCACCTTTAATTACTTGCACATTTAAATACATGTTTCGCACCTTTAATTACCTTTAATTTCAAGTAAGTGTTTCTTTTAATTAATCGCACCTTTACTTTATTTTGTTAATCTTCTTCTACCTTTCCTTGATCTTTGATTTACACGTTTTTAATTCGTTGATTTGTTAAAGATTTGATTTTTATGCTTTTGATTGTTTTAAACTTCTTATTTTCATAGCTTATTTGATTTATTTTCAAGTTTATATAGTTTTTATAAAAGTTAGTTTTATATAAAAGTTGTTTTTCTTAAAGTTTATCTTTTTCGTGTCTTAAAAGTTGTTAACTTTCAGTTTTATAGCTTATTTTCACACGTTTTTACCTTAGGATTTAGTCTTGTGCTTATTAGAAACTTAGCTTATTTGTGTAGCTTATTTTGTGAATTTTTCCCCGTATTCCGATTGGTTAAATCGGAAAAGGGTTATACTTTCCGATTGGCAAGATCTGAAAAGGGTTTCATCTTTCCGATTGGTGGACTCTGGTATTCCGATCAGAGTGGTTTTCTGGATATTCCGATTGGGTTAGTGTGACAGTATTCCGATTGGTGTTCAGTACCACATTCCGATTGAGGTGCAAGTTTGGTTATTCCGATCGTGTTAAGTGACATATTCCGATTAGGTGTTCCAATCTTCATTCCGACCAGGTCTACCATATTCCGATCAAGGTAAGCCTTCATTCCGATTGGAGGTGGTTTGGTATTCCGATTGGATTAGTCTAGTGATATTCCGATCTGAGTTGAGTGACAGCTATTCCGATCAGTTATCCTCTACATATTCTGATTGTATATTCCGACGACATCATTCCGATCAGGTAAAGGTGCACCGATCGGAATACATTCCGATTGGGAGTTACTTTTAGTACTTTGTCTTGTTTTATTTTTGCATTCTCATTTTAATACTTGTCTAATTTTTAATTTCCGTCACGCTTTAGTTTTAGTCATTTAATTAATTTACTTTCCGTCAACTTTTTAAATATCGCATCTTTTTTTAATTAGATTTAGATTTATATACTTGCCCTTTACTTTAACGACATTTACTTTTAAGTCTTTGCACATTTAAATTTAAAACAACCAAAAATATTTGTTTAACCAAAGATCAACTGAGTCACATAGAGAACTAAGATCAATTCGATTAGACACACTTAAACGAATAATTTTAACCTGAGTAAAATCGAGTTATTATTTAACATATAAAGTTCCATGCGGGAAGCCCAATCCTCATACATAGTCTTCACCAACATTGGTGGACGATTATCTGTACCCGAGAGGATGGACTTATACTTAAGAGATGTGTACTCTATTTCTATAAGTTAAGATTTACAAACTTTGATCGAACAATGAGAGAAAGTTAATGTGTTTGTTGTTGTGTGTTAAAGCCGAGAAATAATGTTGAAATCCCCTAAATTATGTTCACGATAAACCAAAAATTCCAAGACAAAATTACACACGATTTTCAAAAACACGTTTTTGAAAAATCTTAGAAATCTTGTCACTCTATCGGAATACACAAAACAAGTTCTCTCGGAATATCTATCTGAATACCTATCGCAATGCTTGATCGCAATACCTGTCGCAATGCTTGATCGCAATACCTGTCGCAATGCTTGATCGCAATAACTGTCGCAATGCTTGATCGCAATGCTTGATCACAATACCTATCACAATACTTTATCGCAATACCTGTCGCAATGCTTGATCGCAATATCTATCGCAATATTGACGAAATTTGGACAGAGTAACGTCACAATATTGCCTTAATTCCGTTGCAATCCACGATCGCAATGAACGATCGCAATCCTCGAACGGAATAAGGGGTATCGGAATACTCTTCTATCGCAATGTAGAAACCCTAGGGTTTTTGCGATCGCAATGAAGAACCCTGCTTACTTTGTGATGGATACCAACTTTGCGATGGAGACAAGTAACTAGATGAAGTATATCAAGATTAAATCATAAAAACACAAAAAAAATTGGTTCGTGTGAGTTTGGATCAAAATGGGCGAGAGAATCAAGAACACAAACACAAAAACCAAACAATCATCCCATGGCTCTTGATACCATTTGTAAGATATGTAAATCTTGCTTATGTTTTAGAGAGAAAGAGATAGAAAGATAGATGATTTCACATACACACTTGAGAGAGAAAAATAAGAAAACACACTTTACTATGTGTATTGTATGAGAAAACCACACCCTCTCCAACTAAGGAGAGGGTTTATATACCCAAGCCCATGAGATGGGCTTGGGCTTACATTGGGACGCCGGCCCATACAACTCATGGGCTCGGTTTGGGCTTTGTTTAATAAGTGAAAATAAACTAAACTACGAGCTATTACATGGACTATTGTTGGAGTGACCGATCCTTTCTAATACGTAAAACGTATTTCCAACACTAGGGGATATTTTCAAAGATTGGTGTAACGGTTAGGACTAACGGTACAAACACACTTAAGAAACGAAACCCTAGGGGTTTGTTTAGGGAACTATTATCATTACAAGCACTATAATGCAATTTAATTAAAACATTTATAATATTGTTATTAAAATAAATTAAATTAAGTTTGTTTTAATTATTTAATTTAAATAAACAATACGGGTTTATTTATAACACTTGCGTAACAGACGAACTAAATTAGTATACTTAAAAGCCCGAAGGAAATTTGGTGAAACGTATTATTTTCTTACAAACACTTAAATTAAGTAAAATCTATTTATTTAATTAATTACACCATTGACGTACGAACAATTTATATACATTTTTAGAAACTAAAACTGTATTTTTATCGATAACATACTATAAGTTTAACGTTTCAACGATAGTAATAATTTATTAATTTGTGATCATGCATTTTCATTAGTTACATTAATTGTCTTTGTGGTGGAGTTGAAGACACAGGAAACATAACAGTTATTTCCTCTAGCTTCTCATAAAAACTACTCCAATTTGCTTGTAGTTGTGGTGATAGAGGTTGTGGCTGAGTTACCAACATTTCTACATCAACAGATGGTTGTGGTTCCTCATGAGCAGTTTGTTGTGGTTCCTCATGTTGAAGCTCCATATTTGTAGACTCCAAACTTGCATTATCCACATCATTCTATGCCATCATTAACCTCAAAATTTTCAAAGCCATCATTAGCTTCAAAATTGATGTCATTACCAGAGATCCTTGGATGAATATCAAAAGAAGGTCCTTGTTCTTCATCATTCCTCCCCTGTTTGGTTGCATTCAGTTGCTTCTTCTTGAAGGTTCTGAACCTTTGCTTCTTAATAGAAGCTCTCTGAATTACCCTGTGTTGCCTCATCCAAGGAGTGACTTTATTCCTTAGCTTTGTCAAGCTGGCTTCCAACTCAGTAATTCTCTTATCCTGAGCAAGCTTCCTTTTTTGCAAAACATGTACCTGTTTGGACAATCTTGTGCATAAAGTAGTTAAATTTGCAACATCCACCACCTCTGTTGTTGTTACCTGTGGAGAACCACTAGCAGCAATTGAAGCAGCAGCTGTGTGGATCATCTCATCAGAATTTGGTTGATTACCATCATGATGAGAAGAAGATTGTGTATCTTCAGATGATTGGGGCCTCTAGTGAGAAGAAGTTTGCTGAGAAGCACTAGCTGAGCTAGGTTCCTCACCTTGTTGATTGGCTGGTTGGGCTAACATATTTGCAAATAATGGTGTAACAGTTCTTGTAAAAGTACTTCCTGGTTTGGTCAAGAAAGAGAAAGTTATCTTTGTTAAGTAGGAACATCCTATGTATTTGTCAAGTCTGGTAGGTTAGGGATTTGGTCAATAACTAAACTTTGAATGAATCTTGGATACATTAAAAACTTTTTAAACCCTTCCAAATTCCTAGTCATTCCTTCAAAGATTAATCTTGAAAAATTAAAGACTTTGTTATTTAATAGACAAATACCAACTGATACCAAAGCAGCAGAGATTTGATCAAAAGATGTACTCTTTGAACTTAAACAGTGAATAATGGCATGAAAAAGTAATTTCCATTGTAGTGAAAATAAACCTTTAAAGAAAGTGAAACTTTCCCTCCCACCCTGATAACCCATGGCTGCAAGTCCATCATGTATCTCTGTGTTAGTCAACATACTAGTTCCATTAGCATCATCAAGTCTTAAACTAGCCCTTAACAGTACCTCAGTCACATAAATATTTCTATTATTAACCCTAGCCCTTATGCAAGGTTGATCATGACGAGTACCTAAAACAGCAGTATTCCAAATTTGTGTAACAATAGAATAAAGACAACAGGACTTACAGTAATCGAAATACGTACATGACTTCGAGAGAGAAAGCCATGTATCTCATGAAAACCAATAGAATCATCATTCTGAGTAAGATTAGCAACCTGGTTGTGCTTAGAGGTCACTTGTAGAGCAGCCATTAGTATTTTTGATGATCAGAAAATTAGAGAGAAGGTTATAGAATGAAGGTATAAGAATAAAAGATTAGGTGAATCAATTGTATAATTGTAGTTAGTATTTATATAAATAACAAACCCAAGTGCAAAGAAATCGCCAAATTTACAAAATAGACCCTCAACGGTACAACGGTTATTTAACGGTACATGGAACATACACGGTACTTCAAATTTGCCTAGCGGTACTTGGTTCCTAAACGGTACCTCAAAATTTTCACCGGTTCATGCATTCCACTATCATTGTAACCTATTTTATCGTAATCGACTAACCTGTAATCACATCAAAAACACAAAACAAACACTATACAATAGTAATTAGCATAAAAATTGTACAGCTGTTACCTCCCCTTAACATATGCACCAGTTATTGGTTGAGCATACCAATATGTGCTACCAAGAACTCATATCTCTTTGCATCAAATGCCTAGGTTAATAAATCAACAACATTGTTATCTGTATGGATCTTCAAAACTTGAATAAGATTTTTGTCATAAGCATCTCTTATAAAGTGATGTCTTATCTCAATGTGCTTGGTTTTGGAGTAAAAAACAGGATTCTTGACAATGCAAATAGTACTTTCATTATCAATGTAGATCTTGGCGTTCATGAAGTTGAAACCATAGTCTAACAACTGATTTTGGATCCAAAGTACTTTTCCACAGGAATGAGCAACAACTACATATTCAGCTTCAGTTGTAGAAGTAGCAACAATAGTTTCCTTTTTACACTACCATGATATGAGTCTCCTGCCTAGGAATTGACAACCTCCTGTTGTGGATTTCTTATCATGATTAGCTCCTTCATAATCACTACCTGAGTAAGCTTCCAAATCAAATGTAGAATCTCTAGGATTCCATAATCCTAAATTAGGCTGACTTTTAAGATACTTAAAAATCCTTTTCACAGCATGTAGATGTGACACTAGTAGATTGACTTGAAACATTGAGCAGGCACACACAGTAAACATAATATCTGGTCTTGAAGTATTGAGATACATCAATGAACTAATCATTGATCTATATAGTTGAATATCAACATTTTCACCATGTTCATCTTTTGTCAAAGATTTCTTAGCTTTAAAAGGTGTGCTTGTACTCCTAGTATCCATACTTGAAAACTTCTTTAAGACTTCAGCAACATATTTATCTTGGCTGACAAATATTCTATCCTTCCTCTGTTTGACTTTAGTCCTAAAAAGAAGGTAAGTTCTCCCATAGAACTCATCTGAAATCTTCCTTTCATTAAATCTTCAAACTCCTTACACCATGATTTCTTGGTTGAACAAAAAATAATGTCATCAACATAACTTGAACTAGGATAATATCCTTAGCATTCTTTTTGATGAAAAGAGTTTTGTCAATGGTCCCTCTCCTATACCCATGTTCCAAAATAAAAGTGGATAAAGTTGTGTACCAAGCCCTTGGAGCTTGATGTAGACCATACAGGGCTTTAATAACTTTTTAGACTCTATTGGGGAAATTAGGATCTACAAAACTTGGAGGTTGTGAGACATATACCTCCTCAGAAATAGTACCATAAATAAAGGAACTTTTCACATCCATTTGATAGACTATAAAACCCATATATGATGCAAAGGCCAAAAATTACCTATTGGCTTATATCCTTGCCACTGGTATAAAAACCTCATCATAGTCTATCCCTTCTTCCTGTCTATAGCATTGAGCAACAAGCCTTGCCTTTTTCCTCACAACAACACCTCTCTCATCCTTTTTATTTCTAAAAACCCACCTAGTACCAATAACTCTTTTTCCAGAAGGAAGATCCACAAGAATCCAAACCTTTTGTAGTTCAAATTGTATTAATTCTTCTTGCATGGCATCTACCCATCTTTCTTCATCAAGAGCTTGAGAAATGTTCTTAGGCTCTACTTGTGATAAGAAACAAGCAAACAAACAATGCTGAGTATCCTTATGATTAGTTCTCTGTTGTTGTTTGACATAACTCACAAGTGCATGAGTTTTAGTATTACCTTGAAGTTGTCTTCTAGTTTGCACAACAAACTTTGGGTCTCCAATAATTTGAGCTGTAGGATGGTTGTTGTTAACTTTATGAGTGGGAATAGAACTGACTGGTATTTCAGTTTCCAAATTATTAAAATCAGTTACTGCACCCTGCTCATCATAGGAAGCTTTGGAGAAGATTCCTTCATTTGGACTAGTATAAGCATCTTCACTGTCCATTGCTTGTAAAACATCTTCTAATGAATCAACTGACTTTGCAGAACTTGGCTTAGTAGTACTTGTAGATGAAGTACCGCTTGGTCGAATATGTACTACTGAGTGTTGTGATTCCAAAGATTCTTCTCCTGAATGCTTATTAGAAGTTGTAGCATTCTTCTATTGATCTTGAAGCCTCTTAAGCTCTTGTGAGGCTTGATCATCATTGGATGGCATTGGTTGCTTCTGTTGTGGTCTGGCAACCATAGGAGAAACAATAGGCATACTGGGTACATAAATATGAACATCATCATCTTGAGAGTCTGATGAAGAAGGTCCCTCATAAGTACCTAAATTTGTTGTAATCTATGGAGTTAGTTAGATAATCCAAATCAAACATCCAAGCATAACCTATTCCTGGGCATTGGGCTTATTCTTTAAAAAATTAACATGGCCATTTTCTTCAACTTTTCTAGATGCCAAGCTATAAACCCTATATGCTTTACTTTGCAAAGAATATCCTACTAGATATCATGAATCAGATTCCATCAAACTTCCCCAATTGATTAAGAGTATTTAAAATAGACACATGACATCCAAAAGGTTTCAAATGACTTATGGTTGGCTTAACACCAGTCAAAAGTTCATAAGGTGTTCTGTTTTGAGGCTTGGTTACTAAGTCTCTATTTAGCACATAACATGTAGTATTGATTGCTTCTGCCCAAAAGGTATGTAACACCCCCATTTAATAGAATAGAGTGCTACAGTAAATTATGGCGTATCATCAAAGCATGCAAGGTAAATGTCTAAACATTCATGACCATAAATAGAAATACCGGAATCAAACATCGATAGTCTAGTAAATCACACACAAGCAATATAACTACTGTAAATGGAAAGGACTAAACAATGTCCAAAAGAAGTAAAGTATGATAAAGTAGGAATAAATACATAAGGTAAAAGAGGCCGGATAGCTTCCTCCGAATGCACATACTCTTGAGTTCCTACTTGCGTCCTTGGGTACCTGACGTTTGGGAACATGGAAAAGTAGACGGCTGAGCATAACGCCCACTGCACGGATATACAATAAAGCATGGAAGACATAGAATATGAAAGCATATAAAGAGCAATAAGCATGAATGGCAGCGGAAATGAATAACTCCTAGTCATATTAACTGGTTTTAGTTCTAAAAACATAGCTTATGTTACTTATGAAAATCTATATTAGTTAATGTACCATAATAGCCAATATAGGTCGCGAGGTCAACAACGTGCATGAATACTTGGAGGGGAGACCTCATCATGCAATTAGAGGGGTTGCCTCTAATTAATTGGTAACTGGGTAGGAGGGATCAGCTCCTTATGAAGGATGCAAGACACACACCACATTCACCATGAAATCCTGACTGAAACATGTAACTAGGATGCACCCATACGCCCCACATGATAATATAATATAATGGCCAAATAACTGAAAAAGGGACGCCACGAGCTATCACTCCGCCGTGGTGAAGTCATAACACTAGTGCCTCTAGTGTTATGGTTATGGTACCTCCATAACTAGGTGAAACTGGTCATGCATGTATATGGCTAAGGTAACTAGTAAACATAAGCATTTAATCTGTAACTAATGGGGAAAACAGTTGGCTGCATACAGGAAATCCTAATGAAGGAAGAGATTGTCCTTACTGAAGGACGGAAAATTCGTACTTTATGTCCAGTAGAAGCTAAAGAAAATGATGAAGACTAATCCGCCTCGACGGATAACATTACATAAGAAATATGGACGTGTATGAGTTGTCTAAATTACATGTGTTTTACTGGTTTCATGTGTTATTAGCTTGTTATACATATTCTGTCATGTTTAACTATTTACTGTGTTTAACTGTGGTTATTCGTATGTTATGTTAAGTATTATTCATGTACTAGTGTATTATAATACTTGTATTGTAATACTAAGTAACTTTCTAAAAATAGCAGGTTTCCATATATAGTAAGTTTCTAAATATAGAAAGTTTCCAAAATTATTAAGTTTCCATAATTAGAAATAAGCTGGATTATAAATAATAATTAAAGTTTAAATATTACAATACAAATCTTGGTTACACTTCACTAATTAAATAACTGGTTAATTTAATTAAACTATACATTATATGATTTTAATTAAAATACATGTTTTAATTAAAATGACAAAGTATAAATACCTTAGGTTATACATGAATTAATTTAAATAAATTAATTAACCTAAAGTTTAATATGACATGACTTATAAAAATTAGTTTTCATGAAATCCCAAATCCCGAGCCCGTGTATAATATAAGCCGAACCAAATAAGCTATAAACCAAGTCCCATCGAGACGTTGGAGGGGTCTCGGTTGACACTAAATAAATCAACCAAAAATGTATCCATAACCTGACCTAATGTCGGTGTCCCCTTGGGTCTCGAGTCCGAACAACAAAACCCAACCGAGCCCCTTAGGGGGTCTCGGTGGTGACTCAGTGCACACAGCCGAACAAACAAACACACCCCGACCTTCGGTCGGTGTTTCTTTCCTACGTCCGGGCCCAACCAAGCCAATCCGAGAGTCTTGTGACTCTCGGTGGTGGTGATAAAAGCAAGTCGAGCACCCCTTTGGGGTCTCAGTTGTCTTGGCCGAACAGAACCACACACACACCAAACCCGTGACATGAACTAATTAATCTTAGGTGTGTTCTTACATTTTCTTGATGATTAATTAATTTTAAAACATGAATTACATAAGAAAATAAATAAGATAAAAAGGGTTTTGATTATACCAACGTGTGTAGAACGAAGAGATGATCACGAATAAATGACAAGTAACAAAAATCGACCGGTTCTCCTTTTTCTTTGATGTAGGCCGGCAACACCAAGAGAGGACAAGGAGGAGACAAAACTTTTTTGAAAACCTAAAATAATGAAAAAGGTTTCTCCTAATGTTTTAATAAAATAGATCTTGAGCCAAAAGGCCCACTTCGCCTCCTTCTTTGTCTTGCCGCGGCATATGGGCCCCACCAAGGGTAACCCAAAGTTTTTCGTGTGTTAAAATAATTAACGTGTATGTTCGTGATTTAGTATTCGTAATTTTGGTATTCGTAATCGTGTCACATTTATAATATTCATGATTGTTCGTTATTTATTGTCGTGACACGTGTATTAATAATATAAATGGAAAGTTTAAATTTTATCGTGTTTTCGTAAGTTACTTTTCACGTGTACTGTTCATAGGTTTTTAATACGGGTTTTACAACTCTTCCCTTCTAAAATAACAATTCGTCCTCAAATTGGAGAAACGTAAACTGAAAGAAAACATACCCGAATTAGAACTGGAAATGAGGGTAAGAAGTCCGTATAGACTCCTCCGTCTCCCAAGTGGCTTCCCACTCAGGATGATCCCTCCAGAGGATTTTGACGAAAGGGATCGTCTTCCTCCACATGACACGATCTTTTCGCTCAAAAACTCTCTCGAGTTCTTCGACGTATGAAAGATCCTCTCGAATCTGATCAAGTGGATACTGGACAACATGAACTGGATGATAGTTGTATCCTCTGAGTAAGGACACATGGAACACGTTGTGAACGTGTGATAGGTGAGGAGGTAACGCTAAACGGTATGACACTTCACCAACGCGTTCTATGATGTCGAACGGTCCGATGAAGCCAGGACTGAGCTTTCCTCTAATTCCAAAACGTCTAACTCCTCGTGCAGGTGATACCTTGAGGAAAACGTGATCACCTACGTTGAAAGATACATCTCTACGACGTTTATCAACATAGCTCTTCTGACGAGCACGAGCTTCCTAAAGCTTTGCCTTGGCGACAACGACCTTCTCATTGGTCACTTCAATCATCTCTAGACCCTCAAGCAGTCGTTCGCCCACCTGATCCCAGCAGATTGGGGCGCAACACTTTCTACCATACAACATCTCTAAGGGAGCACACTTGATGCTAGCGTTCCATCTGTGGTTGTATGCGAATTCCACTAGGAATATATAGTCATCCCAGCTTCTTGACCATTCTAGAGCACACGATCGCAGCATGTCCTCTAATGTCTAAATGGTACGTTCTAACTGTCCATCGGTCTAAGGATGAAAGGCAGTGTTGAGCTTAAGTCTGGTGCCCCAAGCTTTCTGCAGACTCTGCAAGAAACATGATGTGAAACGGGGATCCCTGTCAGAGATGATTTCTGATGGAGTACCGTGTAGTCTCATGATCTCCCTCTGGAATGTGTCTGCTAATTTGCTGTCCGGATGCTCCTTGCGAATCGGCAGAAAATGAGCAGATTTAGTCAACCTATCCACAATGACCCATATAGCGTCGTTCTTCTTCTGAGTAACCGAAAGACCAGTAACAAAATCCATGGAGATTTTGTCCCACTTCCATGCTGGAATATCTAATGGTTGTAGTAAACCACTAGCTCGCTGATGTTCGATCTTCACCTGCTGGCAGATTATACACTTAGAAACGAAGGTGGAAACATCTTGCTTCATACCACTCCACCAAAAGTGTTGCTTGATGTCGTGGTATATCTTGGTAGAACCAGGATGTATGGTAAATGGAGAACTGTGAGCCTTAGTCAACACAGCTTCCCTAAGAGTAGAGTCATCAGGAACCACTAGTCTAGTGCCCTGCCATAAGATATCGTCGTCGTCAATACGATACTCCGTCTGATGATCAAGGTTCTGTATGATAGCCCAAATCTCACCATCATTTTTCTGAGCTTCCTTGATCCTAGAATGTAAGTCTGGCTCCACTCTAAGATTAGCCCAGTAACCATGCTGTCCTCGGACACAAAACTCAATATCAGTCATCTCTAGGTCACGAATGATCTCCTTTGCAATCCAAATGCCAGCAATCATACCCGACCTTCTGCTTAGAGAATCTGCCACCACATTCGCCTTACCAGGATGGTACTAAATGTTGGTGTCGTAGTCCTTTAATAGTTCTAACCATCTCCTCTGTCTCGTGTTCATTTACTTCTGGGTGAAGATATACTTGAGACTCTTGTGGTCGGTGAATATGTCACATGATTCACCGTACAAATAATTTCTCCAGATCTTCAACACGAAAACAACTGCTGTAAGCTCTAAATCGTGAGTAGGATAGTTTTCTTCATAAGGTTTCAGCTGTCGTGATGTGTATGAAATAACCTTCCCAGGTTGCATGAGAACGCAGCCTAAACCCTTTCCTGAAGCGTCATTATATATCTGAAATCCACCTGAGCCAGATGGGAGAGTAAGAATAGGTGCAGTCACTAACTTCTGCCTAAGATCTTCAAAGCTCTTCTCTCGCTCTTCCGTCCAGACGAATTTCTCTCCTTTCCTTATTAGCTTAGTCAGAGGTAAGGCTAACCGTGAAAAGTTCTCTACAAACCTGTGGTAGTAGCCAGCTAAACCCAGAAAACTTCTAACTTCTATTGTAGATGTTGGCCTTGGCCATTTAGTGATAGCTTCAACCTTGGTAGGATCCATGGTAATCCCCTTTGTAGATACAATATAGCCCAGAAATGCCACCTTGGTTAACCAGAACTCACACTTAGAGAACTTGGCGTACAACTGCTTCTGACGGAGAATATGTAAGACTGTACGAAGGTGTTCCTCATGTTCCTGCCTGGATTTGGAAAATATCAGGATGTCATCGATGAACACAATAACGAACTTGTGCAGAAACTCATGGAAGACACGGTTCATCAAATCCATAAAGACAGCTGGAGCATTAGTGAGTCCGAATGGCATGACTACGAACTCGTAGTGCCCATAACGTGTACGGAAAGCAGTCTTGGAGATATCCTGCTCTTTGACCCGTAACTGATGGTAGCCGGACCTTAGATCGATCTTCGAGAAATGCTTGGCGCCCTAAAGTTGATCGAATAGGTCATCAATTCACGGCAAAGGATAACAATTCCTGATCGTGATCTTGTTCAGCTCAGGATTGTCTATACACAAACGCTTGATGCCGTCTTTCTTCTTTACGAACAGTACCAGTGCACCTCATGGTGATGCAATGGGACGGATGAAACCTCGTTCTAGAAGTTCTTGCAGCTAATCTTTTAGTTCCTTAAGCTCTATAGGTGCTATACGGTAAGGAGCTTTGGAAATCGGCTCTACACCTGGTATGAGCTCGATTCTAAACTCGACTTCACGAACAAGTGGTATGCCCGGAAGTTCATCTGGAAATATGTTAGGTAACTCTGACACAATATGTCACACCCC
This sequence comes from Glebionis coronaria, assembly GCA_025667525.1. Taxonomy (NCBI): domain Eukaryota; kingdom Viridiplantae; phylum Streptophyta; class Magnoliopsida; order Asterales; family Asteraceae; genus Glebionis; species Glebionis coronaria. The sequence continues at coordinate 332,863,794 of CM046877.1, forward strand.
ACCATGGTGGAATATGGGGCGCGACGTATGGATATCATCACAACACGGCGTGTCTATAGAGATAACTAAATGAAATAAGAAATGTCATAAATGGCGACACAAATGTCATGACAATATCTTAACATACAGGAGTCTAGGTAAATAGGTAACAGTACTACCATTTACCCGGGACAAACAAATAACACAAACATATCAAACATATAGGTGCCAACATGCATCACTTATAAAAAAAAACATAAAGGTAAACTAATAAGGAAACGGGGATATCCTTCTATATGCATTCCTACGCTCTCCAAATCCTAGCCACATAAGTTCTCACGCTTAACCACGTTATCACCTGAAAGAGACACTAAAACACGTGAACATAAAGTTGGTGAGATTCATAGGTTTAGACTCTAACGCTAAATCAGTTACAAGCTGTGAATAACAAACACCAATACAATAACATATGGACAATGCGCTACAATTATGTATTAACAACTAGCATTCAAGATCAATCATTCCAAACCAAAATCCAAGGCTCCTACCTTGCCAAACAACATGGTACCAATGATGATCACACTATGTACCTATCCCAAGGCCACTACCTTGTCATTAACCATTGGTCCCATAGACGATCACGCTATGTGCCTATCCCAAGGCCACTACCTTGTCATTAACCATTGGTCCCATAGGCGCCCATACACCTATGTACCTTTCCAATCTAGATCATACACAAACAAGAATCACATAGCAGTTAATCACATAATGTACACACAAGTCCATCTCAAACCTTAAAAACATTCACAACATCAATTTATAAACAACTCAACACAGTGTCTCTTCCATCCCATCTGGAAGTCAAAATCAAAAGTAAACATGGGACTATGAAACTCACCTAATAGCTTCTTCACAAGTCCTCGCACTAGCAACGAGCTAACAAACCAAAAACACATAATCAATACCCGAACCAATCACCAAGATGGCTCATCAACCTATGATGGACATTTAGCCTATTCCATATAATTACCTCATTGTTAAGTTCTAATCACCCCATTACCCTTCCTTAACAAGTCCCTAACTTGGTTAAGTTTAATAGCTATCCCGTTCATAATTTTACACAAAACAGTCCCAGTTTTAGGTCTCAAAACTTTAAGTCAAACGTCTACTTAAATATACCCATGGTTTCTGTAAAAGAAATATTCACACTTTTATACATGTTAGTTAAAACCTCCCACTTGCCCTAACCTTAAAGCTATTGTTAAGGCCCTGATATATGTATATATATTGCTACCTATCCAGAATTCACTGATTTTAAACGTATGAAAAGTTTGTTACCATTAGAGGGTCTTACCCTAAACCACAACCTTATCCCAAGTGCAGATACTCACTACAACATATAAACCATCTCTCATGTTCGTGATAAGATCCCAATGCAAGCCTAAGTACCCCAAACAACCCAAAACTTGAAAAGAAAACAGGCTGAATTCAAAACTGTTTTAACCTCCGACTGTTGTAACCTGTTTTTGACCCACTTCCTTACCTCCAATTTAGTTCTAGTTTCTTGCATTGGAAAGACACTTCAAATACCTTTTCAGGGCTAGTTTGATCGCATCTTGAATGTTCCTAGAACTCCAGATATGATCAAAACAATTGACTCAAAATTCTGCCCAGTTTTTAAAAACGGGTTTAACAAAATCAACCTCATTACTTAACCCTAATCCCTCTAATTACAAGCCCTAATTTATTTAATCATTAAAATATGATTAATATACTGTTTTTAATTAAACCCTAACATAAATCTATCATAAGATGATCATAGAAAACATTAAAAACAATTAATATGAAAAGGGTTAAGAAGGTTTTACCTTTAATTTAATGGAAGATGAGAAAACCTAATTTTTGAAAAACCCTAATTGGCCACCATTGATGAATTTCGGCTAGGAGATGTTATGGAGGTTAGAAACCTGATTATTATGGTTATGAGTTGGGTTTGGTTAAGTCCTAAAGCCCCCCTAATCCCATTAGAATTCCATTGGGCCTATTTTGGGCTTTTTCCTTCTTTCTTTCTTCTTTGGTGCGTCTAAACCGACCCAAACACCCCTAAATTCGTTTTGTTATTTTATTATTTAATATTATGTTATTAATATTACTTTAATTTTCCTTAATTTATTTCAGCTCCTAAAGCTTCCAAAACCAGAAAACCGTAAAACTAGTCAAATTTACGCGTTTTACCGTAAAAGACGTAAAATATACACTTTTAAAAAAAAATCTCAAATTTTGCAATAAACTTTATAACTAAGTCCTAAATGACTTAAAACCATCCCGGAAAATATTCATATGACTAATTACCTCATCCGCGACCTCTAAATGCTAAACCGTAAATCGTAAAAATACGATTTTCTATAATACATATACGTATACTTAGAACCACCAAATAACACCATCTCACTTCATAGTCACTACCATGTGAACTCATGAACATGAAATCATCACACATCGTTTCATTCACAAGGTACCCCATACCGGAAACGATATCCAAACCACAATCTATACACACCAATAAGCACATAAACACGTAAAGACACGCAACTAGCACAAAACAAAACTAAGTGGCGAACCTCAAAACTAGGGTTGTCAAATCACTCCCTCCTAATAGAAATCTCGTCCCGAGATTTACTCCTTAGGATCAAACACACAGACAACAAATCACACGAGGATATTTGTTCTAAAAGAACTCCTCTCATTTCCACGTGAACTTTAGTTCAAGTTTCAAAATACCACATATACAAACCAAAAACAATTAAACACATTGTCGAACTCTTGACCTCACAGTCAATAAATCTCCTAGATGACTCTTTGATAAAACAAAGACTCTCATTAACACAAGTCCCGAATAACCGTACATGCAAAATGCATTCTCAAATAACCTTTACCAATCTCAATACATGAAATGTATCATGTATACAACTCATTTCCCCCAGGAAATTCTATGCTCATAAGCTAATGGTCCGATCTTTCTAAAGATCATAAATGGACCTACAAAACTCTACATCAACTCTTCCATTTTACCAAAACATACCACCCGTTACTATGGGTGAAACTCCCTACATAACTTTGTCACAAACTCTAGTGGTTTCCTCCTTTTCTACATAGCATCCCTTGTTGCTCTCATCCTTTCCAAAACCATCATTACCACATTAGTAGCCTCTTTTACCAATTCTAGTCCAAAATAGGGACAACTCACCCTATCCTTTCATATAGTGCCTCGAATGGCATTTATCGACTTCTAGTATGATAACTATCATTCTATGAAAACTCAGCCATTGCTAACGAGTTTCCTAACTACCTCTAAATCAATCAGTATAGGTCAGTGCCATTTCCTTTTCCACACTACGACAGTATTAGCCTGCTTGTGCTTTATTCTACTCATTAAGCTCTACCAAAGTTTTACCTTCGGTTCCTATCTCGACCTATTTCATTCATGCTTCGCTTCTATACACACTTCCTTCTTCTTCTTCAACTCCTACCATACATCACGATGTGATGCTTCCCATTGTTTCTTCCCTTGCCATAATCCTTCATAAGGCATTCCATACATATTAGGCTAACTTTTACGCAAAATCCTCTATTCCATCACATCCGTACGCAATCCTTCCAACTTCTCAACTATGTGACTTCTCCTTCCTCTTGAAATATGTGATGAATTAGTCAGTCTATCGACTATCACCCAACTCCCATCATACTTAATCCTCCACCGCATTATGTATCCCTTCCACCAACTTCGTCCTTACATCGCCCTTTCTAAGTTGCTCCTATCTATGTAGGAATTATAGTCTACGTCCCTCTTCTCCGTATGATTGTCCAAGCCACGCATCATATACGTTGACGCGTTCTCTGCTGTAGGCAACTCAACTCGTGCAACCTATATCCTTTATCCAAACCGCTCCAATACGTCATCCCTATAGTTCAAGTTCGTCTCAGCTTCACCTCATTCTTCTTATTCCATGTCTCATCGACCATGCTTGCCTTTCCCAGATGGTACTTGGCCTTGCAATTTTCTTTCGTCACTTAACTCCACCTACCACCTTTGCCAAATGTTCAATCAAGATGATTGAATATGTGTTGGTGACGTTCATGATCCGTATAGATCATTCTCCACGTCTCGTACACCAAATGCCTCTAGCATTCTAGGCAGATATAGCAATCCAGCCCCACTAACCAAGTCCATCTAGTTCTTCCAAATCTTCAGTTCCTGCAACGTATAAGCGATCGCCTTTCTTTGTCGTCCTCGTACGCGTCCAAATCCTTGCTCCACGTATCGTCATGCTTCGCCAATTCATCCGGTCCTTCCGATAATGCAAAGATCGGCTCATTATCCAATCCACCTCTTCAGCCTCTAAAACGCTTCCTCATCCTTCTTCACTTCACCCCTTGCTGGTTCCATGATACGCCATCATCTCTAACTACTCATAATGGTAAACTTAATACTAAAAACTCACACTCGAAAATCTCACGTATAACTCCACTCCAAAACCAACACATAATTCGCCTCACTCTCCTTCTCAGATTTGATTAGTTCAAGATGTCGTCGACGCTCCCGATGACAACTCGTTTATACACGTTCATGCACACTTGGTTCATTGACACCATGAAAACCGCTAGTGCTTTGGTGAAGCCAAATACATAACCGTAAACCCAAAGCGTTCATACAACATCCTTAGCAGTTTCAACTATGTCCTCCTTGCACCCTCTCTTAGCGGCAATACGAATAAATTCCTACCTCGTTCTACTTGCAAAATTCTACACGCATCTTAAAAGACCGGTACTTCCTCTCATCAGACCACTCAACCTCTTTCCACATCCAATCTACTACTAAGCAACTCAACTTTTATCCGACATTCCTTGCAATCTCTAACAGCTCTTGTTTTTTTTAAATTACTCCATCAACGATTTGCCTTAGAAGGGCACTAACTACAACTCCTCTCACTTCTCCTACTTGCTCTATTTATGGTTCTACCTCACAGTAATAGGCAAACCTACTAAATTTCAGGAAATTTTCGGAAAACTTACATGCCCTACGAACAATCATAAATACCTTTGAGGTATTACTTCCCCTTCCAACACTCTCTATGGCGCGTTACTTGTGCTAATATCCCACAAATCTCTATTCATCTCCTTGGTACTCCTAAGAGACCACATGACCACACTAGTTTGTCTACGAACTTCTTTCCTCCCCACTAAGGGTATTCCGACCGTTCTCTCATGGTCACCTACTTAAGCGTGTAGGCACGACCAAGTCTTTCATACGACTACCTCAACGCTCACGAACAATAGGAAACCCAAACTACATCCTGAATCCATCAGATACGATCAACGAATCAAACCAACGGATAACTAACGACATTTCACGTGCACCTATTAAAACAAGTCAAAAACCACGAGACTCAAAATAAAACTCAAACCCAGAACATGTATCAATTCAAAATGACCCATGACAACGAAAAATAATCCAAGAAACACCTAATGGCAACCAAAACATATTACGCCCCGCAACATATTATTTAAACCGTGCAAAAGACCGACCTTTCCAAAAGAATATACTCTTATTTATTATTATTATTATTTTTTTACCTCCCCACATCTATGTGACTCAAACCATCTACAAACAACCTTCTAGGCGATCTCAAAACTCAACCCAAGGACTAGGTATCCCGTGGACCCCAAATAAAAATAAACTACTATTCAAAACTCAACCTTGAACCCGACACTTGTACAACAATTCCGACCAATCCACTGACCTCCCATGACTATACTTTCTGAATATTTGAAAAGTACGTTCCGAGTACATAATGTTTGGCTTTTGAATCACTCAAAAAGCTCTAAAAACGAACAAGTTATGACCGAAACAGTTTTATATTAATGAAAGATAAAATTGTATGTGAAATCTTCATAAACTCAATTTAACCTTGAATTAATAATTATAAATGACGTGAATCGGTTAAACCCAATTATATAAACTATGTAAGTAGAAAGAAATTTTACTTCGCTTTATTTTAAAGAAAGTCTTTTAGAATTTGAAATAAATAAGTGTTGACTAAAAAGAAATCTTATGTTACATCTTGTTTCAAACACGACCCCAACACCTTACCCTTATTTTACCGAATACGACCAACTATCTAACCCTATACTAGATTTCCATGTCCCCTTTTTCCATATAACAACCAAAAGAAATGTAAGACTCAACACAAAAGATTTCATTATCTCAAAAGAAATCCCAGGTTATTTTAATAGACTTAAAACCAAGAACACCATTTTAAAACATACACGTGAAATACGAAACTCAAAGAATACGCTACAAGACACAGTTCAAAAGATTCAAAACGTCGTTGAAACTCCACCAAACTCCAGCACCATAAAACACGAACAAACACAAGGTACGTTCAAGCTAAAATAACTAGTGAACGACCATATACCATAACTTAACACATAGTAGTATATATACATCCGCATATGTATACCTATTGAATCCCCCAAACATACTCGTTATCATACACTTAAGTCAATCAATCGCTTTATACGCTCGTTTTTCCATACGAGTAATCACCATCTCACCGTGCCACAACAAGGCATAAAGCCCACCTCCAAAACCAAACCATATCGTGTGACCCCAAAATCACACAACACATCTATAACCCAAAACATATAACACAAAAAGAACAATAGCCATATCATAGGTAGCCATTACATAAACTCATATATAATACGTGATTCTACATCTCATCATATACCAGCATGTACTAACCCTCTTTCATGCAACCATACTTGGGAACCCATTGAAGTTGTGGTACTTGTATAACTATGTTGGCCACCATACTTATACAATTACCCTTTCCCCAATGCACTCCCTCCTATGATGACACTTATAAGAATCAATACAACATATAACACATAAATCCATCTACTCACATAAGCTCATAACTACATAACCAATAAGATCCAAAACTCCATCTATAAAAATAACATAATAAAACTCTTGGAATACAGAAATCCATAGTCTAGCTTAAACAGCCTAGACTAAATCCAAAACGAAAACATAATCAGTTATAAGTCATGTCGCCCATAAGAGTGGAAACGGCTTAAGATCCTTCCTACCCATGTACTCCTAGTAACTCGAACCACCACACGATTCTTAGGGAACATGACTTAAACATCAAAAGAAAAATACTGTACCTTAGGTACATAAAATAACCCAACAAAAGATAGAACTACCATGTACCAAATTATGTACTATAATGTACAATTTAAGCAAAATACGACAATGACTAGTGTGGACGATTATGGTTCAACCCGCACTAGTCACCACCCAAAAAGAAAATAACATGTGGCTAAGTATGAACTTACTATGGTTCAATTCATACTAGTCAAAACATCACAATAAATAACATTCGAACACATCAATTATAATAAAATGCACACATACTCCTATGACGCCTATATGCAGGGACCCTTAAGCCATAGACTAGGCTACGTGACTAGGCAACCTAATTCTCTATAACCATTGGCTCTGATACCATTTTGTCACACCCCACAATGGCGGAATATGGGGCGCGACGTATGGATATCATCACAACATGGCGTGTCTATAGAGATAACTAAATGAAATAAGAAATGTCATAAATGGCGACACAAATGTCATGACAATATATCAACATGCAGGAGTCTAGGTAAATAGGTAACAGTACTACCATTTACCCGGGACAAACAAATAACACAAACATATCAAACATATAGGTGCCAACATGCATCACTTATCAAAAAAACATAAAGGTAAACTAAGAAGGAAACGGGGATATCCTTCTATATGCATTCCTACGCTCTCCAAATCCTAGCCACATAAGTTCTCACGCTTAACCACGTTATCACCTGAAAGAGACACTAAAACACGTCAACATAAAGTTGGTGAGATTAATAGGTTTAGAATCTAACGCTAAATCAGTTACAAGCTGTGAATAACAAACACCAATACAATAACATATGGACAATGCGCTACAATTATGTATTAACAACTAGCATTCAAGATCAATCATTCCAAACCAAAATCCAAGGCTCCTACCTTACCAAACAACATGGTACCATAGATGATCACACTATGTACCTATCCCAAGGCCACTACCTTGTCATTAACCATTGGTCCCATAGACGATCACGCTATGTACCTATCCGAAGGCCACTACCTTGTCATTAACCATTGGTCCCATAGGCGCCCATACACCTATGTACCTTTCCAATCCAGATTATACACAAACAAGAATCACATAGCAGTTAATCACATAATGTACACACAAGTCCATCTCAAACCTTAAAAACATTCACAGCATCAATTTATAAACAACTCAACACAGTGTCTCTTCCATCCCATCTGGAAGTCAAAATCAAAAGTAAACATGGGACTATGAAACTCACCTGATAGCTTCTTCACAAGTCCTCGCACTAGCAACGAGCTAACAAACTAAAAACACACAATCAATACCCGAACCAATCACCAAGATGGCTCATCAACCTATGATGGACATTTAGACTATTCCATATAATTACCTCATTGTTAAGTTCTAATCACCCCATTACCCTTCCTTAACAAGTCCCTAACTTGGTTAAGTTTAATAGCTATCCCGTTCATAATTTTACACAAAACAGTCCCAGTTCTAGGTCTCAAAACATCAAGTCAAACGTCCACTTAAATATACCCATGGTTTCTGTAAAAGGAATATTCACACTTTTATACATGTTAGTTAAAACCTCCCACTTGCCCTAACCTTAAAGCTACTGTTAAGGCCCTGATATATGTATATATATTGCTACCTATTCAGAATTCACTGATTTTAAACGTATGAAAAGTTTGTTACCATTAGAGGGTCTTACCCTAAACCACAATATTAGCCCAAGTGCAGATACTCACTACAACATATAAACCATCTCTCATATTCGTTAGAAGATCCCAATGCGACCCTAAGTACCCCAAACAACCCAAAACTTGAAAAGAAAACAGGCTGAATTCAAAACTGTTTTGACCTCCGACTGTTGTAACCTGTTTTTGACCCACTTCCCGGCCACCAATTTAGTTCTAGTTTCTTTCATTGGAAAGCCACTTCAAATACCTTTTCAGGGCTAGTTTGATCGCGTCCTGAATGTTTCTAGAACTCTATATATGATCAAAACAATTGACTCAAAATTCTGCCCAGTTTTTAAAAACGGGTTTAACAAAATCAACCTCTTTACTTAACCCTAATCCCTCTAATTACAAGCCCTAATTTATTTAATCATTAAAATATGATTAATATCTGTTTTTAATTAAACCCTAACCTAAATCCATCATAAGATGATCATATAAAACATTAAAAACAATTAATATGAAAAGGGTTAAGCAGGTTTTACCTTTAATTTAATGGAAGATGAGAAAACCTAATTTTTGAAGAACCCTAATTGGCCACTATTGATGAATTTCGGCTAGGAGATGTTATGGAGTTTAAAAACCTGATTATTTTGGTTATGAGTTGGGTTTGGTTAAGTCTTAAAGCCCCCCTAATCCCATTACAATTCCATTGGGCCTGTTTTGGGCTTTTCCCTTCTTTCTTTCTGCTTTGGTGCGTCTAAACCGACCCAAACACCCCTAAATTCGTTTTTTTTATTATTTAATATTATTTTATTAATATTACTTTATGTTTCCTTAATTTATTTCAGCTCCTAAAGCTTCCAAAACCACAAAACCGTAAAACTAGTCAAATTTACGCGTTTTACCGTAAAAGACGTAAAATATACACTTTTAAAAAAAATCTCAAATTTTGCAATAAACTTTATAACTAAGTCATAAATGACTTAAAACCATCCCGAAAAATATTCATATGACTAATTACCTCATCCGCGACCTCTAAATGCTAAACCGTAAATCGTAAAAATACGATTTTCTATAATACATATACGTATACTTAGAACCACCAAATAACACCATCTCACTTCATAGTCACTACCATGTGAACTCATGAACATGAAATCATCACATATCGTTTCATTCACAAGGTACCCCGTACCAGAAACGATATCCAAACCACAATCTATACACACCAATAAGCACATAAACACGTAAAGACACGCAACTAGCACAAAACAAAACTAAGTGGCGAACCTCAAAACTAGGGTTGTCACACAATAGGCTAATCTTGGAGCGATGGAGACTCGGTAGTAATGTCATGAATATTGGCTATTAAGCCCTGACAGTCGTGTGATAGCAATGCACGCGCCTCTATGGATGAAATAATCTGTACTGACCTCCCTCGCAAGAAGCCATGGTGTATGTACTCTGGAGATTTAACATCATCGAAGATAACTCGGTAAGCGTGGAAGTCAATCGTGGCCTGGTGTTTGGATAACCAGTCAATGCCTAGAATCAAATCAAAATCGCACATGTGCAAAGGAAGTGCGTCAACTCTGCGGATCTTGTCATCAAATTCTAGGGGAAGATCTCTGTACACCTGAGTGATTCGTACAGAGTCCCTAAGTGGCGTGGAAATGCATAAGGCATTATCTAATGGCATCGGGGAAATCCTAACACGTACAACAAAGGTAGTGGACACGACTAAATGCGTCGCTCCAATATCAAATAGAACACATGCTGCCAAACTATTCATAATGGGATTTTGGTGATGATACCTGAAGTCTTATTCGCCTGATCTCGAGTAGTAGTGTACACGCGACCAGAAGTAGGAGGTGGCTTGGTGTCGGCGTGTCCATAAGTGCCTTCTATCTCACCCTGGCCATAGTCCTTCTACTGATGGCCTTGTTGGCCACATTTGAGACATCCACCAGTACTTCGGCGAAAAACACCCGAATGTCTGTGCGGGCATTTAGGACAGATAGGGTGCGCGAATCTCCCAGTAGGCCTCCCAACTAGATGAGAGCCTGTGACCAGATTTCATGCATGAGGCGTGATCGTGACACATAAACATGATTACATAACAAAGGTTTGAGCATTACCTGGTGTTGCAGGATGGTTCAACTGCGAACCTCTGCGGTCCTGGTTCCTATCGTAACCATTGTTCCTGAATATAAGAGCTGGTGTGTCAGAATAGTGAAATATACGCAGCTTAATAATGTTGTATGTAGAGGCAAGGACCTGCTCTCGTTAGCATCATTACGGTAGTTGTAACTACCGTCACACCTTTCTGGAGTAGAGTGATCATTGGACTGACTGTTTACCTCGGATGACTGTTGCTGAGCAGCCGGAGGATTCCGGGCCTCAGTCTTCTGTCTGAAATGAGGAATTTGACAGAGAATGATGTAAAATAACATGCTAAATGTGACAATCCGTCAATTAATGATCGATATTTTATTCTCAAGTGTTATTTAAAAACATAATTTTAATGTTATAATATGAACTCACTCATTTTTGGGAAGAAATTTGGGTTTACGTCTTGAAGTAGCATCGACTACGTCTAAACCGGAGGACTCTACGTTACGTTCTTACGTTTACATACATCGTTTTTGGTGACAGTCCGATATTTCAGGAAAATAAATTTATTCGTGAATATTATTTTGGAATTTAAATTTGTGTTGGTTCATAAACTCACAAATTTACGAGAAGAGATTAGGACTTACGTGCATAATTTAACGTCCTTTATGACTAAACCGAAAACCCTAGGATTACGTATTTACGTTTTTGAACTCCGTTTTTGATGAGACAATTTTTATTAGATTTATTTTGTGCCGTTGATTCATAATTTATAAAACGTTTTTCGTAAAACGACCCGAGGGCACGCAAATCGAGGAAACTAGAATCAAGGAGTACCCGTAAATTAATTGGGATGGGACAAGTTTACACTTTCCCACCCCCATACATGTGACGTATAACACTTCACAACACATCAAGGATGTGTCAATTTCTAGTTAACAACTAGGACACTTGTCCTAGTTTGCTAACAAAACCATTTTTTCATCAAAACCACTCAACCTAAACTAGCTACTTCATTTTATTACATGCAAATCACACAATTCTCTCTCTCACTCTCCATCTTGCCGTCCACTTTACCCCAAAAACACCACCATTTGATCTTGATTCAACCACAAATCTTATGTTATTATTGCATAAGATGATGTCCTTTTGAAGCCTTATTGATTGGTGGTGATTATAACATCTACAAAGGAGTTTCCTTGGTGTGTTGGGGCTGATTTTCCACAAGGAGTTCATAGAGTTGGGTGATCTTGAAGTTGATTTTGGTTTATCACAAGTTTTGTCATCAAAAGTCAAGCTTTGATCTTAACTTTCATTATCTTGGTTTCCGTGATTGAAGCACGTACCGTACCTCCAAATTCCCCGCCTTTCCCAATCAACGTGAGTTCATAGCCTCACACTCTTTTAAATGTTTTAAGAAATGTTTTATAAACCCGCGAGGGAGATAACATGTTAGTTTTAATAAAATAGGACACCAGTTGTCCCGATTATTTGCTTATTGATATGGACCCGAATGATTATATGACCTGATGAATGATTATATGACCCGATGAATGAAATGAAAATGGATTATTATTAGTTAGGTTATGCCACTAAAAGTCCCATTAGCATGAATTGTGAACTACCAGGATTTGGTAGACGCTTATGCATATAATAGTACTATTTGGGGAAGATCACCCCAGTTCGCGCCTTGACGGTTGATCCCCGTCGTGCCACATTGATTGGTAAGCGAATTTATGTATCAGAAGATTCATATAAGCGTGATTATTGTGACGACACGCTGTTTTTGATGGGCATATGATTTTCGGGTTAGCTACCCGTTGTTTGTTATAGTAAGGTAGCAATGTCATGCGGCTCGTAATAATCTGATACAGAAACTACTGATGTACGAATTGAATTATAATATATTGCCTGACGAGCAATACGGGGTCTGATGAGACTGCTTTTATACATACTCTCATCGTCCAAAAAGGGCTTTAAATGCATAAAATAACATGAAATTGGCCAAATATATGCTTGTGTATTTTAGGTACGGATATTGAGAAAATGACAAAATATCACAAGAATCATACAAAAACGAACACGGGAAATGAAGCCGCACATTGAACCAAGCCCTAATGAAGAATTTCCCAAGACAAACCCTTGAAGATTTGAAGATTATGCAATAAGGGTCCTCCAATATTTAAGAATTGACACTCTATACCCTTGTATCCTCATAATTACAAGATTAGTCCCTAAAGTTTGTCAATATTGCAAAAAGGGCCATCCACTTTGAAGAATTGGCAATTTTAGTCCCTCAACAAAACTAAAATGTCAATATTAATCCTCCTCAAAGTCAAACATCCCATGAAGGACTTCAAGTTACAAGAAATTACAAGTTTGGTCCTTTAAAAATGTCAAAATTACCAAAAGGACCCTTGACTTTGAAGGAATGGCAAAAATGGTCCCTCTTTAATCGTGATTTGTCAAATTTAGTCCTCCAATAAGTCAACGAGACAAGTCAAGACCATTATCTATGAAGAAAATGCCAAATCAGTCCTTCAAGAATCAAGAAATGGCAAGAAATACCCCTGAAATCAATTTACAAAACTTTTAGGGGCAAAAGTGTGAAGTTTGAAACTTCAATAACAAAGAAAACGGAGTTTGGGCTATTTATTTACAAAGTGAAAGGAATTTGAAAGACAAGGGGCTAAATTGGGCAGACATCCAACCTTACCTAGACCACTTGGGGCTTGACACGTGCCCCACTCACCCCTTATAACTAATCAGAATTCAGCATCCCTCCACCTCACCAATCCACTTCACCAGGTTTATATTAATTAATCATTGGTGCCTAAACACGAATTTAAACCTTAATCCACCCAAAAATGGATTAAACTCACCCAGTATTCACTTTAAGAACACAATTGGGTTTTCTTAATCCTGTTGTAATTAGGCCCTAATATGCTCTAGATTTATGATTAAGCTAATCATAAGCACAACCCAACTTCAAAAACTCATGCCACATCATCCCTTTGTCACATGTTAAGCCCTGTTTTGTCACCATTGAGGAAGAAGCCAAAACAGTGACAGTAATCCAACCATCCACATTGAAGCTTACTTTTTAAGCTTGTTACAAGCCCTTAGATGCAATCACACCTTGCCAACTACAACAAAATGCCAAGAAAAGTCACATGATCAAGATAACTTCAAAACCCTCAAGGGGCATTTTGGGACTTCTACTGCATTAGGGTTTCACGCTTTTAGCTTTCTTAGGACTTAGTCCATTAGTTTTTACTCTTGAATTTTCCTTTGTTCAAAGTTATGTAAATATATGTTCTAAGTAATGAAATGTGTTTGAATCTTTGAAGAAAACTCAAGTGTCATTGTTATTTCCTGCTTAATATTGTTTATTGTTTGCTAAAACCTGAATCTCGAAACGTATTCACAAGGAGTGTGCAAAAGTTTGCACATTTTCCTATAGCTTGATATTTTTCTAAGTTTCTTGGTACACCTTGGAATTCTTGGGCTATAAAGCTGATCATAGCATCCTGATATTGTGATATCAAGGTGTTGTGAAGCTTATAACTTGGGGATAATCAAGTGTGGGGTACAAGAGTTGCATTAATCAAGGCTTGGTCACTTTTCTGATTTTTATAATTTGCTTCTAACTTTGTTGAATCTTAGCAGGCTTTATTGTGGAAGCTTGTACTTGTTCTTGCTAGCACATAAGCTCAAAATTCGTGGATGTGGATGTACATCCATGAGGTTTGCACCATTCTACCTCCTATCTGTTAATAATTTGGATTTTTGATGAATTTGTGTGTTGCTTGTGTTCTTGCTAATTTTGTGGTCTAATCTTGTTCAATACTGCATATTATACTTGTTAATGTGTTTGATTGGGCTTGGGTGGTCTTGAAATACACTTATACTTGTTTAAATTGGATTTGAAAAAGATAAGGGGTGTTTGGGATTATCTGTTTAAGATCATTGAGTGTTATTGTGTTGTTGAAAGTTATTGTTTGTGCTTGTTATCTGTTATTGGCTTGGTTGAGTACTAGTTTCTGCAAGTTAGTGGTCTTAAACCTTTGAATTAAACATTGTGCTATATCTCATTGAATTTGACTTATTTTGACCTAATATTTTGTAAATATCTAGAATATATGCATGCTTAGGGTTAAAAGTAGTTAAATCATTGATAATACAACGTATGTGATAGATCTGAGTGTTTGAATTTGGCTTGTTGGTTAAGTGCATCAGCAAAGTAAAAATCTGCTTGTGTTAGTGTTCATCAGTAACCTTATTGTGCTTGAATCTTGATTTAGGCTTTGAACCATTGCATGAAACCTGTTTAAACTTGTTCATTTAAGTTTGTTATAGCTTGTGTATGCTTTTGGTGCAATTTGGTTGGCTGAAATTTACTAAAACAGCTTATAAGTGCTTAATTGCTTATTTGTTCATTTCTGGGCTAGATCTGGTGATGTTTTGAATTAACTGTACTAATTGGCTGATTGTGATTGTGTTTTTTTTATTGCTATTGACTCTTTATGATTAACTGATCATTTGGGTGCCTTTATGAAACTTGAATCCACAAAAAATTCACTAAAGACAAATAGTCAAACAAGTCAAGCAGTGGAAAAAGTTTTCACTGCTCAGACACCAAAACTAGCCCCTACTAGTGTTTATTTTCAATTATCTTATTAATAATCCATATTAGCTTATCCAGACCTGCAGCAACTTACTTTTTGTGATCAATCTTCCTCATTTGACCCATTTGTTTGAACTGGAGCTTATCAGACTTTTACTTTGACTTTTTGCTAGAAAACTCATAAAGTTGACTTTTAATTAATTGCTTATTTGCTTATTCCAGCTTATTGAGTGGGCTTATTTGAAAACTTTTTGTTGATTAAGCTTAGTTAAGTCATTTAAAAGCTTTTGAAACTTGAATCAGCTCTTGGGGTGGACTAGAACTCGAAAACGACTATTTTGTCGTTTTGTGAAGATAGCTTATTGCTTTTTCAGGCTAATTCCTTGTGCTTATTTCAAATTTCTTTTTACAGAACTCTTAAGTAACTCAAAAGAAGCTTGTGTGTCTAATTTGAGCTTATGGCATCAGCTTATAGGTTAATGGGCCAAAAAGCCCATTAAGAATAAGCTGCTTTGAAATAAGCTAACTTATATTCATTTTCAGCTTTTGCCTTCAGAGTTTTGTCTTTAAAATCAAATTTTGAGTCAGATAGGAGTTTTTGGGCTTATTTGGACAACATTTTTCTTATTGGGCCTTAATAAGCCCATAAAGCTTTCTGTTTGGACTTTTGGCCCATTCTAGGCCCATTAGGGGTATTTATGTAATTTCAACTTCATTTCTGTTTTTATTAGGTTAAAATAAACTAGTTTGCAAGTTTTTAGAATTTTTTATAAATTATGGATTTTTAATATTATTTTATTATTATAAATTAAAATTTAGATTTTTCAAGTTTTTATATTTTTCCTAGGTTAAATACATTAAGTTAGGAATTTTACAATTTTTAGAATATTTTTATTGTCATTAGATTAATTTTTATAATTATTTTAAGTTTTAATAGTTTTTAATTGTTTTTAAATAGTTTTTATTAATTTTAAAATTTTTCAAAAATAGTTTTAAATTAAGTTAAGTCATTTTAAAGGTTTACAATTGAAAAAATCTTATTTTGGGATTTTTGTTAATTAAATTGATTTTTTGGGCTTTAATTAGCATTAAAAAAATTTTATTTAATTAAATAAAAGGTTTGAGTGATTTTTGATTTTTTGTAAACTCTAATTACATTATTTAGGATTTATTGCAATTTTCTAGGAATTTTTAGGGTAAATTTTTAATTTTGCTACTTTTTACGGTTTTACGTGAACGACTTTATCAACTTAGTTTAATTCGTCATCTTAACCGTCATTCTCTTCTAATCTCATTTCTATTTTCTTTTCTCATAATCATAATCACATCATTAATCATCTCTTAACACACACACCAAGCCTCCTTGAGAACGATCCCCACTTTGGGTCATAACTTGTGGTTTTCCAAAATCACTTGTTAATACTTGCCCTAATTACGTTCTCTTTCCTAAAAGACGTATTTCCACAGATATCATTTTGGTGCCGCTACCGGGGAGGCGTCTTGTGTTTTGAGTTGGCATTGTTGTTTTTATATACTAACCATAAATAGTATTTGTATTAGTAGCACTCTACTAATACGTATTATCGGTTCTTCGTTTTTTGTGTGAATATTATTAATATATTGTATACGTAGAACAATAAATTCACAAGTACTCCAAAAGTGTGAAAACAAAACCTTGACTTGGGAGATCATTACCCAATCATTGTATTCGAATCTCAAACCAAAAGAAAAAGGTAAAAATAGATAAATACTTTCGCGAATCTCGATTTTGAAAAATACAAACTATAAGGTGGTTATAAGGCGGGTATTATAAAATATACCCTAAGAAAAAAGGCTCTTAAGTGCTTCGCGCCACCTCGTTTCCCCGCTTGCTTGTGATTATTTTGAGATTGAAGGCTAATCGAGGGTTTTGCCGCCCAAAGTATTATTAAGTATCATATATACTTTCTTGGTTTCATTTGATTAAACCCTCTTGAACGTTTTGGTATTCCACCAACGTTCTAAAGTCATCGAAGGCGTTCACTTCACGTGATCGTTTTCATTCCTTGAGGCTTCTTTAATCAAGAGATTTGATTAAGGAGGAGATTTGTAGATTTTGGTCTACTTAATACAATCACAAAAATCCAAAAAAATGTAAAAAGAATCAAAAACCACAAAAATTGGAAAAATACAAAACACCAAAAAGAATCTTCTTTGCTCATCCCCTCGTTGTACGTGACATTTATGCAAACCCGCAACCAAGCAAGACGTGCACGTAAACGAAGAAACCGAAAGGAGTCAACACCTACTCCTAATCTTTCTAGTGAGGAATCTCCTATTGACGAACCCATTGTAAGAGAGGAACCAACCATGGAGAATCGAACTATGATGGAGTTACTTCAAGCACCCACCGAGGGTTATGGAGAGGCTATTGTAATTCCCGCTATCCTTGCTGATGACGTATAGTCCCCAGCTGGGTCATGAACCCGGCCCACGGGTACTACCCGTATCCGGCCCATCACGAATGGGTAGGAATAATGTTATTTAAGCTTATGGGCTTGGATGAACAGTAACCGCACACACGTGTGCGGCCCACGGCCTGGCATGCCCGGTGCAGGGTTAGATAGAATCATACTCCTACTATGATTAGGATTTATCCCAAAGGAGAGGATATTCACTCACCATAATTAGAAGATAAAAATCAATCTAAATCTGGTATTTATCCTTTCCTTGGGGCCGAAGCATCAGTGACAGCCCATTAGGGTTTCACTGCCTATATAAGGAACCCCCAAGGGTTCCACAAAGGTATTACATTCTACACACTCACATCTCATCCGATTCTTATAACCCAAACCGATTACTTACTCTCACGCTGGAGTATAATCGTGGGAAACATTCCCGCGGTAAGCCTAACGCGTGTTGTTTTAGTGTGCAGGATCCCAACCAGATAATTCACTTGGTGCAGGAGCCGGAGTCCAGCCAACCCGAATTAAGCCTAGTTCGGGTCTAGCAAGGATCACCCAACTTTTGTATCAACAAGTTGGTGCCATCCATGGGACCATTACACTAAGCTAGAGCAAAATCTCATCTCGATTTCTCAATGACGAAGGGTCATCCGCAAGGAAAACCCGGGAACACAAATCCTGGGAATCGGAAGTCCCCAAGGGAAGGGATACTCATTCCCAATCGATTCCCTAGCAACCAAGCCGGCGGACCAAACAACCGAAGTGGTCTTCAGTCCATGGGTATGACAAGCACGTTCTCTGTCACCCCACCACCTACTTCGACCTTGTATAACCCTGATCCAGGGAGTGCGCCCAACCCCCCCTAACAAGGAGCCGCGCAGACCATCGACTGAGGAAGAAGTAGAGGTCGAACCACTCAGTGAGGAAGATCTCACTCGAGTTCTCACGCAGAACTTCGAGAGGATCGTCCCAGGAATCGCATCAAGGTTGAACCTAGGGTGGGACCTCCAATCTGAGCTCAACTTTGGCAACACCGGACCAGGCACCTCTTCTCAAACTCAAAGGAAACGAATGACACGACCTCAGGAGCGGAACCTCTTTGAGGAAACTCCCCAACCCAGGAATGTGTTCGAACGCATAGGGAGTCGTCTCATGCAAGAACTAATACAATCCCGTGAGGACGGAGAGAGGTCCGACGGTTCGCCCGAACGACCAGATCTGGAGCTAACCAGAACTAATCGCCGCTCAAGCGTGTGGGATAGGATGAATACCGGAAAGAAGGCTCCTAGCTCTTCTTACAAGAGTGGTTCTCACCCAAAGGATGGGGCACCGTCCCCTTCTCCCGGTCCATCAGGAGACGACTCGGATGACCATCCACCCAAGCGTCGCCGACCTAGGAGTACTCCTCCACCACCACCAGACAATGAAGAGTACTATGGCGGCCCCTATTATCGAGAGGCGGAAGCAGAAGATCTTTCCCGCCCGTGGTGTGACCCTAATCTCACCCGTCCATGGGCTGATCCCAGGGAGGATCCTTTCACTCTTCGCATACGGAATTACTCCGAGGATAAAAAGCGTCGCATGCCAGCGTGTGTCAAGACTTATGATGGGACTGGGGATCCGGATGATCACCTAAAGATATCTGACACGCAGGCGAAAATTGAACGATGGCCCATGCCTATATGGTGCCAAATGTTTAATTCAACCTTGATCGGCAATGCTCGTGATTGGTTTGAGGGACTTCCTCCGTGAAACATTGATAGCTTCACTGAACTACGTACTGCGTTTAAGAATAATTATACTCAACGAACGAAGTATAATAGGGATCCGGTCTCATTGGTAATCGTCAAGCAACAGCCGGGGGAATCTACGGAGGCCTTCACTGAACGCTTCAATGACGAGTGAACACGTACAAAGACAATGCCGGAACTTCTAAAAATTTCTGATTATATGCACGCCATAACAGACAGGGAATTAATCAGACGTCTCAATGACAAACGTCCGGAGAGGTATGACGACCTTATGGAAAGGGTCAGAAACTTCATAGAGGGAGAAACCACGGTAGCCGCGGCTTACCCTTCAAAAGGAAACAGCTACCGATCGAACGACCAGTCCAGGAGACAGTCGGGCGGTCAAAACAACCAGAGCAGTGGGAGGGCATCAGATTACAAGAGCCAAAACAAAGGAGGACGGTCGGAGGACAAATTTACCCCTCTAAAGATGTCCTACCAGGAGATCTTGCTAACAAAAGGGGCCAACTTCCCGAGACCTCCCCCGATGACGACTCCGCTGGATCGTCGTCAAGGAAATCGCTTTTGCGAATTCCACAACGACAAGGGCCACGACACGGAGGAATGTATCCAGCTCAAGAAGCACATTGAGTCACTGATCAAGTCAGGCAAACTCAAGCATTTGGTCAAGGATTGGAAGGATGGAAAAGACAACAAGAAGTATGACAAGAAGGATCCCAAAAGGACAAACCTTCAACTATATACATGATCTAATCCAGGCAGCACCGCACAAGGTAGAAAATTAGTCAAAAATTTTCACGCGACAGAGAAATCTCATTCCCTCCCATCACGGCAATTGATGTGATTGACGCGCCTCTCACTATTGAGATAAGCATTGGAACACACAATGTCCACCGTATGTATGTGGATGGAGGGTCATCGGCAGAAGTACTATACGAACACTGTTTCGTATAGTTACGACCAGAAATAAGAAGCCAGTTAGTACCGGCTACGGTGTCGCTCATCGGTTTTAGTGGAGACACCATCTGGCCGATAGGACAGCTGCGTCTTCTTGTAACCATTGGGAATGAAGAGCACTCCACCACGACGTGGATGAACTTTATGGTGATACGCTCACACTCTCCATACAATGGGATCATAGGCAAACCAGGTATCCTGGCCATACGGGCAGTACCCTCCACGGCACACGGGATGGTTAAATTCCCTGTGGAAGGAGGAATTGTCACTATCTATAACACAATCATACCAGCATCCGAGTGTCATGCCCTGACAACACCGGTTCCACCTGTTTCCCGCAAGGGCGGATCACCACCTCCCAATTGGAAGGTAGCAAAACATCCTGATTATCCGGAACAAGAGGTATCCATAGGGGGAACACTCTCGGATAGCAGCAAGAGGGCCATGTGCTCTCTCCTGAAAGAAAACTTAGATGTATTCGCGTGGGATCCCAAGCATATGACGGGCATACCTCGTGCGATAGCAGAACACAAGCTCCAAATCCTCTAGGGATACCCCCCCCCCCCCCCCCCCGTTAAGCAAAAGAAGCGCGGTCAGGCACCCGAACGCGACCAAGTAATATTGGATGAAGTACGGAAATTGGTGGATGCAGGTATCATGCGCGAAGTATACTACCACGAGTGGTTATCCAACCCAGTCATGGTAAAGAAGCATGATGGGAGCTGGCGCATGTGCGTAGATTTCACGGATCTGAACAAAGCCTGTCCGCAGGACTGCTACCCGTTACTGGAGATTGATTGGAAGGTGGAATCCCTATGTGGATATCCCTTTAAGTGCTTCTTAGATGCATATAAAGGATACCACCAGATCCAGATGGCGGAAGAGGACGTAGAGAAGACGACGTTCCATACTAGCCAAGGCATATACTGTTATACAAAAATGCCATTCGGACTAAAGAACGTCAGGGCAACATATCAGCGGCTTGTTGACAAAGCCTTCGACTCACAGATAGGCCGCAACTTGGAGGTCTATGTTGATGATTTAGTCATCAAAAGTCATACGGAGGATGCACTTCTCCGAGACGTCCAAGACACGTTTGACACATTGAGGAGGATTAATATGAAACTAATTCCAAAGAAATACACGTTTGGGGCTACTGAAGGAATGTTCCTTGGATATATGATTGATCCAAATGGCATCAAGCCTTGCCCGGAAAAGACAGACGCAGTGATACAGTTACCATATCCTCAGACACGGAAAGAGGTGCAATCCTTAAATGGGAAGTTGGCCGGCTAAACAGGTTCTTATCAAAATCCGCGGAGAAGTCACTCCCCCTATTCAAAACGCTCAAGAATTGCATCAAGAAGGGAGACTTCCGGTGGACAAAGGAAGCTGAGGAAGCCTTTGGTCAACTAAAGCAACACCTTGCATCTCTTCCCATGCTAGTGGCCCCCCGACCCAAGGAGGAGCTCATAATGTATCTGTCAGCCACACATGGAGCAATAAGTGTGGTACTCATGACGGATAGGGTCACAGTCCAAACTCCAGTCTACTTTATAAGTAGAACACTACAAGGTCCGGAGTTGAATTATTCTTCCATGGAGAAATTGGTTCTGGTATTAGTGTTTGCTACGAAACGGTTACGCCGGTACTTCCAGGCGCACCCAATTGTAGGGATTACTGATCAACCAATAAAACAAGTCATCTCCAGACCAGATGTGGCCGGCAGGCTACAGAAGTGGAGCATTCTATTGGGAGAGCATAACATATCTTATAGACCAAGGACGGCTGTTAAAGGCCAAATCTTGGCAGATTTCTTGATAGAGAAGCCGGAAGAGGAGGGACCAATAATACAACAAGAGGAAACTCCAGCAGAACCATGAGTATTATTTACGGACGGATCTTCATGCACGGATGGATCAGGAGCTGGTCTCATTCTTACGAATCCGGAAGGAATGGAGTTTACGTACGCCCTGCGCTTTGAGTTCACAGCCACCAACAATGAGGCAGAATATGAAGCGTTGATTACGGGTTTAAAAATCGTCGCTAGAATGGGAGTCCGCAACCTTGAGGCCTACGTGGACTCACGGCTTGTCGCGAACTACATTCTGGGGGGATACGTAGCTAAGGAGGATAACATGGTTCGTTACTTGGAGAAAGTCAAGTCACTCATCGCGGCTTTCAGCAAGTTTTCCATCAAGCAAATTCCGTGGTGATGAAAACGACAACCCGCACAACCATGTTCGCCAATTCAATCGTCTTACCGCCACTTGCAAATTTAAGGATGTTGCTAATGACTCGATTAAGATGATGCTTTTTCCGTGTTCCTTAGCGGGGCCCGCTAAAATTTGATTAGAGAAAGAGCCACCCAATTCTATATTGACGTGGAAGGATCTCGTTTCTAAGTTTGTGAACCAATTTTTCCGCCCTCTAAGACTACGCATTTGAAAAACGAGATTTCAACATTTTCATAAGAATTTAATGAGAGTTTTCAATGGCTTGGAATAGGTTTAAGGAAATGTTACATGAGTGTCCTCATCACGGTTTTTCCGATTTGCATCAAATTGACACGTTTTACAATGGACTTAATGATCATGAAAGGGATTATTTTAATGTCGCTGCGGGTGGTAATTTTTTGTGTAAAACGGTTAAGGAAGCTTTGGTGATAATTGAGAATAGATCTAAGGTGTATAGTCCTCGTAGCACGTCGAGTGTTCGTAAGGCTTCGTCTTCGGCTTCACCTTCTTTTTCTAATACCATCGATGCTTGCCAAATTGAGGCGAACTTGGAAAACAAAATCTTTGATAAGCTTAAAGGACTTTTAATTGAATTCAAAGTTGGAGAACAAAGTGCTCCCGCTACGGCTAAAGTGGTTGAGGCTTCATGTATGTATTGTGGTGGAGGTCATGATTTCTCCGAGTGCATTACCAACGGTGGTAACACTTCGAGTGCCTACGCGGCCATGTGAACTTACAACCAAAACGGTCAAGTTACCCGCTCTAATCAGTTGACTCCATCGGGTTTTGCTTCAAATCAAAATGCTAACAACAACTATCAAAACAATCAAGTTGGTTTCAAAAACAATTACAAAGGAAACTATGGGAATTAAGGGGCTAATAATCAAGTTTCAAACAAAAATCAAAGTGATTTTCAAAACAACAACAAGAGTTTGCAAACTTTGAAAGATCTTCCAAATGAATTTGTTGAATACGCTAATGGAAACGATGCTAGGTTTGAAAACATTCAAAGAGAAATCATTAGCCTAAGATCCGAGTTTAAGAACGACTTGAAGAAGGAGTTGAAAAATGAGTTAGCAAATGAGCTTAAAATTCATACAAACAAAATGGAAGGAAATGTAACTAGGTTACAACAAAACCAACAAAAATGGAACAAGGGCAACATGAAATTAAGCAAGAAATGATTAAGGCCGAGAAGAGGCAATCCATGTTTGAGGACAAAATTTCATCTATGTTTGAGGCTATTATGTGTAAACCGTCTTCGAGTTGTCTTCCTAGCAACACCATATCGAACCCTAAGGGAGAGATGAAAGTGATTACCACACGAAGTGGTAAGACACTTAAGGAACCGACTCCTCAACCAATTGCTCCTACAGAGGATGCAATTGAGGAAGAACCCAAGGTGGTGGTCGAAAAGGAGCATGTCCAAATCCCACAAAGTACCGCTCATGCCACACCTACGGTTGACCCATTACCACATTTGGAACCCGAGATTCCAAAGGCTATGCCTATGCCTCAACCCACACCACCTTTGCCCTATCCATCGAGACTTAGAAAGGAGAAACGTCAAGAGCGCGACAATTACCAATTTGAGATTTTTATGAAAATGTTTCGTGATTTGCACTTTAATGTGAGTTTCGCCGATGCTTTGGTCATGATGCCTTGATTTGCCGCTAACTTTAAGAGTATGTTGAACAACAAGGAGAAATTGCAACAATTTTCTAGTTGTTCATCGGTTTATCTTAATCGCATACCTCAAAAAGTCGGTGATCCCGGTAAATTCTTGATCCCTTGTGCAATCCAAGATATGGAAGAATGCCATGCCTTGGCCGATCTTGGTGCTAGCATTAACTTGATTCCACTTGCAATCTTCAAGTCGCTCAATCTTCGTAATCTTACTCCTTCACTAATGTCTATCGAGTTGGCCGACCATTCCATGATTCCCGCATGTGGATTGGCGGAAGACATTTTTGTGAAAGTGGGAAAGTTCTATTATCCGGTAGACTTTATCGTTGTCGATATTTCCACGAATCCTCAAGTTCCTCCCATTTTAGGTCGTTCGTTTTTAGATACGTCTATGGCTTTGATCGATGTGCATGCTAGAAAGATCACCTTACGTTTCAACGACGAGGAACTTGTTATAAACGCAACTCAAAACTCTCAAATTTCTCATGTTTATTCCGTTGCAACCATAAACCTCGTTGATATGATCGACGTTGTTTGCGAGGAATTTTCACAAGAAGTTCTAGGTTTTGGTGATGATGAAAATAGTGGCAATCCCACTATGTTAGATCCCATTCTTGATAATTCGACACCAACCTTCACTCCATTTGACGGTGGTGGTTTTACGTTGGAAGAATTCGATGTTCCACGTACTTGTGACGAAGACCTCGACAATGATGAGGACTTCTCGATTATCAAGGATTTTCTCAACGATTTCCCATTTCTTCCATTCGAGGAGGTTATGAGTATCAAGCCCAAATCTTCAATTGAGGAACCACCTATCCTCAAGTTGAAAGATTTACCTCCTCATCTCGAATATGTCTTTTTGGAGGAGGGCGGAAAGTTGCCGGTTATTGTTGCGGAAGAACTTTCGGATGATGAAAAAACCGCACTTGTCGATGTTCTAAAGGATCACAAAGGGGCAATTGCGTGGAAGTTATCCGACATTAAGGGATCGATCCCAAATTTTGTACCCAGAAAATCTTAATGGAGGAGGATTACAAGCCCGCAATCCAATGTCAAAGAAGGGTGAACCCCAAAATTCACGACGTCATCAAAAAGGAAGTCCTAAAACTCCTTGACGCGGGAATGATTTACCCTATTTCCGATAGCCCTTGGGTGAGTCCTATTCATTGTGTCCCTAAAAAGGGAGGAATGACCGTTGTGCCAAACGATGCAAACGAGTTAATTCCCACTAGACTCGTGACCAGATGGAGAGTGTGCATTGACTATCGTAAGTTGAATGAAGCCACTCGAAAAGACCATTTTCCCTTACACTTCATGGACCAAATGTTGGAGCGTCTTGCGGGAAACGATTTCTATTGCTTTTTAGATGGTTTTTCCGGTTACTTCCAAATCCCCATCGATCCTCGTGATAAACAAAAAACTACGTTCACATGTCCATATGGAACGTTTGCCTATCGTAGAATGCCATTCAGACTTTGCAATGCACCGGGAACCTTTCGAAGGTGCATGATGGATAGTTTTCATGATATGATCGAGAAGATGATGGAAGTCTTCATGGATGACTTTTCCGTGTTTGGTAGTTCGTTCACTTCGTGTTTGTCGAATCTTGAGAGAATGTTGAAGCGTTGTGAGGAAACCAACCTTGTGCTTAATTGGGAAAAATGTCATTTTATGGTTAAATGTGGAATCGTCTTAGGGCACAAGGTTTCGAAAGCGGGGATTGAGGTACATCAAGCTAAGGTAGACGTCATCGCCAAATTACCTCATCCCAAAACCGTTAAGGGAGTTAGGAGTTTCCTAGGCCACGCGGGCTTTTATCATCGATTCATCAAGGATTCCTCAAAGATCTCTCGACCTATACACATCTCCTTGAAAAAGATGCACGTTTTGTCTTTGACGAAGATTGTGTACGAGCCTTTGAAATCCTTAAGAGGAAACTTACCGAAGCTCCCATTCTTGTTGCTCCCAATTGGAACCTCCCCTTTAAGCTCATGTGTGATGCTAGTGACTATTCTATTGGGGCCGTATTGGGGGAATGTCATGAAAAGCACTTCTTGCCTATTCACTATGCTAGCAAGACGATGACCGAGGCTCAACTAAAATACACTACAACGGAGAAGAAATTCCTTGCCGTGGTGTATGCATTTGAGAAATTCTGACCTTATCTCATCTTGACGAAATGCATAGTGTATACGAATCATTCGGCTATCAAGTATCTTATGGCTAAACAAGATGCAAAGCCGAGATTACTTCGTCGGATTCTCCTCCTTCAAGAATTTGATCACATAATCGTTGACAAAAAAGGAGCCGAGAATCTAGCGGCCGATCATCTTTCTCGTTTGGAAGATCCTCACCAAAGTGTTTACGAGCCTAAGGAAATCACCGAAACATTTCCGCTTGAGACACTTGGTGTAGTGAATTCTAAGCTTGATTCTTCCACCCCATGGTTTGCGGACATCGTAAATTACCATGCGGGCAACTTCATCATCAAGGGTATGAGGACTCAAGAAAAACGAAAATTCTTTCGTGACGTCAAGCTCTACTTTTGGAACGACCCTTACTTTTTTGAACTTGTGCGGATCAAATTATTCGACGTTGTGTCTTTGGTACCGAAGCTTCTAACATCCTTAGATCTTGTCACGAGGGACCCACGGGTGGTCACCACGATGTTAATCTCACGGCTAAGAAGGTGTTTGATGCCGGTTTCTTTTGGCCTACTATTTACCGAGATGCACGTCAGCTTGTGAAGTCGTGTGACTCATGCCAACGACAAGGAAAAGCCGCACAAAAAGATGAAATGCCACAAAATATCATCCAAGTGTGTGAGATCTTTGACGTTTGGGGCATTGACTTTATGGGGCCGTTCCCATCATCTCGTGGTAATAAGTACATCCTTGTCGTCGTTGACTATCTATCTAAGTGGGTGGAAGCTAAGGCTTTGCCCACCAATGATGCTCGTGTGGTAGTCATGTTTTTGAAATGCTTGTTTTCTTGGTTTGGAACCCCTCGTGCGATCATAAGCGATCGTGGAACTCATTTTTGTAACGACCAATTCGAAAGGGTACTAAGGAAATATGGGGTTACACATCGTCTTTCTACGGCTTATCACCCACAAACGAGTGGGAAAGTCGAGGTTTCAAACCGAGCGTTGAAGAGGATCTTGGAGAGATCCATTAGGGAAAACCGACAATCTTGGTCGGATAAATTGGACGATGCTTTATGGGCCTTTCGGACCGCTCATAAGACGCCCATTGGGTGCACTCCCTATAAGCTTGTGTATGGGAAAAATTGTCACTTGCCAATTGAATTGGAACACAAGGATTATTGGGCCCTAAAGCATTGTAATGATGATATGGAGACCGCGAGAAAACACCAAAAAATGCAATTAATGAACTGGATGAATTAAGGGATATTGGTTATGAAAATTCATTGATTTATAAAGAAAAGACTAAAAAGTTGCATGATTCAAAAATTAAAAACCGGGTTTTTAACATTGGGGATCAAGTTTTGCTTTTTAATTCTCATTTGAAAATCTTTTCCGGTAAGTTGAAATCCCGTTGGTCCGGTCCATTCACCGTGACTCAAGTTTTTCCATATGGGACCATCGAGCTAGCTCAAAATGATGGCCCCAATTTCAAGGTGAATGGACATAGGTTGAAGCACTACTTTGGCGGGGAAGTTCCATCCTTGAACTACCTCGACCAAATCACCTTCCCCAATGATAATTAGTATTGAGGGGATCGAGTCGAGCTCATGACTCGGTAATCAAAAACGAGGTGCCTCGTGGGGGAGTCCCATGCTTATCCTATGTACATATTATCGCTTTCTAATGGAGTAACGTGTGGGGATTTGTGCCCTTCCAACCTTTGTTCCGTGGTTGTTTGTGAATTATAGATTTTAGATGATCATTATCTTCATGATTGGAGCCTCTCGTGTTTGTTTCATGGGAGCACTCGATCGTTTGCTTTGAAGACTTTCTCAATATACATGATATATCCTTTGATGTTCTAACCTTAGGTTTATAGCACACTTCATAAACGGCTTTAAATTTAACGGTTACACCCTTTCTATGCTAGATTAGGCATTCGACTACGTCTCTAGTATGGGGGTTTCCAACCCTTAGACTCGAAACATTGAGGACAATGTTTAACTTTAGTATGGGGGTGAATAGATACTTGCCTTGCCAAACCTTCACGCTTTCTAAAGTTTATCTTTTTGTTTATCGTTTTGTTGCAAAATAAGGCTAAAAATGGCCAAAATTTAAAAATTTTCTCATGTTTTATAAGTGTTTGAAGACACGAATGTAGATTTTCCGATGGCGAGAATAAGAGTAATTTTTGACTCGACCATGCGTGTTGAGCACTTAGCTTTGATTCCTTAACTTCACATTAGGCTAAGTCTCTTAAATGAGGACGATAAATGATAGAGTTAATTATAAGTTACTATGCTAAATGTAGAATATTCGTATTCTTTCAAAAACTCATGTATTCTCGTTGTTTGCTTATTCTCCCTTCGCTTGTAAATATTTTTTGCTTAATATATATTGACTTAGCGGTTTAGTCTTGATTGTTGGGTTTCTAGTCTTCTCTAGTAGCTTCCATGCAATTAAATTGGGAAGACATTAAGGTATCGCCAGCATCACGGTTTTGAAGTATTGGCACCCGAATAATCGAAAGCTTCACCCAATAATAAGATTTCTAGTGCTCACCTAAATCAAGCAAACAATTTGAAGCTCACAAGGCCGATAAATCTATGCAAAATTGAAAGTGAATCAATCCTTAATCTTTGAAGCTTTAAAGATCCAAAATTCGCCTTAGCGTGAGGATATACGTCTTTGGCTAATAAAACCACCGATGAGGTGGATAATAAAAGGCAAGGCAAGACCGAAGTCATAATAAAAGCTTCATGGCGAAGTTGAATAAAAGATGGAGGTAAACCTATGATAATAAGGCCCTTCCGTTAGGGGGCGTATAAAAGTCTTGGTAATAAGTCTCATGTTCAAAACTGTTATAAAACCGTGTTTATCGATCCTTCTTGTTGACTTAATTTTTTGACATCGTTGTCTATTAGGAGGGGTTATTAATTCGATGGTCTTGGTTACACCGTTAGGACTCTATTTTTAGACCTAAATCTATATCATCGCATAAGTCAAACAATGTATCCTCGTGAAACATTCAAGACAAAATAAAATATAAGAGATACAACTTAGGAAAATGAGAGGATAAGTACGTGATTAGGGCATATGAGTAGTGTTAGCATTACTAACTTATAATGACAATGATCTCGTTGCACGCTTGGCATGGAATTGGGGTGAAAATCGAGGACGATGAAATTATTTCTAACGAAGCATTTACGTGTTCTTATTCTATGAACCTAAACGTCCCATTTTGCGATGAAAATCATACATTATGTCTAAAACGCAAGTAGTAGTAATAGTAGTAGTGTAGCTAGTTTATCATTCAATAAAAGTGAATAAAATAAATTTTGGAGGTGCTACGATACTTTATTCTAGCATTGCGTTAGGGCACGGCAATGGTTTAGTATGGGGGAGTGATGAGACGGCTTTTATACATAGTCTCATCGTCCAAAAAGGGCTTTAAATGCATAATATATCATGAAAATGGCCAAATATATGCTTTTGTTTGTTGCTTGTGTATTTTAGGTACGGATATTGAGAAAATGACAAAAGATCACAAGAATCATACAAAAACGAACACGGGAAATGAAGCCGCACATTGAATCAAGCCCTAATGAAGAATTTCCCAAGACAAACCCTTGAAGATTTGAAGATTATGCAAGAAGGGTCCTCCAATATTGAAGAATTGACACTTTATACCCTTGTATCCTCATAATTACAAGATTGGTCCCTAAAGTTTGTCAATATTGCAAAAAGGGCCATCCACTTTGAAGAATTGGCAATTTTAGTCCCTCAACAAAACTAAAATGTCAATATTAATCCTCCTCAAAGTCAAACATCCAATGAAGGACTTCAAGTTACAAGAAATTACAAGTTTGGTCCTTTAAAAATGTCAAAATTACCAAAAGGACCATTGA
The DNA here is from genome assembly GCA_025667525.1 of Glebionis coronaria. NCBI lineage: Eukaryota > Viridiplantae > Streptophyta > Magnoliopsida > Asterales > Asteraceae > Glebionis > Glebionis coronaria. The sequence continues at coordinate 332,894,537 of CM046877.1, forward strand.
CTTTGAAGAAATGGCAAAAATGGTCCCTCATTAATCATGATTTGTCAAATTCAGTCCTCCAAGAAGTCAACAAGACAAGCCAAGACCATTATCTATGAAGAAAATGCCAAATCAGTCCTTCAAGAATCAAGAAATGGCAAGAAATACCCCTGAAATCACTTTACAAAACTTTTTGGGGGCAAAAGTGTGAAGTTTAGAACTTCAATAACAAAGAAAACGGAGTTTGGGCTGTTTATGTACAAAGTGAAAGGAATTTGAAAGACAAGGGGCTAAATTGGGCAGACATCCAACCTTACCTAGACCACTTGGGGCTTGACACGTGCCCCACTCACCCCTTATAACCAATCAGAATTCACCATCCCTCCACCTCACCAATCCACTTCACCAGGTTTATATTAATTAATCATTGGCGCCTAAACAAGAATTTAAACCTTAATCCACCCAAAAACGGATTAAACTCACCTACTATTCACTTTAAGAACACAATTGGGTTTTCTTAATCCTGTTGTAATTAGGCCCTAATATGCTCCAGATTCATGATTAAGCTAATCATAAGCACAACCCAACTTCAAAAACTCATGCCACGTCATCCCTTTGTCACATGTTAAGCCCTGTTTTGTCACCATTGAGGAAGAAGCCAAAACAGTGACAGCAATCCAACCATCCACATTGAAGCTTACTTTTTAAGCTTGTTACAAGCCCTTGGATGCAATCACACCTTGCCAGCTACAACAAAACGCCAAGAAAAGTCACATGATCAAGATAACTTCAAAACCCTCAAGGGGCATTTTGGGACTTCTACTGCATTAGGGTTTCACGCTTTTAGCTTTCTTAGACATCATTGTACGCCTATAAAAGGCATAGGACTCAGTCCATTAGTTTTTGCTCTTGAATTTTCCTTTGTTCAAAGTTCTGTAAATCCATGTTCTAAGTAATGAAATGTGTTTGAATCTTTGAAGAAAACTCAAGTGCCATTGTTATTTCCTGCTTAATATTGTTTATTGTTTGCTAAAACCTGAATCTCAAAACATTTTCACAAGGAGTGTGCAAAAGTTTGCACATTTTCCTATAGCTTGATATTTTGCTAAGTTTCTTGGTACACCTTGGAATTCTTGGGCTACAAAGCTGATCATAGCATCCTGATATTGTTATATCAAGGTGTTGTGAAGCTTATAACTTGCGGATAATCAAATGTGGGGTACAAGAGTTGCATTAATCAAGGCTTGGTCACTTTTCTGATTTTTATAATTTGCTTCTAACTTTGTTGAATCTTAGCAGGCTTTATTGTGGAAGCTTGTGCTTGTTATTGCTAGCACATAAGCTCAAAATTCGTGGGGGTGGATGTACATCCATGAGGTTTGCACCATTCTACCTCAAATCTGTTAAAAATTTAGATTTTTGGTGAATTTGTGTGTTGCTTGTGTTCTTGCTGATTTTGTGGTCTAATCTTGTTCAATACTACATATTATACATGTTAATGTGTTTGATTGGGCTTGGGTGGTCTTGAAATACACTTATACTTGTTTAAATTGGATTTGAAAAAGATAAGGGGTGTTTGGGATTATCTGTTTAAGATCATTGAGTGTTATTGTGTTCTTGAAAGTTATTGTTTATGCTTGTTATCTGTTATTGGCTTGGTTAAGTACTAGTTTCTACAAGTTATTGGTCTTAAACCATTGAATCAAACATTGTGCTATATCTCATTGAATTTGACTGATTTTGACCTAAGATTTTGTAAATATCTAGAATATATGCATGCTTAGGGTTAAAAGTTGTTAAATCATTGATAATACAACATATGTGATAGATCGGAGTGTTTGAATTTGGCTTGTTGGTCAAGTGCATCAGCAAAGTAAAAATCTGGTTGTGTTAGTGTTCATCAGTAACCTTATTGTGCTTGAATCTTGATTTAGGCTTTGAACCATAGCATTAAACCTGTTTAAACTTGTTCATTTAAGTTTATTATAGCTTGTGTATGCTTTTGGTGCAATTTGGTTGGCTGAAATTTGTTAAAACAGCTTATATGTGCTTAACTGCTTATTTGTTCATGTCTGGGCTAGATCTAGTGATGTTTTGAATTAACTGTACTAATTAGCTGATTCTGATTATGTTTTTTTGATTGCTATTGACTCCTTATGTTTAACTGATCATTTGGGTGCCTTTGTGAAACTTGAATCCACAAAAAGTCACTAAAGACAAATAGTCAAACAAGTCAAGCAGTGGAAAAAGTTTCCACTGCTCAGGCACCAAAACTAGCCCCTGCTAGTGTTAATTTTCAGTTAGCTTATTAATAAGCCATATTGGCTTATCCAGACCTGCAACAACTTACTTTTTGTGATCAATCTTCCTCATTTGACCCATTTGTTTAAACTGGAGCTTATCAGACTTTTACTTTGACTTTTTGCTAGAAAACTCATAAAGTTGACTTTTAATTAAGTGCTTATTTGCTTATTCCAGCTTATTGAGTGGGCTTATTTGAAAAATCTTTGTTGATTAAGCTTAGTTAAGTCATTTAAAAGCTTTTGAAACTTGAATCAGCTCTTGGGGTGGCCTAGAACTCGAAAACGACTATTTTGTCGTTTTGTGAAGATAGCTTATTGCTTTTTCAGGCTTATTCCTTGTGCTTATTTCAAATTTCTTTTTACAGAACTCTTAAGTAACTCAAAAGAAGCTTGTGTGTCTAATTTGAGCTTATGGCATCATCTTATAGCTTACTGGGTTAAAAAGCCCATTAAGAATAAGCTGCTTTGAAATAAGCTAGCTTATACTCATTTTCAGCTTTTGGGCCTTCAGAGTTTTGTCTTTAAAATCAAATTTTGAGTCAGATAGGATTTTTTGGGCTTATTTGGACAACATTTTTCTTATTGGGCCTTAATAAGCCCATAAAGCTTTCTGTTTAGACTTTTGGCCCATTCTAGGCCCATTAGGGGTATTTAGGTAATTTCAACTTCATTTCTGTGTTTATTAGGTTAAAATAAACTAGTTTGCAAGTTTTTAGAATTTTTTATAAATTTTAGATTTTTAATATTATTTTATTATTAAAAATTAAAATTTAGAATTTTCAAGTTTTATATTTTTCTTAGGTTAAATACATTAAGTTAGGAATTTTACAATTTTTAGGATATTTTTATTGTCATTATATTAATTTTTATAAATATTTTAAATTTTAATAGTTTTAATTGTTTTTAAATAGTTTTTATTAATTTTAAAATTTTCAAAAATAGTTTTAAATTAAGTTAAGTCATTTTAAAGGTTTACAATTTTAAAAATCTCATTTTGGGCTTTTTGTTAATTAAATTGATTTTTTGGGCTTTAATTAGCATTAAAAAATTATTATTTAATTAAATAAAAGGTTTGAGTGATTTTTGATTTTTTGTAAACTCTAATTACATTATTTAGGATTTATTGCAATTTTCTAGAAATTTTTAGGGTAAATTTTTAATTTTGCTACTTTTTACGGTTTTACGTTTACGACTTTATAATCTTAGTTTAATTCGTCATCGTAACCGTCATTCTCTTCTAATCTCATTTCTATTTTCTTTTCTCATAATCATAATCACATCATTAATAATCTCTTAACACACACACCAAGCCTCCTTGAGAACGAACCCCACTCTGGGTCATAACTTGTGGTTTTCCTAAATCACTTGTTAATACTTGCCCTAATTACGTTCTTTTTCCTAAAAGACGTATTTCCACAGATATCAGGGTCTTATTATTGGTATTATGTTCGTGTTTGGATTTATATAACGGTTTTCATTAAACTCTATACAACGTTATAAAATGTATAGTATGATGTTTTTACGATATTGGTTCGTATAATGGTTTTGAAGGCAAAAGCAATCATTATGATTTACAACAGAGATTTGTACAAAATGATTTTCCGTAATAATTATATACCAAATATATTAATGGTTTTATTAAACTCTATGAATTCACTCGGCGTATTCGTTGGCCTTTTCTTTTAACATGTTTTACCTCAGGTACTTGAAGGTAATTCTCGGGAAGACGACAAGAATTCATGGCCCGCACTTAAATAACAATTTCCATTCAAATGTTTTGTAAAAATTGTATGAATTACTATGACTTGGGACCTATGTAATTTGATATTTATGAATGGAAAATGTTTTATTATTAAACGACGCGATTTTTAAGCGTTGTCTATGATTTGAGTAATGTGCTATCCAATAACACCAACGACTCTTCCGCTGAACAAAAGTATGAATATTTGGGGGTGTTACAGTTTGGTATCAGCGCTCTCGTTATAGGGAACAAAATATTTTTAAAACCAAGGTTTTGAATAAAACATTTCAAAATCTTTTAACTATAAACATTTTTTTCAAAATGTCTAAAAATCTTTTGACTATAATGGTGCCGAAGAATTTCCGAGTTACCAACAAGGCTAGACTGAGATGTGTTATTTTAATATATATATATATATATATATATATATATATATATATATATATATATATATATAAAACTTGTATTATATATATATATATATATATATATATATATATATATGATATATATATATATATATATGATATATATATAACTTGGTTGATACTCGTAGAAATGTTGATATTAGTTGATTGTGATATTAAAGAAGAATTGGCGAGATTAAATCTGATACCGATGTCATGACGATCTTTCCTTATAGAGTGGAGTTTGACAAAACGTTACCACCTGGAAAGGTGTCATCTGATTCGGTGTCACCCAATTCTTAAATTTGAAATCGAGAAGGTAAATGTTGCACTTGAGGCTGTCATTGGAACCATTACCCAAAAGCCTCATGCCACTAGTACCTTTCCGAGAAGTCTAATTGAATGTGTGAGTCATTTCATACTAGTGACTCATTTGATAACTATTGATGAAAGAGCTATAAGATTGGACATTAAGTGTTGATCATATTGAGCTCTTATTGCCCTAATAAGGTCTAAAGAATAAGGTTGAAAGTATTGGAAAATGAGGTAGGATGTTACATTTAGTATAAGTTGGTTGAAACTTGAATAAAGTAAAAATTTAACTCGTATGGAATATGAGATTGATAAGAGGAAGTCGTTAATTCCTCTGATTGAATCATAAGGTTTTAAATGATTGTCGGTTGGTGTTAAGGGTTGTTCCTAGGCCATTGTCCAATGACGAGGATGCCCAGTGAAGAAATAAATTGAAGAAATCTTCTTCTGAATTAGGACCGGTGGATCTTCCGGGACAAGTGGAACACCTAATGACTCTTGTAGATTAGTATTCATTGTGGTATCTTTTAAAAATTCCTAAACCATTGTCCAATGACGAGGATGCCCATGTGTTACGATACAATTTTGACTTGTTTGTAATTAATGAAAATACTACCTTTGATTGCTAAATTTTACATGTATCGATGTTATCTATCTTTTATTGCTTCATCCTAATGTTCGCATTAGTGATGCAACCATTGAACAAGTACTCATCTGATTTGAGTTATGTTTTGAATTATTCTTTTTGAGTGCCATCGAGATCATGAACCTCATGATTATTTGGCTAAAGCTCATTTCCTATCATATTGTAGTTAGTTCTTGGTGAACAACTTTTCATCACTCTTTTGCAGATCAGTCATTGTTTTTATAAGTTAAAACAGTATTCCTTGAGAAAAATTGGGTTTTCATCACCATATGGATTATTTAAAGTGAGACTTATAAATAAACGTTATCGAAATAAAGTTGTTTATGAAACGCTTTGGAAAACATAATTGTTTTCATAACAAAGAACATACCTGTAAATTCATATTGATTCTTATTCAGAAATTAAGCATGAAAATATTTTTATTTTAAACATGATGACAAAGTTTTGACGAACTGAGTATTGCATCGTTAATCCTAAAAGTGTATATAGTTGCGCGCCTACATATAATTTGCAAGGAACCATGCAAGGCTGATTATTAGTCACCATGAAATTATTAATAAACACTGAATTTTCTTTGAAGCTGTGAAAGATTAAATTTTATGAGATCTGCAAGAAGTGCAAAAATAGGGACATATTGTTAAAGACACCTACATATGTTCCCGTACCATTTATTCTTCTGAGTCGAATTTACTCATCTGTGGATATTGTCTTAATTGACAACTGATATCCCCTCCTTGTCCAATTCTCTCGTAGTGAGATTCTTTGAAAAAGTATTTGATTACCGAATGCTGATACCCGACTGGATGTATCGATGTTCCTATCATTTCTTTTGATTAGATTTCATTTGAATGACCTGGTTAACGATCTGAGGAGCTTTCAAATGCGTACTCAAATCTTGAAAACATGGGATAGACTCATATTCGTTAATGTTTTCGTCTTTATCTAATTTGAAATTCTCTCGCGTAGATCATGTGTTAACCTTACTCTTTTTATGGTTAGTTATGTCTCCAGATATCCTTGAATTTGTTAAGGATTATGAGTTATTATTAGTCTTTTGAGAAGTTCACATCTTATCAACGATAATGAAACTGGAAAGTTGGTAGTGCCAGTAGAATGGATTGATTGACTAGGACATAATGTCATTGTCTTAATTGATGGGAACTCGAGTAGAAATCCCCTAAAAGATAAGATGTTAATTATCAAAAGTGATCTAAATAATTCTTGATGGACGACCATATCCTGCAATTAGACTTGAAAATTATACCATGAGTACTTAAAGTAAATATATGAATAGATGTTCATGTTATTTGAATCTTTAGGAGGTATTTGCTGGCGAATTACCTAGACGTTCGCCATTAAGACAAGTTGAATTTGGTATTGATTATATTCCCAGTGCTGCACCTGTGGCATGTGCACTGTATATCAGCACCATCTGAATCAAAAGAATTACCGTGCAAGTGAGAGAGTTGTCGGAGAAAGATTTATTCTACCAAACTCGTCCTCATGAAGAGCTATGGTGTTATTATTCTTTATATTTGTTGATTACCGTGAACTAGGTAAATTGACGATCGAAAATCTATATCCATTACTCAAGATGGAAGATTTGTTCGATCATTTACAAGGTTCTAGCGTATATTCAAAAATTTGATCCACGGCATGGTTATCATCAACTTCGCATCCGCGAAAAAGATTATCTATTCCAATCACTACACCCAGAACTCGTAATGAACATTATGAGTTTCATGTTATGTCATTTGGATTGACCAATGCACATGTAGCATCCATAAATTTGGTGAATCGCATGTGTAGGCTATAATTTGATAAATTCATGCTGGTGATCACTAAGGACCATTTGTTTGTTTATAAGAATAAGAAGGAGTTAATAATTATTTATAAACTGCCCGGAGTTGTCCGAGCAATGAAAACCTCTACCTTGAATATTTAACATGTGATTTAAGGCTTATTCTTTTACATTAAATGAGCGTGTAATTAATGGTAATGAAATCTATATTGACTCTTCGAAGATTAGAGCCATTTAAGACTTTGGGTTATACTAAAAAGAAAGTGCACAAATGTTTTGACAAATATTTATCAAAGGATTTTTAAGGAATCATTCCCTTAAACCTAAATCACTTAACTAAACTCCTTTAGGGGTAAATGTTCGTGTATACCTCAAGACAACCTAAGAGGGATTGAGGAAACCATTTAAACCATGACTTGGAATTTGAAACGACAATTTTTTATTTTCAACTAAGAAAATTTTGACCAAAGTATAAACAAAGAATTTTTCGAACATTGACGGAACTTATTAATTATTTTCGATAAATCAACAAAAATCGTGTTAACTAAATTCAAATTCATTTTGAACATTTTTTTAATAATTCGACGAACTGAGAAATTTAAAAATTTTTACGTTTACGTTTCATAAAATTTAATATTTATTCTTTAATTACTTGTAATATTTATCGACGCTTTAAACGTCGGATTAAGAAAAACGGATAAAAATGATAGTTGAGACGAAACTAAAACTTAGAAAATATGATGAAAGAATTTCTGAATGAATTGTGGTCATGATAATTATTTCATCAGGAAAGGTGAATGTAGATACTGACACATTATGTAGAAAAGATAAAGAATCAATTAGGATGTGTTCCTTAATAATGACTCTACAAAATAAATTGCCAAGAAATTTAAAATATAGCTGATGCTGGTAAAAAGGATAATACAGATAATAAAAGGGGTTCGCGGCTAATGTGAACCATTAGAATCGAGAAGCCGATGGCGTTAAATGTTTTAAAGGCCACTTGTGGTTGCCTAAATATGGAGATTTTGAGATTTAGTCATGTTGGAATCTCATATGATTAAGTATTCTATTCATGCCATTTCTGATTTAATGTATCTTTATCTGAAGAAGTTGTACTGATGGCAAATTATGAAGGCGGACATCGCCTCATACATTAGTAAACATCTAACTATTACAAAGGTCATTATCTGAATTTGATTCGATTTGGGTCATCGTCTACAGACTAGCCAAATCTGCTAATAGCATTCCTGTTAATGATATATTCTCGATGAAGAAATTGACTCTTTTGTATTTAAAGGAGTTATGTAAGCATGGTGTGCCTGTATCGATCATCTCTATCAAGATCCTCGCTTCGCATCGAATTTCTAGAGATTTGCTTAGAAGTCATTGGGAACGCACCTTGATGAGAGTACTGTTTACCACCCCAATCGAAAGGACGAGGTAAAGTAACGATACAAAACACTAGAAGTGTTGTTTTATGCTTTAATAATTGACCTTTGGTAATAAACCGTATAATAGTTTTCCTTTGGAGAGATTATCATCGATAATTATCGTATTAGGATCAAGATCGAATCTTGTGAGAATCTAAATATAAGAGCATCTATAGGCAGGAGTTGGGATGAAGATACCCGACATACACCCATTGTGAGTTGGACATGTATTTTAGGTTTAAGGTTGCCTATGATGACAATCCTAACCTTACAAAATACCCGACCCGCGAGACCTGAAATGATTGTTGAAATTAGGATCGGATTATTAACTGCCAGTAGTGGGCAGGAGGTTATGTGAATATGAAATGTAGATCTTGAAGTGCAGGATGGGTAGCGAAGTTATGCCAAAAAATTTCACCATGGAAAAAGTGAATTGATGATTTGAAAGATCATGGGAATTAAGTCCCCGTTGTATGGGACCATTGAGATAATGTAAAAAGTTGGTTTGAAAGGCATATAAGCTGGATCTACCCTAGGACTTCAAGGGCTGCGTGAATTATGTTTCATATATCGAACTTGATAAAATGTCTATCAAGTGAAAATCTGATTACTTCTTGATGAAGTTTGGATCGACGAAAAGTTGCCTTCATCAAAAACCCGTGAACATCATGGATAGAGAAAGTAAGTCAACTTAAGCCTGATCGTATTCCCATAGTTATGTTTGATGAAACTCACGTATTGTAATGGATTACACTTGAGAAAAAGGACCGAATGTGGAGGAAATACCTACTGGCTTTAACTCTATAAGAAGCGAGTAGTAAGATAAATCGATCTTTGAGGACAAAGATCCTATTTAGGGGTAAATGATGTGACAATCCGTCAATTAATGATCGATATTTTATTCTCAAGTGTTAATTAAAAACATTATTTTCATGTTATAATATGAACTCACTCATTTTTGGGAAGAAATTTGGGTTTACGTCTTGAAGTAGCATCGACTACGTCTAAACCGGAGACTCTACATTACGTGCTTATGTTTAGATACACCGTTTTTGGTGACAGTCCGTGATGAGACTGCTTTTATACATAGTCTCATCGTCCAAAAAGGGCTTAAATGCATTAAATATCATGAAAATACCCAAATATATGCTTGTGTTTGTTACTTGTGTATTTTAGGTACGGATATTGAGAAAATGACAAAAGATCACAAGAATCATGCAAAAACGAACACGGGAAACGAAGCCGTACATTGAACCAAGCCCTAATGAAGAATTTTCCAAAAAAAAACCCTTGAAGATTTGAAGATTTATGAAGAAGGGTCCTCCAATATGGAAGAATTGACACTTTATACCCTTGTATCTTCATAATTACAAGATTGGTCCCTAAAGTTTGTCAAAATTGCAAAAAGGGCCCTCCACTTTGAAGAATTGGCAATTTTAGTCCCTCAACAAAACTAAAATGTCAATATTTATCCTCCTCAAAGTCAAACATACCAAGAAGGACTCCAAGTTACAAGAATTACAAGTTTGGTCCTTTGAAAATATCAAAATTACCAAAAGGACCCTTGACTTTGAAGATTTGGCAAAAATGGTCCCTCATTAATAATGATTTGGCATTTTCAGTCCTCCAAAATGTCAATCATACAAGTCAATACCATTATCCTTGAAGAAAATACCAAATCAGTCCTTCAAGAATCAAGAATTGGCAAGAAATACCCCTGAATTTACTTTACAAAACTTTTTGGGGAAAAAGTGTAAAAATGAAAAGTTTGATAACAAAGGAAAACGGATTGTGTGTGGTTATTTACAAAGTGGAAGACAAAGGAAAGAAGAGGGTTAAATGTGGCAGACAGCAAAGTTAACTAGACCAGTGAGGGCTTGACACGTGCCCTACTATCACCCCACAACCAATCAAAACCCACCATTGCTCCACCTCACCTTTCCACTTCATCAGATTAATATTAATTAATCTTGGCGCCATTAACACCTTTTTAAACTTAATCCAAACCAAAAACGGATTAAACATGGCACTATTCACCTCAAGAACACAATTAGGTTTTCTTAATTGTGTTGTAATTAAGCCATGAAAACCTCCAGATTAGTGATTAACCATCCCTTAATCACATCCCAACCTCAAATATACTTGCAACCTCACTCGTTTGTCCCACACATGATTCCCCTGCTAAACCTTTGAGCTAACTGCCAAATTTTGGACAGTCATCCAACGTCCCACAACAAAGCTTGAAAGTTAAGCTTATTTGAAGCCCTTTGATCAACTTTTCACATGCCAGCTACCACAACACAACAAAGATCAGTCACATGAAGCCAAGAAGTTCAAAAAGCTCCAAGGGCAATTTTGGGAGATCACAGCCATTAGGGTTTACATTTTTTTAGCTCTTAACTAGTTCATGTATGCCTATATAAAGGCCTTAGGTCATTACATTTCAGTTTGCTTTTGAATTTTCAGTTGTTCACAAATCTGTAAATCTCATATCATATCAATGAAATGTGTTTAGATTTGTTGAAGAAAGCTCAAGTGCCACTCTTATAATCTGTTTGTTATTGTTCTTTGTTCATTGTTCTTGAATCTCAAACCTGTTTTCAAAAGGAGTGTGCAAAAGTTTGCACATTTTCCACTTTTCTTGATATTTTGCTAAGTTCTTGGTTCATCTTGGAATTCTTGGGCTATATAGCTAATCATAGCATCCTGATATTAAGTTATCAAGGTGTGGTGAAGACTATAACTTGGGGATAATCAAGTGTGGAGTACAAGAGTTGCATCAATAAAGAATTTTCCATTTTTCTGATTTTACTATCTTTCTTCTAACTTTGTTGAATCTTAGCAGGCTTTGTTGTGGAAGCTTGTACTTGTTCTTGCTAGTACATAAGCTCAAAATTCGTGGGTGTTGATGTACATCCATGAGGTACACACCCTTAATCTCAAAATCTGATAAAATATTGGATATTTGTGATATTTGAGTGTGACTTGTGTTCTTGTGAATTTTGTGGCTTAATCTTGTTCTAATCTGTTTATCTCATCTGTCATTGTGTTGATTTGGGCTTGGGTAACCTTGGAATGCTGTTTTGATTTGAAAATATTAATTTGAAAAGTTAACAGGTGTTTGGGATTACCTGTCTTGAATCATAACTTGTTATTGTGTGGTTGGAAGTTTGTGTATTTGCTTTGTTAACAGGTGTTTTGGGTTTGAAATCTCAAATCATACATTGTGCTATATCTTGTTGATTTTAACTGTTTTTGACCTAAGATTTTGGTAAAATCTAGATTTTATGCATGCTTAGGGTTAAAAGTTCTTTAAACATCATTTATATAACATATGTGATAGATTTTAGTGATTGAATCTGGCTTGTTGGTCAATTGCATCAGCAAAGTGAAAAACCTGCATGTTTAGTGTTCATCAGTAACTTTAAGTGCTTGAATCTTGCTTAATACTTTGAGTCAGTGCATGAAACCTGTTTAGACTTGCTTATTTAAGTTTAATATTGCTTGTGTATGCATTTGGTTAAGTTTTGCTGGCTGAATTGTGCTATAAGTGCTTATTGAACCTCAGCTGCTTATGTGTTCATGTCTGTGAGTGATCTGGTGATTGATTGATTAAACTGTACTAATTGGCTGTTGTTGATTATGATTTATTTGTTGTATTTGACTCCTTATGATCCACTGATCATTTGGGTGCCTTTGTGAAACTTGAATCTCCAAAAAAGTCACTAAAGACAAAAAAGACAACAAGTAAAGCAGTGGAAAAAGTTTCCACTGCTCAACACCCAAAACTAGCCCCTGCTAGTGCAATTTTTCATTCAGCTTATCATTAAGCCATTTTGGCTTATCCAGACCTGCAACAAATTATTTTTTGTGATAAATCTTCATTATTTGACCCATTTGATTGAACTGGAGCTTATTAGACTTTGACTTTGACTTTTTGCTAGAAAACCAACTTATTTGACTTTTTCATAAGTGCTTATTTGCTTATTTCAGCTTATTGAGTCAACTTATTTGAAAAATTTTTGTTGATTAAGCTTAGTTAAGTCATTTAAAAGCTTTTGCAATTTGAATCAGCTCTTGGGATAGCCTAGAACTCAAAAACGACTATTTTGTCGTTTTCTGTAGATTGCTTTTTGCATTTTCAGGCTTATTCCTTTGGCTTATTTCAAATTTCTTCTTACAGAAGTCTTAAGCAACTCAAAAGAAGCTTGTGTGTCTAAATTGAGCTTATGGAATCAGCTTATAGCTTAATGGGCCAAAAAGCCCATTAAGAATAAGCTGATTTGTATAAGTCAGCTTATTTCACATTTTCAACTTTTGGGCCTTTGAAAAGTTGAGTTTAAAATCAAATTTTGAGTCAGATAGGAGCTTTTGGGCTTAATTGGACAACAATTTTCTTATTGGGCTTATTTTGTCCCATTAAGGTGACTGTTTGGACTTTTGGCCCATTTGGAGGCCCATTAGGGGTATTTTCGTAATTTCACCTTCATTTTCTGTTTATTTAGGTTAAATTAATCTAGTTTGCAAGTTTTTATAATTTTTTTTATAAATTTTGGATTTTTAATATTATTTTATTATTATTTTATTATTAAAAATTAAAATTTAGATCTTTCAAGTTTTTATATTTTTATTAGGTTCAACACATTAAGTTAGAAATTTTACAACTTTTAGAATATTTTTATTGTCCTTAGATTAATTTTTATAATTTTTTTAAGTTTTAATAGTTTTTAATTGTTTTTAAATAGTTTTCATTAATTTTAAAATTTTCAAAAATAGTTTTAAATTAAGTTAGGGTATTTTAGAGGTTTACAAAGTGATAAAACTCATTTTGGGCATTTTGTTAATTAAATTGGTTTTTAGGGCTTTAATTAGCATTAAAAAATCATTATTTAATTAAATAAAAGGTTTGGGTGATTTTTGATTTTTTGTAAACTCTAATTACATTATTTAGGATTTATTTCATTTTTTAGGAATTTTTAGAATAAATTTTTAATTTTGGTGCTTTTACGGTTTTACGTGTACGACCTTTTCGTCTTAGTTTAAATCGTCATCGTAACCGTCATTCTCTTCTTATCCCCTTTTTATTTTCTTTCTCATAATCAATATAATCACATAATTAATCATTTCATTACACACACACCAAGCCTCCTTGAGAACGATCCCCACTTTGGGTCATAACTTGTGGTTTTCCTAAGTCACTTGTTAACGCTTGCCCTATTTACCTCCTTTTCCTAAAGGTGTGTAAAAACACAACTATCATTTTGGTGTCGCTGCCAGGGAGGCGTGTTGTGTTTTGATTTGGAAATTGTTGTTTTTATATATAGCCGTAATATCTATTTGTATTAGTATCAATCTACTAATACGTATTATCGGTTTTTCGTTTTTTGTGTGAATATTATTAATATATTGTATACGTAGAACAATAAATTCACAAGTACTCCAAAAGTGAGAAATCACAACCTTGACTTGGGAGGTCATTATCCAATCATTGTATTCGAATCTCAAACCAAAGAAAAAGGCAAAAATAGATAAATACTTTCGTGAAGCTCAATTTTGAAAAATACAAACTATAAGGTGGGTATAAGGCGGATATTATAAAATATATCCTAAGGAAAAAGGCTCTTAAGTGCTTCGCGCCACCTCGTTTCCCCGCTTGCTTGTGAGTATTTGATCTTGAGAGCTAATCGAGGGTTTTTCCGCACAAAGTATTATTAAGTATCATATATACTTTCTTGGTTTTATTTTATTAAACCCTCTTGAACGTTTTGGTGTTCCACCAATGTTCTAAAGTCATCGAAGGCGTTCACTTCACGTGATCGTTTTCATTCCTTGAGGCTTCTTTAATCAAGAGATTTGATTAAGGAGGAGATTTGTAGATTTTGGTCTACCTAATACAATCACAAAAATCCAAAAAAAAAGTAAAAACAATCAAAAACCACAAAAAAATTGGAAAAATACAAAACCCCAAAAAGAATCTTCTTTGCTCACCCCCACGTTGTACGTGACGTTTATGCTTACTCGTAATCAAGCAAGACGTGCACGTAAACGAAAAAACCAAAAGGAGTCAACACCTACTACTAATCTTTCTAGTGAGGAGTCTCCTATTGATGAACCCATTGTAAGAGAAGAACCAACCATGGCGAATCGAACTATGATGAAGTTACTTCAAGCACCCACCGAGGGTTATGGAGAGGCTATTGTGATTCCCGCTATCCTTGCAGAGAATTTTGAAGTGAAAACAGGTTTGTTGTCGATGATCCAAAACAACAAATTCCATGGTGATGAGAAGGACAATCCACACAACCATATTCGCCAATTCAATCGTCTTACCGCCACTTGCAAGTTTAAGGATGTTGCTAATGACTCGATTAAGATGATGCTTTTTCCGTATTCCTTAGCGGGGCCCGCTAAAATTTGGTTAGAGAAAGAGCCACCTAATTCTATATTGACGTGGAAGGATCTCGTGTCTAAGTTTGTGAACCAATTTTTTCCGCCCTCTAAGACTACGCATTTGAAAAACGAGATTTCAAAAATTTCACAAGAGTTTAATGAAAGTTATTCAACGGCTTGGAATAGGTTTAAGGAAATGTTACATGAGTGTCCTCATCACGGTTTTTCCGATTTGCATCAAATTGACACGTTTTACAATGGACTTAATGATCATGAAAGGGATTATCTTAATGCCGCCGCGGGTGGTAATTTTCTGTGCAAAACGGTTGAGGAAGCTTTGGTGATAATTGAGAATAGATCTAAGGTGTATAGTCCTCGTAGCATGTCTAATGTTCGTAAGGCTTCGTCTTCGGCTTCACCTTCTTTGTCTACTACCATCGATGCTTGACAAATTGAGGCGAACTTGGAAAACAAAATCTTTGATAAGCTTAAAGGTCTTTTGATTGAGTTCAAAGTTGGAGAACCAAGTGCTCCCGCTACGGCTAAAGCGGTTGAGGTTTCATGCATGTATTTGGTGGAGGTCATGATTTCTCCGAGTGCATTACCAACGGTGGTAACACTTCGAGTGCCTACGCGGCCACGGGAACTTACAACCACAACGGTCAAGTTACCCGCGCTAATCAATTGACTCCACCGGGTTTTGGTTCAAATCAAAATGCTAAAACAACTATCGCAACAATCAAGTTGGTTTCAAAAACAATTACAACAAGGGAAACTATGGTAATCAAGGGGCTAATAATCAAGTTTCAAACAAAAATCAAAATGATTTTCAAAACAACAATAAAAGTTTGCAAACTTTGAAAGGTCTTCCAAATGAATTTGTTGAATACGCTAATGGGAACGATGCTAGGTTTGACAACATTCAAAGAGAAATCATTAGCCTAAGATCCGAGTTTAAGAACGACTTGAAGAAAGAGTTGAAAAATGAGTTAGAAAATGAGCTTAAATTCCATACCAACAAGATGGAAGGAAATGTAACTAGGTTACAACAAAACCAACAAAAAATGGAACAAGGGCAACATGAAATTAAGCAAGAGATGATTAAAGCTGGGAAGAGGCAATCCATGTTTGAGGATAAAATTTCATCTATGTTTGAGGAAATTATGTGCAAACCGTCTTCGAGTAGTCTTCCTAGCAACACCGTATCAAACCCTAAGGGTGAGATGAAAGTGATTACCACACGTAGTGGTAAGACACTTAAGGAACCGACTCCTCAACCAATTGCTCCTACGGAGGATGCAATTGAGGAAGAACCCGAGGAGGTGGTCCAAAAGGAGCATGTCCAAATCCCACGAAGTACCACTCATGCCACACCTACGGTTGACCCATTACCAACATTGGAACCCGAGAGTCGAAAGGCTATGCCTATGCCTTAACCCACACCACCTTTGCCCTATCCATCGAGAATTAGAAAGGAGAAACGTTAAGAGCGCGACAATTACCAATTTGAGCTTTTTATGAAAATGTTTCATGATTTGCACTTTAATGTGAGTTTCGCCGATGATTTGGTCATGATGCCTCGATTTGCCGCTAACTTTAAGAGTATGTTGAAAAACAAGGAGAAACTGCACCAGTTGTCTAGTTGTTCATCGGTTTATCTTAATCGCATACCTCAAAAAGTCGGTGATCCCGGTAAATTTTTGATCCCTTGTGCAATCCAAGATATGGAAGAATGCTTTGCCTTGGCCGATCTTGGTGTTAGCATTAACTTGATGCCACTTGCAATCTTCAAGTCGCTCAACCTTTCTAATCTTACTCCTTCACTAATGTCTATCGAGATGGCCGACCATTCCACGATTCCCGCATGTGGATTGGCGGAAGACGTTTTTGTGAAAGTGGGAAAGTTCTACTATCCTATAGACTTTATCGTTGTCGATATTCCCACAGATCCTCAAGTTCCTCTCATTTTAGGTCGTTCGTTTTTAGATACGTCTATGGCTTTGATCGATGTTCATGCTAAAAAGATCACCTTACGTTTCAACGACGAGGAACTTGTTATAAACGCAACTCAAAACTCTCAAATTTCTCATGTTTATTCCGTTGCAACCATAAACATCGTTGATATGATTGACGTGGTTTTCGAGGAATTTTCATAAGAAGTTCTAGGTTTTGGTGATGATGAAAATAGTGGCAATCCCATTATGTTTGATCCCATTCTCGATAACTCGACACCAACCTTCACTCCATTTGATGGTGGTGGTTTTACGTGGGAATAATTCGATGTTCCACGTACTTGTAACGAAGACCTCGACAACGATGAGGACTTCTCGATTATCAAGGGTTTTCTTAACGATTTCCCATTTCCTCTACCCGAGGAGGTTATGAGTATCGAGCCCAAATCTTCAATTGAGGAACCACCTATCCTCGAGTTGAAAGATTTACCTCCTCATCTCTAATATGTCTATTTGGAGGAGGGCGACAAGTTTCCGGTTATTATTGCAAAGGAACTTTCGGATGATGAAAAAACCGCACTTGTCGATGTTCTAAAGGATCACAAAGGGGCAATTGCGTGGAAGTTATCCGACATTAAGGGGATCGATCCTAAATTTTGTACCCACAAAATCTTAATGGAGGAGGATTACAAGCCCGCAATCCAATGTCAAAGGAGTGTGAACCCCAAAATACACGACGTCATTAAAAAGGAAGTCCTTAAACTCCTTGACGCGGGAATGATTTACCCTATTTCCGATAGCCCTTGGGTAAGTCCTATTCATTGTGTCCCTAAAAAGGGAGGGATGACCGTTGTGCGAAACGATGCCAACGAGTTAATTCCCACTAGACTCGTAACCGGATGGAGAGTGTGCATTGACTATCGAAAGTTGAATGAAGCCACTCGTAAAGACCATATTCCCTTGCCCTTCATGGACCAAATGTTGGAGCGACTTGCGGGAAACGATTTCTATTGCTTTTTAGATGGTTTTTCCGGTTACTTCCAAATCCCCATCAATCCTCGTGATCAAGAAAAAACTACGTTTACGGGTCCATATGGAACGTTTGCCTATCGTAGAATGCCATTCGGACTTTGTAATGCACCAGGAACCTTTCAAAGGTGCATGATGGCTATTTTTCATGATATGATCGAGAAGACGATGGAAGTCTTCATGGATGACTTTTCCGTGTTTGGTAATTCGTTCACTTCGTGTTTGTCAAATCTTGAGAGAATGTTGAACCGTTGTGAGGAAACCAACCTTGTGCTTAATTGGGAAAAATGTCATTTTATGGTTAAGAGTGGAATCGTTTTAGGGCACAAGGTCTCGAAAGAGGGGATTGAGGTAGATCAAGCTAAGGTAGACGTCATCGCCAAATTACCTCATCCCAAAACCGTTAAGGGAGTTAGGAGTTTCCTAGGCCATGCGGGCTTTTATCGTTGATTCATCAAGGATTTTTCAAAGATCTCTCGACCTATTACACATCTTCTTGAAAAACAGGCACGTTTTGTCTTTGACAAAGATTGTGTACGAGCCTTTGAAATCCTTAAGAGGAAACTTACCGAAGCTCCCATTCTTGTTGCTCCCAACAAGAACCTCCCCTTTGAGCTCATGTGTGATGCTAGTGACTACGCTATTGGGGCCGTATTGGGGCAACGTCATGAAAAGCACTTCTTGCCTATTCACTATGCTAGCAAGACAATGACCGAGGCTCAACTAAATTACACTATAACGGAGAAGGAGTTCCTTGCCGTGGTGTATGCATTTTAGAAATTTCGACCTTATCTAGTCTTGACGAAATGCATTGTGTATACGGATCATTCGGCTATCAAGTATCTTATGGCTAAACAAGATGCTAAGCCAAGATTACTTTGTTGGATTCTCCTCCTTCAAGAATTTGATCACAAAATTGTTGACAAAAAAGGAGCCGAGAATCTAGCAGCCGAGCATCTTTCTCGTTTGGAAGATCCTCACCAAAGTGTTTACGAGCCCAAGGAAATCACCGAAACATTTCCGCTCGAGACACTTGGTGTAGTGAATTCTAAGCTTGATTCTTCCACCCCATGGTTTTCGGACTTTGCAAATTACCATGCGGGCAACTTCATCATCAAGGGTATGACGACTCAAGAAAAACGAAAATTCTTTCGTGACGTCAAGTTCTACTTTTGGAACGACCCTTACTTGTTTCGAACTTGTGCGGATCAAATTATTCGACGTTGTGTCTTTGGTACCGAAGCTTCTAACATCCTTAGAGCTTGTCATGAGGGACCCACGGGTGGTCACCATGGTGCTAATCTCACGGCTAAGAAGGTCTTTGATGCCGGTTTCTTTTGGCCTACTATTTACCGAGATGCACATGAGCATGTGAAGTCATGTGACTCATGCCAACGACAAGGAAAAGCCTCACAAAAAAGATGAAATGCCACAAAACATCATTCAAGTGTGTGAGATCTTTGACGTTTGGGGCATCGACTTTATGGGGCCGTTCCCATGATCTCGTGGTAATAAGTACATCCTTGTTGCGGTTGACTACCTATCTAAGTGGGTGGAAGCTAAGGCTTTGCCCACCAATGATGCTCGTGTGGTAGTCAAGTTTTTAAAAAGCTTATTTTCTCGGTTTGGAACCCCTCGTGCGATCATAAGCGATCGTGGAACCCATTTTTGTAACGACCAATTCGAAAGGGTCCTAAGGAAATATGGGGTTACACATAGGCTTTCTACGACTTATCACCCACAAACGAGTGGTCAAGTCGAGGTTTCAAACCGAGCTTTGAAGAGGATCTTGGAGAGATCCGTTGGGGAAAACCGACAATCTTGGTCGGATAAGTTGGATGATGCTTTATGGGCCTTTAGGACCGCTCATAAGACGCCCATTGGGTGCACTCCCTATAAGCTTGTGTATGGAAAAAATTTTCATTTCCCAATTGAATTGGAACACAAGGCTTATTGGGCCCTAAAGCATTGTAATGATGACATGGAGACCGCGGGAAAACACCGGAAAATACAATTAAATGAATTGGATGAATTAAGGGATATTGCTAATGAAAATTCATTGATTTATAAAGAAAAGACTTAAAAGTTGCATGATTCTAAAATTAAAAACCGGGTTTTTAACATTGGGGATCAAGTTTTGCTTTTTAATTCTCGTTTGAAAATTTTTTCCGGTAAGTTGAAATCCCGTTGGTCCGGTCCATTCACCGTGACTCAAGTTTTTCCTTATGGGACCATCGAGCTAGCTCAAAATGATGGCCCCAATTTCAAGGTGAATGGACATAGGTTGAAGCACTACTTTGGCGGGGAAGTTCCATCCTTGAACTACCTCGACCAAATCACCTTCCCTAATGATAATTAGTATTGAGGGGATCGAGTCGAGCTCATGAATCAGTAATCAAAAACGAGGTGCCTCGTGGGGGAGTCCCATGCTTATCCTATGTACATATTATCGCTTTCTAATGTAGTAACGTGTGGGGATTTTTGCCCTTCCAACCTTTGTTCCGTGGTTGTTTGTGAATTGTGGATTTTAGATGATCATGATCTTTACGATTGGAGCCTCTCGTGTTGGTTTTATGGGAGCACTCGATCGTTTGCTTTGAAGACTTTCTTAATATCCATGATATCCTTTGATGTTCTAACCATAGGTTTATAGCACACTTCATAAACGGCTTTAAATTTAACGGTTACACCCTTTCCATGCTAGATTAGGCATTCGAACAATGTCTCTAGTATGGGGGTGTTTGCACCCCTAGACTCGAAACATTGAGGACAATGTTTAACTTTAGTATGGGGGGTGAATAGATACTTGCCTTGCCAAACCTTCACGCTTTCCAAAGTTTATCTTTTTGTTTATCGTTTTGTTGCAAAATAAGGCTAAAAATGGCCAAATTTTAAAAAATTTCTCATGTTTTATAAGTGTTTGAAGACACGAATGTAGGTTTTCTGATGGCGAGAATAAGAGTAATTTTTGACTCGACCGTGCATGTTGAGCACTTAGCTTCGAATCCTTAACTACACATTAGGCTAAGTCTCTTAAATGAGGACGAGAAATGATAGGGTTAATTATAAGCTACTATGCTAAACATAGAGTACTCGTATTCTTTCAAAAACTCATGTGTTCTCGTTGTTTGCTTATTCTCCCTTCGCTTGTAAATATTTTTTGCTTAATAAATATTGACTTAGTGGTTTAGTCTTGATTTTTGGGTTTCTAGTCTTTCCTAGTAGCTTCCGTGTAATTAAATTGGGAAGACATTAAGGTATCGCCAGCGTCACGGTTTTGAAGTATTGGCACCCGAATAATCAAAAGCTTCACCCAATAATAAGATTTCAAGTGCTCACCTAAATCAAGCAAACAATTTGAAGCCCAACAAGGCCGAAAAATCTATGCAAAATTGAAAGTGAATCAAGCATTAATCTTTGAAGCTTTAAAGATCAAAAATTCACCTTAGCGTGAGGATATACGTCTTTGGCCAATAAAACTACCGATGAGGTGGATAATAAAAGGCTAGGCAAGACCAAAGTCGTAATAAAAGCTTCATGGAGAAGTTGAATAAAAGATGGAGGTAAACCAAAGATAAAAAGGCCCTTCCATTAGGGGGCGTATAAAAGTCTTGATAATAAGTCTCATGTTCAAAACCGTTATAAAACCGTGTTTATCGATCTTTCTTGTTGACTTAATTTTTTGACATCGTTGTCTATTAGGAGGGGTTATTGATTTGATGGTCTTGGATACACCGTTAGGACTCTATTTTTAGACCTAAATCTCTATTATCGCATAAGTCAAACAATGTATCCTCGTGAAACATTCAAGACAAAATATAAGAGATACAACTTAGGAAATTGGGAGGATAAGTATGTGATTAGGGCATATGAGTAGTGTTAGCATTACTAACTTATAATGACAATGATCTCGTTGCACGCTTGGCATGGAATTAGGGTGAAAATCGAGGACGATGAAATTATTTCTAACGAAGCATTCACGTGTTCCTATTCTATGAACCTAAACGTCCCATTTTGCGATGAAAATCATACATTATGTCTAAAACGCAAGTAGTAGTAATAGTAGTAGTGTATCTAGTTTATCATTCAAAAAAGTGAATAAAATGAATTTGGAGATGCTACAATACTTTATTCTAGCATTGCGTGAGGGCACGACAATGGTTTAGTATGGGGGAGTGATGAGACTGCTTTTATACATAGTCTCATCGTCTAAAAAGGGCTTTAAATGCATAAAATATAATGAAAATGGCCAAATATATGCTTGTGTTTGTTGCTTGTGTATTTTAGGTACGGATATTGAGAAAATGACAAAAGATCACAAGAATCATACAAAAACGAACACGGGAAGATTTGAAGATTTATGAAGAAGGGTCCTCCAATATGGAAGAATTGACACTTTATACCCTTGTATCTTCATAATTACAAGATTGGTCCCTAAAGTTTGTCAAAATTGCAAAAAGGGCCCTCTACTTTGAAGAATTGGCAATTTTAGTCCCTCAACAAAACTAAAATGTCAATATTTATCCTCCTCAAAGTCAAACATACTAATAAGGACTCCAAGTTACAAGAATTACAAGTTTGGTCCTTTGAAAATACCAAAATTACCAAAAGGACCCTTGACTTTGAAGATTTGGCAATAATGGTCCCTCATTAATCATGATTTGGCATTTTCAGTCCTCCAAAATGTCAATCATACAAGTCAAGACCATTATCCTTGAAGAAAATACCAAATCAGTCCTTCAAGAATCAAGAATTGGCAAGAAATACCCCTGAATTTACTTTACAAAACTTTTTGGGGCAAAAGTGTGAAAATGAAAAGTTTGATAACAAAGGAAAACGGATTGTGTGTGGTTATTTACAAAGTGGAAGACAAAGGAAATAAGAGGGGTTAAATGTGGCAGACAGCAAAGTTACCTAGACCAGTGAGGGCTTGACACGTGCCCCACTATCACCCCACAACCAATCAAAACCCACCATTGCTCCACCTCACCTTTCCCCTTCATCAGATTAATATTAATTAATCTTGGCGCCATTAACACCTTTTTAAACTTAACCCAAACCAAAAACGGATTAAACATGGCACTATTCATCTCAAGAACACAATTAGGTTTTCTTAATTGTGTTGTAATTAAGCCATGAAAACCTCTAGATTAGTGATTAACCATCCCTTAATCACATCCCAACCTCAAATATACTTGCCACCTCACTCCTTTGTCCCACACATGATTCCCCTGCTAAACCTTTGAGCTAACTGCTAAATTTTGGACAGTCGTCCAAAGTCCCACAACAAAGCTTGAAAGTTAAGCTTATTTGAAGCCCTTTGATCAACTTTTCACATGCCAGCTACCACAACACAACAAAGATTAGTCACATGAAGCCAAGAAGTTCAAAAAGCTCCAAGGGCAATTTTGGGAGATCACAACCATTAGGGTTTACGTTTTTAGCTCTTAACTAGTTCATGTATGCCTATATAAAGGCCTTAGGTCATTACATTTCAGTTTGCTCTTGAATTTTCAGTTGTTCACAAATCTGTAAATCTCATATTCATATCAATGAAATGTGTTTGAATTTGTTGAAGAAAGCTCAAGTGCCACTCTTATAACCTGTTTGTTATTGTTCTTTGTTCATTGTTCTTGAATCTCAAACCTGTTTTCAAAAGGAGTGTGCAAAAGTTTGCACATTTTCCACTTTTCTTGATATTTTGCTAAGTTCTTGGTTCATCTTGGAATTCTTGGGCTTTAAAGCTGATCATAGCATCCTGATATTGAGTTATCAAGGTGTGGTGAAGCCTATAACTTGGGGATAATCAAGTGTGGAGTACAAGAGTTGCATCAATCAAGAATTTTCCATTTTTCTGATTTTACTATCTTGCTTCTAACTTTGTGAATCTTAGCAGGCTTTGTTGTGGAAGCTTGTACTTGTTCTTGCTAGTACATAAGCTCAAAATTTGTGGGTGTGGATGTAAATCCATGAGGTACACACCCTTAATCTCAAAATATGATAAAATATTGGATATTTGTGATATTTGAGTGTGACTTGTGTTCTTGTGAATTTTGTGGCTTACTCTTGTTCTAATCTGTTTATCTCATCTGTCATTGTGTTGATTTGGGCTTGGGTAACCTTGGAATGCTGTTTTGATTTGAAAATCTTGATTTGAAAAGTTAAAAGGGTGTTTGGGATTACGTGTCTTGAATCATAACTTGTTATTGTGTGGTTGGAAGTTTGTGTATTTTCTTTGTATCTGATATATGCTTGGTTGAGTGCATATTGCTGCAAGTTTTTGGGTTTGAAATCTCAAATCATACATTGTGCTATATCTTGTTGATTTTAACTGTTTTTTACCTAAGATTTTGGTAAAATCTAGAGTTTATGCATGCTTAGGGTTAAAAGTTGTTTAAACATCATTTATATAAAATATGTGATAGATCTGAGTGATTGAATCTGGCTTGTTGGTCAATTGCATCAGCAAAGTGAAAAAACTGCATGTTTAGTGTTCATCAATAACTTTAAGTGCTTGAATCTTGCTTAATACTTTGAATCAGTGCATGAAACCTGTTTAGACTTGCTTATTTAAGTTTAATATTTCTTGTGTACGCATTTGGTTAAGTTTGGCTGGCTGAATTGTGCTATAAGTGCTTATTGAACCTCAGCTGCTTATGTGTTCATGTCTGTGAGTGATCTGGTGATTGATTGATTAAACTGTACTAACTGGCTGTTGTTGATTGTGATTTATTTGTTGTATTTGACTCTTTATGATCCACAGATCATTTGGGTGCCTTTGTGAAACTTGAATCTCCAAAAAAGTCACTAATGATAAAAAAAGTCAACAAGTCAAGCAGTGGAAAAAGTTTCCACTGCTCAACACCCAAAACTAGCCCCTGCTAGTGCAATTTTTCATTCAGCTTATCATTAAGCCATTTTGGCTTATCCAGACCTACAACAACTTATTTTTTGTGATAGATCTTCATTATTTGACCCATTTGATTGAACTGGATCTTATTAGACTTTGACTTTGACTTTTTGCTAGAAAACCAACTTATTTGACTTTTTTATAAGTGCTTATTTGCTTATTTCAGCTTATTGAGTCAACTTATTTGAAAACTTTTTGTTGATTAAGCTTAGTTAAGTCATTTAAAAGCTTTTGCAATTTGAATCAGCTCTTGGGATAGCCTAGAACTCAAAAACGACTATTTTGTCGTTTTCTGTAGATTGCTTTTTGCATTTTCAGGCTTATTCTTTTGGATTATTTCAAATTTCTTTTTATAAAAGTCTTAAGCAACTCAAAAGAAGCTTGTGTGTCTAATTTGAGCTTATGGCATCAACTTATAGCTTAATGGGCCAAAAAGCCCATTAAGAATAAGCTGATTGGTATAAGTCAACTTATTTCACATTTTCAGCTTTTGGCCTTTGAAAAGTTGAGTTTAAAATCAAATTTTGAGTCAGATAGGAGATTTTGGGCTTAATTGGACAACATTTTTCTTATTGGGCTTATTTTGGCCCATTAAGGTGACTGTTTGGACTTTTGGCCCATTTGGAGGCCCATTAGGGGTATTTTGTAATTTCACCTTCAATTTCTGTTTATTTAGGTTAAATTAATCTAGTTTGCAAGTTTTTAGAATTTTTTTATAAATTTTGGATTTTTAATATTATTTTATTATTAAAAATTAAAATTTAGATTTTTCAAGTTTTTATATTTTTTTTATGTTAAACACATTAAGTTAGGAATTTTACAACTTTTAGAATATTTTTATTGTCCTTAGATTAATTTTTATAATTTTTTTAAGTTTTAATAGTTTTTAATTGTTTTTAAATAGTTAATTAATTTTAAAATTTTCTAAATAGTTTTAAATTATGTTAGGGTATTTTAGAGGTTTACAAAGTGATAAAACTCATTTTGGGCTTTTTGTTAATTAAATTGGTTTTTAGGGCTTTAATTAGCATTAAAAAATCATTATTTAATTAAATAAAAGATTTGGGTGATTTTTGATTTTTTGTAAACTCTAATTACATTATTTAGGATTTATTGCAATTTTTTTAGGAATTTTTAGAATATATTTTTAATTTTGGGGCTTTTACGGTTTTACGTGTACGACCTTTTCGTGTTAGTTTAAATCGTCATCGTAACCGTCATTCTCTTCTTATCACCTTTCTATTTTCTTTCTCATAAGCAATATAATCACATAATTAATCATTTCATTTCACACACACCAAGCCTCCTTGAGAACGATCCCCACTTTGAATCATAACTTGTGGTTTTCCTAAGTCACTTGTTAACGCTTGCCCTATTTACCTCCTTTTCCTAAAGGTGGGTAAAAACACAACTATCAGTCCGACATTTCAGGAAAATAAATTTGTTCTTGAATATTATTTTGGAATTTAAATTTGTGTTGGTTCATAAACTCACAAATTTACGAGAAGAGATTAGGACTTACGTGCATAATTTAACGTCCTTTATGACTAAAGAAAACCCTAGGATTACGTATTTACGTTTTTGAACTCCGTTTTTTATGAGACAATTTTTATTAGATTCTTTTTGTGCCGTTGATTCATAATTTATAAAAACGCTTTTCGTAAAACGACCCGAGGGCACGTGTAGGATCGTATTTTTTAAGGATTAGGCATGTTATGATTATCTATTGAGATAGATGGAGAAATGGAAGACTTAGAGAGAGAAAGGTAGAGAGAGAGAGAGAGAGAGAGAGAATGAAAGAAATGGTTGATAGAATGAGAAGTGTGTGTAAACACTAAGTGACCAACCCCTCCTAACATGCTAGGAGGGGGTTTATATAGCCCACCCTACATGTGGGCTATATGGGCTATATTGGATCACGAGCCTAATATAATTGGAGTGACCGATCCTTTCTAAATACGTAAAAACGTATTTCCAACAATCTCCCCCAAAGGGAGGTCACTCCAAGTTACAATTTCCTCAATAGTCTATAGCTCGTGATCTATGCTAACAATGATGTGACCGAGACTTTCCTTGGAAAAACGTATTTCCAACAATCTCCCCCAAATGGAGGTCACACCATTTTACAAAATCTTAAACCTAGCATACTATGCTTGAGTCTTCGATCTTGTTCTTGTGAATATGCTGATGAGATCTTTGACTTTGGTCTTGAACATGTGTCCTTGCTTTGACCTTGTGCATTCATCACTTGTGATATTTGCCTCCTCGTGACTTCATGTTCCACATACTTATACTCTTATAAATTCTTGAAAGCTTCAGAGTTTGATACAGCGGAAGACTTGACTTTTAGACTTTCTTGAATTTGTTGAAGTATTAAGTGCATACAGTATAAGCATGTGGTGACAACTTCTTCTGGATTGTACACCGCAATGCCACTAATACAAGGCTTTTACCCCTAGTATGAAAAGTTATCGTCCGATCTTTTCGAATTGATTTCCAGTCTAAAGTGCGACTCAATTGTCTTTTGGTGAACAAGAGTATGTTTTGGTTTTGTTTTCTAAGTTAAACTAAAAGAAAGAATGAAAATGTCGTTGAGCGAAATTAAAGCGTTTAAATATTAAACTAAAAGCTATCTAGAAAAACTTTATGTAAAACTTTAAAACTTAAAAACATGTTCTATCGGAATATTGCAAATCATTTCTATCGGAATGCACCAAAGTTAATACCATCGGAATATAATTAAAACAATCATCGAAATAATTCATGTGAACCATCGGAATATTAAGCTGAATACCCATCGGAATGTCAAATACAACTCTGTCGGAATGATGCTTATCGGAATGAGCTAGATCGCAATGTTTCAGATCGGAATAACCCTAATACCTTTGTCGCAAAGTAGTTCTAATCGGAATGTTGTAAAGTAAATTAGGGCAGCGTTTCGTCTTTAACAAAGACCTTAGTCCCGTCGGAATATGCGATCGCAATGAGCGATCGCAATCCAGATCGAAATAAGGGGGAATGACCAAGTTATCGCAAAGTAGAACCCTTGATGGGTTATTGCGATAGAAACCAAGGAATCTGTCGGAATGTGTAGAACCCCCAAGATTGCGATGGAAGTAAAACTTAATCCGAAATTGGTGGTAAGCTTAAAACTCAATAAGCACATACAATAAGCTAACTCATCCGAAACTTAAACAACTCAAAAAGCTTAGATTGGACAACTTGTAAAACATAAAAGATTATAAACTTTATGAAATGAACTTTAAAATGACTAAAACCTTTGAGAAATCCGAAAATCAATAAGCCCAAACTTGAAATAAGCCAATAAGCATAGAGAGCTTATTGCTTAAACGTGTAAGAGCTTATGTGTAAGCCAAGAAGGTTAAACTTTAATCACGACAACATCAAATCATACGAATGAAGTATGCAATTCGGATCAAAAGATAAAGTAACCAAGAAATGTAGAAGGAGATTAAAGAACACAAAGCTTAAACTTAAACTTTTGATTAAAGAAACTCAATTACAAAGATTAATGAAAGCTTAAAAGAAAGGAAAGATAAAAAACTTAGTGAGAGAAAGTTTAGAACTTTCTCTCTCTAAAAACTAGAAAAGAAAAATTAAAAGTGCAACTAGCTAACCACCCTCCTAATGTGATTAGGAGGGTATTTATAGGGAAATGGGAAGTGCATGTGTGGTGCTTCCTTCTTTCTTTTCTTCTCGACTCGATTTTAATTCTTTGTCTTTCTCGACGTCGTCTCGGGACTTGAACTCGTCTTAATAATTTTCTTCTATGATTTAGACTTGAGTTCTTCATCTTCATTAAACTTCCGCCTTTAGACTATTTCTTTGATAAATCTTCAGAATAGGTCTTGGACATCCGTTCTTTAAGCACTCATGATCTCTTGACTTCGTCTTTTCTCGTTTTCTTCGATAAAAGCTCATGAAAGCCCGTGTTTTCTTCCTTTTTCATCTTTTGGTCCTAAAACACAATAAAAACACAAACCACGCATAATTCCGACTTTTACGACATAAAATACACGTTTTGGTCTTGTTATTATTGGAAATAAGTGGTAAAAGGATAAGTGTTTTCACACTTATTAAATCCCCTACACTTGACCATTGCAATGCCCTCATGCAATGCATTAATTTTAAAGAACGGTTTACATTTTCCATCATAAATAACCTACCTTAGCCTTTATTCAACACTAAATAAAAAGATAAAAACATGTAAAGAAATTAAATACTTACATTGGGTTTTGGCTGCCATGAACGTTTTTCATCCTCAAGTTTCACTTTCCCCATACCAAGCTTAAAAACGAGATCATTGTTATTATAAGTTAGCAAACTAACACGAATTCATGTGGGCCAATTATTCACTTAGACTCCCTTATTCCTAGGTGTATCTCTTATATTTTATTTTTGTCTTAAATAATTACGAGGATGCATTGTTTGACTTATTTCGATAGTTATTTAGGCCGAAAATAAAGTGGATGATTTAATCAATAGTTAGCTAAAGGACAAAATCTTTTAAAACTGCTTCTCGGGACCTCATAAAGTTAATATCTTGGCATAACTTGCTTCGCGATTTGAGACCTTTCTCGGACCGATATTTGGCAGCGACTTCATACTTCAAATCTTTGAGAGACGTTCTTGAAATTATGGTCTTCTCTTCATAATAGGAATTTCTTCACTTGAAGTTTAGAGAGATTCTTCATATTTAGACCACGAATTCTTCATTTTTCTCCAATCTTTATTTTGGACTTTGATATACAACGATCCACCTCCTTTTAGGACTTGGATCTATTTATCCTCATACCTTGTTAGGGCCTTTTCGGATAGACTTCTCCATGATCTTTTGGGGAGTTTTTGCTTTTCGTTGTGTGTCTCGATCCTTCATATTGATTTTCGATAAATGATTCTTCACATCACTTTTGGATCTTTAGCAACAAAATGTAGCCCTCATGCCTTGTTAGGGCCTTTTCAGACTCGCCAATCTTCGCATCCCGCTTCAATAAGTTATGCCTTGGCTATGAACTCTAATTAATACCGAGCAACTTTTAAACGATCTTGGGCTAGAAGCTAAGTAACTTTTCAAATCGTACAACCTTATTTATTGCAGATAAATTTATTAACAAATAATGGGAGAATAGGCTCATAATTAACTCACATAAATTCACGAAAGAATACCAAACTTATAGTTGACTCTATCATCTCTCGTCCTCCACAGTTTAAAATCTCAAGGAATGAGACTCGTGGATGCTTAGCCTATTAAATCAATGTTTTGGGTTTTCGAGTAATCTATAGGATCTTGCAAATTCTTAGACTTTTTCAAGTTTAGAAATCGCATTTTAAAGTTCCCTTGATAAACGACTCTCTAGGATCAATTATAGGAACTTGCGAAAAGTTCTTGTTCTTAACCCGTGAGAGTTAAGACTTTCGCGTTTTAAAGTTCCCTATATAAAAGCCTAGCAAAACTTGACTTAAACACGTTAAGGATACTAGCTAGAGTAAACTTAGATAAGTAAACTCGGGTTGAGTCAAAATATTCACGACTTTGAAAAATTAAACCACTTTATTAAAATTTATTCTAGCAAGGAAAGAAAATAATCATAAAAAAGGAAAATACAACTATACAACTAGGCCAAAATAGATTAAAAATTTTGAAAAAATGTCGAAAAATCAAACTTTCCGGTTAAAACGAGGGCAAATTCATGGAAAGGCCACTTACTTCGATAGAAGTCCCCCCTACACTTGAGATAAACATTGTCCTCAATGTTTAAGCGTGTGGGAGTAAACTCCCCTACACTTATGACATTGTGCACTTTGTTTAAATCTTGCTAAGAAAAGGACAATTATAGTGATTTCAATGTGAACATATAAGATATGAAATATTGAATCACGAGAGTTTAGGATAGAACCGGGAAGATGGGAACACGGGATCACGGTTCGTCAAAAGTCATCGAGGTGCTCTTTGAAGCTTGAATCCCTGCACAATATAAGAAACAAGACAACCAACACATACGGGGCTCCCCCTACACTTATTATCAAAGCAGTAAAGGATAGATCACGGGTTGCCTCCCGAGAAGCGCTTGTTTTTTATAATCGAGTCACGAGCCTGACTCGACCCAAATTTAGTTCATGGGAAACGTGGTGAGGGATGGAATCATCTCATGAGAGATGTCCTCACCAAAGTACAGCTTCAAAC
The DNA here is from genome assembly GCA_025667525.1 of Glebionis coronaria. Taxonomy (NCBI): domain Eukaryota; kingdom Viridiplantae; phylum Streptophyta; class Magnoliopsida; order Asterales; family Asteraceae; genus Glebionis; species Glebionis coronaria. The sequence continues at coordinate 332,925,645 of CM046877.1, forward strand.
GCTGGCCATTCACCTTGAAATTGGGCCCATTTGGCTGAGAAAGCTCAATGGTGCCATATGGAAAGACTTTGGCGACGGTGAATGGACCAAACCAGCGGCTCTTCAACTTGCCAGAGAAGATCTTTAACCGAGAGTTAAAGAGTAAAACTTGATCACCAACGTGGAACTCTCGGTTCTTAATCCTTGCGTCATGAATGATCTTGGTCTTCTCCTTGTAGATCAGTGAGTTCTCGTAAGCTTCATTCCTTAGTTCGTTGAGCTCGTTGACTTAAATCTTGCGAAGAATACCGACTTTGTTGATGTCGAAGTTAGCCCACTTCAAGGCCCAGTACGCCTTATGTTCTAGCTCGATGGGGAGGTGGCATGCTTTCCCGTACACAAGACGATACGGTGTACAACCAATCGGGGTATTATAAGCTGTACGGAAAGCCCACAGAGCATCATCTAACTTATCGGCCCACGCGGCATGATGCTCTCCCACAGTACGTTCCAGAATTCGCTTCAATCCACGGTTGGAAATCTCGGCTTGCCCATTGGTTTGGGGATGATAGGCGGTGGAAAGACGGTGATTGACACCATACTTAGCCATGACTCTTGCAAATTGATCATTGCAAAAATGAGTCCCGCGGTCACTGATTATAGCACGAGGAACACCGAATCGAGCAAACAGCTGCTTCAAAAAGTTCACAACCAGCCTCGCATCGTTGGTTGGGAGAGCCTTAGCTTCAACCCATTTAGAAACGTAGTCAACGGCTACGAGGATGTACTTGTTCCCTTTGGATGATGGAAATGGCCCCATAAAGTCGATGCCCCAGACGTCAAAGATTTCACATTCTTGTATGAAATTTTGAGGCATCTCATCTTTATGTGTGATCTTGCCTTGTATTTGGCAAGCATCATAATGCTTAACCATTTCGTGAGCGTCACGATAAATGGTGGGCCAATAGAATCCAGAGTCAAACACTTTCTTAGCTCTGTAGTTGGGACCAAAGTGACCACCGGTGGGTCCTTTATGGCAAGCATCAAGGATTTGCAAAGCTGCCGGTCCATCAACACATCGACGAATGATCTGATCAGCACATTGTTTGAATAGATAAGGGTCATCCCAAAAGTAAGTCTTAACATCTGTAAAGAACTTCTTCTTTTCTTGGGATGTTAACCCTTTGATGAGAATACCACCAGCTAAGTAGTTTGCAATGTTCGCAAACCACGGGGTGTCATCAAGATTGGATTGAATAGACATCAAGGTCTCAAGGGGAAAAGAGTCATTGATCTCTTGGTTCGGATGATCCCCTTGATACGGATCCTCAAGTCTACTCAGATGATCCGCTGCTAGGTTTTCGGCTCCCTTTTTGTCACGAATTTCAATGTTGAATTCTTGAAGGAGCAAAACCCAACGAAGAAGTCTTGGCTTAGAATCTTGCTTAGTTAACAAGTACTTCAACGTGGAATGGTCGTTATACACGATGGTGGTGGAAAGGACAAGATAGGGGCGAAATTTTTCAAAAGCATAGACAACAGCTAAAAGCTCTTTTTCGGTTGTCGTATAATGCAATTGAGCCCCCGTCATTGTCTTGCTAGCGTAATGGATTGGTTGGAAGTGTTTATTCACTCTTTGGCCCAAAACCGCTCCAATAGCAAAGTCGCTAGCATCGCACATCAATTCACAAGGTAGCTCCCAATTAGGGGTAACCAAGACCGGTGCCTTAGTTAGCTTATCCTTAAGAAGATTGAAGGCTTCAATACACTCTTTAGAAAAGATAAAAGAAGTATCTTTTTCCAAGAGGTGGGTCATCGGGCAAGCGATTTTAGAGAAATCATGAATGAAACGACGATAGAAGCCCGCATGACCCAGAAAACTTCTCATACCCTTCACGGTTGAAGGTGGAGGTAATTTGGCTATGACATCCACTTTAGCACGGTCCACTTCAAGACCGGCTTTGGAGATTTTGTCTCCTGGCACAATGCCTTCTTTTACCATAAAATGGCATTTTTCCCAATTCAGAACAAGGCGAGTGTCTTCACACCGCTTAAGCATACGTTCTAAATTGGCAAGGCAAGAAGAGAATGAATCACCATAGACCGAGAAATCATCCATGAAGACTTCCATGGTTTCTTCAACCATGTCATGGAAGATAGCCAGCATGCACCTTTGGAATGTCCCAGGAGCATTGCACAAGCCGAACGACATTCTTTTGTAAGCAAATGTTCCATAAGGACAAGTGAATGTGGTTTTCTCTTGGTCATGGGGATCGATGGGTATTTGAAAATACCCGGAGAAACCGTCTATGAAGCAGTAATAATCATTACCCGCTAGACGTTCAAGCATTTGGTCCATGAAAGGAAGGGGAAAATGATCCTTTCTCGTAGCATCATTGAGTTTGCGATAGTCTATACAAACTCTCCACCCTGTAACGAGACGAGTAGGAATCAACTCGTTGTTTTCGTTGGGAACAACGGTGATTCCGCCTTTCTTAGGCACACAATGGACGGGACTAACCCACGGTGAATCCGAGATAGGATAGATCAAGCCCGCATCAAGAAGTTTGATAACCTCTTTTTTGATAACGTCATGGATCTTAGGATTCACCCTTCTTTGGCTTTGAATAGTGGGTTTAAAGTCGTCCTCCATGAGAATTTTATGTGTGCAAAAGTGAGGATCAATTCCACGAATATCGGAGATCTTCCAAGCAATCGCTTTCTTATGATTCTTTAGCACGGCGATAAGTCGGGATTTTTCTTCTTCTTTTAGGTCCTTTGCGATGATGACCGGTAACTTTTTGTTGTCTTCAAGGAAAACGTACTCGAGATGAGGGGGTAGGTCCTTAAGCTCAAGAGTAGGAGGATCCTCAATAGATGGTGTAACTAACGATGGATCATCATGAGTCACCTCTTTAGGAGAAGGAGGAGAAAACGGGTCTTCATTGAGAAGTTTCTCAATTGTACGAATGTCTTCATCCCAATCGGTGGGAGAATCATCATACTTAAGATCGAGAGGACCCAAGCTAGCTTCAAAATCATCCAAGTCACTTTCTCCAAAAGGAGTCAATGACGGAGTAATTGAGGCAACGGTCTCAACATTGGGTAGAGAAGAGAGATTACTTTTGCAAGCATCGTGAAAGTGTTCTTCACAAGCCTCATCGAGAACATCAATAGCATTAACACTCTCATATGAATAAGGTTGCTTAGAAATCTTACCCATGTTGAAGACAATTTTATCGTCACCAACTCTCATGATTATTTCGCCCGCGGCTACATCAATGAGAGTGCGACCGGTCCTCAAGAAGGGACGTCCAACGATTAATGGAACACGAGGATCCATCTCGTAGTCAACGACAACAAAATCCGCCGGGAAGGTGAATTTGTCAACGCCAACGAAGACTTCTTTGGCTATCCCCACTGGATAAGCAACCGTACGGTTAGCTAATTCCAAAGTCATTTTGGTGGGGACTAGCTCGGGGAGAGATAATTGCTTCCAAAACACTTAAAGGCATTAAGTTTATACTAGCATCTAAATCGGCTAGGGCCATGCAGTTCTCTACTCCCGGGAAGTTGCAAGGAATTAAGAAGCGACCCGGATCACCAAGTTTGGTTTGTAATTTCCTTAAGAGCACTGCGGATCAATTCTCATTAAGTTGGGTCTGAGCAATGTCAAGAAGCTTCTCCTTGTCACTAAGAAGATCTTTAAACATCTTCGCGTATTTGGGCATGTGAGCGAGAGCCTCAGTAAAGGAGATGTTAAAATTCAATTGTTTAAACATTTTGAGAAAGTTTGAAACCTGAATATCATCCTTGCTCTTTTGCTTCTCTTTCCTCAACCTTGAAGGATAAGGTATATCGGATGAAGAGGAAGGCTTTAGGGGAGTAGGATCACTCACAACCGCGGGTGGTGGGGGAATTGGGAAAAAGGCAAAGGAGGTGAGGAAAGTTGCTCTTTTTCCTTGTTCATAATGAAGGGTGGAGGTGTAGGAAGCTCGGGTTCCGTATAACCTTTTCCACTACGAGTGGTGATTGCTTTCATCTCCCCTCTTGGATTCGCAACGGTGTTACTCGAAAGAGTACCTGAAGAAGAGGGTTTATTACCTTGGAAGAGCGAACCTAACATATCACGTAAATTATCCGCTTGGGTGCTGAAAGAGTCTCTCATGTCGGCACGAATATCATTGCTCTGTTTCACCATGTCATTCCTTAGCTCGACTCGAATATCGCTCCCTTGTTTCGCCATTTCTCCCTTCAAGTTGATGAATTGACTCTGAAGATTCGTCACCATCTCTCTATTAGTCCTCATGAATGTCTCGACGTCTTGATTCAATGTCATCGGTTGATTGAGAGGTGGAGCTTGGTAAGCTTGAGAATTTCCTTACGGTGGGTATGGGTTTCTTTGGGATTGATATTGATTGGTAGCACGAGGTTGGGATTGGTTATTTCGGTTATAGCTTTGTTGTTGGTTTTGGTTTGGAGGAGTAAAACCGGGTGGAGCAAGATAGTTGTTTGAACGATAACTTAGCAAGTTACGGTCTCCTTGAGGACGAGCTTGATAGCCTCCCGTGGGATAAGTACCGTATGTCGCGGTAACGTTTTCAGAAAAATTGCCTTGAGTAAAAGGAGATCATTGTAAGAATGGGGACCACCGCATGTGTCACAAGAAATAGCAACGGCTTTAGCTTGTGGAGTTTGGTTAGATGCCAAAATTTGCATACTTTTGCTAATTTCAAGAATAGCACGTTCCATGGCGGACATGTCGGTGGTTGAAGAAGTAGATGAAACATTGACTCTCGGATTAGATCTTGAGGATGCGGATGAATCCCAATTCTTGTGGTAAGTATTCATGTTTTCAATCAACTCTCTACACTCCTCCGGTCTCCTTTTCATAAAAGTACCACCGGCGGCGGCGTTGATCGTGTCACGATCACGAAAAGTGAGACCATTGTAGAAAGTATCAATGAGAGTGACGGGGAGCATGTTGTGATTTGTACAACGGTCGATCAAATCAATGTATCGTTCCCAAGCATCAAAGAGCGATTCATCATTGTCTTGCATGAATCCACTAATTTGGTTACGAAGGCTTGTGACCATGGATGGTGGAAAGTAGCGCGACAAAAAGCGTTGAGTCACGTCATTCCAAGTATGAATAGAATTCTTTGGGAGACGGTCAAACCATTTTTCTGCATGGTGAGAAAGCGAGTGGGGAAATAGTTGGAGGCGAAGGTCATCCATAGAAACACCGGGGGACTTCATGCTTTAGGTGATGGTAATGAATTTGTCGAGGTGTTTGTTGGCATCATCATCCGAAATTCCGCGAAATGGGTTAGTTTTCACTTGTTGGATCATGTGATGCTTCTACGAAAACTCTTGAGCCGTGATGTGCATCGGCGCAATCGGGCCTCCGCGTCCATTCATGGTGGGTTGACACAATTCCTCCATTGTTGGTAAATCAGGTAGGGGAACATTGTTGTTGTTATTAGGTAGAGGTGGGTTATTATTGTTGTTATGAACACCAGCCATATCTAAATCTTCACGAGTCTCGGGCTCAGAATAGTTTGAAGATCTAGTACGCATACACCTGCAAAATAAAAATATACAAATAGAATATCTATATAATCTTTTTGGTGCAAAACCTTAGGAAAAGAATTGCTTTTTCTGATTTTTCAATGTTTTTGTATTTTTGAAGAATTTTATATTTTTTGGGTTTTTGAAAATTTTTAAAGCAAGGAAAATAACGATCAAAGAACGGATCCCAAAATTCAATGCGTCTCTCACTAGAAACCGTTAATCTTAACGAAAAGAGCCGGCATCGGCGCCATTTAATACAAGGCTTTTACCCCTAGTATGAAAAGTTATCGTCCAATCTTTTCGAATTGATTTCCAGTCCAAAGTGCGACTCAATTGTCTTTTGGTGAACAAGAGTATGTTTTGGTTTGGTTTTCTAATTTAAACTAAAAGCAAGAATGAAAATGTCGTTGAGCGAAATTAAAGCGTTTAAATATTAAACTAAAAGCTATTTAGAAAAACTTTATGTAAAACTTTAAAACTTAAAAACATGTTCGATCAGAATATTGCAAATCATTCCTATCGGAATGCACCAAAGTTAATACCATCGGAATAATTCATGTGAACCATCGGAATATTAAGCTGAATACACATCGGAATGTCAAATACAACTATGTCGGAATGATGCTTATCGGAATGAGCTAGATCGCAATGTTTCAGATCGGAATAACCCCAATACCTTTGTCACAAAGTAGTTCTGATCGGAATGTTGTAAAGTAAATTTGGGCAGCGTTTCGTCTTTAACAAAGACCTTAGTCCCGTCGGAATATGCGATCGCAATGAGCGATCGCAATCCAGATCGGAATAAGGGGGAATGACCAAGTTATCGCAAAGTAGAACCCTTGATGGGTTATTGCGATAGAAACCAAGGAATCCGTCGGAATGTGTAGAACCCCCAAGATTGCGATGGAAGTAAAACTTAATCCGAAATTGGTTGTAAGCTTAAAACTCAATAAGCACATACAATAAGCTAACTCATCCGAAACTTAAACAACTCAAAAAGCTTAGATTGGACAACTTGTAAAACATAAAAGATTATAAACTTTATGAAATGAACTTTAAAATGACTAAAACCTTTGAGAAATCCGAAAATCAATAAGCCCAAACTTGAAATAAGCCAATAAGCATAGAGAGCTTATAGCTTAAACGTGTAAGAGCTTATGTGTAAGCCAAGAAGGTTAAACTTTAATCACGACAACATCAAATCATACGAATGAAGTATGCAATTCGGATCAAAAGATAAAGTAACCAAGAAATGTAGAAGGAGATTAAAGAACAGAAAGCTTAAACTTAAACTTTTGATTAAAGAAACTCAATTACAAAGATTAACGAAAGCTTAAAAGAAAGGAAAGATAAAAAACTTAGTGAGAGAAAGTTTAGAACTTTCTCTCTCTAAAAACTAGAAAAGAAAAATTAAAAGTGCAACTAGCTAACCACCCTCCTAATGTGATTAGGAGGGTATTTATAGGGAAATGGGAAGTGCATGTGTGGTGCTTCCTTCTTTCTTTTCTTCTCGACTCGATTTTAATTCTTTGTCTTTCTCGACGTCGTCTCGGGATTTGAACTCGTCTTAATAATTTTCTTCTATGATTTAGACTTGAGTTCTTCGTCTTCATTAAACTTCCGCCTTTAGACTATTTCTTTGAAAAATCTTCAGAATAGGTCTTGGACATCCGTTCTTTAAGCACTCTTGATCTCTTGACTTCGTCTTTTCTCGTTTTCTTCGATAAAAGCTCGTGAAAACTCGTGTTTTTTCCTTTTTCATATTTTGGTCCTAAAACACAATAAAAACACAAACCACGCATAATTCCGACTTTTACGACATAAAATACACATTTTGGTCTTGTTATTATTGGAAATAAGTGGTAAAAGGATAAGTGTTTTCACACTTATTACCACCTTCTTGTTACGCTGCATAAGACAGTTAGCAACAAAACATATACACGGATGAAATGGCCTTGAACATTTCATTCTAATTCGGTAGCATTTTACCTCCGGTCGGTGAAGACCGTTTGACGATATAAAATATCGTACTTGTGACAGGTAGTTTCAATTAAGAACCTCCTTGACAAGATTTCACGGGTACACCCGTTCTCTTTATTCGACCGTCTAAAGCTGACTACGACCATAAAGAGTGAATCATTTGGATAATAATATCTACATGACTTGAAGCCGTCAATTCATGTTCCTGGATCAAGTGAAATTCAATTAAGAACCGCGCCATCGTTGCTTTCTAGTTGTCACGAGCTTGATTCGTATAGAATTTTGCAAGTTACCTACCAAGTGTTGTTCGAGGTTAACACTAGAAGGATTTCCACTCATCATTATGAACACTAAGGTATCACTCTGAGTGTTCTGGCAAGATCACTAAGATATTGCGTAGAGCCCTGGAACGTGTTTAAATTCATTTAAGAATTAAACCACTGTTGCTTTCTAGTTATCACAAGTTTGATTCATAAAGAATCACACAAGTCACCTACATGAGCTTTTTGATATTCGCTCAAGAAGGATTTCCATCTTCATTGTAAATACTTTCGTATTACTCGGATGTTCAGGCAAGATCATGAAGATTTTGCGTAGGACTCTTAAGATCTTTCTTACTTTTCACAGTGTGTGAGGAAGCAAGGAAATATGAAAGTGTTTCCTAATGAGATATTTGAGGATCTCAAATGGCTCTAGACTCGATCGTGCATTTTGGATTTTAGTGATCGGAGGCTGGAGAGGAGTGCCACCATTTCAATACCAACTTATTCGGAGTGAATAAGTCGATAGAAGACATGTTGATCTCCGTGTGATTAAAACAAATATCTTTTAAGAGATATCTGAGTTAGCTGGGATGGGTTGTGCCTTGCATCACTGGGTCCATGATGTCTGTCTTCAATATCAAGAATCATTAAACAATGATCTTAATAGCATATGTATTGACCTGGTTTCTGCCTAAGTTGTAAGGAGGGCTTCTTTATTTACACCCTTTATCTTTACAATTCTTTTTCATTCTTCAACCCCTTCAATGCTTACCAATACGTCATCACTAGCACCTTGTTGTGATTGTTCCAGTGCTAACTTAAGTACTTGGTTGGCATTCAGCTACGTTCACAATCTTTCTCCATCTTTCCTAAGGACTACTATTTCTAGCTATGGAATGTCCTTGGGAAGATTCCTCCGGTTCTAGAGGAATCATTGGACTTTAACCTATCCCACCATCCTTATGTCACCACAATCTTCACCGTCGTGAATAGAGATGTTTTGGGTAAGTATATGTCACCATGAAATCCATTTTGAAGTGCAAATCCATTTTTCTCCCCCTTAACATATGCCACGATATCCGAAAATATTTCGCACATGTCGGGATGAGCTATCATGTTAAGTCAAACCATTTATGATTAATCATTTTCCATATTAAATCACATTTTCTCCCCCATATTAAAAATATTAACCCAATCGATGTTTTTAATATCATATGATTTAATAGAATTTTAAGAAAATTTGGGAAGAAAAATGCAAATCCAATTATCTTCATGAATTACACAAGCTCCCCTCAAATTAATGAGGGTGTGCTGAAACGTAAATTAAATACCTTTTAAACACAAGTGTAAGGTATTTATCACGTGCAAAGATCATATATGATAATGTATTCACAAGATTAGCACTTTACGAGGTTGGACCTGAATGATGGAGAACATCATATGAAAGCTTCACATGGTTCTTGTTCACGAATGTTGGTCACCTCGTCACGTCTGAAGTTATCTCTTGACTCCATGTGTATGATTGATATCGTTGTCTTGACACCAATATGTGAACTTGGCACTCTCGGCATCAAGGATTCTGAATGCTGGACAATTGCTCCCCCTCAATTGTTGACCCGTGTTCTATTGAAAGAGTTGTAGTTGCCGTTTGAGTAGTCGCATCGTCGAGTATGTAGATATCAATTGTAAATTGCTACGGTTGGTGGAGATGATAACTTCATAAAAAAAAGATTTCTCTTGTTTTAACAAATAAATGCACTGACACGTACATATATCCGTGTTAGATTGTGTTATTCCGTAAACACAATCCCTTACATGGTTATAAAGTAAACCATGCCGGAGAAAATTAATTCCCGTTGTTGAGTTAAAGCTTTCCGGTGAAATGCTTGACTTTAATGTGAAAAGCGGGTTACTATCAGAAAGAATAGCAAGCCATTTTGAGCATGTTTTAAAACATTTGAACTTCTGCTCGAACTTTATTTACAACCCCGTGTCATTATTGAATGACATTTCTAGTATCGTAAATATTATCGATTCCAGAAGACATGCTCTTTTTATCAAAACATTTTTGAACACACAATTTTGAAAGATTTAGAAAAACCTTTTGAGAAATTCTCGAAAAATTGTGTTCAAAGTTTTGAAAACCAATTACTTGAGCTTAAGATGTTGAATATCTTACAAAACGAGCTCAAGTCCGAGAAGTTGTAAACTTCCCATTGTTAAGGATAAGTTTATCATCGGAGATAAGCTTTCCTTTTAACTAAAGAACGAGTCCTAAGTTGACATTCACTTAGAAGTCGTTTTCATGAGCTTGAAAACTTTGAATGTTTTAACGTAAAACTCATGACCGAGAAAGGTGAATTTCTCGTTAGGAGGAAAAGTTCTCTTATTTAAAAGATACACTTTCCTTGATGAGCTTAAAACCTGGAATGTTTTACTACAAGCTCATGACCGAGAAAAATTAATTTCCCGTTACGAGGATAAGTTATCTTTAAAGATAAGCTTTCCTAAAATTGAAGTCCGAGTTACAGTCTGATATTTTAGTTGTAAGTCATAGTGCATGATCTAAAAAACTTCGAATGTATTTGATATAAGCTCATGCCCGAGAAAAATTAATTTCTCGTTTTAAGGATAAGTTTATCATCGGTGATAAACTTTCCTTTCCTTGAGGTCCGGGGCATAAGCTGAAATATAATTATACACCATTTACACGAGCTTAAAACTTTTGAATAGTTTTAATGGAAGCTCGCGTCCGAGAAAATTTAATTTCTCGTTAATGAGGATAAGTTTATCATCCACGATAAACTTTCCTTTCTTTGAAGATCGGGTCATCGTCTGAAATTTAACAATGAACCATTTACACGAGCTTAAAACCTTTGAATCATTTTAACGATAGCTCGTGTCCGAGAAATTTTAATTTCTCGTTTGTGAGGATAAATTTATCATCGGCGATAAACTTTCCTTTATTTGAAGATTGGGTCATCGTCTGACATTTAACGATGAGTCTTGTACACGAGCTTAAAATCATTGAATAATTTTAATGATAACTCGTGTCTGAGTAATTTTAATTTCTCGTTTGTGAGGATAAGTTTATCACCGGCGATAAACTTTCCTGTCTTTTGAGATCGAGTTACAGACTGTAATGTGACTGTAAGTCCTTATACACGAGCTTAAAACCTTGGAATAGTTTTAATGTAAGCTCGTGTCCGAGAAAATTTAATTTCTTGTTTTGAGGATAAGTCATCATCGGGATGAACTTTCCTGTCTTTTGAGATCGAGTTACAGACTGTAATGTGACTGTAAGTCCTTTGTACACTGTAAGCTTAACTGCAAATCCCCTGAGACACTTGTTTCTTAGATATCAGCTTCTTCAGCAACCAAACTCTGAGAGTGTCCTTAATTGAATGGTTTACAATGATTGGACCGCTTCGTTCTTTTGGAACATCCTCTTTGGTACCTGTATTCTTATTTGGAATTTGCATTCTTTGATATGGGTTAGCGATATCTATCTTAGAAGCAAGTGGGGGTTCACAGTTTTCTTTTCTTGTGCTAGAGGTGACCTGAGGAGATGATTCACTTGTCTTAGCTGGAAAACGTTTCCTTTTATAGAAAACCTTAAGTTCAGGCTTAAGTGATGTATCATCCTTTTCAATTTCCTCCCTAGTAGTCTTAGTAGAATCAGAGACAATCCTAGTTAAAGGGCACTCGTTTCCTACAATAGTGAAAGTTCTACCAGTGGGGCGCCACATTTTACCAATGGGTTTGATTTTAGCAACCCATTGGGATTTAAGTTTAGCACGAGAGTTCACCTCATTAAGTAATTTTTTGATACAAGAATCATGATTGGCTTTAAAGACACATTTCCTACATGTTTTACAAGTAGCATATTTAATGTCCGAGTAAGATCTAGAATTCCTAGATGATTGATTGATGCTCCTAGGATGTGACATGCTACGGTTAGCAGTGTTTGGCAAACTAGGAGGCATCTGACGAGGTTTGAAATTCCTATCTCTTACTTGTGTCTTTTGCTTAGCTTCCCTTAGACCAAATGTATGGTGAACGTCATATGAACTAGTTTTAGACGTGTTCTTTGGATTATGTCTAGGGAGACTGGAGGCAATCATGTGATTAGGTCTTGCAGAAGCTGTTTTAGTCACATTGGGCCTAGATAGTGGAGTGACTGGTCTAGAAAGATGAACCATATCAACTTGGGAGGCAAACCGCGGTCTCGAGGAGTTTGATCGCTCGGATCTAAATGCAGTCGGTTGTCGAATGAACTTATTTGTAGGCGGTTTCCCCAAGATTGATGGTTTTTCAAGCTTAGTGTCCACACTAGTTCCTTTAGTTTTCCTTAATTAATTTCTTAAAGCAGCTATAGCAAAAACCTTTTCTTGTACTTGAGCCTTTAAAGTCTCATTCTCTTTGAGCAAGTTATCTTGGGATGCCAATTTATATTCAAGCAACTTAATTTGTTTCAAAATATTATCCTTTTCAGCTTTAGAATCTAGAACAGTTTGATCCAATTTTCGTTCAAGAACAACATTTGACTTTTCAAGTTTTTCAAAATATGTTTCAAATTTCTCCGTTTTCTTTGAATATTCAATTTTGGCATCCTCAAGCTCTTTGGATTGCTGAGCTAAAATCGTTTCAAGCTCTTTAATCCTAGAACCAGAATTATTTAAAGAAGCAATCCTAAGACACTTATCATGATGTTTAGCATTTTGAACACTTTTTCCCCCATTATGACTCACATCGGATGAATCAGAAGTGGTATCGCTATCACTCTTTTCCATCCCATGTTTGGCATAATTAGGTTCAGAATGGTCAACATGCTGCATATTGTTGAAACTTGGCACCTGAACAGTTGGTGCTTGTGACTTGCTAATCGTTTCATGCTTTCCTCCTGATTCCTTGCCATTGCTTCCCGTGGCTACCAAATTGGCACCTATTTCTTGCACCGGGCAGATCTGGTCATCTTTTGACGACAGCTTGAAGCGTGTCTCTCTCTCTCATGTTCATGTTCATGAGGTATTGCTGCATGCAATGATTTAGACGACTCCTTGATTCTTTGAATCTAACCCTTTTTCAACCGTATCTCGTTGTAATTAACGAACCTGACCTCAATACATTTCTAAAGTATATTGATGTGATTGAGTAAACCACTTCTAAAGGTTTCAGTCTGGCAACCCGTATGCACGTTGAAAAGCTGGTGAAGGATTGGAGTCGAATAATCAAAAGGAGCTACCATTGTTGAGGCAAAGAAGTCCTTAAACTGTGTACGAAGGATTTCTAGACATAACTTCGCGTTAACCTCATGAAGAATCTCCCTTTCAAATTGCAACCGTAACTCATCCAAATTATTGAAAATCTTCTCTTTGAAATTATCCACTTTTCCAAAGAACAGTTGAACCGTGGCTGGAAGTTCGGTCATGTTGTGCGGATAAAGAAGTGCAAGATGTGTCTTGAGCTCGTGAAAGATTTCCAATGTTTTTTGACGCAATGTGAGCTCTTTGAGTTGCATGTGTTGCAGTTCTCCCTCATGACACGTCAAATTCGATGATTTCATTGTAACTTGATGACACAAAAAAAATTGTGGTCGTAGTTGATTTCGGGTTTTTTACAGTTCGCGAAAAAACTTTGAAAAATCCGTGAATAACTTTTAAAAATCCACGATAAATGAGATCACACTTTTCTCAACGATGATATATCTCGTTTGGGATTATATTTCTTGGCTCAATAATTTCTTTATCGGCTCAACCGTTGTGAAAATAAACCGAAGTCCAATTCAACCGCGACCCACTCCAAAAAGAAAGTCCGTAAACTAATAAAACCAACCTTTGGTAAAACTAGTGAACGGCCCGACAACCAATTTAACTAAATTATTTTGACACGACCCGATTTAAAAAAACGTGAATAACTTTGATCTACGGTTTCGTATTAAATTTAAATTACCTAAATCATTGCTATTTAATAACTTTGATCACGATTTAATTTAGTTTGGTATTTTGATAAATTAAAGTTATTCAATGATTTTTACCTACAATTTAATTTAACCAATTACCTAACGTGGCCCAAGATATTCACGATATAAGCCACGTTTTGCTTAAGCTCTGAGAATAGTGCCACGTTTTGGCAGTTGGGATAAATATAAGCCCAACCTTTCAATTCTCAAAAACTCCGTCCCTCACAATACCTAATAACCTAATCAAACTCACACTTTACCCTATTCTTCTCACACATAAACTTCTCCGCCCTCAACAAATCTCACTCTCTATGCACCTCAAACACACAGTATAATCACAACCTAATACCTCCTTCGTCTCTTTGACTTTACTTCCCAAAACAACCACCCTAATTTTCTCACAGGGAAAACAAAACCAAATCCTCAATCACTATTAATCCTAACCTCACAAAACCTAAATCTCATAGCCTCAAACACTCCGCCCCGTCGTATTTTTGGTTCTACCAATCTCATCCACCAAACAAATCGAAAGCATCACCAATCACACAGAACAATCGATCCTTGCACAACTTTTAAAGAGAAATTGAACCGAACACCCTTGATTTCCTGTTAATCACGTAAAGATCTACCCAAAGAAGAAAATCTGTTACTTATAGATTCCAAATGTTTCGTATTCTTCAAGATCTTGATGTATGAGATCTCGGGTAGGTATTCTAACTTGTTTTATTTTTTTTGGTCACGTGTTTGATCGATGATGGTGGGGACTGAGATCTTGTTTTGTTTGTGTGGGTTCGAGTGTTTGTGGGTGTGTTTGTGTATGGGTGAGGCTGAGAGGTTTTGATTTTGAGTGTAGGTGTTGATGTCTAGAGTGGGTTTTGATTTTCGAGTCTTGTGAGAGTCGAGGGTGTATGGGTCGTGTTGGAGTTGAGGTTCTGTGGGTTTTTTGAAGTCTTGAGAAGAAAAAAACTGTGTTTGGGTTTTGTTGGTCGAGAGTTGATTGTCGAAAGTGTTTCGAGTCACGTGTTTTGTCTTGGTCTGTTCGAGTTATGATGTTGGGATAATCAGACGTGATGTTGGAGTGATATAGGGACAGGGTTTGATTGTTGTGAGTGACGAGAGGTTGTTACAGTGAGTCGATGATTTGACCGAGAGATGTTTTTGTGACAGTCGAGAGAGGAGTGAGTCGAGAGTCTGTTTAGAGTCGAGGGTGTGGGTGTTTAGACAGGGGTGTGATTGAGTATGTTTGATTGTTGAGTGTTTTATGAAGTTTGATAAAAAAAATGATTGAGTCCTTTTATTTTGTGTCAATATTCAAACCATCGCAATGTTTAAAGAATTTCCATCGCAATATTTAAAAAGAGCTCACCCCATCGCAATATGTCAAACTTACAACCCATCGCAAAAACAGTAAAAAAAAACTTTCCATCGCAATGTTTAAACCACTTCCATCGGAATGTTCAAAATGTTTTTACAATGCCATCGCAATCTCAACAATAAACCATCGGAATGTGTATAAAATTTGGGCAGAGTTTCGACTCAATTTCCCTTAAGCCCGTGGGAATCTAGGATCGCAAAGTACGATCAGAATCCACGTCGGAATAAGGTATCGGAATGCGTGATCGCAAAGTAGAACCTGAGGGTTATTACGATCGATGTACAAACCTGATTCTTTCCGATGGGTGAGTAAAACGCAAAGTACAAACCTTGAGTCTTGATGAACACGAGAACTGCTACTCAAATAAGACAAAAAATTGATCGTGATATGAAAAATTATATGACATTGATATTAGATAAAAGGTGATAAAAAAAGGATATTAAAAATTTGATAAAGAAAGTGAATAACAAAAAAGTTTTTATCAATTTGATAAAACTGATAACCAAAAACAACACGTCACACCAATATAAGAAGAAAATTGAAAAAGATGAAACTGCTACTCAATTTGATAAATTTGATAAGAAGAAAATTGAAAAAGAACACGTCACACCAAGAGTTAAAAAAAATAGTGAAAGAGGAAAATTTTTACCACCAAATCAATAGATATAACATGCTAATCCGAAGAAACAACCAAAGCTCTTGATACCAATTGTAGGATCATATTTTCTAAGGATTAGGCATTTTATGATTATCTATTGAGATATAGTAGATTTGCTTTTCACTAATCCGGTGGTGTAGGTGGGTGGTGGAAGGTGGAAGCCATTGTTGAGTTGAGAGAGAAGAGAGGTTGTATGAAAGGTTAAGAAAAATGTATTGAACAAAATGAAAATACAAAATGAGACACAATCAACACCCCTCCTTGGAAGCCTAGGAGGGGTATATATAGCCACATAACACACTTAAACTATACATTGTTCCTAGTCTAGTCTATGCGTGTGTGACTATGATAACTAATGGGAATTCTTAAGTGTCGTCACATAAAGTGAATTTCCAACAATCTTCCCCCATAGGAAGACGTGTAGAATTCCTTATAATATTTTTCCTAACAAGTACATAATGATTAAGAACAAAAGCTTTCATGAGGCGTCCAATGCTGATGATGTCTTCTAAGGCCTTTGACTTCAAGTCTTCACTTCAGAGCGACTCATTGATTGTGGTAAAATACGTCCTTTAGGAAAAGGAGCGTAAAAGCGGAAAGTATTAAACAAATGATTTAAGGAAAAACCAAGTGTTAATGACCCTTATGGTGTGAAAGTTCGTTTCCCAAGGAGGTATATGTGTGTGACTAAGATGTAAATGATTTGAGATTAATGCTTGGTTTAGAAAGGAATGAGAAAAGAAGGTGACGAAGACGTGAAAATTACTACTAGAATGATAAAACGTAAAACCGTAAAACTACAAAAATAAAAATTAATTCTAAAAATTACAAAAAATTCAGCAAAAATCAAAATAAATAAACTAAGAGTTTACCAATGATCAAAACTTTTTCAAACCTTTTAAATAATTAAATATTCAATTTTTAAATGCTAATTAAAGCCCTAAAAATCAAATAAATTATCAAAAAGCCCAAATAAAGATTTTTCAATTGGTAAACCTCTAAAATGGCATAAAAAGATTAAAAACTATTTTTAGAAATTTTTAAACTAATAGAAACTATTTAAAATGATTTAAAAACTATTAAAACTTAAAATAATTATAAAAATTAATCTAAAAGTGATAAAATTATTCTAAAAGTTGCTAAATTCCTATTTTAATGTATTAAACCTAGGAAAAATGTAAAAAGTTGGAAAATGTGAAATTTGAAAATTAATAATAAAATAATATTAAAATAATATTAAAAATCCAAAAATTATAAAAAATTCTAAAAACTTGCAAACTAGTTTATTTTAACCTAAATAATCAGAAAATCAAAGTGAAATGACCAGAATACCCCTATTGGGCCCTCAAATGGGCCAAAACCAAAAACAGTCAAACCAAATGGGCTTTTGGGCCCAAAAATTAAAACTTGGCCCAATTGACTTGGAAAAGCCCAATCTGACTCAAAATTCAATTCTAAGAACAAAACTCTAAAGGCCCAAAAGCTGAATGTGAGCTTATCACAGCTTAATAAGCAAACAGCTTATTCTTATTGGGCCTTTTAGCCCATTAAGCAATAAGCTAATGCCATAAGCTCTAATTTGACACACAACCTTCTTTTGGGATGATTATGAGATCTGTAAAAAGAAATTTTGAAAAAGCACACTCAATAAGCCAGAATTAAGCAAAGTAAAAATCGACAAAACGACAAAATAGTCGGGTTTGAGATTTAGGGCACCTCAGAAGCTCTAGTTTGTTGCAAAAGCTCACAAATAGCTTAACTAAGAATAATCAATCAAGAAAACCACAAAAGCCAAGTAGAATAAGCTGTAAGAGCAAATAAGCTGGATGAAAAAGCCAAATAAGCTAGTTTTCTAGCAAAAGCTTAACCAAAAGACTTGTAACCTTCCAGATTTGTTATTAAGCTAAGAAAAATGATTTCTATTAAAAAAGTCAAGTTGTTGCATGTGCCAATAAGCAGTTCTCAAAAGTAAGCCAATTTGTGCTTATTTGACCAAAAGTCAAAGTACTCCAAAATGCACCAAATGATCAGGAATGGTCCAAGGGCTTGTTATAAGCAAATTTTGTGAAGGACTCAAGGAGGAGACCTTGTGAATCAAGAGGTCAGTTGACCTTCTGATGGAAAATTTTGGCAATAAGGGCTTAATAAGCCAGTAGCTTATAAGCCAGATACAAAGCACACAAAATAGAAAAATTCACTCACAAGCAGCACATAAACAAGTTCCAAGCAGCAAAATCACAAGGCATGCACTAGGATAACAAATGCAAGCACAAAATGAGGTGGTCACTTTGCTGATGCAAATGACCACTTCAGCCAACTTTGATAAGCTATAACCATCACAATAAGCCACCAAATTCAACAACCAGACAACCAATAGATAGCTTATCACCTAAACTATTTCCAAACCTGATTTCAGACCTTAGATCCAAGTAACAAAGAAGTTATTGGATCTGATGTGTTTGACCAATTCCAAAACCACTTTTATCAGATTTTTGTAAAACTTCAAATCCCTTTTCTAAACTTTCAGAAACTTAACCAATGACTAAAACATGTATATTAAGACTTGTTTAGACCATCCAAACCCTAAGAACCAAGGGCTCAAGGCCACAAGGCCTATTGAACCAGTAATCCCAAAAAACCCTTAATCAACCACTTTTCAAACAAACTTCTGATTTTTACACACAACCTATTGATTTTAATGATAAAAAACACTTACTAGGCACCAACTAACACAATCAAACACAAAAATAACCAGCACAAACACAAGAACACAAAATCATATGCCAAAGTACAAAATAAGCAGAAACATGAAATTTTTAGAGGAATCTTAACAAGAGGTTATACCTGCCCTCCACAACATCCTAGGAGCTATGCTCCTTGGACCTTGTTCAACAATTAGAACAAGACCAAGGTACTTCAACAAAGGAAATGCAAGACTGCTTTGGTTGATGGTTCAAAGTAGAACCTCAAGGACTTGATTTCTTCAACACAAGCAGCAAACAACTCAACCAAGGGCTCTAATGCCTTCACAAGCTTGGTGTCAACAAGCTTGTAAGAGCTTATAGCTTATGGCCAAGGGTTAGTACACAAAAATATCAAAATCAGAAACCTTCTTTCAAGCTTTTTCAAACTTGAAAAACTTACCAAACATAAACGTCCTTGAACCAAATGATTCAAGCACACTTATAACAATCAATGGAACTCAGAATCACCTTAAAACAATACCAACTTTCAAAAACATAAAAAGGAATTACAATTTTCTCAAAATACTAACTTTTATAAATTTTAAAAAGGAATTACAAGTTTTAAAGGCAAAGACTAGAACAAAGGGACTCTCACATGCTAAGGTCTCCTTTTATAGGCAAATGTCAGGCTACACTATTCACAAACCCTAGAAGTGAATTCTCTAAAATTCCCTTAAGCACTTGAGGCAGTTTGTTGTTGATGAGCTGACCAAAATGATCCAAAACGTTCATTTTAGCTTTGTGATGAAGCAATGAGTCATAGCTGTTGATTTTGCCACATAGGATTACTTGGAGGGTAAGTTGCATTCTGATTGGGTGACGTGTTGAATGGTGGGGTCTCTTGGTGAGTGGGAGTGAGGGTTTTAAGGTTGGGATGGGATTAGAGTGTGTGAATCAAACGTGTGTCAAGGTAATTTAGGTTTACCCTTTGTTTAAGTTGATGTAAAATCTGGGTGTGAAAAGGTGAACAGTGGTAACTTTTGATCCGATTTTGGGGGATTGGAAGTTGTTTGGCGCAATTTTCAGGTTTGAATGTTTCAAGTATACAACTTTGGCCCTTCTTTTTCTTCTTTTCTTTCATTTGTGTTTTAAAACGTGTCAGCGCCCATTTCCTTTGTAACAACTTTCAGATTTTGACACTTTTGGCACAAAACTTTTCCAAAAGTGTTTCAAGGGTTGTTTTTGCCACTTTTACATATTTGAAGGACTGATTTTGGACATTCTTGATCTTCAAAGGTCTTCATTGCATCTTTGACTTCATGAGGGACCATAAGTGACAATGTTGAATAGTTGAGGGACTAAACTTGCCATTTCTTCAAAGTTGAAGGACCATTTGGTAATTTTGACAAACTTAAGGGACCAAACTTGTAATTATCAACATACAAGGGTTTTAAGTGTCATTTCTTCAATAAATGAGGATCAATCTTGTATGTCTTCAAGTCTTCAAGGGTATTTGTTGAGTATTTCATGAATAAGGGCCCGGTTCCTTGTACGGCTTCGTTTCTCGTGTCCGTTTTTCCTTGTATCTTGTGATCTTTTGTCTTTTTCACGATATCCATACCTAAAATACACAAGTAAACAAACACAAGCATATATATGGTATTTAATGACATTTTTATGCATTAAAAGCCCGAAAAGAACGATGAGATCATGTATAAATGCCATCTCATCACTCCCCCATATTAAGCCATTGCCGTGCCCTCACGCAATGCTAGAATAAAGTATCTAAGCATAACCAAAGCAATTTTATTAACCTTTATTGAAAAGTAAAAGACTTGCAACATACTACGAAGATGTGTAAAGACATAATGTATGATTTTCATCACGAAAGTGACTTTTAGGGTCAAATAATAGAAACAAGCAAATGTCCCTTAGAGTAAACTTCGTCATCCTTGATTGTCATACATTCCATGCTAAGTGCAAAAACGAGATCATTGTTGGTACAAGTCACAATGCTAACACTACTCATACGTCCAAATTGTGTAATACTTTTTCTCCCCGCAATCCTAGTTATTATAAAATGAAATGGGTTACTAGCATTTTTTAACTATTTGTCATGGATCACAAGTGATTCATATTGACTTATTTGAGTAGTTATTAGTCCGAAAGCAAAGTAGCACGATTTAATCGATAGTTAGCCGAAGGACAAAATCTTTTAAAACGACTTCTCGTGTATCTCCTTAAGTTCATATCTTGGCATAACTCGTTTCACGATTTGAGACCTTTCTCGGACCGATATTTGGCATGTACTTCATACTTCAAATATTGGGAAGACGTTCTCGAAATTATGGTCTTCTCTTCATATATTTGGAATTTCTTCACTTGACGTTTTTGAGAGATTCTTCATATTTGGACCACGACTTCATCATTTTTCTTCAATCTTTACTTTGGATTTTGATATACAATGATCCGCCTCCTTTTCGGACTTGGATATATTTATCCTCATACCTTGTAAGGGTCTTTTTGGATAGACTTTCTCCATGATCTTTAGGTGAGTAATTGCTTTTCGTCGTGTGTCTCGATCCTTCATATTGATTTAGGAATAATGATACTTCACATCATCTTGGATCTTTAGCAAAAATAGAGCTCCTCATGCCTTGTTAGGGCCTTTTTGGATGATCGCCAATCTTCGCGTCCCGCTTCAATAAGTTATGCCTTGGCTATGAACTCTATTCAACCCCGAGCAACTTTTAAACGATCTTGCGCTAGAGGCTAAGTAACCTTTCAAATCGTACAACCTTACTTATTGCAATTATGATTTATTCCTAATGCATTGATCTTATGGGAAGAAAAAGCCACAATTAAAAACATATGAGTTTTTGAAAGAACATTTTCATGTTCTACGTTTAGCATGATCACTTGTCTAACTCTATCATTTCTCGTTCTTCACTATATAAAGACCTCTAATTAAAGAGACTCGTGAATACTTAGCCATGCAAGTCAAAATTAAGCCAAATTTGGATTAGCTTTCATTAAGACTATATCAAATCAAAGTTTTGGGTTTTCAAGCCACCTATAGGATCTTGCACTTTCTTGGACTTTTTCAAGTTTAGAGAATGCGTTTCATAGTTCCCTTGATAAGTGACTTTCTAGGATCAATTATAGGAACTTGCGAAAAGTTCTTGTTCTTAACCCGTATGAATTAAGACTTTCGCGTTTTAAAGCTCCCTATATAAAAGTCTAGCAAAACTTGAATTGAGCGGGTTAAGGAATGTAAATGGCTCCAAATGCCCATCAAGTCAAAAATTAACTTTTATTCTACCCAACGGAAAATATACATTCGTGTCTTAAAAACACTTATAAAAACTAAGAAAATTTTTAAAATTTGGCCATTTTTAGCCTTATTAGCAACCAAAAACAAAACGTTAAAAATTGGAAAGCGTGAGGGCGTAGCAAAGCAAGTACCTATTCACCCCCATACTAAAAGTAAACATTGTCCTCAATGTTTCGAGTCTAAGGGTGGAGCACCCCCATACTAGAGACGAAGAGTCGAATGCTTAGGATCTAGCATGGTAAGGGTGATCAACAATATATCTAAAGCCGTTTAAAAAGTATGCTAAAAGATAATTGTTAGAACAATAAAGGATATGTCATGGATTCGTGAAAAACTTCTTCAAGCAAACGATGGAGGCTCACGTAAACGAACATGAGAGTCTTCAATCGTAGATGATGACGATGATCTAGATAACACAATCACAAACAACCACGAGACAATGAGTTGAAAGGGTACAAGCCCCCTTATTAGTGAATAGTAAGCATAAAGGATAAGCATGGGATCTCCCCCACGAGGCACCTCGTTTTTGATTACCGAGTCATGAGCTCGACTCGATCCCCTCAATGCTAATTATCATAGGGGAAGGTGACTTGGTCGAGGCCAACCATTGAAGGAATTTCCCCACCAAAGTAGTGCTTAAGCCTATGTCCATTCACCTTGAAATTAGGACCATCATCTTGAGCTAGCTCAATGGTACCATAAGGAAACACTTGTGTAATGGTGAACGGACCCGACCAACGAGATTTCAATTTCCCGGAAAATATCTTAAGTCGAGAGTTAAAAAGTAACACTTGATCACCAACGTTAAAAACCCGGTTTTTAATCTTTGAATCATGAAACTTTTTAGTCTTTTCTTTAAAAATTAATGAATTTTCATAAGCATTATCTCTTAATTCATCCAATTCATTCAATTGTATTTTCCGGTGATCTCCCGCGGTCTTCAAATCAAAGTTTGCATGCTTAAGGGCCCAATATGCCTTGTGCTCCAACTCAATGGGCAAATGACAATTCTTCCCATAGACTAACTTATAAGCAGTGCAACCGATAGGTGTCTTATAAGCGGTCCTAAAGGCCCATAAAGCATCATCGAGTTTGTCGGACCATGAAGCACAGTTTTCTCCAATTGACCTCTCTAAAATGCTCTTCAAAGCTCGGTTCGAAACCTCGACTTGCCCACTCGTTTGCGGGTGATAAGCCGTAGAAAGACGATGAGTAACTCCATATTTCTTTAGAACCTTTTCGAATTGGTCATTACAAAAATGGGTTCCACGATCGCTTATAATAGCACGAGGGGTTCCGAACCGAGAGAATAGTTGCTTCAAAAACTTCACTACCACACGAGCATCATTAGTAGGCAAAGCCTTAGCTTCCACCCACTTAGAAAGGTAGTCCACCGCGACGAGGATATATTTGTTGCCATGAGACGATGGGAATGGCCCCATAAAGTCTATTCCCCATATGTCGAAAATCTCACACACTTGAATTATGTTTTGCGGCATTTCATCATATGATTTTCCTTGACTTTGGCACGAATCACACGACTTCACAAGTGCGTGTGCATCACGATAGATAGAAGGCCAAAAGAAGTCGGCATCGAACACTTTCTTAGCCGTGAGATTAGCACCGTGGTGACCACCCGTGAGTCCCTCGTGACAAGCTCTAAGGATATTAGAAGCTTCGGCACCAAACACACAACGTCAAACGAGTTGATCCGCACAAACCCGAAAGAGATAAGGGTCGTCCCAAAAATAGAACTTGACGTCACGAAAGAATTTTCGTTTTTGTTGTGTCGTCATACCCTTGATTATGAAATTGCCCGCATGGTAATTTGCAATGTCGGCAAACCGTGGGGTGGTGTCTTTAGAATTCACTACACCGAGAGTCTCAAGAGGAAATGTTTCGGTGATTTCCTTGTTCTGGAAGACATCTTTGTGAGGATCTTCTAGACGAGAGAGATGATCGGCCGCTAGATTCTCGGCTCCTTTTTTGTCAAGCACGGTGACATCAAATTCTTGGAGGAGGAGCATCCAACGAAGCAATCTCGGCTTAGCATCTTGTTTAGCTAAGAGATACTTGATAGCCGAATGGTCGGTATACACGATGCTTTTAGTCAAGACGAGATAAGGTCAGAATTTCTCAAAAGTATAGACCACGGCAAGGAATTCCTTTTCCATTGTGGTATACTTTAATTGAGCCTCGGTCATCGTCTTACTAGCATAATGGATAGGACGGAAATGCTTGTCATAACGTTGCCCTAAGACGGCCCCTATAGCATAATCACTTGCATCGCACATGATTTCAAAGGGTAATTCCCAATTAGGAGCAACAAGAATGGGAGCTTCGGTAAGTTTCCTTTGAGAGTTTCGAAAGCTCTAACACAATCCTCATTGAATTTAAAAGGAGCATCCTTCTCGAGAAGGTGTGTCATAGGTCGAGAGATTTTCGAAAAGTCCTTGATGAAACGACGATAAAAGCCCGCTTGGCCTAGGAAACTCCAAACTCCCTTAACGGTTTTGGGATAAGGTAACTTGGCGATGACGTCTACCTTAGCTTTATCGACCTCAATCCCTGCTTTCGACACCTTATGTCCTAAGACGATTCCTTGTTTGCACATAAAATGACATTTTTCCCAATTAAGCACAAGATTGGTTTCTTCACAACGTTTTAACATTTGCTCGAGATTAGATAAACATGACGTGAACGAATTGCCAAACACCGAGAAGTCATCCATAAACGCTTCCATCGACTTCTCGATCATATCGTGAAAAATCGCCATCATACACCGTTGAAACATACCCGGTGCATTACAAAGTCCGAAAGGCATCCTACAATAAGCGAGCGTTCCATAAGGACATGTAAACGTAGTCTTCTCTTGATCACGAGGGTCGATAGGGATTTGAAAGTAACCGAAAAAACCATCTAAAAAGCAATAGAATTCATTTCCCGCGAGTCGCTCCAACATTTGATCCATGAAGGGCAAAGGAAAGTGGTCTTTACAAGTGGCGTCATTTAACTTTCGGTAGTCAATACACACCCTCCAACCGGTCACAACACGAGTGGGAATTAACTCGTTGTTTTCATTAGGCACAACTGTCATTCCTCCCTTTTTAGGGACACAATGGATTTGGCTCACCCATGGGCTATCGGATATGGGATAAATCATTCCTGCGTCAAGGAGTTTAAGGACCTCCTTTTTAATGACATCGTGAATTTTGGGATTCACCCTTCTTTGACTTTGAATTGCGGGTTTGTAGTCCTCCTCCATTAAAATCTTGTGAGTACAAAATTTTGGGTCAATACCCTTAATGTCGGATATTTTCCACGCAATTGCCCCTTTATGAGCCTTAAGAACTTTCAAGAGCTCGGTTTTTTATTCATTAGCAAGACCTTTTGCAATAATAACCGACAACTTGTCATCACCTTCCAAGAAAGCGTATTCAAGGTGAGAAGGAAGATCTTTCAATTCAAGGATAGGTGGTTCCTCGATTGAAGATTTTGGTTCAACACTCATAACTTCCATCGGCGGAAGAAATGGTGGAATAGAAGTATCATCACTAATCAACACCTCATCTTCATTGTCGATTTTATTTGAAGTGAGATCGCCTCCTTGGAATGGAGTGAGATTTGGTGTAGAATTAGCAAGAATTGGATCCAAAATAGTGGGATTGCCACTTGACGAGCTATCGGAAAAACCTAACACCTCTTGTGAAAACTCATCGCAAACCACATCAATGATGCCAATGTGATTGATGGTAGCGATTGCATAAACATGATAAGGTTTCGAGTTTTGAGTAGTGTTTATAACAAGTTCCTCTTCGTTGAATCTCAAAGTGATAGTTCTCGCATGGACATCGATAAGCGATCTCGAAGTGTTTAAAAATGAACGACCTAAAATTAGAGGAACATGAGGATCCGCGGGGATGTCAACTACTATAAAATCAACGGGATAGTAGAACTTCCCCACTTTCACGAAAACATCTTCGGCTACTCCACATGCTAAAATCGTAGAATGATCGGCCATCTCGATAGACATGTTTGAAGGAATGAGAGCCGGAAGCGAAAGCGATTTCCAAATGGAAAATGGCATCAAATTAATGCTCGCACCAAGATCGGCCAAGGCGAGGCATTCTTTCATATCTTGTATGTCACAAGGAATGAGAAATTTTCCGGGGTCACCAACTTTTTCTGGTATACGGTTAAGATAAACTGAAGAACAATTAGCAAGCTTTGAAAGCTTTTCCTTATCGCTCATCATACTTTTAAAAGTGGAAGCGAAACGAGGCATATATAACAACGCGTCGGCTAAACTCACATCAAAATGAACTTGTTGAAACATCTTTATAAAAAGCTCGATTTGTTGTTTGTTACGTTCTTGCAATTTCTCTTTGTTTCGTCTTGAAGGGTAGGGTAAAGGTGGTGTGGGTTGGTCATTAGGAAACGGCCTTGGAAACTCGGGTTCCACAATTGGTATTGGTTCAACCGTAGGCGTGGTATGAGCGGTACTTCGTGGGATTGTAATGTGCTCCTTTTCGACCATCACCTCGGGTTCTTTCTCGATTTCCTTCTCCTTAGAAGTACTTGGACGAGAGATTGGTTCCTTGAAAGTTTTACCACTTCGTGTAGTAATAACCTTCATTTCTCCCTTCGGGTTTGCAATGGTATCACTAGGAAGACCACCCGAGGAAGAGGGTTTACACATGATTGCTTTAAACATCTTAGCCATTCGGTCCTCAAATTTTGATTGCCTAGCATCCGCTTTTAATAACTCTTGCTTAATCTCATGTTGTCCTAATTCCATATTTTGTTGATTTTGTTGAATACGTTGGACATTTTATTTGCATGAGTTTTTAGTTCATTAGCAAGTTCATTTTAAGCTCGTTTTTCAACTCGGATCTTAAGCTAATCATCTCACGTTGCATGTTATCAAATTTAGCATCATTTGCTTTAGCATAATCCAAAAATTCTCCTTGCAAATTTTTAGTGTGAGCATTTTGAAAACCTTGTGTAGTGTTTTGAAAATCACGGTTTTGGTTTTGATTAGTGACTTGTCCATTCCCTTTTTGATAATTCTCTTTGTTGTAGTTACGTGAATTGCCTTGGTAATTACCACCTTGGTTGTTGTTTCGGTAGTTATTAGTATTTTGATTTGGTGGAGCTTGATTTGGGCGGGAACCTTGACCGTTTTGGTTGTAAGTTCCCGTTGCTACATAAGCACTCGAAGTGTTACCATCCGCGGTAATGCACTCGGAAAGATCATGAGCTCCACCACATGACAAACAACTCTTAGCAACCGCTTTAACCGAAGCGGAATTTGAAGCTTCTTGAGCTTTCCAATGGGACATTAGATTAGCAAATCTATCAAAAAACCGATTTTCCTCATTAGCTTCATCATGTAAGGCATTAATGTTACGAGACGATGACGATGAAGATGAACCCAAATTGGCAACACTCGGTGTGTTACGAGGGCTATAAACCTTAGATCTATTCTTGATGATTTGTAAAGCCTCATTTATCGTCTTGCACAAAACATTACCGCCCACGGCGGCATTCAAATAATCTCGTTCATGATCATTAAGCCCATTATAAAAAGTATCAATTTGATGTAATTCCGTAAAATCATGGTGTGGACATTCATGTAACATTTCTTTAAAGCGTTCCCATGCCATTGAAAAACTTTCATTATTTCTTTGCACAAATCGTGAAATCTCATTTTTCAAATGTGTTGTTTTAGATGGTGGAAAAAACTTGTTCACAAACTTAGAAACGAGATCGGCCCATGTCAAAATCGAATTTGGCGGTTCTTTCTCAAGCCAAATTTTAGCGGGTCCATCTAACGAGTATGGAAACAACATCATCTTAATGGCGTCATGTGGAACATCCTTAAACTTGCTAGTAGCGGTGAGACGATTAAAATTCCTAATGTGATAGTGCGGGTTGTCTTTCTCATGACCTCTAAACTTATTTGCTTGCAACATCGACATTAAACCCGTCTTAATCTCGAAATTCTCCGCAAGGATGGCGGGAATCACAATAGCCTCTCCAAAACCCTCGGTGGGTGCTTGTAGCAACTCCATCATAGTACGATTAGCCATGACGACTTCTTGTTCTACAATAGGTTCAACAATTGGAGGTTGTTCCTCAATCAACGGCTCTTGATTGGCTTGCTTTTGAAGACGTCTACGAGCTCGTTTTGCTTGATTACGAGTGATCATAAACTTCACGAAGAATGGGAGGTGAGCAAAGAAGATTCTTTTTGGGTGTTTTATGAATTTTCAATTTTTTGTGTTTTTGATTGTATTTAATTTTTTTAGATTTTGGTGTATCTTCGTAGACAACAATCTACAAAATATCTCCTCGAATCAAACTCTTGATTAAAGAAGCCTCAAAGGAATGAAAACGATCACGTGGAGTGAACGCCTTCGAATGACTTTAGAACTTTGGTGAAAACCAAATTGTTCAAGAGGTTTTAATCACAAAGAAACCAAGCAAATATATTATACGTAATAATACTTTGGGCGGCAAAACCCTCGATTAGCCTTCAATCTCAAAATACTCACAAGCAAGCGGGGAAACGAGGCGGCGCGAAGCACTTAAGAGCCTTTTCCCTTAGGGTATACTTTATAATACCCGCCTTATACCCACCTTATAGTTTGTATTTTTCAAAATCGAGCTTCACGAAAGTGTTTATCTATTTTTGCCTTTTTCTTTTTGTTTGAGATTCGAATACAATAATATAGTGATGAAATCCCAATTAAGGTTGTGTTTTCACACTTTTTGAGATATTGTTTATTTGTTGTGATACTTAATACAAAATAGTAATAATATTTTCACAAGAAAAACCAAGAAAACCGATAATACGTATTAGTAGATTTCTACTAATACAAATACTATTTGGTTAATATTAAAAACAACAATGCAATTTAATCACGACACACCTCCCCGGCAGCGGCGCCAAAATGATTGTGGTAAAATACGTCCTTTAGGAAAAGGAGCGTAAAAGCGGAAGGTATTAAACAAATGATTTAAGGAAAAACCAAGTGTTAATGACCCTTATGGTGTGAAAGTTTGTTTCCCAAGGAGGTATATGTGTGTGACTAAGATGTAAATGATTTGAGATTAATGCTTGGTTTAGAAGGGAATGAGAAAAGAAGGTGACGAAGACGTGAAAATTACTACTAGAATGATAAAACGTAAAACCGTAAAACTATAAAAATAAAAATTAATTCTAAAAATTACCAAAAATTCACCAAAAATCAAAATAAATAAACTAAGAGTTTACCAATGATCAAAACTTTTTCAAACCTTTTAAATAATTAAATATTCAATTTTTAAATGCTAATTAAAGCCCTAAAAATCAAATAAATTATCAAAAAGCCCAAATAAAGATTTTTCAATTGGTAAACCTCTAAAATGACCTAAAAAGATTAAAAACTATTTTTAGAAAATTTTAAACTAATAAAAACTATTTAAAATGATTTAAAAACTATTAAAACTTAAACTAATTATAAAAATTAATCTAAAAGTGATAAAATTATTCTAAAAGTTGCTAAATTCCTATTTTAATGTATTAAACCTAGGAAAAATGTAAAAATTTGGAAAATGTGAAATTTGAAAATTAATAATAAAATAATATTAAAATAATATTAAAAATCCAAAAATTATAAAAAATTCTAAAAACTTGCAAACTAGTTTATTTTAACCTAAATAATTAGAAAATCAAAGTGAAATGACTAGAATACCCCTATTGGGCCCTCAAATGGGCCAAAACCAAAAACAGTCAAACCAAATGGGCTTTTGGGCCCAAAAAGTCAAACTTGGCCCAATTGACTTGGAAAAGCCCAATCTGACTCAAAATTCAATTCTAAGAACAAAACTCTAAAGGCCCAAAAGCTGAATGTGAGCTTATCACAGCTTAATAAGCAAACACCTTATTCTTATTGGGCCTTTTAGCCCATTAAGCAATAAGCTAACGCCATAAGCTCTAATTTGACACACAACCTTCTTTTGGGATGCTTATGAGATCTATAAAAAGAAATTTTGAAAAAGCACACTCAATAAGCCATAAATAAGCAAAGTAAAAATCCACAAAACGACAAAATAGTCGGGTTTGAGATTTAGGGCACCTCAGAAGCTCTAGTTTGTTGCAAAAGCTCACAAATAGCTTAACTAAGAATAATCAAGCAAGAAAACCACAAAAAGCCAAGCAGAATAAGCTGTAAGAGCAAATAAGTTGGCTGAAAAAGCCAAATAAGCTAGTTTTCTAGCAAAAGCTTAACCCAAAGACTTGTAACCTTCCAGATTTGTTATTAAGCTAAGAAAAATGATTTCTATTACAAAAGTCAAGTTGTTGCATGTGCCAATAAGCAGTTCTAAAAAATAAGCCAATTTGTGCTTATTTGACAAAAAATCAAAGTACTCCAAAATGCACCAAATGATCAGGAATGGTCCAAGGGCTTGTTATAACCAAATTTTGTGAAGGACTCAAGGAGGAGACCTTGTGAATCAAGAGGTCAGTTGACCTTTTGATGGCAAATTTTGGCAATAAGGGCTTAATAAGCCAGTTAGCTTATAAGCCAGATACAAAGCACATTAAATGGAAAAATTCACTCACAAGCAGCACATAAACAAGTTCCAAGCAGCAAAATCACAAGGCATACACTAGGATAACAAATGCAAGCACAAAATGAGGTGGTCACTTTGCTGATGCAAATGACCACTTCAGCCAACATTGATAAGCTATAACAATCACAATAAGCCACCAAATTCAACAACCAGACAACCAATAGATAGCTTATCACCTAAACTATTCCCAAACCTGATTTCAGACCTTAGATCCAAGTAACAAAGAAGTTATTGGATCTGATGTGTTTGACCAATTCCAAAACCACTTTTATCAGATTTTTGTAAAACTTCAAATCCCTTTTCCAAACTTTCAAAAACTTAACCAATGACTAAAACATGTATATTAAGACTTGTTTAGACCATCCAAACCCTAAGAACCAAGGGCTCAAGGCCACAAGGCCTATTGAACCAGTAATCCCAAACAACCCTTAATCAACCACTTTTCAAACAAACTTTTGATTTTTACACACAACCTATTGATTTTAATGATCAAAAACACTTACTAGGCACCAACTAACACAATCAAACACAAAAATAACCAGCACAAACACAAGAACACAAAATCATATGCCAAAGTATAAAATAAGCAGAAACATGAAATTTTTAGAGGAATCTTAACAAGAGGTTATACCTGCCCTCCATAACATCCTAGGAGGGCCAGCTATGCTCCTTGGACCTTGTTCAACAACTAGAACAAGACCAAGGTACTTCAACAAAGGAAATGCAAGACTGCCTTGGTTGATGGTTTAAAGTAGAACCTCAAGGACTTGATTTCTTCAACACAAGCAGCAAACAACTCAACCAAGGGCTCTAATCCCTTCACAAGCTTGGTGTCAACAAGCTTGTAAGAGCTTATAGCTTATGGCCAAGGGTTAGTACACAAAAATATCAAAATCAGAAACCTTCTTTCAAGCTTTTTCAAACTTGAAAAACTTACTAAACATAAACGTCCTTGAACCAAATGATTCAAGCACACTTATAACAATCAATGGAACTCAGAATCACCTTAAAATAATACCAACTTTCAAAAACATAAAAAGGAATTACAATTTTCTCAAAATACCAACTTTTATAAATTTTAAAAAGGAATTACAAGTTTTAAAGGCAAAGACTGGAACAAAGGGACTCTCACATGCTGAGGTCTCCTTTTATAGGCAAATGCCAGGCTACACTATTCACAAACCCTAGAAGTGAATTCTCTAAAATGCCCTGATGAGACTGCTTTTATACATAGTCTCATCGTCCAAATCGGGCTTAAAATGCATAAAATATCATTAAAACTGCCAAATATATGCCCGTGTTTGTTGCTTGTGTATTTTAGGTACGGATATTGAGGAAAAGACAAAAAGATCACAAGAATCATTCAAAAACGAACACGGGAAACGAAGCCGCACAATGAACCGGGCCCAAATCTGGAATTTACAAAAATGCCCTTGAAGAATTAAAGATTGGCAACATTGGTCCCTCATGTTTGAAGACTTGGAAATTTATACCCTTGCATAACTCATAAAATGCATTGAGGTCCCTTAATTATCAAGTATTTACAAGAACAGCCCTTGAAGAATGAAGAAATTTGCATTTGAAGTCCTTGTTTCAAGTTTGAAAAGTATTTGTGCCATTTTTGACAAGTGAGCCAAAGTTGTTACAAGTAATTTGGGCGTTGATAGCTGTTTAATACAAAAGGAAAGGAGTATGAAACCTTGGGGGCCAAAACTGTCAAACAAGCAAACCTACACACCCAATACAAACCTTACACGTCAATAAACCCACCCATATTACCAAACCCTTTACCCGACCCAACCCGTCCAACCCACCAGCTTATTAAAACTGGTCAATTAGTCAAACCATTTTCCCACTAAACACTTTTTTAAAAAGTTTTCTTCCCCAAAATAGATTAGTCACCCCTAATCCCAGCTCAAGAACATCATAAACCCTAATCTATTAAACCCTCAAAACAAGGGGTTTTACCCTCTAAATTTCCAGATTAGCAATTTACCCCATCCACATCAAAACCCACATCCCAAATTAACACAAGACAGACCCATGTGTCTTGTGGGACCCTCCCCTGCCCCATCACCTTCTTCCCCAATTCCAAAAAACCGACCAAATGAACGACTGGATGAATCTCCTTGGTCCCCAAGTCCAATTTAACGTCCAATATCACAATGCCACAACTGGCCATCACTCTCATCTCACATGGAGCCTTTTTGACCAATTTCAAGATGAAGACCCAAGGGCTTTTTGGAGATTTCAGCTTCTAGGGTTTAGCATTCTAGTATTTTCTATAGACTAGTATAAATACAAGCCGTATGTGGCTGTATTTCCTTGTTCCAGTTTTTAGCTCTCAACACTTGTAATTCCTTTTTTACAAATTTATAAAGTTGGTATTTTTCTTAAAATTGTAATTCCTTTTATTGTTTTTAAAAAGTTGGTGTGTGATTGAAGGCTAGACTGAGTTCCATTTAACATTTTGCAAAACATTTTTTGTGTTTTGAATTTTCAGAAAAAGTTTCTGAAAAAGGGTAATTTGTGGTGAAATCTTGTTTCAAGGTTTGGTTTTTCAGGATTTAAAGTTAATTTGTTAAGTGTTTTTGAAAAGAAAAACGTTTAAGTTATTTGAGAAAGTTTTGAAAAGGTTTGAAAAAGAAGAAAAAAGATCAGATTATTGGTTCTTGTTTGTTCCTTGTTGATTTTAGCAGGTTTCAAGTGGAAGCTATTTTTCAAGGATCAGCTCAGGCCCCAGCCTGAAGGAAATGGCATTGCAGCCATAGTGGGGGTCGGATGTGGGTCCCACAAGGTAGCTACCTTGATCCTTTTTCAGTTTCAGAAATTTGTGAACTTGTGTGATATTGCATGAAATCTGCTTACTTGTTAGTTTGATGTTAGGATTGTGTTGTTTATAGGTTTTATGCATGCTAGTTTGAGTTTGATTTAGTTTGGTTAGGTTTTAAATAGGGTTGCTTGTTAAAATCTCATTTTCAGAAAACTAAAGGGGTGTTTGGGATAAGGGATTAGCCAAGATTGTGACAAAGTTTTGTGTTAGAGCCTGGTTATAAACACTTCTTTGGCTATTATTATGTGATATATGCCTCTTGTTTTCAGTTTGGTAGGTTTCAAATCAAAGTTGCATGTTAAATATTGGTAAGTAGCTTCTAAAAACAGTAAACACCCTTGGTGACTGATTTCTGTTGATTGAGTTCATTTAATCCTTAAATCTGCTAGGGTTTGGTGTCAACTAGGGTTTTAGATAGGTTGCATGCTATATTGTGAACTTATATGCAAGTTATTGAGCTTTGAAAGTCATTTTTGTGCCTATTGAATCAGTAACCGAGCATCAGATAGGGTGTATGCATATCAGTAACTTTGTGTGCACTTTGTGCTTGATTCTTGCTAAGTGATTGCTAGTTTTTGTGTTCATCTTGACTCCCTATACTCAACTGAGTATAGGGGTGCCCCATTTGTCCAACAAACATCACTGAATTCCAAGATCAAGCTCCTCTTGATCAGTCTTCACTTGTGAAGATTCTATTTTTGTTCATCAGTTATTCAAAACAATCTGGGCACGTTTTTCATTCTCTAGGGTTTAATTTGGATTGACTTGGATTTGTTTTTTGTGTTTTTGTGACTAAAATAGTACTGGTTTTGAGTTTTTAAAGTTTAAAAAAAGAAAAAAAAAAGTTTATTTCAAAAAGGACGTGGCCAGGACTCGAACCTGTGCCACTCCTCTCACAACACACACAACTTACCAGCGCGCCCTTGGGTCTTTTACTGCTAAAGACTCAATTCAAATTGTATTTAAAGGGTTGTTGTTTTGGCTTTTCTAAATTAAGCCGTAGCTAAATAAGCTTATACAAGCTTATTGGTTAAGCTTTTTTTGCTTGTTTTCATTTTTCCTGTGTTTGTCACTTAGTTTAGGATTTTCTAGCATAAAGTTTGATTTTTCTCTTTCTTTATTTATTTTTTATTAATTTTTATTTACCCGTTATTAGTTAATTAGATAAAAAATAGGAAAAAGCATTTTAAAAATCCAAAAAAATAGTTTTTAGGTTTTTAATTATATTTTTGAGGTTTACATCACAAAAAGTTTTCAAAAAGTCTTATTTTTGATTTTATAGGATTTTAGGGTTTTTAACCAACTTTAAAATTTAATATAAAATTATTATATAGGTTTTAGAAACTTTTGATTGCATTTCTGTCTTAGTTACATTATTTTAGATTTTTGGTAATTTTTTAGATATTTTTTATAAACTTTGAATTTTTTTGAATATTTTATTATTATTTTATTATTAAAAGTTGAAAGTTTGTTTTTTCTACTTTTTTCATTTTTCCTAGATTGTAGACACTAAATTAGGAATTTTGTAACTTTCCAAATAATTTTAGGGCTCTTTAGTTATTTTCTAGAATTAATTTAAGTTTTAATTGATTTTAATAGTTTTTAAGTGTTTAAAAACAGTTTTATTTGGTTTTAAAATTTTTAAAAATACTTTTTAGCTTAATTAGGTTATTTTTGAGGTTTACAAACTCTAAAATCTTGTTTAGGGCTTTTTAATAATTAATTGTGATTTTTTGGGCTTTAATTAGCATTAAAAAGTCATTATCTAATTAATTAAAAGGTTTTAGCAAGTTTGGATTTTTTGTAAACTCTTAGAATAATATTGTGGATTTTTAGTAATTTTTAAGAATTTTTAGGTTAAAATTTTAATTTTTGCACTATTTACGGTTTTACGTGATCGACTTTTTCGTCTTAGCTCGATCCGTCTTCGTAACCGTCATTTCTTTCTCATTTCTATTTTCTTTTCTTCTCATAACAATAAAATCAATCATTAATCAATTCATTACACAACACACGTGCCTCCTCGAGAACGATCCCCACTTTGGGTCATAAGTGTTTACGTTTTCCTAAACGTACGCTTAATACTTACCACTACTTTGTGCATCCTTTTTCTAAAGGGTATACAAAAACGCTTTTCAAATGTGAGAATTTTTAGTGTGACTAACATTGCTTTAGATACACCAAATATTTTTGACATAATTAAATCGGGTTTTCACAAGGAGAGTTTAAAAGATGAAAAAGGAAAAGACTTTAAATTGAATTTAAAAGATTTTTCTACAACTCTAACTCCGTCATCACCACGTGTTTTGAGTACTACAAGCTCGTCTTCTCCTTTTGACGATGCTTTGTGTGGACTTAGTGTGGGGGAAATCACTTATGTTCCCTTCCCTTTCTCCACCGAGGACGAGATATTTGATCCCGGAATTGCTTATAAAGGGAAATCTCGGTCTTCCACCGATGCAATAAATGGAAAATCTTTCTATTTGATTGGTGCGAGTATACCTCGAGTAGCTCAATGTTTTCATGACTTACCCATTGTCCCACCCTTTTATTTCTTCTCTCCTATTTTCTTGAAACTCTTTGAGTTTTTGTTGGCACACGATGAAGTGGCGTTGATTTGTTTTTCCAATGAAAACGAGAACGCCATCTTCGATCCCGGTATTTTGCATCATCAAAGGACTTAGTCCTTTATACCGGTTGTTTTTGGGCCTTGTTTATCATGTAAGCCCCACTAAAAATTGACCACACCATGATTATCCCTAAATGATCACATTTATGGGGATTCGAGTCGAGCTTTTGACTCGGTTATCAAAAACAAGGTGCCTCGTGGGGGAGACCCATGCTTATCCATGTACATATTATTGCTTTCTAATTATTTAATGTGAGGGGATTTGTGCCCTTCCAACCTTTGTTCCGTGGTTGTTTGTGCATTGTGGTTTTTAGATCATGATCTTCACGATTGGAGCCTCTCGTGTTCGTTTTATGGGAGCACTCGATCGTTTGCTTTGGAGACATCTCTCAATATCCAAATGATATATCCTTGATTGTTCTAACCTTAGGTTTTTAGCACACTTCATAAACGGCTATTAATTTATTGGTTACACCCTTTCCATGCTAGATTAGGCATTCGACTACGTCTCTAGTATGGGGGTGTTTGCACCCCTAGACTCGAAACATTGAGGACAATGTTTAACTTTAGTATGGGGGTGAATAGATACTTGCCTTGCCAAACCTTCACGCTTTCCAAAGTTTATCTTTTTGTTTATCGTTTTGTTGCAAAATAAGGCTAAAAATGGCCAAATTTTAAAAAATTTCTCATGTTTTATAAGTGTTTGAAGACACGAATGTAGATTTTCCGATGGCGAGAATAAGAGTAATTTTTGACTCGACCGTGCGTGTTGAGCACTTAGCTTTGGTTCCTTAACTACACATTAGGCTAAGTCTCTTAAATGAGGACGAGAAATGATAGAGTTAATTATAAGTTACTATGCTAAACGTAGAGTACTCGTATTCTTTCAAAAACTCATGTGTTCTCGTTGTTTGCTTATTCTCCCTTCGCTTGTAAATATTTTTTGCTTAATAAATATTGACTTAGCGGTTTAGTTAGGATTGTTGGGTTTCTAGTCTTTTCTAGTAGCTTCCGTGTAATTAAACTGGGAAGACATTAAGGTATCGCCAGCGTCACGGTTTTGAAGTATTGGCACCCGAATAATCGAAAGCTTCACCCAATAAAAGATTTCAAGTGCTCACCTAAATCTAGCAAACAATTTGAAGCCCCACAAGGCCTAAAAACTATGCAAAAATTGAAAGTGAATCAAGCCTTAATCTTCGAAGCTTTAAAGATCCAAAATTCGCTTTAGCGTGAGGATATACGTCTTTGGCTAATAAAACCACCGATGAGGCGGATAATAAAAGGCAAGGCAAGACCGAAGTCATAATAAAAGCTTCATGGCGAAGTTGAATAAAAGATGGAGGTAAACCAAAGATAATAAGGCCCTTCCGTTAGGGGGCATATAAAAGTGTTGGTAATAAGTCTCATGTTCAAAACCGTTATAAAACCGTGTTTATCGATTCTTCTTGTCAACTTAATTTTTTAACATTGTTGTCTATTAGGAGGGGTTATTGATTTGATGGTCTTAGTTACACCGTTAGGACTCTATTTTTAGACCTAAATCTCTATTATCGCATAAGTCAACAATGTATGCTCGTGAAACATTCAAGACAAAATAAAATATAAGAGATACAACTTAGGAATAATGGGAGGATAAGTACGTGATTAGAGCATATGAGTAGTGTTAGCATTACTAACTTATAATGACAATGATCTCGTTGCACGCTTGGCATGGAATTAGGGTGAAAATCGAGGACGACGAAATTATTTCTAACGAAGCATTCACGTGTTCTTATTCTATGAACCTAAACGTCCCATTTTGCGATGAAAATCATACATTATGTCTAAAACACAAGTAGTAGTAATAGTAGTAGTTTAGCTAGTTTATCATTTCAATAAAGTGAATAAAATGAATTTTGGAGGTGCTACGATACTTTATTCTAGCATTGCGTGAGGGCACGGCAATGGTTTAGTATGGGGGAGTGATGAGACTACTTTTATACATAGTCTCATCGTCCAAATCGGGCTTAAAATGCATAAAATATCATTAAAACTGCCAAATATATGCTCGTGTTTGTTGCTTGTGTATTTTAGGCACAGATATTGAGGAAAAGACAAAAAGATCACAAGAATCATTCAAAAACGAACACGGGAAACAAAGCTGCACAATGAACCGGGCCCAAATCTGGAATTTACAAAAATGCCCGTGAAGAATTGAAGATTGGCAACATTGGTCCCTCATGTTTGAAGACTTGGCAATTTATACCCTTGCATAACTCATAAAATGCATTGAGGTCCCTAAATTATCAAGTATTTACAAGAACAGCCCTTGAAGAATGAAGAAATTTGCATTTGAAGTCCTTGTTTCAAGTTTGAAAAGTATTTGTGCCATTTTTGACAAGTGAGCCAAAGTTGTTACAAGTAATTTGGGCGTTGATAGCTGTTTAATACAAAAGGAAAGGAGTATGAAACCTTGGGGGCCAAAACTGCCAAACAAGCAAACCTATACACCCAATACAAACCTTACACGTCACTAAACCCACCCATATTACCAAACCCTTTACCCGACCCAACCCGTCCAACCCACAACCCACCAGCTTATTAAAACTGGTCAATTAGTCAAACCATTTTCCCACTAAACACTTTTTTAAAAAGTTTTCTTCCCCAAAATGGATTAATCACCCCTAATCCCAGCTCAAGAACATCATAAACCCTAATCTATTAAACCCTTAAAACAAGGGGTTTTACCCTCTAAATTTCCAGATTAGCAATTTACCCCATCCACATCAAAACCCACATCCCAAATTAACACAAGACACACCCATGTGTCTTGTGGGACCTTCCCCTGCCCCATCACTTTCTTCCCCAATTCCAAAAAACCGACCAAATGAACGACTGGATGAATCTCTGATATGAGCAAAAACTCATATCAATTTATTAACAAATCACCCTAAAACATAAGAAAAATACCTAAACTTTATGCTATAAAGCGGAATTATGTGGTATGTTTTGTGTTTGTGTATAAATAGGTAAGAAGGATACAATTTCAAGCAAACAAAGAGAAATCAAGCTTAATTGGATGAAAAAGACAAAGAAGTATCAGGAGTGACAAGACTTTGAAGAACAAGGACCTATCTTGACAACATTTCGAAGATGAAGGACCAAAAGTGCACATTTGCCATAATCAAGATCAAAGTCAAACATGGTCAATAATGAAGTCAACAAAGTCAAAGGGTTTAAATGTTCAAAAATGCAAGTGGAAGGACTAAATATGCTTATTCATGAAGATGAAGGGTTGTAGAAGACAAGCTTTCAAAGTTATAACAAGGATCAACAAAATTGCCAAGTGAAGGGGCCATTTCTACCATTACTCAAAGTTGATGATCCAAGACTTTCGTTATCAGCCAATGAGAAGTCCAGAAAGAATATCACACGGATCAAGCATCTTGTGATAATTAAATGGAGGCTGCATTTAAAACCCACTAATCATTTTCATATTAAATGCTTCTGAATCCCAAACACCTTTCACCACAGCCAATCACCATTCCATATTTTCCTAATCCGGATCAACACCCACACAGCCCAACAACTTCCTGCCACGTGGCGGATTGTCACTGGTCAGAACAAGTCATCACCCTGCATGCATTTCGCCTATAAATACATGCATTTGTATTTCATTTTTTCACGTAGATTTAAGTGTGTAAATTCACACACACACAGTAGATTTTTACAAAAAAAATTAGTTAGTTAGATTTCTCTCTGTTGTTTACTGTGTGTTTTCACAACCAGTTAAACACATATCGATTCAGTTAGCATATTAGTTATTCAGTTGTAACAAACAAATCTTCCTATATCAATAAAAATTCATTCCTTTTAACCTTCTCAATCCTAAGTTCATACTTTCATCATACTGTTACTATCCTTGTTCTTGTTGAGTGAAAGCTGTTTTGGAGATTATAGTGAAGGTTGTTGTGATTACGAATAGTTTTTGAACTTCGGACGCCATTGATGGAGTCGAAGCCGCGTTTGGATTAGTCACAGAGTACTAGTTTCTTGTAGTCGAGTTGATTCGTTTTCCTTATATTAGAGCTTTAGACTTGTTAACGATCGAGAGATTCGAGTTTGTGGGATCATTGATGCAGTCGAAGTTATGGAGTTTGGATTTTGTGTTTACAATACACAGACGGTAGTGTAGAACTATTAACAAGTTGCTGGGGAGTTACCATTGGAGAAGGGAAGCTCATTGTTACGTCATGGAGTTCTAGTTATTGTTGATATCAGATTAGAAGGAGTTCTCGAAGTTGTGTTTTCGTTAGATCATAGTCATGGAATTCATGTTGCTGAGATAGACTGGGGGTCAGATTTCATTAGAATTTGTTCGAGTTTTTTTGAAGTAATCGATCAAGTTTTGCTCAATTAGTTGATGTTATTAGCGATATCGATTCGAGATCAGTTTATAGTGATGATTTCGACGTTAGTTTTTGGTTCGGGTTCGACTCAGTTTTAGTAGTAGTTGCGGTTAGAGGATAAACATTTTGCTGATTCGAAGAAGGAGCAGTAGGGGTTCGATTTTGTCATTGTAGCTACAGAATGAAAGGATTTGGATCAGTTGGTTTGATTAGTAGTTAAGAGTAATCGTTCGTTCCTAGTTATTCCGCCATTGACGTTCAAGACCTTGAAGAGTGTTCGAAAATAGCTGTGAATCTTAGTTTAGCTTTGTCAGTTCGTTTCGATCAGTGTTGAATCGGTTCGAGTTCACGATAAGGAAGTTCCTTCGATTTCAGTTTTTGGTTTTCATTCGAAGATGGTGTTCGTTTTAAAGCTAGCTCAGCGCTAGGCTTCGCCATCAACGGACTCAACTACGGATGGAATGGTTAAGCTCATTTTTCTATTAAATGCAAGTTTAGTTTAGAGTTATTTTGCATGCTTTGTAGGTTTAGCAGTTAGAATTTGTTTACTGTTACAATGTGGAAAATTTTGTGATCATACAAGTTTAACTGTTAGTCATAAATTTGTTAAGTTTTTAACTGTTAGTAGTCTTAGCAGTTAGAATTGATAAGTGGTTAAAATCTGTGTAGTTAGAATTGTCATTTTAATCAAAATGGGATTTGGTAAAAGGAAGGTTTAGAAATTTCATAAAAATTTAGTTGGTAAAAAAAATAGTTAAAATTTTGTTAAAAAGTTTGTTAGATTCGGTTAAATAGTTAGTTGTAATTTTGTTGAAATTTGTTACATTTTCTAGTTGTTTAAGTTTGTTAAATTTGGTAAATTTGTTAGATTGTTGGATTAGTTACATTTTCTTGTTAAATTTGTTTGGTTACTTGTGCTTGGCTTACTAGTTCCTCGTCCTTAATTGAATAAAAATGTGGTATTTGACAATTTGTTTTACGTATAAGTAGATTAATATTTCCATTTTTTTACGTGTTGTTTGAATTAGCAAATAGAATATCCAAAAAAATATATACAACCAAAAACAGTTAAAAACCCGATATTGATTGGACTTTCAATTAGCAAGAACTGAGAAAAACGAACTGCATTATACACAATTTCAAATGGCGCCGCTGTCGGTTCTTTGACTTTACGAGACACTATCGATTGACGGTTTTCATTGGCTTTTGGGATCCGTTCACCTTGTGAACGTTATTTTTACGTATCATAAATCAAAAACAAATAAAAAAATCAAAAATATAAAAATATATAAAAATTAAAAAATTAACAAAACAATTCTTTTCCTAAAGAATTGACCAAAAAAAAAATTAAAAAATCCAAAAAGCAATCTTTTTCCTAAGAGATTGCACCCAAAAATATATATTATTGGATTCTCTCGGTTTTTATGTACATATAGTATTTTCTCTTAAAAACTCACAAATACAAAAATATTTTCCATATATTATTATAAGTAAATACGTATACGTATAAGAACAACCAATCTACATATTCTCCATAAGTATTGCCAAGGCAATACACCGTGTTGAGGGGCGTTCCGGTCCTTGACACGTGTATCGATCAAACAAAATAAAGCAAGAATAGATAAATACTCTCAATAAGCAACAATTCGAAGAATACGAACATTTAAGTGAATAGAAAGGCGATGTGCTATAAAATGCCATCTAAGGGTCAATAGGTACTTAAGTGCTTCGCGCCACCTAACCCCCCGTTCACTTGTAAGTATTCTAAGAAGGAAGGCTTCATTGGGGGTCTTGCACCCAAGTAGTACATACGTATATTGTTATTTTCTTGTGGATATTTAATATTGAAACTCGAAGAGGATAATCCATTTATCTTCAAAGTCACACGAGAACTTCTCTCTCATTCCTCATATTGAGTTGCATGCTCACTCGCGGGCGTGCACAAATACCGATTGGTGTACAACCTCTTCCTCCGAAAAGGAAGAAAAAGAGAAAGAGTAAGACCACCACCGTCCACCAAGCCGATCACGAGAATCGTGCTTTGACTCCTCCACCACAAGAAGCCATGGCTATTGATAATCGTTCTTTGATGGAACGTATGCAAACCAATGTTCATGGATATGCTAGTGCTATTAAGATTCCCGACTTTCCCGCAAATACATTTGAGCTACACACATCTTTGATTACTATGGTTTCACAATCACCTTTCTATGGTAACAAGAATGAAGATCCTCATGATCACCTTAAGAGATTCCTTTCTCTTTGCAATACCATTAAGCACAATGGAGTTCCACATGAGGTTATTAAGTTGATGTTAGTGTCATTTTCACTAGAGGGACCCGCTAAGCATTGGTTAGACACCCAACCACCCGATAGTATCACCACATGGGATGGTTTCACCACTAAGTTTTTGAACAAGTTCTTTCCTCCACATAAGACCATGGCCTTGAGGACCTTAATTATAGGCTTTCAACAAAAACCTAGTCAATCCTTTAGTGATGCTTGGGAAGATTATAGTGAGTTATTGAGGCGATGCCCTAACCATGGATTGGATGATGTTCACCAAATCAATACCTTCTATAATGGCCTTAAACCTCACCACCAAGATTCACTCAATGCTTCCGCGGGAGGGAATATTCTTCTTAAATCCGTGCAAGAGGCCTTGGACATCATTGAGACTAAAGCAATGGTTCAAACAAACAATCCATTTGAAGAAAGGGTTCATGTTATCCAAAACAATTCTCAAACACCTTTTGACCACCAACTCCTCAAGTTTCAACAAGAGATCATTCAAAAGATGGATAGAGATAGTGAGAGGAATTTGAAAGTACAACAAGAAATACTTCAAGCTTTTAAGAACATTTCATTGAACAATTCTTCAACTGATGTGAATGCCATTACTATTTCTTGTGTCACTTGTGGAGGTCCCCATTCTTATGAACAATGTGATAAGTTGCAAGTGTATCAAGGGGAATGCTATG
This sequence comes from Glebionis coronaria, assembly GCA_025667525.1. Classification (NCBI taxonomy): domain Eukaryota; kingdom Viridiplantae; phylum Streptophyta; class Magnoliopsida; order Asterales; family Asteraceae; genus Glebionis; species Glebionis coronaria. Next base: position 332,968,910 of record CM046877.1, read on the forward strand.
CTTACCAAGAGGAACATCGTGAACACTTCAAGCCAAATATCAATCCAAATAACCTTTCTTACAAGTCCCAAAACTACCTTACTCCACCCGGATTCCCACCCCAACCACCCACCCAAATTCTACAAAATCCTCCTCAAATTTTACCAAGGAATCACAGGCAAAGACCACCTTATCAAGGAAATAACTACAAGGCACCCAATTAATTTCAACCTCAAGGAAATAACTTCTATCCACCAAACCAAGGGTTTAATCCACCACCTCAATCTTTCCCACAACAAAGTTTTTATCAAGGAAATGTGCAATTTAACCCTATGGATTTGGTGCTTCAAAAGTTCACTTCTTTTGAGAAACAATTGAAAGATAGTCAAGAGGAAAATAACAAGAAATTTGCTCTTCTTCAAAACCAAATTATCTATAATCAAAGACCACAAGGGGCTTTACCTTCCAACACACAAACAAATCCAAGGGCAAATGTCAATGCTATTACAACAAGAAGTGGAAAGTCAACAAAGGATCCTTCACCTCCTAAACCTACTATTGTTCAACCCACTTGTGCTCCTACTTGTGACAAGCCCTCTACCTCTACTTCACCACCTCAAAATGCTCCCATTTCTCCAACTTCAACACCTACTCATGAAGCACTTAATAAGGAAAATCCTTCATCAACCACTCAACCACAACCAAAACCAAGTCTTCCTTATCCCTCAAGATTGAGAAAAGAAAAGCTTAAGAACAAGGATGATAACCAAGTTTCTAATTTTTTGAGGATGTTCAAGCAACTTAACATCAATATCTCCTTTGCGGAAGCCTTAGCCAATATGCCTAAGTTTGCTAAGATGATAAGGACTTGCTTTCTAACAAGGAGAGATTGGTGGATTTGCCTAATGCTTCCTTGAATGAAAATTGCTCCGCGGTTTTGCTTAAGAAGTTGTATACTAAGCTTGGAGATCCGGGGAGGTTTTTGATTCCTTGCAATTTCCTGGGGGTGGAAAATTGTATGGCTTTAGCGGATTTAGGAGCAAGCATAAATCTTATGCCATTATCGGTTTGGAAGAGACTTTCACTTCCCGAGCTCACTCCTACTAAGATGACTCTTGAGTTGGCCAACCGTACTATAGCTTATCCGGTGGGAATTGCGGAGGATGTTTTTGTTGGGTTGATAGATTTACTTTTCCCGCGGATTTTGTGGTAGTTGATTATGATATGGATCCGAGAGTTCCTTTGATTGTTGGTAGGCCATTTTTGAGAACGGGTCGAACTCTAATAGATGTGGCGGAAGGTGAACTCATAATGCGGGTAGGAGATGAAAGAATTGTGTTTAACATGGGGAAGTTGTCTAAGAAATCCAATGAACCCGAGACCGTGAAGCATATTGATGTTATTGATAAGGAGGTAAATCAAGTTGATATTCTTGATGAAGTTTGTGGTGAATATTTTCATGAAGCTTCACAAGTGGTAATTATGATCCTCCATATGTTGAGACCATAGCTTCTATTATTTCATCCTCGGATTTTCATGAACCTCAAGAGCTAAACTTTGGTGACATTCCATATGACAATCTATTTTTCCATAATAATGATGATATTCATGCGGACTTTAGTGATGAAGAATCTCTTCTTTGTGATACACCAATATATGATGACTATAGTGATGATGAGCTTTCTACTTGTGACTCTCCATTTGTTGATGATCATACTTCCTTTGGTTTTGAGGGATCCCCAATCTTTGATAGACCTATCTATGATGTTTATGGTGATGAAGAGGATTCTATCATTGATGAGATTGATGAGTTTTTAGAGGTTGATATACTTTTTGAGTACACTCTTGGTTATCTTGATGAGGAGGGGGACATACTCTATTTAGAATCTCTATTGAATGAAGATCCTTTACCTTTTTCCTTGCCCACCTCAACCTTTCAAAGTGATAAAGGAAAACAAGTCATGATGGTTCCTTCCAAGAGCTTGTTGTTACCCATGCCTTCACAACCTTTCTCTCACCATGTGAACTACAAAGGAGAATCTTCTAAGGCAACCAACACTTGTTGTTTTCCCATCAAGGAACGGATTTTTGATCCTGGCATAGAGCTTGCTAAACCATCTCAGTATCCGCCTGATGCAACAAAATGAAACCTTGTGAAAGATTTGAGAACTTTACACTATCACCTTGGGAAGAACATATGGGAAACCATTTTGGAGAAAAACACCTCACTCTTTTCACCATTGCTTAGGAAGTTAGTTGTTTAATTGTGTTATAAGTGGGATGGTAATTATGTATTTGATCCTGGGGGATATTTATGGAGTTTTGATCATTGAAAACTTGTTTTACCTCATCATGGAGACTTTTCTTAAAAGGGGCAAAATGTTTTCTTCTCCATGATAGGTTTTAGACACTTTTAAGTGTGGGATGAGTCGATCTAGAGACTCCTTAAATCAAGCTTGAATAACTAGGATTAGATCATCTAGCATAGAGTGTGATAGTATAGGAATCATAAAAAGGTATATAATCGAGATGAAGTGTAGGAGGTGCCTTTTTTGTCTTCATGTTGTTTGTAGGGTTGCTCACTCATTTCATGCTTTGGAGCTTATGGAGGAGGCCCTTGTATCCGGTTCACTTCGTTACTATTGTGATCTTTCATTGACACCTTGTGCTTTAACATGAATTCACTAATAGTTGTCCTTTCCTTAACTTGGGTTAAGCAAAGTTTATTCATTGTCATAAGTGTAGGGGAAGTTTTTATACTTCCATGCTCTTAAACATTGAGGACAATGTTTAGCTTAAGTGTAGGGGGTCTTCTATCGAAGTGACCTTACCTAGAACTTGCCATTGTCTTTCATGATAACATGGAAAATTTGATTTTTCAACATTTTTCAAATTTTTGATCTACTTTGGCCACCAAAAATATGCATTCATAATTTTGCATTAATCATTTTTCATTTGCATAACACATTTGCATTGTATATTTTCTTCTTTTATTTTTCATCAAAAATATATAAAAAGGAAAAAATATAATAAAAACATGGTTTAACAAATTTAGATTTCTTTGACATATTAGGCCCGCCATGGATATTTTGACTCAACCGAGTTTGCTTATCTTAGCATTCTCTAGCTAGTATCCTTAACCATGTAGTCCTTCATTGGTCTATTAGGCTAAGCATCCACCAATTTCATTATTTGAGATTTTAAATTTGTGGAGAATGGGAAATGATAGAGTTGAAGCAAGTATAAAAGGGGTAGATAAACTTCATGATAATTACTTGTGGCTAAACCCTTCTCTTTTCTACCTCTATTTTCTTCGCATGTATATAATTGTTAATAAATAATCAAGAACGGTTTTAATTGATTTGTAATCTCTTATGCATTTTTGTCTAATCATTCATGGTTGATATAAGTACGTCTTAAGATTCTAAGTTAGAACGTTTTATGTGTACTAGACTTATGTCATGCTCAATATTTAGCGGGTGTTTTTCCTTTTATTCTTTTCAAATTTCTTTGTGAGGAATAAAGAAAAATAAGAGCGGCTTATAAAAAAAATGAGTGGCTAGAAAGAAAAAAAAGAAAAAAAATATATATACAAGACTCCCAAGAGGGGCAGTGTGGTGTTAATTATAGTGACTATTGAGTTCCAATATTACCTTGACGGGTTGCGGGGATTCAATAGATTGCTCCAATCCAATATTACCTTGACGGGTTGCGGGGTTGAAGATCCAAAGTCTCAAAAAGATGGCGGATGTAAATTATTGCGTGAGTTTTATTTTTCTTTCCTTAGCGAGTGTGTAGCTACATATGAAAGCATGACATGAGGATTTTACACATAAGGCGAATGACTTATTACTCTTGAAACGGACTTGTATTAATTGTGAGCGGTTTTTCAAGTAATGGATGAGAGGATTACTTAGGATTAAAACCATGCTTCCTTATTTTTGGATTTTACATTTCTTATACTTCACACTTGAATAAATGACAAATTTGCCCACAAGCAATTTGCTCAAATAATAACCGGTTCCACATTTAATTGTCATGAATAAGTTGATGCAATTTTTACTTGTGAATGCAATGATCCCATTTTTAAGCTTGGTATGGGGAATGTGAAACTTGAGGGTGATAAATGTCCATGGTACCCAAGCCCTAATCTAAGCCATTGAATTCTTTATGAGTTATTTCCATCAAAACCATTTAAAGAAAAATAAAAAAGATATAGATAGAATTGTAATTTTGTTCATTGCATTGTTAAAAGTCAAAATCATGCATCATTTAGTTTAGAGTAGTGTAGATGCATTCCATATGGCCAAGGTGGATTAATTATGAGGAGAATGTAAATTTGTGCTTAAAAATATAGAATTGCATGAGGACATGACAATGTTCAAGTGTAGGGGATTTGATATGAGCAAAACTCATATCAATTTATTAACAAATCACCCTAAAACATAAGAAAAATACCTAAACTTTATGCTATAAAGCGGAATTATGTGGTATGTTTTGTGTTTGTGTATAAATAGGTAAGAAGGATACAATTTCAAGCAAACAAAGAGAAATCAAGCTTAATTGGATGAAAAAGACAAAGAAGTATCAGGAGTGACAAGACTTTGAAGAACAAGGACCTATCTTGACAACATTTCGAAGATGAAGGACCAAAAGTGCACATTTGCCATAGTCAAGATCAAAGTCAAACATTGTCAATAATGAAGTCAACAAAGTCAAAGGGTTTAAATGTTCAAAAATGCAAGTGGAAGGACTAAATATGCTTATTCATGAAGATGAAGGGCTGTAGAAGACAAGCTTTCAAAGTTATAACAAGGATCAACAAAATTGCCAAGTGAAGGGGCCATTTCTGCCATTACTCAAAGTTGATGATCCAAGACTTTCGTTATCAGCCAATGAGAAGTCCAGAAAGAATATCACACGGATCAAGCATCTTGTGATGATTAAATGGAGGCTGCATTTAAAACCCACTAATCATTTTCATATTAAATGCTTCTGAATCCCAAACACCTTTCACCACAACCAATCACCATTCCATATTTTCCTAATCCGGATCAACACCCACACAACCCAACAACTTCCTGCCACGTGGCGGATTGTCACTGGTCAGAACAAGTCATCACCTTGCATGCATTTCGCCTATAAATACATGCATTTGTATTTCATTTTTTCACGTAGATTTAAGTGTGTAAATTCACACACACACACAGTAGATTTTTACAAAAAAAATTAGTTAGTTAGATTTCTCTCTATTGTTTACTGTGTGTTTTCACAACCAGTTAAACACATATCGATTCAGTTAGCATATTAGTTATTCAGTTGTAACAAACAAATCTTCCTATATCAATAAAAATTCATTCCTTTTAACCTTTTCAATCCTAAGTTCATACTTTCATCATACTGTTACTATCCTTGTTCTTGTTGAGTGAAAGCTGTTTTGGAGATTATAGTGAAGGTTGTTGTGATTACGAATAGTTTTCAAACTTCGGACGCCATTGATGGAGTCGAAGCCGCGTTTGGATTAGTCACAGAGTACTAGTTTCTTGTAGTCGAGTTGATTCGTTTTCCTTATATTAGAGCTTTAGACTTGTTAACGATCGAGAGATTCGAGTTTGTGGGATCATTGATGCAGTCAAAGTTATGGAGTTTGGATTTTGTGTTTACAATACACAGACGGTAGTGTAGAACTATTAACAAGTTGCTGGGGAGTTACCATTGGAGAAGGGAAGCTCATTGTTACGTCATGGAGTTCTAGTTATTGTTGATATCAGATTAGAAGGAGTTCTTGAAGTTGTGTTTTCGTTAGATCATAGTCATGGAATTCATGTTGCTGAGATAGACTGGGGGTCAGATTTCATTAGAATTTGTTCGAGTTTTTTTGAAGTAATCGATCAAGTTTTGCTCAAGTAGTTGATGTTATTAGCGATATCGATTCGAGATCAGTTTATAGTGATGATTTCGACGTTAGTTTTTGGTTCGGGTTCGACTCAGTTTTAGTAGTAGTTGCGGTTAGAGGATAAACATTTTGCTGATTCGAAGAAGGAGCAGTAGGGGTTCGATTTTGTCATTGTAGCTACAGAATGAAAGGATTTGGATTAGTTGGTTTGATTAGTAGTTAAGAGTAATCGTTCGTTCCTAGTTGTTCCGCCATTGACGTTCAAGACCTTGAAGAGTGTTCGAAAATAGCTGTGAATCTTAGTTTAGCTTTGTCAGTTCGTTTCGATCAGTGTTGAATCGGTTCGAGTTCACGATAAGGAAGTTCCTTCGATTTCAGTTTTTGGTTTTCATTCGAAGATGGTGTTCGTTTTAAAGCTAGCTCAGCGCTAGGCTTCGCCATCAACGGACTCAACTACAGATGGAATGGTTAAGCTCATTTTTCTATTAAATGCAAGTTTAGTTTAGAGTTATTTTGCATGCTTTGTAGGTTTAGCAGTTAGAATTTGTTTACTGTTACAATGTGGAAAATTTTGTGATCATACAAGTTTAACTGTTAGTCATAAATTTGTTAAGTTTTTAACTGTTAGTAGTCTTAGCAGTTAGAATTGATAAGTGGTTAAAAATCTTTGTAGTTAGAATTGTCATTTTAATCAAAATGGGATTTGGTAAAAGGAAGGTTTAGAAATTTCATAAAAATTTAGTTGGTAAAAAAAATAGTTAAAATTTTGTTAAAAAGTTTGTTAGATTCGGTTAAATAGTTAGTTGTAATTTTGTTGAAATTTGTTACATTTTCTTGTTGTTTAAGTTTGTTAAATTTGGTAAATTTGTTAGATTGTTGGATTAGTTACATTTTCTTGTTAAATTTGTTTGGTTACTTGTGCTTGGCTTACTAGTTCCTCGTCCTTAATTGAATAAAAATGTGGTATTTGACAATTTGTTTTACGTATAAGTAGATTAATATTTCCATTTTTTTACGTGTTGTTTGAATTAGCAAATAGAATATCCAAAAAAATATATACAACCAAAAACAGTTAAAAACCCGATATTGATTGGACTTTCAATTAGCAAGAACTGAGAAAAACGAACTGCATTATACACAATTTCAATCTCCTTGGTCCCCAAGTCCAATTTAACGTCCAAGATCACAATGCCACAGCTGGTCATCACTCTCATATCACATGGAGCCTTTTTGACCAATTTCAAGATGAAGACCCAAGGGCTTTTTGGAGATTTTAGCTTCTAGGGTTTAGCATTCTAGTATTTTCTATAGACTAGTATAAATACAAGCCGTATGTGGCTGTATTTCCTTGTTCCAGTTTTTAGCTCTCAACACTTGTAATTCCTTTTTTACAAATTTATAAAGTTGGTATTTTTCTTAAAATTGTAATTCCTTTTATTGTTTTTAAAAAGTTGGTGTGTGATTGAAGGCTAGACTGAGTTCCATTTAACATTTTGCAAAACATTTTTTGTGTTTTGATTTTTCAGAAAAAGTTTCTCAAAAAGGGTAATTTGTGGTGAAATCTTGTTTCAAGGTTTGGTTTTTCAGGATTTAAAGTTAATTTGTTAAGTGTTTTTGAAAAGAAAAACGTTTAAGTTATTTGAGAAAGTTTTGAAAAGGTTTGAAAAAGAAGAAAAAAGATCAGATTATTGGTTCTTGTTTGTTCCTTGTTGATTTTAGAAGGTTTCAAGTGGAAGCTGTTTTTCAAGGATCAGCTCAGGCCCCAGCCTGAAGGAAATGGCATTGCAGCCATAGTGGGGGCCGGATGTGGGTCACACAAGGTAGCTACCTTGATCCTTTTTCAGTTTCAGAAATTTGTGAACTTGTGTGATATTGCATGAAATCTGCTTACTTGTTAGTTTGATGTTCGGATTGTGTCGTTTATAGGTTTTTATGCATGCTAGTTTGAGTTTGATTTAGTTTGGTTAGGTTTTAAATAGGGTTGCTTGTAAAAATCTCATTTTCAGAAAACTAAAGGGGTGTTTGGGATAAGGGATTAGCCAAGATTGTGACAGAGTTTTGTGTTAGAGCCTGGTTATAAACACTTCTTTGGTTATTATTATGTGATATATGCCTCTTGTTTTCAGTTTGGTAGGTTTCAAATCAAAGTTGCATGTTAAATATTGGTAAGTAGGTTGTAAAAACAGTAAACACCCTTGGTGACTGATTTCTGTTGATTGAGTTCAGTTAATCCTTAAATCTGCTAGGGTTTGGTGTCAACTAGGGTTTTAGATAGGTTGCATGCTATATTGTGAACTTATATGCAAGTTATTGAGCTTTGAAAGTCATTTTTGTGCCTATTGAATCAGTAACTGAGCATCAGATAGGGTGTATGCATATCAGTAACTTTGTGTGCACTTTGTGCTTGATTCTTGTTAAGTGATTGCTAGTTTTTTTGTTCATCTTGACTCCCTATACTCAACTGAGTATAGGGGTGCCCCATTTGTCCAACAAACATCACTGAATTCCAAGATCAAGCTCCTCTTGATCAGTCTTCACTTGTGAAGATTCTATTTTTGTTCACCAGTTATTCAAAACAATCTGGACACGTTTTTCATTCTCTAGGGTTTAATTTGGATTGACTTGGATTTGTTTTTGTGTTTTTGTGACTAAAATAGTACTGGTTTTGAGTTTTTAAAGTTTAAAAAAAGAAAAAAAAAAGTTTTTTTCAAAAAGGACGTGGTCAGGACTCGAACTTGCGCCACTCCTCTCACAACACACACAACTTACCAGCGCGCCCTTGGGTCTTTTACTGCTAAAGACTCAATTCAAATTGTATTTAAAGGGTTGTTGTTTTGGCTTTTCTAAATTAAGCCGTAGCTAAATAAGCTTATACAAGCTTATTGGTTAAGCTTTTTTTGCTTGTTTTCATTTTTCCTGTGTTTGTCACTTAGTTTAGGATTTTCTAGCATAAAGTTTTGATTTTTCTCTTTCTTTATTTATTTTTTATTAATTTTTATTTACCCGTTATTAGTTAATTAGATAAAAAAAATAGGAAAAAGCATTTTAAAAATCAAAAAAAATAGTTTTTAGGTTTTTAATTATATTTTTGAGGTTTACATCACAAAAAGTTTTCAAAAAGTCTTATTTTTTATTTTATAGGATTTTAGGGTTTTTAACCAACTTTAAAATTTAATATAAAATTATTAAATAGGTTTTAGAAACTTTTGATTGCATTTCTGTCTTAGTTACATTATTTTAGATTTTTGGTAATTTTTTAGATTTTTTATAACTTTGAATTTTTTTGAATATTTTATTATTATTTTATTATTAAAAATTGAAAGTTTGTTTTTTCTACTTTTTTCATTTTTCCTAGATTGTAGACACTAAATTAGGAATTTTTTAACTTTCCAAATATTTTTAGGGCTCTTCAATTATTTTCTAGAATTAATTTAAGTTTTAATTGATTTTAATAGTTTTTAAGTGTTTAAAAATAGTTTTATTTGGTTTAAAAATTTTTAAAAATACTTTTTAGCTTAATTAGGTTATTTTTGAGGTTTACAAACTCTAAAATCTTGTTTAGGGCTTTTTAATAATTAATTGTGATTTTTAGGGCTTTAATTAGCATTAAAAAGTCATTATCTAATTAATTAAAAGGTTTTAGCAAGTTTGGATTTTTTGTAAACTCTTAGAATAATATTGTGGATTTTTAGTAATTTTTAAGAATTTTTAGGTTAAAATTTTAATTTTTGCACTATTTACGGTTTTACGTGATCGCCTTTTTCGTCTTAGCTCGATCCGTCTTCGTAACCGTCATTTCTTTCTCCTTTCTATTTTCTTTTCTTCTCATAACAATAAAATCAATCATTAATCAATTCATTACACAACACACGTGCCTCCTCGAGAACGATCCCCACTTTGGGTCATAAGTGTTTACGTTTTCCTAAACGTACGCTTAATACTTACCACTACTTTGTGCATCCTTTTTCTAAAGGGTATACAAAAACACTATATCATGCCCTTAAGGACTTGAGGCAGTTTGTTGTTGATGAGCTGTCCAAAATGATCCCAAACGTTCATTTTAGCTTTGTGATGAAGCCATGAGTCATAGCTGTTGATTTTGCCACATAGGATTACTTGGAGGGTAAGTTGCATTCTGATTGGGTGACGTGTTGAATGGTGGGGTCTCTTGGTGAGTGGGAGTGAGGGTTTTAAGGTTGGGATGGGATTTAGAGTGTGTGAATCAAACGTGTGTCAAGGTAATTTAGGTTTACCCTTTGTTTAAGTTGATGTAAAATCTGGGTGTGAAAAGGTGAACAGTGGTAACTTTTGATCCGATTTTGGGGGATTGGAAGTTGTTTGGCGCAATTTTCAGGTTTGAATGTTTCAAGTATACAACTTTGGCCCTTCTTTTTCTTCTTTTCTTTCATTTGTGTTTTAAAACGTGTCAGCGCCCATTTCCTTTGTAACAACTTTCAGATTTTGACACTTTTGGCACAAAACTTTTCCAAAAGTGTTTCAAGGGTTGTTTTGCCACTTTTACATATTTGAAGGACTGATTTTGGACATTCTTGATCTTCAAAGGTCTTCATTGCATCTTTGACTTCATGAGGGACCATAATTGACAATGTTGAATAGTTGAGGGACTAAACTTGCCATTTCTTCAAAGTTGAAGGACCATTTAGTAATTTTGACAAACTTAAGGGACCAAACTTGTAATTATCAATATACAAGGGTTTTAAGTGTCATTTCTTCAATAAATGAGGATCAATCTTGTATGTCTTCAAGTCTTCAAGGGTATTTGTTGAGTATTTCATGAATAAGGGCCCGGTTCCTTGTACGGCTTCGTTTCTCGTGTTCGTTTTTCCTTGTATCTTGTGATCTTTTGTCTTTTTCACCATATCCATACCTAAAATACACAAGTAAACAAACACAAGCATATATATGGTATTTAATGACATTTTTATGCATTAAAAGCCCGAAAAGAACGATGAGATCATGTATAAATGCCATCTCATCACTCATCTTCGTAGTAACTTGTGGTAAAAATACTGTAACGGTACGAGCTAAGTAATCCATATACTTCTGGTTAAGGAGAAGCTTCTGAATTAACTTCCCCCTAATTCATGCCACATAAAATTGATGTAGAAGCTTTTAAATAGCTTCCCCCTAAACCGACAATCCTCGTAAGCAACTTCAAAGCTTTCAATAAAGCTTAGAATGATTAAGCGCACAACGGAATTTAAAAAGCAAACCCCATCATATAACATGATAATGTTGCTATGAGGGATTCAAAGTAAAGGGCACACCAAGTAGATCAACAACTTCTCTTCTCACGCTTGAATAATTCTTCTGATTTTTTCTTCCCCCTGAGAGTTCAACTTATGCATACTAGAAAGAATCAAGACATTTCTTCCCCCACATAGTTGAAGAAAGTAAATCAATCCCGAGTATGAAGCTCAAATACTGAAGTAGACACTTTATCCCATTCATGAAGTTGACATCGTAACACCAGAGTCAATTAAGTCCCGAAAATGCACATATCTTCTTCCGGAGATGCACTAGAGTCAATTAAGTCCCGGGAATGCATATATCTCCATATAGGATAATGATGATGAATAATTGCAACAACCAAACAATTAAACATCGAATCAGTAGTGTACCATTTATAGATTGATAACGCCACGAGTTAAAACACTGATTTTTTCTACGGCTATGACAAATGTCATCCCGGAATGTCTTCAAATCAAAAGAAGGTATGAAGTTCATCACGTGTACTCGTTGTGCTTTCAATGTGTCTTCTTCTTCCCCCTTGATGGTTTCGAAACTCGGAACCATCAATAAATCGTACGCACATGTACTTGAAAACTCGTGAGAATAATAAATAAGCTGAATTATTTTTTTGTGAGAATCAGCTGTTGATCTAAAATCTCTACTCATAAACTCTCCATGGCTATCTTTACCAACCCACTTGAAAGCAATTTTAAGTGACCACTGATAGAATGAACCAGATACATCAAACGTGAAACTAAATAAGAATCCTTCAATCTTGTGACTTAAGCTTGCACTGTTGTTGAATGAGGAACGGTGGAGAAATCTCTAAGTACCCAATGCATCACTGAAGAAGTCTATAAGCACAACACCTCTTGAAATTATCCACGTCGACTAAGCGCGTGACACTAAGTACAACAAAGTAACCCCTTTAAGTGATAGTTATTCGAGTCATCAACCAACCACCCCGAACCCGGAAACCAGATAAACAAGTCTTCATTCTAAGATTAAGCACGAGCAAGTTATCTTTGAAGATAAAATAAATACACGCCTTCGAAAAATCCGTCTTCAACTTCACATCATTAATACCCGATCAAACGAATCCGTAGTCACTAAAAAAATCGCCATTTTTCTTGGTCTAGTCAAATAAATCTCGTCACTTTGTCACGTCTTTTTGTCTCGTCACGTTGTCACTTTTAAAATCGTTAATCAAAATATTTTCATAGAAAATAAAATGATAAAACAATAATTTGATGTAACAAATTTTATCAAACTTGGGCCCATCACAATAAATACAAAATCCGAGTCCAACCAACAAACTGTCCCATAGTTAATTGTCTCGGCCCAGATTAAATAACTCACGACCCAATAACCGGTCCATCATGTCTGCTATTAATCAACCCTAAAGATTAGGGATATATAAATAGCACATCTAACCTAATCACCACATACTTAGTTATATCCACCCCCAAACTCCACATTGTTCTCCCCCCCCCCCCCACCAGATCAAATACATCACCATCTTATCTAAGTCAAACCGCCTCAAAATTCATTCACTACTCCCATCAAATCTCAACAAAAAACAGTCACAAATCTCGATCTATCCATCACAACCACCAAATCTCATCTAATATCTTCACATAAGTGTATAATCAAACCATTTGGCTTCAAGATCATTTGAACATATGGTCTCGGGTAAGATTAAACTTTAAAGATGATGGTTGCATGTTGTTGATTTATAAATCGAAACAAAGACTTGGAGTTAATATAATTGTTAAGTCCATTTCTTTAACTTCGAAAATCAAACGGGTTATCCCAATAAAGATCCGTTAAAGGTCTTTGTTAGATTTTGATGCATGTTCGGTTTTTGGTCGAAAAAAAAATCGAAGAGAATAAAGAGTATAACAAGTTTGTTATAAGACTTTATTTAATTTCGAATATAAAAAATTGGTATAAAAACACGATTTGTGATGATGAAAGATTTAATAAACACGATCTAAGTAGATCATTGCTTTATTAAACAAATCTGAAGTCTTATTTTATGTTTGAGTTTCGAGTCTAGAATCGATGGGGATTAGGTGACGATAGGAGTTAGGATTAGATTTGGTGTTTGAGGAGTTAAAAGGTTTGATTGATATGTTAAAGTTGTGGTTTGGTCAAGTCCAAGGTCTCGGTATAGTTTTAATCATCGCAATGATTTTTGACTAAGGCCATCGCAATATTTAATGAAAAAGGCCATCGCAATCTTAACTTTGAATCCATCGCAATGAAAAAAATAATCCATCATAGACTGTTTTTAAAAACCCATCGCAAGACAAAAGTATGGCCACCGAAGTCTATTTTTAAACATCATCTTGATGGCTCCATCGCAACTTGATGGACACCATCGCAGTCCCATCGTAACATAAGTGAGATGATTAAGCCATCGCAGTCTAGATGGACACCATCGCAATGGACACCATCACAATGGTTCCATCGCAGTGGTACCATCGCAGTCTACCCATCGCACTCAATGCGAATGTACTGTAAAGCAGAAACCTTATCCAAAAGTACTTTTTCCTGAAAACTTGCCTTTTCTGAATCTGACTTTCTGGGCAAATCTGGGCTCAACTTCATCTTCATGAGCATGAAAGTTTCCAGAAAATGATAATAACATAAAATCCAGCCACAAAATGATTAGCAGATTTAAGAAAAATATGGCAAGTTTCGACTTTTGACCATTACATGATAACCAGTGACACAAAAATTGATAAAAAATTGTGACACAGATAGGATAAAAGATTTGGACAGTGATATGGATATAAGACAACTTGAAGACCATATGTGAAATGTGTGGATGGACTGTATAGATGCAGATAATATAACGTGACCAATAACATGTGAACGTGACAAAAAGCTTGTGAATATTGAAAGAAAACACAAACCGTGACAAAAAATTTCGATCGGGACCAAAGAAAAAATTTTGACCACCAAATCGAAAACAATAAACACGATCTAGGGATTAAACCGAGGCTCTGATGCCAATTGTGGATTTGCTTTTAGCTAATCCGGTGGTCTAGGTGGGTGGTGGAAGGTGGAAGCCATTGTTGAGTTGAGAGAGAAGAGAGGTTGTGTGAAAGGTTAAGAAAAGTGTATTGAACAAAATGAAAATACAAAATGAGACACAATCAACACCCCTCCTTGGAAGCCTAGGAGGGGTATATATAGCCACATAACGCACTTAAACTATACATTGTTCCTAGTCTAGTCTATGCGTGTGTGACTATGATAACTAATGGGAATTCTTAAATGTCGTCACATAAAGTGAATTTCCAACAGCACGCAAATCGAGGAAACTAGAATCGAGGAGTACCCATAAATTAATGGGGATGGGACAAGTTTACACTTGCCCACCCCCATACATGTGGCGTCTAACACTTCACAACACATCAAGGATGTGTCAATTTCTAGTTAACAACTAGGACACTTGTCCTAGTTTGCTAACAAAACCATTTTTTCATCAAAACCACTCAACCTAAACTAGCTACTTCATTTTATTACATGCAAATCACACAATTCTCTCTCTCACTCTCCATCTTGCCGTCCACTTTACCCCAAAAACACCACCATTTGATCTTGATTCAACCACGAATCTTATGTTATTGTTGCATAAGATGATGTCCTTTTGAAGCCTTATTGATTGGTGGTGATAATAACATCTACAAAGGAGTTTCCTTGGTGTCTTGGGGCTGATTTTCCACAAGGAGTTCATAGAGTTGGGTGATCTTGAAGTTGATTTTGGTTTATCACAAGTTTTGTCATAAAAAGTCAAGCCTTGATCTTAACTTTCATTATCTTGGTTTCCGTGATTGAAGCACGTACCGTACATCCAAATCGCCCCGCCTTTCCCAATCAACGTGAGTTCATAGCCTCGCACTCTTTTAAATGTTTTATGAAATGTTTATAAACCCGCGAGGGAGATAACATGTTAGTTTTAATAAAATAGGACACCAGTTGTTCCGATTATTTGCTTATTGATATGGACCCGAATGATTATATGACCCGATGAATGATTATATGACCCGATGAATGAAATGAAATGGATTATTATTAGTTAGGTTATGTCACTAAAAGTCCCATTAGCATGAATTGTGGACTACCAGGATTTGGTAGACGCTTATGCATATAATAGTACTATTTGGGGAAGATCACCCTAGTTCGCGCCTTGACGGTTGATCCCCGTCGTTCCACATTGATCGGTAAGCGAATTTATGTATGAGAAGATTTATATAAGCGTGATTATTGTGACGACACGCTGTTTTAGATGAGAAAATTAATTTCGGGTTAGCTACCCGTTTTTTGTTATAGTAAGGTAGCAATGTCATGCGGCTCGTAATAATCTGATATTGAAACTACTGATGTACGAATTGAATTATAATATATTGCCTGACTAGCAATACGGGGTCTTATTATTGATATTATGTTCGTGTTTTGGATTTATATAACGTTTTTCATTAAACTCTATACAATGTTATAAAACGTATAGTATGATGTTTTTACGACATTGGTTGGTATAATGGTTTTGAAGGCAAAAGCAATGATTTTCGGTAATAATTATATACCGATGATATATTAATGGTTTTATTAAACTCTATGAATTCACTCGGCATTTTTGCTGGCCTTTTCTTTTAACATGTTTTATCTCAGGTACTTGAAGATAATTCTCGGGAAGACGACAAGAATTCATGGCCCACACTTAAATAAAAGTTTCCATTCAAATGTTTTGTAAACTTTCTATGAATTACTATGACATGGGACCTATGTAATTTGATATTTATGAATGGAAAATGCTTTATTAAACGACGCGATTTTTAAGCGTTGTCTATGATTTGAGTAATGTGCTGTACCGTAACACCAACGACTCTTCCGCTGAACTAAAGTATGAATATTTGGGGGTGTTACACTAAAAAGCTTCACCGATTTACAAATGGTGATTTAAGATACCTCTTAGGTGGGTTATACTCACTCAACTCCTCTTGTTCCTGTAGCATCTCATACTTCCGAGTTGTATCGACCACTTGTGCCACCGTGTTGAAGGTGGAATCTGCCGACTCATTGGGGACCGGTGTACGAAGAGCCCTTCGGAAGTGGTGTGCTTGCTCTTCAGCAGTATGTGTTGTTGTGCTAATAGAGTCGGCCAGCCGAAGGAAACGTTGCATGAACTCGCTGATGCTCTCCCAACTCCTTGCCTAATTCCGTAGTACTCCCTCAACAGCTCATACCTCTCAGTCTTAGGAAGGGGTAACGGTGGTGGAGGATTGTGGTTGTTGTTGCTGCCATGAGCCTGAAGTTCCGCATGAACTTCGTCTCTAATTTCATTGCGAAATTAAGGAAGGAGGGCTTGCAGAGCTGCATTGACAGCTGCTGCCAAATATGGAGTATTACGTGAGTTCACCATCAGATAGTTTAAAACAACAAAATACAACATAAATCATAAATCTGAAATGAGATAACATAAGAATGCATGAACAATGTATAAATCAAAGAAGTAGTTTATAATGCATGAAACAATGTAAAAATGCATGATGCAGTTTATAAAACTTTTATATGAACGGGAGTGAACACCTATGGTCAGTTCACTCAAAACAAAAGACATAGCGCGGGGACACCAATGGGTCGGTCCCAAAGTTAAAAGTTTCGATAAAAGCACATGCGACTAAATAGAGCCAGTCTTGTACCAACCATTACTTAGTCATAAACCTGCTATAATGATATGAATGCATGAAATAAAATGAAAATGAATGAATGCATGAAAACTAACTGTTAGTTCTAGGAAGACAATGGTGACTACCCGTAAGTCACAGGTCATGTTTTACAAAGCTACAGGTCGAAACCTTGGCTCTGATACCATAATTGTAACACCCCATTTAACAGGATATAGTGTTACAGTAAATTATGGCGTATCATTAAAGCATGCAAGGTAAATGTATAAACATTCATGACCATAAATAGAAATACCAAAATCAATCATCAGTAGTCTAGTAACTCACACACACGCAATATATGTACTGTAAATGGAAAGGACTAAACAATGTCCAAAAGAAGTAAAGTATGATAAATTAGGAATAAATGCATAAGGTAAAAGAGGCTGGATAGCTTCCTTTGAATGCACATACTCTGGAGTTCCTACTTGCGTCCTTGGGTACCTGCCGTTTGGGAACTTGGAAAAGTAGAGGGCTGAGCATAACGCTCAGTGCACGGATATACAATAAAGCATGGAAGACATAGAATATGAAAGCATATAAAGAGCAATAAGCATGAATAGCAGCGGAAATGAATAAGTCCTGGAAAACCTAGTTGTATTTCATGTTAATTGGTTTTAGTTCTAAAAACATATCTTATGTTACCCTTGAAAATCTGTATTAGTTAATGTACCATAATAGCCAATATAGGTCATGAGGTCAACAACGTGCATGAATACTTGAAGGGGAGACCTCATCATGCAATTAGATGGGTTACCTTTAATTAATTGGTAAGTGGGTAGGAGGGAATAGCTCCTTGTGAAGGATGCAAGGCACACACCACATTCACCATGAAATCCTGACTGAAACATGTAACTAGGATGCACCCATATGTCCCACATGATAATATAATAATATAATGGCCAAATAACTGAAAAGGGACGTCACGAGCTATCACTCCGTCGTGGTGAAGTCATAACACTAGTGCCTCTAGTGTTATGGTTATGGTACCTCCATAACTAGGTGAAACTGGTCATGCATGTATATGGCTAAGGTAACTAATAAACATAAGCATTTAATTTGTAACTATTGGGGAAAACAGTTGGCTGCATATGGTAAATCCTAATGAAGGAAGAGATTGTCCTTACTGAAGGACGGAAAATCCGTACCTTATGTCCAGTAGAAGCTAACGAAAACGATGAAGACTAATCCGCCTCGACGGATAACACTACATAAGAAATATGGACGTGTATGAGTTGTCTGAATTACATGTGTTTTACTGGTTTCATGTGTTATTAGCTTGTTATGCGTATTTTGTCATATTTTACTGTTTACTGTGTTTAACTGTGGTTATTCTTATGTTCTGTTGAGTATTATTCATGTACTAGTGTATTATAATACTTGTATTATAATACTAAGTAACTTTCTAAAAATAGCAGGTTTCCATAAATAGTAAGTTTCTAAAAATAGAAAGTTTCCAAAAATAGTAAGTTTCCATAATAAGAAATAAGTTAGATTATAAATAATAATTAAAGTTTAAATATTACAATACAAGTATTGGTTACAGTTCATTAATTAAATAACTAGTTAATTTAATTAAACTATACATTATATGATTTTAATTAAAATACATGTTTTAATTAAAATGACTAAGTATAAATACCTTAGGTTATACATGAATTAATTTAAATAAATTAATTAACCTAATGTTTAATATGACATGACTTGTAAAAATAGTTTTCATGAAAACCCGAATCCCGAGCCCATGTTTAATATAAGCCGAACCAAATAAGCTATAAACCAAGTCCCACCGAGACCTTGGAGGGGTCTCGGTTGACACTAAATAAATCAATCAAACATGTATCCATACCCCGACCTGATGTCGGGGTCCCCTTGGGTCTCGGGTCCGAACAAAAAAACATAACCGAGCCCCTTAGGGGGTCTCGGTGGTGCCTCGGTGCACACAGCCGAACAAACAAACACACCCCGACCTTCGGCCGGGGTTTCTTGCTTGCGTCCTCGCCCAACCAAGCCAAGCCGAGAGTGTTGTGACTCTTGATGGCGGTGATAAAAGCAAGCCGAGAACCCCTTTCGGGTCTCGGTTGTCTTGGCCGAACAGAACCACACACAAACCAAACCGGTGACATGAATTAATTAATCTTAGGTGTGTTCTTACCTTTTCTTGATGATTAATTAAATTTAAAACATGAATTACATAAGAAAATAAATAAGATAAAAAGGGTTTTGATTATACCAACGTGTGTAGAACGAAGAGATGATCACGAATAAATAAACAAGTAACAAAAATCGTCCGTTTCTCCCTTTTCTTTGATGTAGGCCGGCGGCACCAAGAGAGGACAAGGAGGAGACAAAACTTTTCTGAAAAACCTAAAATAATGAAAAAGGATTCTCCTGATGTTTTAATAAAATAGATCTTGGGCCAAAAGGCCTATTTGGCCTCCTTCTTTGTCTTGCCGCAGCATACGGGCCCACCAAGGGTAACCCGAAGTTTTTCGTGTGTTAAAATAATTAACATGTTCGTGATTTAGTATTCGTGATTTTGGTATTCGTGATCGTGTCACATTTGTAATATTCATGATTGTTCGTTATTTATTGTCGTGAAATATGTATTAATATTATAAATGGAAAGTTTAAATTTTATCGTGTTTTCGTAAGTTACTGTTCACGTAACTGTTCATAGGTTCTTAATGCGGGTTTTATAAGGTATCTGGAAAAAGACAATCAGCCAGCATAGTCCTAGCAGCCTCAATGAGTGTCCTATTTTTCCTTTCAGCTACTCCATTTTGTTGTGGAGTGCTAAGATTGCTAAATTGTCTCTTGATTCCTTTAGACCTACAGAATTCATCAAATTTAGCATTCTTAAATTTTGTCCCATTATCTGTCCTAATGATTAAGACTTGTTTAGTGAACTGATTTTCAACTAATGTGATAAAGTCCTTGAGTAACTCATTTGTTTCATTCTTATGTGCCAAAAAGAAAACCTAACTAAATCTACTATAATCATCAGTTATAACTAGGCAAAAGGTCTTATGACTAATACTTCTAATAGAAATTGGACCAAACAAATCATATGTAAGAGTTGCAAGGGCTTAGTCATAGAATTTACAGTCTTGGTCTTACAAGAGGCTCTATGTTGTTTACCTTTTTGACAAGCAGTACATGTGAGATCATTTTGAAAAGATTTGTTAGGTAACC
Organism: Glebionis coronaria; assembly: GCA_025667525.1. Classification (NCBI taxonomy): domain Eukaryota; kingdom Viridiplantae; phylum Streptophyta; class Magnoliopsida; order Asterales; family Asteraceae; genus Glebionis; species Glebionis coronaria. The sequence goes on from CM046877.1 coordinate 332,988,971, forward strand.
CTCTAACCAGATTTCCATTAACCAATTTATTTAGGTTCTTGAAATTCACATGACCTAACCTCTTATGCCATAAATTAGACTCATCATTACAAGATTTAAGTAACAAACATGTATTGCCACCTGTTGGAGTAATAGTATGAAGATTGAAGGTGTACATATTTTCTTTCCTGGGTACCTTAAGTAGTACTTGAGATTCCTTTGGCATCTCAAAGTCTTTGGAAAGTACCAAGCAGTCTGTATCTGTAAAGAGCACCTTGTTCTTTTAATCACACATCTGTGATACAGAAAAGAGATTGAACTCATTCAATTCTTTTGCAAAGAACACGTCTTCAAATTCTAACTTTTCTGTGTTGATTTTTCCTTTTCCATTGATCTTGCCTTTACTCCCACCAAAGGCTACTGGTCCACCTCTGAATTCTTTTTAAATTCAGCAAGGAAATCTCTATTCCATGTCATGTGCCGTGAGCATCTACTATCTACAATACGTTTATCTTTCAATTCAACAACTAGGTGCCCTTGCACATATATAAAACTCATTAGTTTTTAATAGGGACCCAAGCCACATTTGGCTCGGATCTTGTAGGACCCACATACTTAAGAGTTTGATAAGTAGTTTTCCAGTAAGACTACACACGCTCTTATATTTCATGGTTTCAGTTAAATAGTCAAAAACATAAGATGGTTCATTATTTCTAAACCTTTTTTTTACTTAAGTACCGTAGTAGCAGAACTTGGTTGAACACATGACTTTTGTCCTTTAGGGACCCACATTTGCACTTGATTGTTATGAGACTTACTTCTAGGTGTTTTAACAATCTCAAATAAACTTCTAGATGATTTATGGGACACTGGTATAGACTTTTGACCAGTAGTATTTGCTTTTGGTTTAGCGGTACTTGCAGTTCTAGGCTTGCGGGTACTTGGCTAGCTAGACTTCAAAGGTACTGGACCTTGTTTCATAAGTACTTCTCTTGGATTAAAGTCCTTGGTAGTGAGAGAGTGACTATCCTTATTGATCTTATTAGGTTTACTTACCCTTTTTGTATGATCAAACTTGGGTTTGTCATCCTTACTCCCTATTTTCCTTTTTACCTGTGCATTTTTCTCATTACCTATCTTTGTGACCTTTTGTGCAGCCTTTAGTTTTGTAATTTTATCTTCATGTAAAGTGAAATCTTTGATAAAGTGATTTAGACTACCACAAACATAACATCCTTTTCTTCTCAAAGAAGACCCAAAAGGTTGTTCTGACTTAGTGTTCTTAAAACCTAGCCCACCCCTCTTGGTATTACTATGATGTTTTGCATCATTATCCATTACCTTACTAGGAGCTTTCACTAGCTTTGGAGCATAACTAGTTGTAGGCACATGTCCTTAAGGCACAAAGGTGCTCATCAAAGGTGGATAAGTAATGTTTTTACTCAAAACAGGTTTATCTTGGGTCCAGGTACTAGAGTTTGACTCTGAATCATTTGAGTTAATATCAACAGCAGCTTTTGACTCATTTAACTCTATACCAATATCATTATTGGGGGGCATGAAAATTCCTGATAAAGTTGGAGGAACTGCCTGCATTCCTTCAGCATACCTATCATTTTCAGGAGTATCAACTGACTCATTAGAACTATCAAAAATACCCTCTGATAATCTCAGGTTGGTCCTCTATATGCATGTTTTATCATAATACCCTATTTGTGAATTAATCAGCTTATCCATACCTTTTGAGTATTTTTGCTATTAATTAATCACTTCCCTTTCATTAAAAAGACTAGCTTTTAAAACTTTATTTTCTGCTGTTATTTTCATAAGTTGTTTTTCAAAAGCTTTAATAGCCATATCTTTTTCTCTTATTTGAAGTGTTGAAATTCTAATTTTCTGTTCATAGTTTTGTTGACGCTTTTTATACAAAACTATATTTACTTCTAACTTAGAAACACCTTGTTTAAAAGTATTTGCTTCTACAGTACATGTGTTTACGTTTTTATACTGTTCATCAAGTTCTACTTTTAGACTATTAAACTTAAGAACACAATCTTTAGAACAAGGATGTACCTTAGTATCTTCATGAGAGATAGCCATCAAACCAAGCTCTTCTTCTTCTTCCTCTTCAGCCCAGTTAGCCACTCCATCTACAGTTACCAATGCATTAGTTCCTTTGGTACTTCTGCTATCTCCTTATGGAAAGATTTCAAAGACTCTTGGACTGGTTCTATAGTTGTTCTTGGACTTTTGACTGTTCCTTTCAGCCTTATCCCTATTTCATTCCCTTGTAAAGTATCCATTCCTTCCACAGTTATAGCATTCAACTTTAGATTTGTCATATCCTAATGGTTCATTAGGATCAACACTCATCTTCCTTCCAATCTTTTTGTAGAAACTATTGGATCTTACAGAGATCATAGCAGATTGCCATTTGAGATCCATCTCTTCAATATCAACATCATCCATTTAGAATAAGTCATTGAGGGTCAACTTTGGTCGGTTGTCTTTTCCAGCAAAGAATGAGAAGGCATCATTGTCACTAAACAGTGATGAGGATCTTCCTTGCGACTTCTGAGTCGTTAATGGACTGCCTTCAGTACCTTGAGAATAAGTACTGCTTGTTAGTCCTCCAGCGGTATTTGGAAGTAAGTACCGCTACTTGATCCACTAGCGGTACTTTGGAAGTAAGTATCGCTACTTGATCCTCCATCGGTATTTTGAGAGTAAAGAACATTGTTTCCTTCTGAACAAAAGCCAAGTTAGACTTTGTTGTTGTTGCTGCTTTGGTTACTTCAATGCCTTTAACATCCATCTCATAAACTCTAAGATTGTTATAGAGATGATCAAAAGGAGTTGTATCCAGATCATCCCTTGTGATGAAGTGCATGGCCATTGCTTTTCATTCTTGTGGAACACTTCTTAAGAATTTTAGTTTGGCTTCTTCATTAGGAATTACTAGTCCATGAACTGCCAATTGAATGAGCAATTTATTGAACCTTCCATAACCACTATGGTTTCCTTTTGTACTGTAAATTGAGAAGTTATCAAATTCTTGTTTCAAAACAATCTTTTTCATCTTCTTAGACTTGCCATTGCCTCCAAATCTAAGCTTGATGGCATCCCACATAGCCTTTGCATCCTTGAAGTGATGAAATATAGGTAGAATGTCTTCTCAAAGTGCCATAGCTAAAGCAATTCTGGCCTTTCTTTCTCTGATCTCTGCTTGTACCTCTTCAGTAGTGACAGCATGTAAAACATAACATGTTGCATCAGGCAACTAATGCAACTTCTTAGGAGTATTCCCATTCTTGATAACCTGTCACAAAGTGTGATCTGTGTGTTCAAGTAATATTTCATTTCCAATACCCATGTTTTAGAGTTATCACTTTTGAGAACAGGGAGTTTAACAGCATAAAGAGTATGGGAAGAAGGTGTAGTTGTATGAGTAACTACAGTATCTATAGCTTGTGCACCTTATGGAGGTGCAGGATGCACAACTTGAGGTTGTCCCCGTGGTATGGGATCAGGATATGGAATTTCTTCCAAGTGAGGATCATCACCGGATTGAGACATTGATTTTGTATGAGTGGGGATTTATTGTTGTGTTCTTCTTATTCAGAGTTGGTCAACAAGCAATAATACCACTTGTTGATCCCTTTGAATGGATCTATATTCTGTTAAGAATTTGTACAATAGCTTGTAATCAAACTAGAGCCGTTGAGAACTCTTACTCAACCAAATAAGTTATATGGAATCTAAATTATAAAGCAAAGAAGAACAGAGTTACTTTTAACTATTCGATTCTTTATTAAGCGACTTTCAATGAGGTATAATAAACTCATCATACCTATGTTCCTTTTATAGTGTAAGGAACCCTAGAAACCTTATAATATTCTATAATGATAAGTATATCACACACGATATCTTATCAATATTCTAAATTATTAAGTATATCACATAAGATATACTCTAACTATAACTATAACATATATTTTCTAAAGATATATTCGTCCTAATCAATATAGCAGTACTTACAATATAACTAACAGTACTTGCGATGTACCGCGTTAACACTAATGGTACTTGACAACACTAATAGTACTTGTACTTATACTAACGATACTTGGTACTTTACAAATAATTCCCAACAAACTTGATCAATAGGTCCCTCAACAAGGACTTCAATGATTTTGTTCGAAACTATAATATGCATTGCACGGGGAAGATAGTTAACGATTTGCGTGCAACGCTCATTGACTATGAAAAGGGGTTAAAGGACAAGGCATCTACTTCTACTCCTCCTGTACTAACCATACAAAAAGGTAGAGTGAGTAAGCAAAAACCACAAGCGAAAAAGAAGATAGGCAAAGGCAAGGGTGATAAGGGCAAGCAAGTTGCGACTTATTCGAAACCTAAGCGGAACTTTGTCAAGAAGAATAAATCTAAGAAGGATGAGACTTGTCACCATTTTAAGGAAAGTGGTCACTAGAAGAGGAATTGCCCTCTTTATCTCAAAGAGTTGCGAGAAATAAAGAAGAAGTCTGAGCAGAGCGCTGCAGCTTCATGTACTTTATTTATGATTAAATTATTCAATTTAATATACAAATTAAATTCTTGGGTATATGATACGGGATGCGGTATTAACATTTGAAATACGTTGCAGAGATTTAATCTGGAAAGGAAGCTTTCCTATGGGTAAGAATTTCTGTAAGTGGGCAATGGCGCACAAGCAGTAGTTGACGCTATAGGAACATTTAATTTAGTTTTACCTTCGGGTTTAGTACTAATTTTAAATGGGGTGTTATTTCCTTTTCTTGTTTGTTGAATAATGGATTTGTTCACTCGATTGATAATAATGGAATTTCTGTTTGGAAAGATGGTATTTTCTATTTTAATGCAATTTCTGTGAATGGTGTGTTTGAATTAGACATACATGAAAAAGAATCCAAGAATAATAATAATTCTGTTTTTAGCATGAATGAGAAGAGAAAGTTTGACAAGAACTCTTCGTATCTTTGGAATTGTAGACTTTCCCATATTGGAAAGAATCGTATACAAAATTTCAACGTGAAGGTCTTTTGGGAAATATCAATGATGAATCATTTGATAAATGTGAGTCTTGTATCTCTGGAAAGATCACCAAGAAACCTTTTAATAGCAATATTAAAAGGGCTACTGATCTACTTGGATTAATACATACTGCTGTGTGTGGACCACTTAGACATGTGTCAAGAAAAGGTGCTAGCTACTTCTTAACATTTACAGATAATTATAGATGTTATGGTTATGTTTATTTACTTAAGCATAAACATGAGTTATTTGAAACATTCAAAGTGTTTAAAGCAGAAGTAGAAATGCAACTAGGAAAGAAGATTAAAGCTCTTCGTTCTGATAGAGGTGGTGAATATTTAAGTCAAGAGTTTATAGATTATCTAAGTGAGAATGAAATTGTTCAGCATCTTACTTCTCCCTATACTCCACAACAAAATTGTGTATTTGAAAGGAGAAATCTACATTATTAGATATAGTGCGATCTATGTTTAATCTTACAACATTATCTTTATCCTTTTGGGAGTATGCTTTAGAATCTTTTGTTCGCATTTTAAATATGGTTCCCACAAAGAAGGTCGATAAGACACCATATGAACTATGGCATGGCAGAATCCATATTTGTCTTATTTGAAGGTCTGGGGTTGCGAGGCGTATGTGAAATGTGAATCGGGTGACAAACTCCAACAACGATCTATGAAATGTATCTTTGTAGGATACCCTAAGGAAACTATGTGATTGTTGCAAAGTGATTGTTGCTAGGTATGGAGACTTCCTTGAATGTGATCTTGTTAATCAAGAATTCAGTGGGAGAAATTATTATCTTGAAGAGAGTCATATAGATACATTACCTTCTGAAAATACTAGCGAAATAATTCCCGTAGAACCAGAAAGTCTATCGGTTCCACCAGAATTAGTTCCCCTTCGTATATCCGCAAGGATTAAAAACATAAATAGCAATATATGTCTTAATATAGAGGATGATGATGAAGTAGGGGATCTTGGTGAACCTGCTAATTATAAATTCGCCTTGCTTGATCCTGAGAAGGATAAATGGATGGTTGCGATGGATGAGGAAATAAATCCATGAAACTTAATGATGTTTGGATTCTTGTTGGTCCACCACAAAATGCTAAAGTAGTGAGACATAAGTGGATATATAAGATGAAAACCGACATGGACGGAAAAGTACAATCCTATAAAGCTCGTTTAGTAGCTAAAGGTTTTACTCAAACTATTGGCGTAGACTACGAGGAGACATTTTCTCCTATAGCAGACTTAAGATCTATTAGGATTCTCATAGCTATAGCAGCATACTATGACTATGAGATATGTCAAATGGATGTTAAAACTTCCTTCTTGAACAGTCGCTTAGATGAAGGCATCTATATGTAGCAACCAGAAGGGTATGTTGATCCTAAGAATCCAAGACACGTGTGAAAACTTCAAAGATCTATTTATGGTTTGAAGCAAGCATCACGTTAATGGAATAAACGATTTGATGAAGAAATCAAAAAGTTCTGATTTATTCAAAATCGTGATGAGCCATGTGTATATCGCAAAGCTAGTGGGAGTGATGTAGTATTTCTAGTTCTATATGTTGATGACATATTAATCATGGGAAGTAACATTCCAAGACTTAAAGCTGTTAAGGATTATCTTTATAAATGTTTTTCTATGAAGGATTTAGGAGAAGCTGCATACATTCTGGGAATTAAGATCTATCAGATAGGAATAGACGGTTAATTGGTCTAAGTCAAGATGCTTATATAGATAAGATATTGAAGAAGTATAACATGTATAATTCCAAAAAAGGTTTTCAACCTATGGAAGTTAAGCATAATCTGAGTCATGAGATGGAGGCATACATGTAGAAGGTGCCTTGCGCTTCGGCTGTAGGATCTATTATGTATGTTGTTAGATCCATAAGACCTGATGTGGCGTTTGCTCAGAAATTGGTCAGTAGATACCAACAGAATCCAGGGAAGCTCCACTGGACTGCTGTTAAACATATTCTAAAGTATTTGAGCAGTACGAAAGATATGTTTTTGGTATTTGAAGGGAAACCAGACACATAACTGAATGTGACAGGTTTCTGTGATGCGTCCTTGATATGAGTGAAATATCATATTAATTATAACAAATGAAACCCTAAAACACAAAGAAAAATACCAGATTTTATGTGAAAAGCAGTATTATGGGTATTCTTTGTTTTTTGTGATTTTGTAGGTAAAATGATACGATTTGGTGCAAACACATATTTCAAGGCATTATTATTGAAGAAAAGACAAAAGAAGGACTCATTGTGACAAGTCTCCAAAGTCAAAGGACCTTTCATGACAATCTGCCGAAGTTGAAGGACTAGAAGTATAAATTCAACAAATTCAAAATGTTCAATATTCAAGTCAACCTCAAGTCAAAGGGTCAATGTTGTTCAAGACCAAAGTCAAAGGGCTGAAGAAGACAAGTTCATGAAGTGTTTTTAGCTCAAAACAACAAACTGCCATAAGCTAAGGGGCTAAATCTGCCAAGTATGAAACTAATTTGGAGTTTGATCCGAGTGAACTTAAAGTATCCAATGAGAAACAAGTATTCCTTTAACTCGGATTGCCACATAATGGGTATTAATGAGGAGAGAGAGTTGGCTGGCGAATCTCAACAGTGATCCCACTATCACTTAACCAACCAATCATATTTTACTATCAAGATAATGATTTGTGTGATCATTTCTCATCCAATACCAAAGTGACACGTGGACAAGCTAACTCCAGGACGTGGATTTTGATAAAGGCACTTTCATGAAGAACGTTCAACATGAAAAATGATCGTGATGACAAGACGAACACATCCCACTTGCTTAATTAAGATGAAATAAAGGGAATCAAATTCCCCCAATTTGATGAAGAACACTTGAAGATCGAATTACTAGAATTGGATACTTGGCAGCTTCTCATTGGAAAAGACACGTCACCTAACTCACCTCAGCATCATATCTCATCTATAAATACCACTAGATAGCTTTAATTTCAATAATGTAGTTAAGTGTGAAAAACACACACACTTAGCTTAATCTTCTTTCCTGTTTTCCTTTCTCTAGTTATAACCACTTAGAGTGATTGACAACCACCCTAAGTGAGTTAGTTATGCATTTGTAACAAACTTTCACCATTAATAATAGAATTCAGTTCACAAAATTCTCAATTCTCTACTTTACTTACTGAATTCATCATTCATATCCTTCATACTTTTGATTATGTTATTCTCATGGAATAATTTAATCAAGTTAGTTGTTTTGGAAGCTTTTTGTGTGATCAGACTTGTTACAGTCAAGCTTTATACCACTTCTAGCCGGTAGTGCCAGTTCAGAAGTGTAGCAGGGTAGATGATGATGACCAATGGTGACTGGAGTTGATTTGGTTGATGTTGTTTGGTGATAAGGTGTAGATAAGCTGAAAAGAGAGTTTAATACTCTCTTCTCCATCAAAGGAGGCATCATTGGCTAAAAAGTGCATAGTCTGATTTACTTTTCCTCTAAAATATCTATGCATGCTAAATTCCTAGTCTTAGTGTAATATTGCTTGTGTTTTCCTGCTAAATGATCCTTTTGTTCTTGCTGATATGATTTGCTAGCTTATAGTGTTCATCTGTTAGTTTTGATCTTGTTGATTAGCTTAATAATTTGTTCAATCCAGTAACTGGTGTTTGGATCACTTGCAATCTTTTGATTCAGTCATTAAGATTGGGTAAAAAGTGTTTACATTTACTCTTATACTGGTCTTATACAGTTTTGCAAAGTTACAAAGTCAAACTCTTTGTCAAAAAGGCAAATGACAGTTAAAAACTAAGGGTCAGTCTTTGATGCCTAAAACGGTCCTATTTCAAATCATCATAAGTAGCTCAAATCTTGGATTTTAGACCTGATTTTTGTTGCATTAGAAAGTCCAACATCCTATCTTTCAGTTTTGATAAGCCACTTGATACAATTCTCAATATTCCATAAGCTAGAAGCTCAATAAAGTCTCTATGATAATTGCTTTAAACTGCCATAGCTTATTTTCAATCCCAGCTTATCCACTTCATAAGAGTGCTCATTTTATTTCATAAAATTGTTGTATAAGTCATCAAAATAAGATTTGACCTTGGTCAACTTTTGGTCAAAGTTGGTCAACGCTGGTCAACCTAAGCCCTTTTGAGCTTATTGGATTTTCTGGCTTAATCTGTGGAGGTTTTTCAAAATTTCTTGGACAGGTGTCTATATTTTGGGGTTATAATCATCTTTTGAGAAAACCAGACTTAGTGCTTATGCAAATAAGCATTTCTCTTAAAAGTAGCTTATTAAAAATTGCTTATTTGAGATTTCGACCACTTCAGCTTATTTCCTTGATCATGGCTAGCTTATTTTGAATTTGGAAACTTTTGAAACCACTTTGAGCTTATTTGGTCCACTAAAACTCAAGATATGGCTTAATTTTCAATAAGCCCGTTTTTTCTATAAAATTTCAGAAAATGCATTTAGGTCCCTGGAAGTTGTTATACTTGTTTGTTTGTTAGAAATCTGTTAAACTTTTTAGGTTTTGCATTTTAGTCCATGTTGTTTATTGGTTTGTTATTGTTAGTTACATAGTTTGTTATTTTTGTTACTTTTGGTTAGTAGCTTATACATTTTACATTTTCAGTCCTTTAACTTTACACATTTACATTTTCAGTCCTTGTACTTTCATAGATATTACATTTTGGCCATTTATACTTGTTGTGCATTAATTGGTTGTACTTTGTGCTTCATAAATGGTATGTGCAATATGTTTTTAGTGTAGTACGGTTACGTAGACGATAATGTTTTTACACTTTTGACGGTTTTGTGACAATTAGACATAGAATACCATAACTTTGACAACCAAATACCAAAAGCAATAAAGTAACTTGATTGATATCGATCATTCAATTCGTAAAGATTTCGAGACAAAAACGAACTTGAAAAAGACAAATATTAGTCCTGGCAATGTGCTAAAGACGATATGAAGTCTCAGACGGGTTACGTTTTTGTTATCAATGGAGGAGCACTTGACTAGAAGAGCAAGAAACAGACAATGATTGCAATGCATGCTACTCAATCTGAGTACATGGCTGCTTCAGAAGCTGCAATGGAAGCTGTTTGGATTAGAAAGTTTATTGGAGATCTTAGAGTGATGCCTCCAATAAAAGAACCTATTGATATATATTGTGACAATTATGCTGCAATAGTATTCGCCAATGATTCTGGAGTCATGAAAGGCGCCAGACACTTTAAACGTAGACATCACTACGTCCGAGAACAAGTTGAAGCTCGTGAAATCAAATTAATAAAAGTTCACACAGATGATAACGTAGATGATCCTTTAACTAAGGGTTTGCCTAGACCAAAGGTAGTTAAGCATACCAAGGCTATTGGGCTGCAACTAGCTAGCGAACTCATGCAACTAATCTGTGATGAGTATTTTGATAAAGGAAGTTATGACATTATTATTTAATTAAATAAAGATTAGGTTTCGTTTATTCTTATTAGTTAATTATGTATCCTATTTTACATGTTTTACTTAATCCATGAAAAACTTGTTATGCTAAATGTCCGTTGTCGACTAATAATATGAGAATATTATTAAATAAATACAAATCAAAATAGCGATAGAGTATACTTGAAAGTATATTGATCAATTTTGGATGATATTCGATGAACCGAATATTGGACTTATCCCAACTATATGATTTTACTTTGTCGATCTTTGTCATCAAGTAAATCATAAATAGTTATCTTTAGACTTGAGATACCACGAAACTGTTACGAATCTAGTGCATCTCTGTGGAATAATCTAACGCTAAACGTAACTGGTAGCTATAAGGATTATTTTTAGAAGTGTTTCAAAATTTAAAAGTTTTGCTTGTAGTCAATATGGAATTTATTTCCTCCAATTTCGTTTTGGAGTTTAATATAGCTGGGTCCTCGTGGGATTAGTAAGATGTTTGTATGTCCACACCCAAATTTGTTTTGGTAATCTTGCTGAATCTGTGGACGAGAAATAGAATGGTTAATGAAAGGAATGACTGAGATCCATATCCTTATTAACGTTGTATTAGAAATAAAAGGATAATAATAATGATGAATCATTAAAATGTTTTATCCAGGAGACCTTTCTCGAGTTGTACTAGAGACATTGCTAGTGTAACTAGACGCTAGTCAATGTAATCACGATATTTGAAATATGTCCAAGTGGGAGCTGAAAGTTTATGGACTTTGTCGTGTGATAGGATCGAACTAGAGATTACGGGATTGCACTCAATACGTAAAGAGTTAATTTATTTAATAAATATATTTATTGTATTTATTAATTTATTTAATCAATACATATTTAAGTATTTTTATTAAATTAAACCGAGATATAACTATAAAGGTCGTTAAATTATGAAGAGTTAAGTATTAACGAACGTTATGGAATAAATATTAAGTAGAATAAATAGAAAGAAGGATGGAAGATTCCGGAACACCCCTAAGGGGTGTTTTGGGCCGTCGGAGGCAAAGGGAGGGAGAAAAACTTTCCTTTTATTTGTTTTAGACTACATGAATTAGGTCTATATAAACAACCCCTCACCTCATAAATCAAGACACACAAATCTCTCCCTCTCCTCTCTTTCTTACGAGCGCAAGACAAACCCACAAAGGGTTTTTGTTGGTTTTATTATTTACTTGATTTAACTTATAATCTAGTCCTAGACCCTCTCTTGGGTTGTTGGGTAGATTTTTCACAAGCGATGAAGCTCGGTTTACACGTGCTAGAATCACGGTTAGCTCGTTGTATTATGTGTGTACAAGATCGTAATATATTCTTTGTAGGATATTGTAAATCTTGCTTATATTCTAGAGAGAGAAAAAGATAGAGAGATGGTGAGAACACACACTTTAGAGAGATAAAGTGAAAGGAAAACACCTAACTATGTGAAATTATGAGTGAACTACACCCTCTCCATCAAAGGAGAGGGTTTATATACCGAGCCCATAATATGGGCTTGGGCTTACATGTTGGTCGGCCATACATGACATGGACCGGGATTTTCCTTGTTTAATAAATATAAAGATACTAGACTACGAGCTACTACATAATTTTGTCGGAGTGACTGAATCTTCCTATTTACGTAAAAATGTATTTCTAACAATCTCCCCCTAAGGGAGGTCACTCCAAAGTACAAGGGGGTTACCCGAGTTACAATACAATAAAGATAAACCTAGCATACTATGCTTGTCTTGAGCTCGTTGTCTTCGTCTTACTTTTCTTTTTCTTATTTGGTAAATATGTTGATGTGATCTTTGATATCAATCTTGAACATTTGTTTCTTGCCTTGATCTTGTGCATCATCACTTGTGATCTTCGCATCTTCGTGACTTCATGTCCCACATACTTATACCTTTGTAATTCTTGAAAGCTTCAGAGTTTGATACAGCGGAAGACTTGACTTTTAGGCTTTCTTAAATTGTTGAGGTATTAAGTGCAAATAGCATAAGCATGCGGGGACGACTTCTTCTCGGATTCCGCAACGCCACCGTCTTCAAATGTAGTAACATAAGTAGACACGAACGAAATGGCTTTGAACATTTCATTCTAGTTCGGTAGCATTTTACCTCCGGTCGGTGAAGACCGTTGGACGATATAAAATATCGTACTTGTGACAGGTAGTTTCAATTAAGAACCTCCTTTACAAGATATCGCGGGTAAACCTGTAAAACCTTCATTAAAATACCATGAACAGTGAACATATAAAAATACGGTAAAATTAAAACTTTCCATTTATAATATAATTCACATGTCATGATATTTAATAACATGTAATTACGTATATATTATAAATGTGTTAAGTACACGACATATAAAAATCACGATAATTAAACATGAACGTACACGTAAATAATTTAACTCGAGAAAACTACGGGTTTCTCCGTGGGCTACCCATGTGCCGTGGCTAAACAAGAAAGAAAGGAAAAGGGTGGGCTTTGCCCATGACCCAAATTAATTCTATGTTAAACAAAACACAGGGAAAACTTTAACATAATTTAGGTTTACAGAAAAAGTTCTCCCCTGCCTCCTTTTTTCCTTCTAGCCGTCGGCCATAGATCAACCACAAGGATAAAACCGGATGATTTTGATTGTTGATTATTGTGTGTACGTGATCGTGATCTTAATCCCTTTCTTCCACGAGTTCGGTATAATCAAAAACCTTTTTCTTTTCTTTTAATTCTTATTGAATTCATGTTCTTATTTAATTAATCATAAAAACAAGTAATTAAAGCATGTGTGATTAATTAAATCATGGTTTAAGGGGTGTTTGGTGTTGCTTTGGTTCGGCCGAGACCCAAGCCGAGAGCCTTGAGGCTCTCGGTGGTGTTTGTTTTGCCCAAATGAGACCTCATGATCTTGGTGTGGGGTTCGTGTGGGTCAAACGCAACAAGGGGACCCCCGACCGCTTGTCGGGGTGTGGTTTTATTTTGGACCGAGTGCCAACCGAGACCTATAGGGTCTTGGTGGGGCTTTTTGGTGCTAACAGTGGGAACCGAACAACAACAAGGGGAACTGGTCACGAACCGGTGGGAACCAGCATGAACGGGTGTGAACCGTGAGCCACCAATGGCAACCGGCTAGCCGGTCTAGCCACTGGTGGGGCTGTTTTGGCTCGGCTTATGTGTGATCCTGGGCTTCGGGCTCAGGTTAATTTTTAAAACACGGCTTCGGGATTCGGGAAAATATTAAAATTAAAAATATGTTTAATTAAATTATTTACTAGACTTTTAATTTAATTAAATTCATGACTTAGGTTAAAGATTAAAATTAATATTTCATTTATAACCTAAAGTATTTTACTTAGCTTAATTTAATTAAAACATGTATTTTTAATTAAATTCTTATAATGTATAGTTTAATTAATTAACCAAGTTATTTAATTAATAAGCTATAATATTTAAACCATGACTTGTATTATACTAATTAAACTTTACTTATTGTTAAGAATCCAACTTACGTCTAATTATGGAAAGTTATTATTTTTGGAAACTTTCTATTTTTAGAAACTTACTATTTATGGAAACCTGCTATTTTTAGAAAGTTACTTAGTATTACAATACAAGTATTATAATACACTAGTACACGAGTAATACACAACAGAACATCATAATAACTACATTTAACACAGTAAACAGTAAAACATGACGAAATAAGTATAACAAGCTAATAACACACAGAACTAGTAAAACACATGTAATTCAGACAACTCATACTCGTTCCCATTCTTAAATAGTATTATCTGTCAAGGCGGAGTAGTTTCTTCAGCATTTTCGTTAGTTACATAAGGTACGGATTTTCCGTCCTTTAGTAAGGACAACCTCTTCCTTTATTAGGATTTCCCGTATGCAGCCAACTATTTTCCTCACTAGTTACAAATTAAAGGCGTATGTTTTATTAGTTACCATACCCATATACATGCATGACCAGTTTCGCCTAGTTATGGAGGTACCATAACCATAACACTAGAGGCACTAGTGTTATGACTTCACCACGGCGGAGTGATAGCTTGTGGCGTCCCTTTCAGTTATTTGGCCATTATTATATTATTATTATCATGTGGGGCGTATGGGTGCAAACTAGGTTCAGTTTCAGTCAGGATTTCATGGTGAATGTGGTGTGTGCCTTGCATCCTTCACAAGGAGCTGATCCCTCCTACCCATTACCAATTAATTAGAGGCATCCCTCTAATTTTCATGACGAGGTCACCCCTCCAAGTATTCATGCATGTTGTTGACCTCATGACCTATATTGGCTTTTGGTATATTAAACTAATATAGATTTTCATAAGTGACATAAGCTATGTTTTCAGAACTAAAACCACTTTACATGACATACAACTAGGTTTTCCCAGGACTTATTCATTTCCATTGCAATTCATGCTTTATATTCTTTATTTTCTTTCATTCCTTTATGTCTTTACGTTATGCTATATATTCGTGCACTGAGCGTTATGCTCAGCCGTTTTCCATTTCCATGTTCCCAAACGGCAGGTACCCATGGTCGCAAGTAGGATCTCCAGAGTATGTGCATTCTGATTGAAGCTATCCGGCCTCTATTACCATATGCATTTATTCCTACTTTCTCATACTTTATTTCATTTGGGCATTATTTAGTCCTTTCCTTTATAGTACTTAATATTGCTTGTGTGTGAGTTACTTAGACTACCGATGTTTGATTCCGTTATTTCTATTTATGGTCATGAATGTTTAGACATTTACCTTGCATGCTTTGATGACACGCCATATTTTACTGTTGTATTCCATCTTAACAAATGAGGTGTTACAATATGGTATCAGAACCAAGGTTTCGACATGTAGCTCTATAAAACATGACATGTGACTTATGGTTTGTCACCAGCGTCTTCCTAAAACTGAAAATTGGTTTTCATGCATTCATTCATTTTCATTTTTATTTCACGCATTCATATCATTGTCGTAGACTTATGACTAAGTAATGGTTGGTACAAGACTGGCCCTATTTAGTCGCATGTGCTTTTATCGAAACTTTTAACTTTGGGACCAACCCATAGGCGTCCCCTCGCTATGTTTTTTGTTTTGGGTGAACTGACCATATGCGTTTACCCTCACGCATATAAAAGTTTTTATAAACTGCATCATGCATTTTAAATTGTTTCATGCATTATAAACTACTTCATTGATTTATACATTGTTCATGAATTTTCATGTTTATCTCATTTCAGACTTATTATTTATGTTGCATTTTGTTTTTAAACTGTCAGATGGAGAACACACGCAATGCTCAAGAGTTGGCTGCAGCTGTCAATGCAGCTCTGTAAGCAATCCTTCCCCAACTTCGCAATGAAATCAGGGACGAAGTTCATGCTGAAATTCAAGCTCAGGGCGTTCAGTATGGCCCTCATCCCGAAAACTACTACAACAATAACAAAAATCCTCCACCACCACATGTTACTCTTATGACTTGGTTGGAGCGATTCAACAAATAGCGACCCCGTTCGTTTGAGCAGATTGACAGCCCTAATGAGGCTGAGGCTTGGATTTCTCACATCGAGAAGATATTCGATGCGATAGGTTGTGACGGAGTTTACAAGGCAAGACTGGCTTGCTATAAGTTTGAAGGTGATGTGCTGTAGTGGTGGAAGTCTGTCAAGCAATCCAATGGTGGTGATAATTGGGTTGCACTTCTGACATGGGACCAGTTTCAGGAGCTCTTCCTTAACCAGTACTTTCCACATGCTGAACAGGTGAAGCTTAAGCGGGATTATCATAATATCCGACAGGTTGCTCGGGAAAATAGCAACGAATTCATGCAGAGGTTTCTCCGGTTGGCTGGTTTCTTGGGAGGAGCAGATGGTACTACTGAGGAGCAAGCTGAGAAGTTTCATTGGGCTCTTCGCACTTCGGTCACCAACAGTTATGTTTGTGCTACGTTCGGTATTGTAGCACAGGTGGCCGATGCAGCCCGTAAGCTTGAGATGCTTCAGGAACGAGAGGGTTTGGTGATGACAAATCAGTGAAGAGGTATCTTCAATCACCAATTGTAAACCATTCATTTCAATCAGTATTTTCATTTTCATATCATCCTCTGTTCAACTTTATATTCTAGGCAGAAGACTGACGACCGTAAGCCTACGGCCGTTCAACAGCAAGCATCTAAGGGAAACGGTCAGACTAACGACCGTTCTAATTCTAAGAGGCGTGGAGGTAATGATAATTACCGTAACAACGCTAATAACTCGAACAACAGCAAGTCCCTACATTAACCTTCTTTCATGTTAAACTATCTTAAGATATGGTATGCTGACACTCCAAAGATTTTAATTCAGGAACAACAACAACGGTAGGGATCAGGACCGTAGGGGTTCACAGCCTAACCATTCTACCTCATCTGGTAATTTTCAAACCTTCTATGAAATCATGTTTATGTTCCACGATCATGTCTCATGCATGTAATCCTGAAACATGCTCTCAGATAACTAGGACGCCATTTTGTCCTACTTGTTCGCGCAGACATTATGGTGTTTTTCGCCGAGGTACTGGTGATTGTTTCATGTGTGGCCAACAAGGCCATCAGCAGAAGGACTGTCGCCAAGGTGAGATAGAAGGCACCTCTGGACATGCCGACACCAAGCCACCTCCTAATTCTGGTCGCGTGTTCACTACCACTAGAGATCAGGCGAATAAGACTTCACGTACCATCACCAGAAATCTCTTTATGAATGGTTTGGCAGCATGTGTTCTATTTGATACTGGAGCGATTCATTCGGTCATATCCACTACTTTTGCTGTACTTGTTAGGATTTCCCCTATGCCATTAGATAATGCCTTATGCATTTCCACGCCACTTAGGGACTCTTTACGAATCACTCAGGTGTACAGAGATCTTCCCCTAGAATTTGATGATAAGATCCGCAGATTTGACGCACTTCCTTTGGACATGTGCGATTTTACTTGATTTTGGGCATGGACTGGTTATCCAAACAGCAGGCTACGATTGACTGCCACACTTATCGGGTTATCTTCGGTGATGTTAGATCTCAAGAGAACATACACCATGGTTTTCTGCCAGGGAGGTCAGTACAAATTATTTCATCCATCGAGGCGCGTGCTTTATTATCACACGGCTGTCAGGGCTTCATAGCCAATATTCATGACATTACTTCCGAGTCTCCATCGATCCAAGATCAGCCTATTGTGTCAGAATTTCCTAACATATTTCCTGATGAACCTCCGGGCATACCACCTGTTCGTGAAGTCGATTTTGAAATTGAGCTCATTTCAGGTGCAGAGCCAATTTCCAAAGCTCCTTATCGCATGGATCCTATAGAGCTTAAAGAACTAAAAGATCAGCTGCAGGAACTTCTGGAACGAGGTTTCATCCGTCCCAATGCATCACCATGCGGTGCACCGGTACTATTTGTGAAGAAGAAAGATGGCAGCATGCGTTTGTGTATAGACTATCGTGAGCTAAACAAGATCACGATCAAGAATCGTTATCCTTTGCCGCGAATTGACGACTTTTTTGATCAACTTCACGGTGCCAAGTATTTCTTAAAAATCGATCTGAGGTCCGGCTACCATCAGTTACGGGTCAAGGAGCAGTATATTTCTAAGACTGCTTTCCGAACACGTTATGGGCACTACGAGTTGGTAGTCATGCCATTCGAACTCACTAATGCTCCAGCTGTCTTCATGGATTTGATGAACCGTGTCTTCCATGAGTTTCTGGACAAGTTCGTTGTCGTATTCATTGATGACATTCTGATTTTCTCTAAATCCAAGGAGGAGCATGAGGAACACCTTCGTATAGTCTTGCAGATTCTTCGTCAGAAGCAGCTGTATGCCAAGTTCTCCAAGTGTGAGTTCTGGTTAAGCAAGGTGGCATTTCTGGGCCATGCTGTATCTGCAGAAGGGATCACCATAGATCCTACAAAGGTCGAAGCTATCACCAAATGGCCTAGACCTATGTCTGCAACTGAGGTCAGAAGTTTTCTGGGTTTAGGTGGCTACTACCGCAGGTTTGTAGAGAACTTTTTACGGTTAGCATTGCCTTTGACTAAGCTGATGAGGAAATGAGAGAAATTCGTCTGGACGGAAGAACGAGAGAAGAGCTTTAAAGATCTTAAGCAGAAGTTAGTGACTACACCTATTCTTACTCTCCCATCTGATTCAGGTGGATTTCAGATATATAGTGACGCTTCAGAAAAGGGTTTAGGCTGCGTTCTCATGCAACATAGGAAGGTTATTGCATACGCATCACGACAGTTGAAACCGTATGAAGAAAACTATCCTACTCATGATTTGGAGCTTGCAGCAGTTGTTTTCGCGTTGAAGATCTGGAGACATTATTTGTATGGTGAATCATGTGACATATTCACCGACCACAAGAGTCTCAAGTACATCTTCACCCAGAAGGAACTAATCATGAGACAGAGGAGATGGTTAGAGCTATTTAAGGACTACGACACCAACGTTCAGTACCATCCTGGTAAGGCGAATGTGGTGGCAGATGCTCTAAGCAGAAGGTCGGGTAAGATTGCTGGCATCTGGATTACAAAGGAGATCATCTGTGACTTAGAGATGACTGACATTGAGTTTTGTATACGAGGACAACACGGTTACTGGGATAATATTAGAGTGGAACCAAACTTACATTCTAGGATCAAGGAAGCTTAGAAGGACGATGGTGATATTTGGGCGATCATTCAGAACGTTGATCAGCAGACGGAGTTTCGTGTTGACGATGACGGTATCTTATGGCAGGGCACTAGACTAGTGGTTCCTGATGACTCTACACTCCGGGAAGCTGTGCTGACTGAAGCTCACAGCTCTCCATTTACCATACATCCTGGTTCTACGAAGATGTACCACAATATCAAGCAACAGTTTTAGCGGAGTGGTATGAAGCAGGATGTTGCCACCTTCGTTTCTAAATGTATGATCTGCGAACAAGTTAAGATCAAACACTAGAGAGCTAGTGGTTTACTACAACTATTAGATATTCCAGCATGGAAGTGGAAAAAAATCTCCATGGATTTTGTTACTGGTCTTCTTGTGACTCAGAGGAAGAACGACGCTATGTGGGTTATTTTTTATAGGTTGACTAAATCTGCTCATTTTCTGTCGATTCGCAAGGAGCATCCGGTCTGCAAATTAGCAGAAAATTTTCAGAAGGAGATCATGAGACTGCATGGTACTCCATCAGAAATCATCTCTGACAGAGATCAACATTTCACATCACGTTTATGGCGGAGTCTGTAGAAAGCTTGGGGCACCAGAGTTAAGCTCAGCACTGCCTTTCATCCTCAGACCGA
The DNA here is from genome assembly GCA_025667525.1 of Glebionis coronaria. Lineage (NCBI taxonomy): Eukaryota > Viridiplantae > Streptophyta > Magnoliopsida > Asterales > Asteraceae > Glebionis > Glebionis coronaria. Next base: position 333,008,876 of record CM046877.1, read on the forward strand.
CAGATAGTCGGAACATACCATTCAGACATTGGAAGACATGTTGTGGGTGTGTGCTCTAGAATGGTCAGGAAGTTGGGATGATTATATATTTCTAGTGGAATTTGCATACAACAACAGTTGGCACGCTAGCATCAAGTGTGCTCCTTTTGAGATGTTGTATGGTAGTAAGTGTCGCGCCCCAATCTGTTGGGATCAGGTGGGCGAACGACTTCTTGAAGGTCCATAGATGATAAAGGTGACTAATGAGAAGGTCGTCGTCTCCAAGGAGAAGCTTTAGGAAGCTCGTGCTCGTCAGAAGAGCTATGCTGATAAATGTCGTAGAGATGTATCTTTCAACGTAGGTGATCATGTTTTGCTCAAGGTATCACTTGCATGAGGAGTTAAACGTTTTGGAATCAGAGGGAAGCTCAGTCCTCGCTTCATCAGACCATTCGACACCATAGAACGCATTGGTGAAGTGTCATATCGTTTAGCGTTACCGCCTCAGCTATCACACGTTCACAACGTGTTCCATGTATCCTTACTCAGAGGATACAACTATCATCTAGTTCATGTTGTCCAATATCCGCTTGATCAGATTTGAGAGGATCTTTCATATGTCGAAGAACCCAAGAGAGTTCTTGAAAGACAAGATCGTGTCATGCGGAGGAAGATGATCCCTTTCTTCAAAATCCTCTGGAGGGATCATCCTGAGCGGGAAGCCACTTGGGAGATGGAGGAGTCTATACGGACTTCCTACCCTCATTTCCAATTTTGATTCGGGTATGTTTCTTTCAGTTTATGTTTCTCCAATTTGAGGACGAATTTTTATTTTAGAGGGGAAGAGTTGTAAAACCCGCATTAAAATACCATGAATAGTACACATGAACAGTGAACATATAAAAATACGGTAAAATTAAAAACTTTCCATTTATAATATAATTCAAGTGTCACGATATTTAATAACATGTAATTAAGTATATATTATAAATGTGTTAAGTACATGACATATAAAAATCATGATAATTAAAGATGAACGTACACATAAATAATTTATATCAGGAAAACTACGGGTTTCCCCGTCGGCTCCCCATGTGCCACGGCTAAACAAGAAAGAAAGGAAAATGGTGGGCTTGGCCCATGACCCAAATTAATTCTATGTTAAACAAAACACAGGGAAAACTTTAACATAATTTAGGTTTACAGAAAAAGTTCTCCACTGCCTCCTTTTTCCCTTCTAGTCGCCGGCCATAGATCAACCACAAGAACAAACCAGACGATTTTGATTGTTGATTATTGTGTGTATGTGATCATGATCTTAATCCTTTTCTTCCACGAATTCGATATAATCAAAATTTTTCTTTTCTTTTAATTCTTATTGAATTCATGTTCTTATTTAATTAATCATAAAAACAAGAAATAAAACATGTGGGATTAATTAAATCATGGTTTAAGGGGTGTTTGGTGTTGCTTTGGTTCGGCCGAGACACAAGCCGAGGCTCTCGGTGGTGTTTGTTTTGCCCAACCGAGACCTCATGGTCACGGTGTGGAGTTCGTGTGGGTCGAAAGCAGCAAGGGGACCCCCGACCGCGTGTCGAGGTGTGGTTTTGTTTTGGACTGAGTGCCAACCGATACCAATAGGGTCTCGGTGGGGCTTTTTGGTGCTAACAGTGGGAACCAAACAACAACACGGGGAAACCGGTCACGAACCGGTTGGAACCAGCGTGAACAGGTGTGAACCATGAGCCACCAGTGGCAACCGGCTAGCCGGTCTAGCCACTGGTGGGGCTGTTTTAGCTCGGGTTATGTGTGATCCTGGGCTTCGGGCTAGGGTTAATTTTTAAAACACGGGTTCGGGATTCGGAAAAATATTAATATTAGAAATATGTTTAATTAAATTAATTACTAGACTTTTAATTTAATTAAATTCATGACTTAGGTTAAATATTAAAATTAGTATTTCATGTATAACCAAAAGTATTTTACTTAGCTTAATTTAATTAAAACATGTAATTTTAATTAAATTCTTATAATGTATAGTTTAATTAATTAACCAAGTTATTTAATTAATAAGCTATAATATTTAAACCATGACTTGTATTATACTAATTAAACTTTACTTATTGTTAATAATCCAGATTATTTCTAACTATGGAAACTTACTATCTTTGGAAACTTTCTATTTTTAGAAACATACTATTTATGGAAACGTGCTATTTTTAGAAAGTTACTTAGTATCACAATACAAGTATTATAATACACTAGTACATGAGTAATACACAACAGAACATCAGAATAACTACAGTTAACACAACAAACAGTAAAACATGACGGAATAAGTATAATAAGCTAATAACACACAGAACCAGTAAAACACATGTAATTCAGACAACTCATACACGTTCCTATTCTAAAGTAGTATTATCCGTCAAGGCGGATTAGTTTCTTCAGCATTTTCGTTAGCTTCTACTGGACATAAGGTATGGATTTCCCGTCCTTCAGTAAGGACAACCTCTTCTTTTATTAGGATTCCCCGTATGCAGCCAACTGTTTTCCCCAGTATTTTTGGTAAAAGGGTAACAATGACCCTGGTAAATAGAACCAAAAAAAGCGTTGAAGTACAATGAATGTGGCTGAAATACCACATTAACCGCAAGCTACAGGCAGCTTGTTAAACAAATGTTTATGACAGACCATAAACATTAACTAGTCTAGAATGATGAAAAATATAAGCTAGACAAAAACCAAGACGAAAACATAAAATTAGGAAGAAAATAATAAACCATCAACATAGGATCAACCAGTTGGCGTGCTTGCCCCAATATGAGTGTTGAGAAGATTTACCGATTCATCATAGACAATCTCGACTTCCTCCTCATTATCTTCTTTGCTAACTTGAACCACTTCTTCCATTCCAAACTTGGACAAAGTTGAAAATTTATTAGAGGTAGAAACAATGCTCATTGGATCCGTACCTTTATTCAGACCACTAGGGTTGCTAGACTGCTGTGACTGACTAAATTTAGTATTCAACTTTTTACCATTATCACCACTCTTACTTGTAGCATCCAAGTGATTTTTTGGACGAAAAGCAACAGACTTACCTGTTTGAAAACCCTTGCTCAATGGAACACCTCTTGGGATTTGATTCCCTAAGTTACCTTTGTTCTTCTTCCCCTTGCTTTGCACTTGTTGGAAACCATCACTATCAACATGAGTTGTCACATTTTCAACCATTTTAGGTTTAACAATTTTCGGACAAATATCAAATGAATGGCCAAAAATATTACAAGTAGGGCATCTAGGAGGTTTCCATTCATACTCAACACGAATAGTTTCCTTAGTGAATCCAGGGCCTTCAAGACCGGGTACACCAATAGTAATGTTTTCCATGAACTCCGACTTAGCATTCATTTCAATTAGACACCGGGCGAAACTACTACGTCCCCAAGACTCTTTACACATAGTATTAGTATAAGTGTCCATCATGATAAGCTTACCAAGACACGAAGCAATTAAACTAATACCTTCCTCTTCAAACACCTGTAGCGGTACATCATGAAACTTAACCCATACCGGAATGCGAGTTAGTTCCTCTTTTAGAAGGTACGTATTTATAGTCCATTTCTTAAGAAAGATAGGCGAATTCCTTACCATCCACGGACCACCTTCAAGAACCGCATTAAGCCCCTCACAAGTCCCAAATTGAAAAAAGAAAAATCCTTTTTCATTCATCATAATACGCTTCAGACCATGTTTGACCCAGTTATTCTTAGCAAAATACTCCACCACAGGAAACGCTATCCTTTTACCAAGAAAATAACCATATAAAGTATTGTGGTAGCGAGTATTTACTTTCTCAACAACCTTCCTAGGGATCAAGATATTAACCCCTTCACAAACACTGTCACTAACACAATGAAAATTAGATAAAGATGAGACTCCATCAGAGTTAATACCTTGATTAGTGGATGTAACCATTCCAACTTCAAACTTGCAAAGTAGATCCAGAATTTCTTTAGCACGATCTTGAGAAAGCAATGCCCATAATGGATATTTATTCATCTTTAGTTTATGCATAAATACACCTGCATCGCAAACCGTACGAATCGTAACACCAAATAACTCCAAAACATCATGTAGATTACACGGATGCATTCCATTAATGGTGGCAGCTTTTTCAATCAAGTCAACGAAACCATCACTAGAAGAGGTTGCCTTAACCACATGGGGAAAAGCAATCATATCAGTCTCAAGTTTACACAATAATGCCACAATTTCCTTAGAACGCTCTTTAGAAATCAGTGCACACACAGGATCCTTTCTATCCTTAATTTCTTGCCCAACAGCACGAATATCTTGAATCTTGGTGATAACAACCCCAAGCAATCCAAGCACCTTTTTAATGTCAAGTGGCTGCATAGCATTAATCTTAGATGCAATAGCCTCAATTACCTCAACACTTGATTTTGAAGACATGATTTCAACTAGTACCCACGTGAATAAGGGCAGCCGCACTCAACAGTTGCACCACTTAACAGCGATAATATTATAATGCGTAGACCAACAACCGAAACCCCAAGAAATCGTAACCCTAAAAAAACAAAAAATGCGATCACAAATTAAAATAACCAATGAAAATACTTGTCCAGTAGCAACCTTTAATAATACACCACCGACTATAAGGATAAATTAAATGCGCAGACTTGATTGAATTAATTGCCGACAACAATGAATTGCGCAGACAATGAATACGAATCAATTGCACATCCAATCACTTTGAATAAGCACCGACCAAAATGGATAATTAAATGCGCAGACTTCTTGGTTGAATTAATTGCCGACAACAAAGAATGCGCAGACAATGAATACCAATTAAATGCACATCCAATCACTAATAATAAGCACCGACCGATATGGATCTTTTAATGACAAGTAACCACTGACGCAACAAAAAAAAACAATCGCACAATCAATGACTGAAAAAAAAAACTAAAAAAAACCAATTTAATTTACCCTAAAATCAATCAACCAAATAAAGACTTTGTTAACTCAAGAATAATCAGTGATTATTCGAGAAAACAGCATCATTATAAGGTATTCAGATTAAAGGAAAAAAAAAAATAGGTTACAAGAAGAAGGGATTTTTAGGCAGCCATTGATGTTTTTTAGGGATTTTTTGATAAGGTCCTGTTTTCCCCAGTAGTTACATATTAAATGCTTATGTTTTATTAGTTACCTTAGCCATATACATGCATGACCAGTTTCTCCTAGTTATGGCGGTACCATAACCATAACACTAGAGGCACTAGTGTTATGACTTCACCACGACGGAGTGATAGTTCGTGGCGTCCCTTTCAGTTATTTGGCCATTATTATATTATTATTATCATGTGGGGCGTATGGGTGCATCCTAGGTTCAGTTTCAGTCAGGATTTCATGGTGAATGTGGTGTTTGCCTTGCATCCTTCACAAGGAGCTGATCCCTCCTACCCATTACAAATTAATTAGAGGCATCCCCTCTAATTTGCATGATGAGGTCACCCCTCCAAGTATTCATGCATGTTGTTTACCTCATGACCTATATTGGCTTTTGGTATATTAAACTAATACAGATTTTCATAAGTAACATAAGTTATGTTTTCAGAACTAAAATGAGTTTACATGACATACAACTAGGTTTTCCCAGGACTTATTCATTTCCGCTGCAATTTATGCTTTATATGCTTTATATGCTTTCATTCCTTTATGTCTTAACGTTACGCTATATATCCGTGCACTAAGTGTTATGCTCAGCTGTTTTCCATTTCCATGTGTTGGGTCAAAATTATGAGTTGATGTGTCAAAAACAACAAAATAAGAAGACGAGGGCTAAAGTGTAAAAGTTACAAAAGATCAAGCCGGTGGAGTCTTTTTATTACTTTAGCTTTCTTTGTAAGCTATGTCTCTATTATATAAAGAGACATAGACGTAGGTTTTACATTCATATTATTCATTCACAATGTAACCTACAATAAGCTTTGATCTCTAGGCATGGGATTCAATGTATACATGCCTAGAGTTGTTGGTGTTAATCATTAATACAAACACACTTTGGGAGAATTCATCTTGTTAGCATCTAGTTCATATGATAAACATAGCGGAATTGAACAAGACACATAAACAAGGTGTTTAAACAACAAACAAATTCTCTCCAACGTTTACTTTGTTCCAAACGATTACTTGCACTAAAAGATTACAAGTAACCTCTAGGCGTGTATACATTTAATCCCACGCCTAGAACACGAAGACACTTTAGGTTTACATTGTGAATAATTGAATGATTAAACCTATGTAGGGTGTGTAATTATATACTACACATAACCCTCTTTACAAGAAATCTAATTACACTAGGAGTCCTTCCATCTTTTGCACTTTAGTCCTCTTCCTTGTGTAGATGGTCTCCATATTCTTGTACTTTTTAATATTTGCATATAAGCCCTCTTGTTTCATTATTTTTGTTTTTGTATCATCAAATTAATTCCCAACAATCTTCCCCTATTTGATGATGACAAAAACAATCTTCAAATCTTGATCTTTCACGAATGAAACAAGCTTCCCCTTAAAGAAAGATTTCTTGTAAAACATATCACCACATAAAATTAAGTTGCATACCTTGATCGTTGAATCTTCTTCCCCTTTTTGTCTCATCCAATAGGGGTCTTCTAAAGATAAACAACTAATAAACACTTCCCCTTAATTGGTGCATATAAACGAATCACGAACCACGTAGACTCTAATTGTAGATTACGAATGAAGAAAACGAATATAACCTATTTGTTGAAGAAGTGGAATCTCCCAAGCTTGTACCTTATATCTTGCACTATCCATGTGACGTCGAACTTATATGACACAGAAAATATAAGTAGACCTCGATCTCTTTGTCAAAATCCTCATCCTTTGTGAGACATTGAGCACGATAACGTAACTCCTTCAAGTGATAGCAAGGTATCTAGTGGCTAGATTTGACAAGTCTTCATCACTAACCATTAAAGCACGAACAAGTTACCTTCAAACCAATGGGGTGATATCCACATGATTTAAAGATATGATAAAACACAAACTCAAAACAACTCCAACACCAAAGAAGTAATAATCAAACCTCTTCATCGAAAACTCCAATTTGCAATGAAAATCATCTAAGTACAATATCATCCTCTTCTTTTATGCAACTACTGCGTCTGTCGGCGTTCTGCTTCTAATCCAAGTTGGTACGTAACCGCAAGGTTAGACTTGTCACATAATCAAATAAAACTTTATTGTATCAAAACTATCTTCAAAAACAAGTCATAAAAAATTAAACAGATAGTTCTGTCTGAGATCCTTAGTCATCCAATATATCATCTATAGGTATTGTCCAATATCGGACGATACGTATCAGCGCTTAAAAACCATATATTGGAAAACACGTTGTCAGCGTCAAAATTACAACGTGTCAGCGTGTTCCTTGTCTTCATGTACTTTATTCTTGTCAGCAGCTCGACTCAGCCACTGATACCATCTGTGACTTTAACTTTAACATTCTTCGACCATACTTGATCATAGATGCGTCCCATCCTTTTATGTAATCTGACGATCAGCTTTTTCTTTGCATAAAAAACACATGCATGCACTATCTCTACTTTAATAACATGTAATCTTGATCCCACGTATCGTCCCACTTGAACAAACAATGCTTTTCTTATTGCTTTATATACTCATAAATTAGTATCATTCGTCCAACAGTACCCATAAATTCAAGACATAAATATTACGTCCATAAATAAATCGTATCCCACAAAAATATTACGTCCATAAATTTAGGACTCCACAATTTTATAAGATAACTTCATTGTTAAGAACTTTGGTTAGCAAGGGACACTTGAGGACAATTATGTATATCTTGCTTAAGCAAGTGTGCATGATTGGACAGTGCTTGCCACCCTATGGTAATTTTCAGTCTATAGGTTATCTTCACTATGATAAATTACTTTGTTAAGGTCCTTTTTCTTTTTTATTATTTTTATTTTGGACGCTGGCAGTCTTATTTCCAAATTTTGTTAGGACCAATTTTGACGTTGACATGGCAAAATCCAACGTTGACAAGAATATAGCCGTTGGGCGTTGATAAGTTATTTTTGACCGTTGATAAACATGGGTCCTACCCAGTTGTTATTTTTGACGAAAATTTGAGACATTGAAAACTTGTATTAGTAGTGTGGTATTATTTAGGTAGTGGTCGAAATCAAGGTTGCTTACATACAAGATCCCTATTTGGATCATGTCAAAAAGGGGAAGAAGTCTACACAATGCAATCTGTTGATCCTTGGTGTTATATGTTTTACAATGAATGCGTGCTTAAGGGGAAGTGTTTTTGACATCATCAACTAGGGGAAGATTCTTGGGTCGACATTATGAGTTGATGTGTCAAAAACAACAAAATAAGAAGCCGAGGGCTAAAGTGTACAAGTTACAAAAGATCAAGCCGGTGGAGTCTTTTTATTACTTTAGCTTTCTTTGTAAGCTATGTATCTATTATATAAAGAGACATAGACGTAGGTTTTGCATTCATATTATTCATTCACAATGTAACCTACAATAAGCTTTGATCTCTAGGCATGGGATTCAATGTATACATGCCTAGAGTTGTTTGTGTTAATCATTAATACAAACACACTTTGGGAGAATTCATCTTGTTAGCATCTTGTTCATATTAATGTTTTATTCCGCTATGTTTTATACATATGAACATTGATAATCCTAGATATAATGGTTCTTAACCATTGAGTCTAATGATCAATGGACTCCACACCATGTTCCCAAACGGTAGGAACCCAAGGTCACAAGTAGGATCTCCAGAGTATGTGCAATCGAATGGAAGCTATCCGGCCTCTTTTACCTTATGCATTTATTCCTACTTTCTCATACTTTATTTCATTTGGACATTGTTTAGTCCTTTCCTTTACAGTACTTAATATTGCTTTTGTGTGAGTTACTTAAACTATCGATGTTTGATTCAGGTATTTCCATTTATGGTCATGAATGTTTAGACATTTACATTGCATGCTTAGATGACACGCCATATTTTACTGTATCATTCCATCTTAACAAATGGGGTGTTACAAAACCCGTTATCTTTACTCGATCGTCCAAAGCTAACTACGAACGTAAAGAGTGAATCATTTTGGATAAAATTATCCACATGATTGAAGCCGTCAATTCTGATTCCTAGAACAAGTTTGATTCATTAAAGAATCGCGCCATCGTTGTTTTCCAGTTGTCACGAGCTTGATTCATATAGAATCTTGCAAGTTACCTACCAAGTTCTATTTGAGGTTAAAACTAGAAGGATTTCTACTCATCACTGTGAACACTAAGGTGTCACTCTGAGTGTTCTAGCAATATCACTGAGATATTGCGTTGAGGCCTGGAACATGTTTAAATTTAATTACGAATTAAACAACTGTTGCTTTCTAGTTATCACGAGTTTGATTCATAAATAATCGCACAAGTCACCTACCATGAGCTTTTTAATGTTCGCTCAAGAAGGATTCCCACCTTCATTGTAAATACTTGCGTATTACCGGATGTTCAGGCAAGATCATGAAGATTTTGCGTAGGACTCTTAATATCTTTCTTAATTTTCACCTAGTGGGAAGAAGCAAGGAAATATGGAAATGTGTCCTAATGAGATATTTGATGATCTCAAATGGCTCTAGACTCGATCGTGCACTTTGGATTTTAGTGATCGGAGGCTGAAGAGGAGTGCCACCATTTCAATACCAACTTATTTGGAGTGAACCAATTGATAGATAACATGTTGATATCCGTTTAATTAAAACAAATATCTTTTGAGAGATATCTGAGTTAGCTGGGATGGGTTGTGCATTGCATCACTTGGTCCATGATGCCTATCTTCAATAACATATGTGTTGACCCGGTTTCTGCCTAAGTTGTAAGGAGGGCTTCTTTCTTTTCACTCTTTATCTTTACAATTCTTTTTCATTCTTCAACCCCTTAAATGCTTACCAATACTTCATAATTAGCACCTTGTTGTGATTGTTCCAGTGCTAACTTAAGTACTTGGTCGGCATTCAGCTACATTCACAATCTTTCTCCATCTTTCCTAAGGACTACTATTTCTAGCTATGGAATGTCCTTGGGAAGATTCCTCCAGTTTTGGAAGAATCATTGGACTTAGCCTATCCTACCATCCTTTTGTCACCACCATCTTCATCGTCATGAAATAAATGGGTTGTGGATAAGTATAATTCACCATGAAATACATTTTGATATAGCAAATCCATTTTGCTCCCCCTTAACATATGCCACGATATTCGAAAACATTTCGCACATGTCGGGATGAGCCATCACGTTAAGTCAAACCATTTGTGATTAATTATTTCCCATATTAAATCAAATTTTCTCCCCCATATTAAAAATATTAACCCAACTGATATTTTTTATATTAAATGATTTAATGAAGTTTTAACAAAGTTTTTGGGAAGAAAAATGTAAGTTCGTTTTATCTTCATGATACCAAATTGTGAGATATGATACCTGTGACAACCGTGGTTTTGAGGTTCGACACTTGGTTTTATTTTAAGGTTAATTTATGTGTGACTATGTGATTTGCGTGTTTACATGTTATTTTGCGTGAACGAGGTTAGTGTGGATATCGTTTTTGGGTATAAAGTACTCATAAGTAAATCGAGGAACGGTTATTCATGTTCATGAGCTCACAAATTAGTGACTATGAAATGATTTGGGGTTTAGCATTTAGAGGTCTCGGGTAAGGTGTTTAGTCATGTGAGTATTTTTCGGGATGGTTTTAAGTAATTTAGGGCTTTGATAAGTGTGAAAACACTCATCAATAATGATCCAAAAACCACTCAAAACACAGTCAAATACATAATATTTAAGTTTAAAATATCAGAATTATGCGTGTATTTGTGTTTCATGTGTTTTCAGGTAAGAAGATACATTTTCGAGCAATCACGCGGTTTCAAGGACTTATTTTATCAAAAGACGAAGAAAAAGACAAAAGATGCTTTCAAGGACCTTATTTGCCAAGCTTTCAAAGATCGAGGACTTAAGTTGCAATTTTTAACAAGATAAAGGATGAAAGGAATTTACTTTTAAAGGTTTTAAAACCATTTGAAGAGAAATGAAAATTGAGGGACCAAATGGCAAATTAAGTGGAAAGTTACTTTTATTTATTTGGTCAATTAACCAAACCGGTCAAACTAACACACAAACACATTCAACGTCTTCTCCAAACGAAGAGAGAGAGAGAAACAGTCGGTTTCTTTTCTTCATCCACTCCATAACCTGCAAATGCAAATCAAGGGAGAACAAGAAGTTTTCAAGCGAAGTCTATAACTACAAAGATGTTCCTTTTGATCTCATCTACAGGAAGATGATTCTTAATTAGATCAAGACTCAATATTGAAGAAACGCCCAAATCAAGAATGAAGAACGAAGAGTTCAACCTCGTATTTTCCACGTGTCATCAAGGGATTGGATGAAACACGTCATAAATACCTCTACTCCACCATTCTGCGGCTATAAATAGAGACGAAGGCTTCATTTTTCGATGGTTAGACTAGGAGTAGATTACACATAGATAGGTTAGAGTTAGTTAGTAGTTTTAATTTTCTTCAATCTTTCTTGTTAAACTTTTGTAACTGATTAGTTTTCTGTTATAACAGATTGTACGTTTTCTTCCATTAATGAATTCTTTTAAAAACTTCATTTCTCTTTTTCTTATCTTTACTTGTCTAAGTGTTCGAGTAATAAGCTACTGAATGAGTCAGTTACTGTTAAACGAATATGTTCTGTTATCGCGATGTTTGATTTGATGAGAATATTGTTCACGTGTTTTAATACTGTTCATATTAGAAGAGAAACCATTTAAATCAGTTATCGTAACTGTTCACGCAGGTTTGTAGTTGATGTTCGTTCAAGAGAAACAAAAAAATTAGAAGAGAAACACATTAGTTTTAGGAGAAACAAATTAGCTTTTCAGTTTTCGTTCAGTAGGGTATTTTGTTAGTAGATGGCATCCAGTTAAGTGTGTAGCGCTTTTGGTATAGTTTTGACAGTTTATTGTGTAGCACTTAGCTAATGCGTTTTTACTTATCTGATATAGATGTTACTGATTTTATCCTTTAAGGAGATCCAACTTTCTACTTCAAGTTTTTCTTCGATTCTTCATTTTTCTAAACTTCTGATTCAATATAGTTTTTGAGGGAGTTAGTTTGTTCAAGTTTTTAAGCTTTCGTTAATCGAGTCAGTTCCTTTCAGTTTATTAGTTTGTAGAATTTGTCAGACTTGAATGTTATCAGCGTTATAACAAGTTGATTCAGTAACAGTAGTGTTCACGTAGTAATCAGAATCAAAGGATCTCGTCCAGTTTTCTTTGCTTTGTTTCGATTTTGCAGCTTTTCAGATTTGTTGTATGGAGGTAGCAGGTATTTGTTTCAGTTCCAGTAATAGGCGTAGCTGCATTTGAGGAGTGATAGCGAAAGCGAGCTCAGCGCTCAGCTTCGACGTCAAAGGACTTGGCCTGGATGCTTGGTAAGATCCCATTAATTTTTCAGTTTTGTCATAATTCAATAGCTGTAGCATTGTAGGTTTATAGTAGTATTAAGTTGCCTGATATTCTTATATGTACTTGTTGCTATTCTGTTTTTTTACTTAAGCTTTCTAATTCTGCAATATGATTTTACTGTTTTTTTTAGTATCTGTTATAACTTGTGACTGATTAGTCTTAGGAGTAGTAAACTTGAATTGTTAATGTTGATTCCTTTTAATAAGTGGTCAGTCAGTACAAGTGAGTTATTAGTTTCAAAAGTTTGAAGACTGCCAGCCTTGGCGTTTTACATATGGAAATCAAATTTGATAAATAGTCTAATAACATGGACTGCGTTCAAATTTTAGACCAACTGCTAGAGGTTTAGTAGATGTACAACTTTCGTCCTTAGTTGTGTTTAGTGTTCTTTCAGTTACAATCCCTACAATTAGTTAAATTCATTCTTTTAGTTGCAACTTTATTGTGCTAATAGTCATTTCGTTACTCCTACTAGTTTTAGGAGTAGGCCCATTATTAAGTAAATTGGATAATAAAGTTGTTGGGCTTTTCAACTGTTAGGTCTTAGATTAGCTCCAGTTTAGTAGAAATATGAATTTAGCCGTGTAAAGTTTAGTAGATTGCCATTTGGTTCACTTAGTTCATTTCATTTTACATATAATAATTTTAGTATGTATTAATAGTTTAGGTTTATTTTCTTTTGGATTGGATTGTTAATGTTTTAGTATAGTGTTAATAATAGTATAATACTAGTATAGTATTAATAATAGTATAATATTAGTATTTTCTCATTTTTTGTGTCGTTTGTAAAATTTGTCGAAAGTAGTTATAATTCCAAAATTGTAATTGACAACCAAAAACGATCAAGTCTAACTTGAAAGTGTTATATCAATTCGATTAGACCGAGAGACAAACGAACTAAAAAAGACAAATATTAAATGGCGCCGCTGCCGGTTCTTTTCGTGAAGATTAACGGTTTCGAGTGAGACGATTGGATTTTGGGATCGTTCACTTTGTGAACGTTATTTTTACGTATTATAAATCAAAAAGATAAAAAATCAAAAACATAAAAATACAAAAAAAAAATAAAAAAAAAATCACAAAATCAAGTCTTTTCCTAAAGAATTGAACCAAAAAAATAAAAAACAAATCCAAAAAGTAATCTTTTTCCTAAAAGATTACAACAAAAATATATATTATATCGGTTTTCATCGTTTTTACGTACATATAGTATTTTTCTTAAAAAACCAAATAAATACAAAAATATTTTTGATATATTATTATATGTAAATACATATACGTAGATACGAACACTTAATCCATCTATTTCCATAAGTATTGCCGATGCAATACACCGTGTTAGGGGGCGTTCCGGTCCTTGACACGCGTATCGATCCAATTTAATTAAGCAAGAATAGATAAATACTTCCAATAGGCAATAATTCGAAGATTACAAACTACAAAGTGAATAGAAAGACGATGTGCTATAAAATACCATCTAAGGGTCAATAGGTACTTAAGTGCTTCGCGCCACCTAACCCCCCGTTCACTAGTGCGTATTCTAAGAAGGAAGGCTTTATTGAGGGTCTTGCACCCAAGTAGTAATTATATATATATTATACTTTCTTGTGGATATTTCATATCGAGCCTCGAGGGAGATAATCTCTTCTCTCTCAAAAGTCGACCGAGGGCTACTCCCTCATTCCTCGTGTTTACTTACACGTGTACTCGCACACGTGTAAACATACCACCTTTGGTGTATCACTTCCTTCCCCGAGGAAGCTTTTAGACGTCATTTCATTTGTATATACATTCGACCATTTTGCCACACATGGATAATCGTCCTATTTTGGAGATATTACAAGAGGAGCATTATCGAGCTGTGTATGGGCCTTGTGCGACTTGTGGAGGACCGCATGGTACAAATAATTGTCATCTATACGCGAGGGATTATGATAAAGGGTTTAATGAGGATTTTCAAAATCAAGAATTTTTAAATCAAGATGATTTTCAAAATGAAGAGAATTTTCAAAGTCATAATCAAACAACCTCTCACAATCAAGGCATTTATCATTTCTTGAGTAAAGACGCTTTTAATATGGTAATGCAAGCACTTGAGACAATGCAAGAGGCAACTGATCCGAAAATCTTAGGCTTGAGCACATACGTCTTACAACACATGAGACCGAACGATGCTTTACCTGATGATGAGCCTTCTTTGAGAGTAGATGTTGAGGATGATACACTTAGTGATGTTCCTATTATAGACCCTTCCATCTCTCCACCGACTATACATGAGCCATACACACCTTCAACACCTTTACCTCACATGGGACCCACCGACTCTTTAACCATGGGGGACGAGCCTCTTAGCACTAATACAAACACCAATTCGGATGAATTAACCTCTTCTAGTGTTGAGAACCTTATCCCAATCCAAAGAGAGCTTGAGAGGGTTTCCAATGAACCATGTGATGAGCTTTGTGTTGATACCCCTTCTCCTCATGATCACATTGAGATTTTATCACATATTGACCTTCATGCTACTATTAGTGATTTTGGTGACTTTTATCTTGATGAATTGTTTAAAGAAAGGGATAATGAGATTGAGGAAGAGTTTGTGAAAGACTTTCCACAAATGGAGGATGATGATTGTGATTCTAGTGACGCGTCTTATTCTATATCATCCAATGATTTTTCTTGTCAAGATAACATTCCTAATTTGGATGAAGAGTTTGCTTATAGGGAATATGGATCCTTCTCCTCTCCCACCTTATGATTCTTGTGATGAAACCTTTGATGATCCTTATGATAGTGATGAGTCCTTTACATCTGATGATGAATCCATGTCCTCTATGACTCCTTCACCTATTCCTCTAAATGATTTTGTGATGCATTCAAATCCTCTTTTTGAAACATCATTTGATAACCCACTTTTCCATCATGCTGAAGAAACCAATGAGGATTTTAGTGATGATGAACCTTCTCTTTGTGATACACCAATATATGATGATTATAGTCATGATGAGTTTTCCACTTGTGAATCTCCATTTTTTGATGATCATACTTCCTTGAGTTTTAAGGAGTCACCAATCTTTGACTAACCAATCTATGATTACTATAGTGATGAGGAGGGGTCTATCATTAATGAGAATGAGGAGGTTCTAAAGACTGAAAGATTGCTTAGTGAAGATGAATTGATAAATAAACAAATTGAAGATTATCTTAAGAGAGATGATATTGTGGTTGATACATCTTCTTCTAACTGGGAAGAGGATATTCGTCTTATTGAGAACATGCTTTTTGGGAACATAGAGATTACACCTCCTTCACAAGATACTATTCATCTTGATCCTCCTTTTTCTATGCCTTCTATGGAAGATTGCCCACTTTTTGATGACGAGGAGCCTAATATGGACATAATTGTTATAAATGTTTTGATTCCTACACCTTCATTGTCTCATGATGTTTTGATATCTAAGGGGGAATCTTATATGGTTGATACGAGTTCATCTTCTTATTTTCCTATGAAGGGAAAAGTTTTTTATTCTGGGATACATATGTTTGGGAAAAATTGGTTTTCATCTACTCCACTTAAGAATGTGACTTCTATTGATATGGACTTCTTGTATGAGCTTACTTTGGTGATGCTACCTATTTTGGAGTTGTTCGAATGTAGAGATGGAAATTATGTATTTGATCCTGGGGTGCTTCTTATTTGAGAGATTTCATATGTTGGACAAACTTGAGACACGTTGGACCGTTCCATTTATCGAGGCGAATATTGTAAATCTTATAGTAAATGGCAACGTGCTTAGTTTGAGTGTATCATGTGAGACGAGCTTCAAAGTGATATCCTTTATTCTCCATGATGGTTTCCCTAAGGACAACCTAATTCGGGGTCGAGTCGAGCTAGAGACTTAGGGTTAAAAAAACTCAAGCATTGAATAACTAGGTTAGAAAACGTAGAGTAGATCTAAATAGGTTAGGTTTAATTAAAAGGATGTTATAGTAGAGTTGAAGTGGAGGGGTGCCTTTCTTCGTCTTTTGGTGTTTGTTTCAAGGGTTGCTCTCTCACAATTCATGCTTGGAGCTTATGGAGGAGGCCCGTGTATCTGGTTCACTTCGATTAGTTTTTGCTATCGTGATATTCAAAACACTTGTGCTTAAAATGAATACCCTTTAGTTGTCTCTTCCTTAGCTTGGGTTAAGCAAAGTAATCAATGTAATAAGTGTAGGGGAGTTCACTCCAATACTCTTAAACATTGAGGACAATGTTTATCTTAAGTGTAGGGGAGACTTCTATCGAAGTGACCTTACCTATACCATTGCCTTAACTTCATGATAATTGGGAAAATTAATTTTTCAAACATTTTTCAAATTTTTGATCTACTTTGGCCACCAAAAATATGCATTCATAATTTTTGCATTAATCATTTTTCATTTGCATAACACATTTGCATTGTATATATTTCTTCTTTTACTTTTCATCAAAATTATATAAAAAGAAAAAAAATATAATAAAAACATGGTTTAACAAATTTAGACTTCTTTGACATTTTAGGCCCGCCATGGATATTTTGACTCAACCCGAGTTTGCTTATCTTAGCATTCTCTAGCTAGTATCCTTAACCATGTAGTCCTTCATTGGTCTATTAGGCTAAGCATCCACCAATCTCATTATTTGAGATTTTAAATTTGTGGAGAATGGGAAATGATAGAGTTGAAGCAAGTATAAAAGGGCTAGATAAACTTCATGATAATTACTTGTGGCTAAACCCTTCTCTTCTTAACCTCTATTTTCTTCGCATGTATATATATGTTAATAAATAATCAAGAACGGTTTTAATTGGTTTGTAATCTCTTATGCATTTTTGTCTAATCATTCATGGTTGGTATGAGTACGTCTTAAGATTCTAAGTTAGAACGTTTTATGTGTACTAGACTTATGTCATGCTCAATATTTAGCGGGTGTTTTTCCTTTTATTCTTTTCTACTTTCTTAGTGAGGAATAAAGAAAAATAAGAGCGGATTATGAAAAAAAATGAGTGGCTAGAAAAAAAAAGAAAAAAAAGAGAAAAAGAAAAAAAATAATTATACAAGACTCCCAAGAGGGGCAGTGTGGTGTTAATTATAGTGACTATTGAGTTCTAATATTACCTTGACGGGTTGCGGGGATTCAATAGATTGCTCCAATCCAATATTACCTTGACGGGTTGCGGGGTTGAAGATCCAAAGTCTCAAAAAGATGGCGGATGTAAATTATTGCGTGAGTTTTATTTTTCTTTCCTTAGCGAGTGTGTAGCTACTTATGAAAGCATGACATGAGGATTTTACACATAAGGCGAATGACTTATTACTCTTGAAACGGACTTTTATTAATTGTGAGCTGTTTTTCAAGTAATGGATGAGAGGATTACTTAGGATTAAAACCGTGCTTCCTTATTTTTGGATTTTACACTTCTTATACTTCACACTTGAATAAATGAAAAATTTGCTCACAAACAATTTGCTCAAATAATAACCGGTTCCACATTTAATTGTCATGAATAAGTTGATGCACTTTTTACTTCTGAATACAATGATCCCATTTTTAAGCTTGGTATGGGGAAAGTGAAACTTGAGGGTGATAAATGTCCATGGTACCCAAGCCCTAATCAAAGTCATTGATTTCTTTATGAGTTAGTTCCATCAAAACCATTTATGAAAAAATCAAAGATATATTAATAAAATTGTTTTCCTTGCATTGCATTGTAAATATTCAAAATCATTCATCATGTAGCAGAGCATAGTTTATTAAATCATAAAATGGCCAAGGTTGGTTAATTATGAGAAAAGTGTAACTTGGTGCTTTAAAATGCTGCATTGCATGAGGTCATGGCAATGGTCAAGTGGAGGGGAGTTGATAAGTGTGAAAACACTCATCAATAATGATAAAAAAACCACTCAAAACACAGTCAAATACATAATATTTAACTTTAAAATATCAGAATTATGCGTGTATTTGTGTTTCATGTGTTTTCAGGTAAGAAGATACATTTTCGAGCAATCACGCTCAAAAGACGAAGAAAAAGACGAAAGATGCTTTCAAGGACCTTATTTGCCAAGCTTTCAAAGATCGAGGACTTAAGTTGCAATTTTTAACAAGATAAAGGATGAAAGGAATTTACTTTTAAAGGTTTTAAAACCATTTGAAGAGAAATGAAAATTGAGGGACCAAATGGCAAATTAAGTGGAAAGTTACTTTTATTTATTTGGTCAATTGACCAAACCGGTGAAACTAACACACAAACACATTCAACGTCTTCTCCAAACGAAGAGAGAGAGAGAAACAGTCGGTTTCTTTTCTTCATCCACTCCATAACCTGCAAATGCAAATCAAAGGAGAACAAGAAGTTTTCAAGCGAAGTCTATAACTACAAAGATGTTCCTTTTGATCTCCTCTACAGGAAGATGATTCTTAATTAGATCAAGACTCAATATTGAAGAAACGCCCAAATCAAGAATGAAGAACGAAGAGTTCAACCTCGTATTTTCCACGTGTCATCAAGGGATTGGATGAAACACGTCATCAATACCTCTACTCCACCATTCTGCGGCTATAAATAGAGACGAAGGATTCATTTTTCGATGGTTAGACTAGGAGTAGATTACACATAGATAGGTTAGAGTTAGTTAGTAGTTTTAATTTTCTTCAATCTTTCTTGTTAAACTTTTGTAACTGATTAGTTTTCTGTTATAACAGATTGTACGTTTTCTTCCATTAATGAATTCTTTTAAAAACTTCATTTCTCTTTTTCTTATCTTTACTTGTTTAAGTGTTCGAGTAATAAGCTACTGAATGAGTCAGTTACTGTTAAACGAATATGTTCTGTTATCGCGATGTTTGATTTGATGAGAATATTGTTCACGTGTTTTAATATTGTTCATATTAGAAGAGAAACCATTTAAATCAGTTATCGTAACTGTTCACGCAGGTTTGTAGTTGAAGTTCGTTCAAGAGAAACAAAAAAATTAGAAGAGAAACACATTAGTTTTAGGAGAAACAAATTAGCTTTTCAGTTTTCGTTCAGTAGGGTATTTTGTTAGTAGATGGCATCCAGTTAAGTGTGTAGCGCTTTTGTTATAGTTTTGACAGTTTATTGTGTAGCACTTAGCTAATGCGTTTTTACTTATATGATATAGATGTTACTGATTTTATCCTTTAAGGAGATCCAACTTTCTACTTCAAGTTTTTCTTCGATTCTTCATTTTTCTAAACTTCTGATTCAATATAGTTTTTGAGGGAGTTAGTTTGTTCAAGTTTTTAAGCTTTTGTTAATCGAGTCAGTTCCTTTCAGTTTATTAGTTTGTAGAATTTGTCAGACTTGAATGTTATCAGCGTTATAACAAGTTGATTCAGTAACAGTAGTGATCACGTAGTAATCAGAATCAAAGGATCTCGTCCAGTTTTCTTTGCTTTGTTTCGATTTTGCAGCTTTTCAGATTTGCTGTATGGAGGTAGCAGGTATTTATTTCAGTTCCAGTAATAGGCGTAGCTGCATTTGAGGAGTGATAGCGAAAGCGAGCTCAGCGCTCAGCTTCGACATCAAAGGACTTGGCCTGGATGCTTGGTAAGATCCCATTAATTTTTCAGTTTTGTCATAATTCAATAGCTGTAGCATTGTAGGTTTATAGTAGTATTAAGTTGCCTGATATTCTTATATGTACTTGTTGCTATTCTGTTTTTTTACTTAAGCTTTCTAATTCTGCAATATGATTTTACTGTTTTTTTAGTATCTGTTATAACTTGTGACTGATTAGTATTAGGAGTAGTAAACTTGAATTGTTAATGTTGATTCCTTTTAATAAGTGGTCAGTCAGTACAAGTGAGTTATTAGTTTCAAAAGTTTGAAGACTGCTAGCCTTGGCGTTTTACATATGGAAATCAAATTTGATAAATAGTCTAATAACATGGACTGTGTTCAAATTTTAGACCAACTGCTAGAGGTTTAGTAGATGTACAACTTTCGTCCTTAGTTGTGTTTAGTGTCCTTTCAGTTACAATCACTACAATTAGTTAAATTCATTCTTTTAGTTGCAACTTTATTGTGCTAATAGTCATTTCGTTACTCCTACTAGTTTTAGGAGTAGGCCAATTATTCAGTAAATTGGATAATAAAGTTGTTGGGCTTTTCAACTGTTAGGTCTTAGATTAGCTCCAGTTTAGTAGAAATATGAATTTAGCCGTGTAAAGTTTAGTAGATTGCCATTTGGTTCTCTTAGTTCATTTCATTTTACATATAATAATTTTAGTATGTATTAATAGTTTAGGTTTATTTTCTTTTGGATTGGATTGTTAATGTTTTAGTATAGTGTTAATAATAGTATAATACTAGTATAGTATTAATAATAGTATAATATTAGTATTTTCTCATTTTTTTGTGTCGTTTGTAAAATTTGTCGAAAGTAGTTATAATTCCAAAATTGTAATTGACAACCAAAAACGATCAAGTCTAACTTGAAAGTGTTATATCAATTCGATTAGACCGAGAGACAAACGAAATAAAAAAGACAAATATTAGGCTTAGTTATAAAGTTTATTTCAAAATTTAAGATTTTTTTTAAAAATGTATATTTTACGGTTTTTTTCGGTATACGCGTAAAATTGACTAGTTTTACGGTTTTAAGGTTTCGGAGGCTTTAGGAGCTGAAATAAATTAAGGTAACTTAAGGTATTATTAATAATATATTAATAAGTCTTAAAAAGAAAAAAAAATAAAAAAAATTTATATATATGAATCGGGTTTTAAACCGACTAGAAAAGAAAAAGAAAGAATAATGGGCCAAAAGACCCAACTTGAGCCCAATTTGGAAAAGCCTTTTTAATAAAACATATAAATACCATGTTTATATCACAAAAATCAGTTTTTCATAAATTTTCTCCCCTTTTGGCCGAATTTTTACAAGCCCTAATTTAGTGATTCATCAAAAATAATTTTCTTGAAGATTTGAGGTAAAAATCTTGATTTAATTCTTATAGTTTTCTTGTTTTATAGCATTAAGGCTTCAAGTTTTATGTAATCAATTTATATGATGGATTAGAGTTCTAAATAGACCTGAACGTAATGGACAGATCCACATGTGTTCCTTCGTCACAAAGCTGCTAGATCTGAATTATTTATATTCGATTTACACTTTTCGAATCTCCTCGTACATATGATTCCTTGGAACAGGTATATCTGGTCTCTTAATGAAATGAGCATTCAATTTAACCGAATAAATCGTTCAGTTATATTGGCACGTATGTTTTTGTAACCATGTCTTAAGTCAGTTAAACGTGTGGAGATATCATTTGTGAAGGTATTTGTTTCAACTATAATATAAAAATGATGATTTTTAATGATAATCTAGCTTTTTTTGTTTGAAAGGTTTGATTTAATTTTACTATATACAATAAAACACTTCTATCCATTTTTATGCGATTTGGCTACCCACGAGTGTGTAATTTATTGTTTGTTTGGATTTTGTGAACTTTATTAATATGGGTGATTCATAGATGCATCGTACGAGTTATCTTGTTGCCTACATCTAGTAGTTAAATTTATTCTTATTTAATTAGCAATTGTGATCACTTTTTGTAAAGTCTATTGTCAGACTATAAAAAGTGGTGTTTGTTTGTAATAAAAAAAAATTGCAAGTCATTTACGTTTATGATATAAAAAATTTTGTGCATATATGTTATGCTCAGAAAACATGTATGTACTAGTCTTGATTTTTGTATCTAATTAAATTGGGCATATATGTTTGTTAGTTGTTCAAACAATAACAATTATTTATAGTTTCAGGTATTGACCATGTCTAATAAAGATGAAGACACAAGAAAAGTTAATTATGATAAGATGTAAAAGTGTGTCTGGTATTCAATGAAGGGTGCACAATTTCTTAGGAGTGCACAAATGTTTTTGAATGGCGCACACAATGTTTTCAATGGCATGGATAAGTGCTCTTGAATCTATGCATAAATGTTCTTGAAGTCGGGAAGGAGACACATTTTGTTAGGTGTGCACCA
Organism: Glebionis coronaria; assembly: GCA_025667525.1. Lineage (NCBI taxonomy): Eukaryota > Viridiplantae > Streptophyta > Magnoliopsida > Asterales > Asteraceae > Glebionis > Glebionis coronaria. The sequence continues at coordinate 333,031,516 of CM046877.1, forward strand.
ATGTTTTTGAATGGCGCTCACAATGTTTTCGATGACATGGATAAGTGTTCTTGAATCTGTGCATAAATGTTCTTGAAGTCGGGCATAAGTGTTCTTGAAATCGTGCATAAATGTTTTTGAAGACGTACATAAGTGTTCTTGAAGTTGTGCATAATTGTTCTTGGTTTATTGTAAATTTTTAAGTTATGGGGATATGATGCCTAGTTTTTTTATCATAAATTAGAGAAGTTTATATAAAAGTATATAACATTGATGTTATTCGTCTTATTACACATCAGAACATTTATATTTTTAAAAATCTATGAGTCACATATATAACAATTATGTAAAAATACAATATTAAAAAATCACATATGCTTACGATATAAAAAAAATATATGTATTTTATTTTTTTTAGAACATCAATGTTAAAAGAAAATAAAAAAATTTAAAATTTTGAATTCCAGAAATAAAGAAAGTAAAAACCGTTTTTAGTTACAAAAAATGAAAAAAATAAATTTAAAATGTCTTTGACTATTATGCCCTTTTAAATAAAATAAAAAGATTTAATAATACTAATTTCTTATTGGTCCAAAATAGTTCTGCAGAGTTCTACACTTAAAATGAGTTCTGCATATATCTCGCCCCTATATATATATATATATATATATATACATATATATATATATATATATATACATATATATATATATACATATATATATATATATATACATATATATATATATATATACATATATATATATATATATATATACATATATATATATATATATATATATATATATATATATATATATATATATATATATATATATATATATATATATGTATATATATATATATATATATATATATATATATATATATATATCGGGGCCTTAACAGTAGCTTTAAGGTTGGGGCAAAAGGGAGGAGTTAGCTAACATATGTAAGGGCATAGGATTTCCTTTACAGAGATCATGGGTATGGTTAGGTGGGCGTTTGGCTTATAGTTTGGAGACCTAAAAATCGGGACTGTTTTGGGTAAAATGTTAACGGGACGGGTTATGAAGTAAACTAAGTTAAGGGCTTTATAGAGGGGTGTAATGAGATGCTTAGAGCATATAAATGAGGTATATATATGAGAGAAAGTTAGATGTCCATCATAGGTTGATGAGCCATCTTAGTGTTGGTTCATGTTTTGATTGTGTGCTTTTGTTTGTTAGCTTTTTGCTAGTGCGCGGACTTTTGGAGAAGCTCAATCAGGTGAGTTTCATAGTCCCATGTCTTTTAATGATTTTGACTTCCAGATGGGATGGAAGAGACACTGTTTGGTTTTATAACTTATGCTGTAAATTTTTTATGATTGGTAATGGACTTGTGTGTACATTTATGTGATTAATTGCTATGTGATTCTTGATTGTGTTTATGATTTGGATCGGGGGACACGTACCGTCTCAGTTATTGCGGTTTAACTTAGTACCAAGGGTATGTTGACAAGGCGGGGCCTTGGGGTGGTACATAGATGTGTGAGCATCTATGGGACCAATGGATAATGACAAGGCGGGGCCTTGTGATTGGTACATAGGTGTATGGGCGCCTATGATACCATGGTGTTTGGTAAGGCTGAGAGCCTTGGATTTGGTTTGGAATGATTGATCTTGAATGTTAGTTGTTAATGCATACTTATAGCACATTGTCCATATGTTTAGTAGTTTATGGTTGTTCACAGCTTATTATAATCTATTTTCGGTTGGAGTCTAAACCTATGACTCTCATCAATATTATGTTGACGTGTTTTAGTGTCTCTTTCAGGTGATAAATGGTTAAGCGTGAGAACATATGTGGCTAGGATTGGAGTCGCGTAGGAATGCATTTAGAAGGAGATCCCCCGTTCCTTCTTAGTTTTTTTTTTCTGTTTGTTTCAATAAGTGATACTATGAACCTGTATGTTGACTTGTTTGTGTTATTTGTTTGTCTTGGGTAAGAGGTAGGACTGTTACCTACTTATCTAGACTCCTGCATTGATGAGATATTGTCATGACATTTGTGTCACCTTTTATGACATTTCTAATTCATATAGTTCTCTCTATGGACACTCAATTGTTGTGATGATATCCATGCGTCACGTCTCATATTCCGCCATGGTGGGGTGTGACAGAATGGTATCAGAGACAGGTTATAGAGAATTAGGTTGCCTACTCTAGTAACCTAATCTATAGCTTAAGGGTCCCTGCATATAGGCGTCATAGGAGTGTGTGTACATTTTATATTAATTAAAGTTTTCTGGATGCTATTGGTTTTTACTTGCGATGTTTGTTAAGTTTTGACTAGTATGGGTTGAACCATAGTAGTTCATACTTAGCCACATGTTATTTTCTTTTCGGGGTGTGACTAGTGCTGGTTGAACCATAATCATCCACGCTAGTCATTGTCGTATTTTGCTTAAATTGTACATTATAGTACATAATTTGGTACATGGTAGTTTCTATCTTTTGTTGGGTTATTTTATGTACCTGAGGTATAGTATTTTTCTTTTGATGTTTAAGTCATGTTCCCTGAGAATCATGTGATGGTTTGAGTTATTAAGAGTAGGTGGATATGAATGATTTTAAGATGTTTCCACTCTTATTGGCGACATGACTTATAACTGATTATGTTTTCGTTTTGGATTTAGTCTATGCTGTTTTAGCTAGACTATGGATTTATGTATTTCAAGAGTTTGACTATGTTATTTTAATGGATAGAGTTTTGGACTTTATTGTTTATGTGGTTATGAGCTTATGTAAGTAGATGGATATATGTGTTATGTGTTGTATTAATTCTTATAAGTGTCATCATAGGAGGGAGTGCATTGGGGAAAGGGTAATTGTATAAGTATGGTGGCCAACATAGTTATACAAGTACCATAACTCCAATGGACTCCTAAGTATGATTGCGTGAAAGAGGGTTAATACATACTTGTATAGTAGATGTTAGACGGATTTAAGTATATGTATCCCGATATTCCTATATATGTATGATCCCCTATAATTATCGATTGTATCCTTAGGAGGGTGGCTAGCTCGCTTCTTTTTTGATATTCAACCTCTGTTGTGGCGTATTCTTCGAGTTTCCTATTTCACGTGTCTGTTTTAAAATGGTGTTCTTGGTTTTAAGTCTATTGAAATAACTTGGGATTTCTTTTGAGATAATGAAATCTTTTGTGTTGGGTCTTACATTTCTTTTGGTCGGTATATATTGAAAAAAAGGGACTTGGAAATCTACTATAGAGTTAGATAGTTGGTTGTATTCGGTAAAATAAGGGTAAGGTGTTGGAGTCGTGTTGAAACAAGATGTAACATAAGATTTTTTTAATCAACACTTATTTATTTCAAATTCTAAAAGTCTTTCTTTAAAATAAAGCTAAATAAAATTTCTTTCTACTTAAATAGTTTATATAAGTGAGCTTAATCAATATTGGTCATTTATAATTATTTATGCAAGACTAAAAAAAAGTTCATGAAAATTTCACATACATTTATTTCTTTTCATTTAAAAAGGATTGCGTTAATTACTAAGAGGATTCTTTACTTTTTTTAAAAACAACTAGTATAAAACTGTTTTGGTCATAACTTGTTCGTTTTTAAAGCTTTTTGGGTGATTCAAAAGCCTAAAATTATGTAATCGGAATGTAATTTTCAAATATTTGGTATGTATAGTCATGGGGTGTGACAGAATGGTATCAGAGCCAGGTTTCGATCCTTGGACTTGTGGGTTATGAGGTGTCAATAGCTTGATCGAAATTTTGGTACAAGTGACGGGTTCAAGGTTGAGTTTTGAATAGTAGCTTTTTTTAATAATTTGGGATGCACGGGATACCTAGTCTTTGAGTTGATTTTTGAGATCGTCTAGAAGGTTGTTTGTAGATTGTTTGAGTCACATAGATGTGGTGAGGAAAGAAAAAAAATATTCTTTTGGAAAAGTCGATCTTGTGCACGGTTTAAATAATATGTCGCGGGGCATAAGATGTTTTGGTTGCCATTAAGTGTCTCTTGGATCATTTTTCGTTGTCATGAGTCATTTGAATTGGTACATGTTTGAGTTTTCCTTTTGAGTTTTCGTGGTTTTGGTCTGTTTTAACTCGTGCACGTGAAATGTCGTTAGTTATCCGTGGGTTTGATTCGTTGATCGTATCTAGTGGATTCAGGATGTAGTTTTGGGTTCGTATTGATTGGGAGCGTTGAGGTAGACATATGAAAGACTTGGTCGCGCCTACACGATTAAGTAGGTGGCCCTGAGAGAATGGTCGGAATGCCCTTAGTGGGGATGAAAGAGTTAAAAGTTCGTAGACGAACTAATGTGGTCATGAGGTCTCTTAGGAGTGCCAAGGGAGATGAATAGAGATTTGTATAATGTATGGATATTGGCACAAGTAACGCGCCATAGAGAGTGTTGGAAGGGGATATAATACCTCAAAGGTATTTATGATTGTTCGTAAGGCATGTAAGTTTTCCGAAAATTTCCTGAGATTTAGTAGGTTTGCCTATTACTATGAGGTAGAACCATAAGTAGAGCAAGTAGGAGAAGTGAGATGAGTTGTAGTTAGTGCCTTTCCAAGGAAATTGTTGATGGAATGATTTTAAGAGTAAGAGTTGTTAGAAATTGCAACTGATGCAAAGTAAAATTTGAGTTGCTTAGTAGTAGATTGGCTGTAAAAAGCGGTTGAGTGGTCTGATAAGAGGAAGTATTGGTCTTTTAGAATACGTGTAGATTTTCACGAGTAGAACGAGGTAGAAATTTATTTGTATTGCTTCTAAGAGAGGGTGCAAGGAGGACGTAGTTGAAACTGCTAAGGATGTTGTATGAACGCTTTGGGTTTACGGTTATGATTTTGGCTTCGCCGAGGCACTAGCAGTTTTCATGGAGTCAATGAACCGGGGGTGCATGACAATATATAAACGAGTTGTCATCGGGAGCATCGACGACATCTTGATCTACTCAAATCTAAGAAGGAGAGTGAGGCGAATTATGAGTTGGTTTTGGAGTTGTTAAGAAAGGGAATTATACGTGAGATTTTCAAGTGTGAGTTTTAGGATTAAGTTGGCCAGGACGAGTAGTCAGAGATGATGGCATATCGTGGAACCAGCAAGGGGCAAAGTGAAGAAGGGTGAGGAAGCGTTTTGGAGGCTGGAGAGGTGGATTGGATAATGACCAGATCTTAGAATTACCGGAAGGACTGGATGAATTCGCGAAGAATGACGATACGTGGAGCAAGGATTTGGATCTATACGAGAACGACAAAGAAAGGCGGTTGTTTATACGTTGTGGGAACTAAAGATTTGGAAGAACTAGATAGACTTAGTTAGTGGAGCTGGATTGTTATGTCTGCCTAGAATGCTAGAGGCATTTGGTGTACGAGACGTAGAGAATGATCTATACAGATCATGAACGTCTCCAACACATATTTAATCATCTTGATTGAACATTTTGAAAAGGTGATGGGTGGAGTTAAGTGATGAAAGAAAATTGCAAGGCCAAGTACCATCTGGGAAAGGCAAGCATGGTTGATGAGACATGGAATAAGAAGAATGAAGTGAAGTTGAGACGAACTTGAACTATATGGATGACGTATTAGGGTGGTTTGGATGAAGGATGTAGGTTGCATGAGTTGAGTTGTCTAAAGCAGAGAACGCGTCAACATGTATGTTGCGTGGCTTGGACAATCATATGGAGAAAAGGGATGTAGACTATACTTCCTACATAGATAGGATACATAATGGGGTGGAGGAATAAGTACGAAGAGAGTTGGGTGATAGTCGATAGATAATAAGTGTGTAAACACTTATCTTTTTGCCACTAAAAACAATGAAAAACAAGACCAAAACGTGTAATTAATATCGTAAATGTCGGAATTATGCGTGGTTTGTGTTTTTGTTGTGAAATAGGTACAAAAGATAAAAAAAGAAAGAAAACACGGGATTTCACGGTCATTTATCGAAGAAAAAAAGCCAAAGATAAAGTCAAAGGAACAAAAAGTGCCAAAAGAATGAAGTTTGGAGGGCTAAAGATGAAGATTTGATGAAGATTATACAACAAGGACTATTTTTGCCAATCTCCAAAGTCATCCACCAATAAACCACATTGAAGAGCACAAAATTACGAAGCCAACGGTCTCGACCTCACGTCATAACTCCTCACGGTTTATTTTTTATGAATTTTTTAAAGTTTAATAAGTTTTAAAATTAAATAAAAAGTTTTTAATAAATAGATAATATAAATATATATATTTTAGAAAATTAATAATTAAAAAAATAAAAAATAAATAATGTTTTTATAAAAATTAAATAATTTTCGTATTATTATTATTATTATTATTCTTTTTTTTTTTTAATAATAAATTCCAATTTTATTAATCACACAAAATTGGAAGGGAGCCGCGAAACAAGCTGCGCGCCCACCCCTTTTTGAATACAAAAACTAAGTCTAGACATCAAAAAACCACCACTCCTCGCGTCATTAGAATGACAACCAGCTAACCGCTTAAGACGCGAGAGAGTACCCATCGCCTCCTCCTCAAACTCCCCAAAAGTCGAGAAGGCGAATGGAATAAACGAGTAACCATGCTCAGCACAAATAGAAGAATACTTCCTCTTCTTCTTCTGAATAGCCGACTGCAAAGCACTCCCAGGAACCCACGAATCCAACCCCGCCCCTGCAAACGGAGAAACCCCTGTAACATCTAAACACGCATCTTTTCCCTGGGACCAATTGTGTAACAATAAATCTGCTGGCCGAAGATCACGCCCACCATCCGAAACAAATCCCATATCAGCTTCTTTCCTCACCAACACACCAACCTTAGAACAAATATCAAACAACACATCACGAACAAGATTGTGCCGAAACTTAACCCCCAAATCACTAGCGCAATGAACAGCATGATCACCCCACAGATCCATCCGATGTACATGGCAACCCGAGCACAAAGAACCATCAGGAAATAAAGGAATCGACAAACGATAACACAATACCGCACGAAACTGTCTCGGGTTCATCCGCTGTCCCAGCCCATCAATCGGAATAGTGAAGAGGTAATCTTGTGCATAAGGAGCACGCACACAGCTGAGAAGTGCCTCCTGACGACGACTCAAGCCGAAACGCGACGTTAAACAACCATCAATGAAACCAAAGTAACTCTTTGCCAAAGACTTCATAAACTGGGGGACAGGAGAGCTAGTGGTGACAGAGAGAGGATCGACACCACAACAGGTCGAGAAAGCATCAAGAGCAGACTGAAAAATAGGGCCCGGCGAAACAATCCCAGACCTCGCCAAAATCCGATCCTGCAAATCACCAGACTGTAAACGAGAAGCAATAAAGGCAAAGCACCTGACATCCTCAGCACATAAGACCCCTAGGCCACCAATACTGATAGGAAGAGTAGCAAGACGCCACTGCAAATCACCAAACCCAGGCCCTGAACCCGTAACAATCAACTCCAAAGACGCGCGTAAGGCCTGATCAAACTGTGACAAAACACCCTCAAGAAACCCAGGGGGGCAAGTCCTCAAAGCATACACCAACTTAGAAACACCAGCACAATAACGAAGGAGAAGAAGTTCACATTGCGGGTCATCAAGCCCCCTAATAGCCTCTAACAAAGAAATAGCCTTAGAAACCCGACGCGCAACAAAATTACCAGCAAAACCTAAATCACGACTAATAAAGCCACCAAGAAGCTTGACACCAGACCTCGAACGAGAAATAGAAGCAGGGAAGAGGCCATCTACCAACCCCCGAGGATCCTCCACCGGCCAGAAAAGCTCAGATTTATCAACGTTAAGATGTAGCCCACGAGCCGGTCCCTCCACACTAATAATATCCAAAGCCTTAGCAACCATAAGGGTATCACCAATAATAGTACCGTCATCAAGGTACCATGCATGAAAGGAGAGCTCACACGCCTGATGAATAGCATGAACAAGTGGATGCAGAGCAAGAGAGAATAATAAGGGACCCAATGGATCACCCTGTTGAACCCCCTGAGAAGACCAAAGAATAGAATCCCCATAATAAAGCCGAGCTGGCCGGGAATAGCAAAACTCCACCCAAGGCGAGATAGCCGGACACCTCTGCCGAACTTCATGAATAATGGTGCTCCTATCAACAAGATTAAAGGCATTTTGAAAATCCACCAAAAGCATAGACAGTCCGGCCTCATCCCCTCTCTCCTCCACAAACCTGCTGACAGAATGAAGAACCGGCTCACACCCACCTGGCACCCCCACACCAAACTGAAAATCATGCAGATAAGAGGTCATCCATTCCCCAACAGAAGAAGATGCAACCTTAGAGACAAGCCTCCTCCACACAGTACCAATAGCAATAGGCCGAATGCCCCCTCCAGGCTTAACAAGCAGAGTCAAAGGGGCACTTGCAATAAACTCACCAAGCAGACTAGGACACTTACCAGAAAGAAACAGATTAACCACACCAGTGATAGAAACCAAAAGATCATCAGCCACAGCAGAAGCTGCTCCTCCCAAAACATCTAAAAAATGTTGAGCTCTAAGCCCATCTCGACCACAAGAAGTACCTTTGGGAAAACTTCGAATCCGATTCAATACAAGATCCTTGCGAACAAAAAGCGTGTCCACCCCACAGGAAGAAGAAGGCACAACAGGAGGAGAAGCAAAGGGATGCTTAGCCTCCAAATCCCCCAGGGTGTCAGGAGAATCAGGGGCAACACCCGAAAAAGTGAGGACCTTAATAGCCGCTGAAAAGTGGCCATCACTCAACTTACGCTTGCACTGAGAAATATTAGCCGCCATAGCATCTTTCTACCTCAAGTACCTACACGAAGAAAAGGAAAGACCACCTAAACGATCTCTAATCAAACCAATCCTCTCCCCAGGATCCCTCCACCGAGCAATGGCACTAGAAATACTAACAAACTGACCACGCTCCCTCTCACCAGATCGATGCTGAGCCCTGCAAGACGGTACGAACACCGCCAAAATACAACCCGGTAAGATGAGAAGTTCCACCCACGCTGCAATATCACTTGGGCTAGATAAAACTTTGTCAAGAGCACTAAGAAAAATCCTAGCAAAACCAAGCCTCAACTTAGGCGGGATGCACTTGACCGTGCGTATGCGCGTCAAAAAGAAACAGTCAAGGAGGTCAACATCAAAACAAAGTGAACCCACCCCTAAGCCAGTTCTAACAGAACCCTCGTCACACTCTGTGGGAGGCCCAGAACCTGACAACGAAACCTGACCTCGATCAACATCAACATCCGCACTAGACGAACAAACCGGCAAACCAATCCCCCAAATCGCACAATCCTCAAAATCTGGAGACTCAACCACAACACCATCCATATGTCTACAATTCTTACCAAAAGTATGCGTACAAAGACACTCACCACATAACCAAATCCCCGCTTGATGCAAAGCAAGATCAAGGGCCGAAAACAAGGAAAAATCATTCGCGATACGCGCTTTGTAAACTCCCTTCAACACATCCGTCTTAAAATGGCGAGTACCCAAGTGGTCGATAAAATACTTTTTAGAATGCCCCCGCCCACCTCTACCAGCTCCACACCCTTCTCCCCCTTGCAAAGGGCAAGAAATTCTAAGCGAATCACCCATAATTAAAACAATAAAACCCAACACAAAACAACCAATAGTACGCGCAAACCCCACAGCGCAACCCCAAAACAACCAACAATCGAACAACTAGCAAATGAACGAACCAAATTCCGCAAATCTACCTGTAACACTCACAACCAACCACTCAAAAATCCCAATCTGAAACGAACCACTGCCAAACAACCTACTATTCACAGCTGAAGTACTAACCCACCACGCAACACAACCGACCAAGAACCGATACTGAAACGAACCCGCAACACAACCCAGAACCGATACTGTTACGACCCCGCAACACGACCCAAAACCCAACACTACCCAGAACGCAACACTACCCAGAACCCACCACTCCACAGAAGAAACAGATGAACAAGGAATTCACCGAAAACTGTAACGAACCCACAACTACAACGAACCCACAACCACAACTGTAACGAACCCGCAACCTATAGCCAAACCCACAACAGTAACGAACCCACAACCACAACTACTGTAACGAACCCACAACAGTAACGAAACAATGACTATAGACAAACCCACAACTGTAACGAACCTACAACCACAACTGTAACGAACCCACAACCTACCCAGAACCCACAACCGAAACTGAAATTGAACAAGCACAACCGAAACAGGTTACTGGTGGATTATGAAGGGATAATTAAGGGCTACGTTTATGAAGGACAGGTTACTGGTGATACGGTGGAGGACAGGGATAATGAAGGGATACGTTAATGAAGGGATACGTTTATGAAGGAAGGTGAATGGAGATGATACGGTAATGGAGGATTGGTGATGAAGGGATACGGTTATGGAGATGATCCGATGATACGGTGATACGGTTATGAAGGGATACGGTTATGGTGGATTGGTGATGAAGGTGGATTGGTGATGAAGGGATTGGTTATGAAGGGAAACGGTTATGGAGATGATACAGAGATACAGTTAAGAAGGGAAACGGTTATGGTAATGAAGGGATGCAGTAATGGAGGATTGGTGATGAAGGTGGAAGGGGTAACGTGAATCGCCCACATTGATGAAGGTGGAAGGGGTAGCGTAATATTATTATTATTTATTATTATTATTATTATTATTATTATTATTATTATTATTATTATTATTATTATTATTAACTAGTTCAAAAATAAAAGGGAAAGTTATTTTACTAAACTACCAGTCCAAAACCATAAACCCAGCAGTCCACCTATCCAATTTTGAAACCTCTTTATTACTCAGTCAAGTCAAAACCTTTTTCCCTCCAAACCCTTTTACTGTACATCTTCACCAAGAGTTTTCACAAGAAAAAAAGGGGAAAGTTACCTATTGGGTTAAAATCTAATTAAATGATCACAAAGCATTCCCATCCAACCAATGAACGAATCCCACATCTCACATGGCCACCTCAGCACTAGAAGCCACGCTGGCAATCCACACCAAAAAGGAGAAAACACACTTTGTGGAAAATTAACAAAGAAATCATGTGTTTAGGAAACACAAGTCCCCTCAAGGCTTCTGCCACGTTGGCAATCTGTGTGATGACAGAGAAAACAAGAAAAAGATCATACGACTCAAAATTGGCTTAGTTTTCAAGCAAGAGATCAACGGGTGTAATGAAAACCCTTGGAGAGAGAAATCATCCCCAAAGGCCTCACCTCAGTTCTATAAGTAGCTTAGGTTTTATTCATTGTAATTGTTCCAATTTTTGATGAAAAATCGATAATTGTGTTCCAAGTTTTTATGTTAATGAAATTTACTTTTGAAAGCAATTTAAATTCTGTCTCATTTAATTTACAGCATCTTTACTTACCTTGAAATCTTAAATTCCTGTCTTATTCTTTACTTTTCAAGTCCTCAAAATCGTGTCGCGGTTCATCACTAGTCAAATTAGCTTATTGGATAAGCTGATTGACAACCAGCTAATTCAAGGTGTTGTTTGTGCTTGGTGGTTGAAGATTTATATGCTGATGGGAGCCTTTAGTTTGTAGCTGTGTTGATTTCAAGAGTTTTGGTTAAATTCAGCTTATAAGCTTTTAAGCACATAAGCTAGGTTGTGAAGCTGTGGTTTTATAAGGATTGAAATAAGTTGATAAAAGTGTTTAAGGGGCTTGTGAAGTTTCTAGGTCAGAGAGAGTGATCCTTGGACCCCTTTGTAAGTCCCCTTGATTTTTTTAAACCTATTATTCTTGTACCTGTTCATAGCTTATTGACTTTCTTATTTGTTGATTTGTTTACTTTATTTATTGTTTATTTGTTTGATTTCATGATTTTTATTGCTTAATTGTTTGTTACTTGCATTTCACACTCTTAAATTTCTTGTCTGCTGAATATCTAGTGTTTGGATTACCCTCTTTCACCATCAGTCACTTAGAGTTAGTGTTTGAATTTGATTGCATTTTTTCATTGGAGTAATGCATAATTTAGAATTGCCTTTAAGTTTCATTAAAATCTTTAAAATAAAAAAATATACTAGTTCATTAAGTTTATGAGTTAGTAAGCAGTAGGTTATAAAATTCTTTGCTTTAGTTGTTATTTCTGCCTATTATAGTTTGATTTGTGTTGTTTATTATTACTTTTATGTTTTTCATTAGTTGTCTTAGGGTAGAAAGTACTTAAGCATAATTTTGCTCACTTATAGTTCATTATTGCTGCCTGTTTGAGATATAATAAACCAGCAAGCTTTAAGAGTTCATGGTTAGGAGTTAGGTCATCAAACTTAGGATTCTCATAGCTTTCTAGTAGACCTAAATCTGTTTTTAGAATAATCCTTAACTAGTTGCTTAAAATTCAGGATTAAGTTCACTTTTATGCATCTACATGTTTAAGTTACTGTTCATAAGTTGGCTATTGTGTCATTTTCATTGGTGAATCTGCTATAGTTGATTTCTGTTGTGTTTATGTCTGTATTTTTTCTGTTTGTACCCCAATAAGTCAACTGCTTATTGGGGGATTGAGGCTTATTCAATTATAAGCCTAGCAAAGAGCTGTCAAAAAAATATAACTGCCAAAAAGTGTAGCTGGAGGGGATCGAACCCCAGACCAGAGACCATAACTGGACGCAGCATACCATTGCTCAACCAACTACTCTACTAGCCATCCTTGTTTACCTTTCTTTTTGTTTTTCTTTTAAATGCTTTTCAATTTCGTTTGATTTACCTTAGTGCTTTTTAAGTATTTTACATCTTGTTAACTTCTTTTTTTTCCTTCTCGTTTTTTTAAATTTCTCATATGTTCAAAATAATTTTTTTATTTATTATTTCATAAATTTGATCTTAATTAGGTTTTCAAAGAAAAATTTATTGAGTTTTCGTAATTTTTTTTCGGTTTGCGTTATTTTTATTATTTTTACGTTTTTAATTTTCCGTCTCCGTTTTTACTTTTGTTTTATATCCTTCGTTTTCAATTTTAAATCCGACTCCGTTCTTAAAATTTAAATTTTCAACTCTCCGACAAAACAACAACTCGTGGTCTAATTTTGTACGTATTCGATTCAAGTCTTTTACGTATATTATTTTTACCTTATAACTACGACTTATCAAAATGATTAGTTTTATAAAACTTAGATTTACTTTTATAAATTTGTATTTTGTTATTTGGTATTTTTAGAATAATTTTACATTTGCATTCTTAGGATTTCATAATTTTTGCATTCTTTTATTTCATTTTAGCATTTTAATAATTGTGTAGTTTAATATTTTGTTTGTGCATTTTATATTTGTACGTTGTGCTTTATTTGCGGTATTTGCAATTTGTTTTAGTGTAGTACGTATACGCATTATATAGTATTTTTACATTTTTTCCTTGCTTTGTGCTTAAATAGAAATAGATTACCAATCAAGCATTTTTTTTAACCAAAAACGATAAATCTTGTGATTAATTTGATATCAATTCGAGTGAGTCGAGGAAACGAACGATAATTGATACCTACATTAAAATGGCGCCGCTGCCGCTTCGCTCGTTACGATTGATGATTTCGTGAGACGTTTGGATTTTGGGATCAGTTCCTTTTTAACGTTAATTTTCTTGCACAAAAATCAGAAATACAAAAAATTCAAAAACTTAAAAATACAAAAAATTAAAAAATCAACAAAAGCAAATTCTTTTCTAAGATTTGCACCAAAAAAAATTAAAAAATCCAAAAGTAATACTTTTTCCTAAAAGTATTACACCAAAAATATCACGTATTAGTGTTATTTTTTTAGTTCGATTTCTTTCGTTTTTATTGTGAATATATATTTTTCTAAAAGAGACAAAAAGATTTTTCATTTACTATATTATATTACATAGCACAATAAATTTACCTACTTTTCAAATAAGGCCTTAGTTGGGATTTCATCACCTAACTATTGTATTCGCATCCATAACAAAATAAAAAGGCAAAATAGATAAATACTAGTAAAACGTTTGAACTCGACATATACAAACTATAAGGTGGTTATAAGGCGACGCGCTATAAAAGGCCGTCTAAGGAAAAAGGTTTTTAAGTGCTTTGTGCCACCTCGTTTCCCCGCTTGCTTGTGCGTATATTGAGAGAGACGACCGATTATTGGTTTGCCAACTCAATTAATATTAAGTATATATTTTTTGTAACTTTTTAATATTGCACCTCTAGAGGGAAAATCCTATTCCTCTCAAAGTCGACCGAGGTTTCCTACCTCATTCCTAAAGTTTTACGTGTATGCGCACTCGCGCGTGTACATACATACCGATTGGTGTACCAAATTCTTCCAATTCTTCCAAAAAGAAGAAGAAGAAGAAAAACAAAAAGACCGTCATTCAAGCCGATCCCGAGAATCGAGCTTTCGACAATACGATGGCAACGGATAATCGACCAATGATTGAGATTCTCCAATCTCACGTTGAAGGAAACGATGACGCGATTGTGGTGCCGGATATTGGAGCTAATCATTTTGAACTTAAAACGGGTTTTATTCAAATGGTTTCCGCCACACCATTTTTAGGCCGTACTAATGATGACCCACACGCTCATATCAAACGTTTCATACAATTGGCTAATACAGTGAAATACAATGGGGTGCCACAAGAGGCTATTCATTTACAACTCTTTCCTTTTTCCCTCGAGGGACAAGCCCGGATTTAGCTTGATAAGGAACCACCCCAAAGTATTACCACATGGATCGATTTAGAGACCAAGTTCATAAACTACTTTTTTCCACCATCACGGACCACTTCTTTAAGGAATGAAATCATTACTTTTGAACAAAAATATGGGGAAACTTTTACTGAGTCTTGGGATCGATTTAAAGACCTTTTGAGAAAATGTCCACAACACGGTTTCACTAAAGTGCATCAAATCAATACGTTTTACAATGGTTTAACTCTAAATGACCAAGACTCACTTAATAGTGCCGCGGGGGGCAATATTCTTGTAAAATCAATGAACGAGGCTTGGGCCATAACTGAAAACAAGGATAAAGTGCAAACCAAGATTGTTAGGGCCACTATGGCAAGTGCTAGTTCTAGTGAGAATGATAAGAGAATTGATAAGCTTACGTCGCTTATTGAATCAATTGCTCTAAAAACCGAAGCCCTCAATGGTCAAGTGAATGCCTAGAAAGAAACTAGTGAAACGTGTGAGACTTGTGGTGGACCACATTCTTATTTCAATTGTGACAAGGTTTACAATCATCAACAACAAGTTTGTGCTTTTAATGCTAATGAAAGGGTTCCATTTAAACCAAATGTTGATGTTAACCATTTGTCTTATAAGAGTACTAATTATTTGGCTCCCCCGGGTTTTGTAGCTCCACAAAGACCACCCCCACCCGCCAAAAATTCCCAATACCAAAATAGGAACCAAGGTCCTCAAGTGGGTAATTTTCAAGGGAATTTTAATGGTCAAAATCAAGGGTTTCAAAATAATAACCAAGGTTTTTATAATAACAACGGGTTTTAATCTCAATATCAAAACCAAGGTTTTCCTAATCAAGGGGTTAACAATCAAGGGTTTAATCAAATGAACATGCACAACCCTCAAATGGACTTGGTTCTACAAAAATTGACCGACCATGAGAGAATTATGAAACAAATGCAAGAATCTATTAGAAAAATGCAAGAATCGACCGATAAGAGATTTTTGACAATGATTCAAGCCCTTAGACCCCAAGGAGCCTTACCATCCAATACCGAGATTAACCCTCGTGCTAATGTGAGTGCTATCAATACTCGAAGTGGAGCCACTTTAGTGGGACCTTCCATCTCTTCGCCCATAAGGAGAGACAAGGCCCGGAGGTCATAATGAGTAATCCTACTCCCCCTTCGGTGATTCCTCCCACTACCACTCCTAGTACTAGTGCTCCATTGCCTAATGAGCCTATCCCTACGGTTGTTCAAGAAGCGAGTCCTTCTTCTTCTCAACCTTCCAAGTCTAAGCCTAATACTCCTTATCCCTCTAGGTTAGACAAGGCTAAAGTGCTCACCAAAGATGACGTTCATGTCTCTAACTTTTTGAAAATGATTTCCAATGTGAATGTTAATATTAGCCTTATTGAAGCACTTGCTTAAATGCAAAAATTTGTCAAAATGTTTAAAGATTTGCTTAATAAGAAAGAAAAAAATGGTTGAGCTCGTGAACACCCGTTTAAATGAGAATTGTTCCGTGATTCTTCTCAAAGATCTTCCCGAAAAGCTAGGAGATCCTGGACGATTCGTGTTACCTTGCTCGTTTCCTCAAATCGATGATTGTATGGCTTTAGCGGATCTCAGCGCTAGCATCAATCTTATGCCACTTTTGCTTTGGAAACAATTATCATTACCCGACCTTGTACCGACTCGTATGACTCTAGAGTTAGCTAATCGAACTCTCGCATACCCCGTGGGTATTGTCGAATATGTTTTTGTTCGAGTTGGTACATTCACTTTTCCCGTGGACTTTGTCTTCGTCGACTATGAGATGGATCCTCGTATTCCGCTAATACTTGGTAGACCATTCTTACGTTCCGGAAGAGCCTTAGTTGATGTGGCCGAAGGGGAGTTAATTCTTAGGGTTCGGGATGAACAACAAGTTTTTAAAATGGGAAATATCACAACAAAATCAAATGGAAAAGAGTCGGTCAATCGATTGATATTCTTAATTATGATAATGAAGAGATTTTTATTAATCCTTTTGGAATTGAAAAGTCTAATCAAAATGATTTTGTGATAAATTCATCCCTTCCCTTAGAGCCTCAAATTTTTGAAACTCCAATTTATGACACCTATAGTGATGACACTTCTTCAAGTGATTACACGATCTTCGGTTTAGACGACTCGTCTTTTGACCCACCCACTTTTGACCCACCCATTTTTGATACCCCAATCTTTGATACTTACATTGATGACACTTCTTTAAGTGATCTCATTAACTTTGATAACCCACCCCATGATCTAAATGCACCTCATATCTCTATGAGTGATTCTTCCATGGAGACTCCCTTTGACTTCTATACTCCAATTTTAGAAGTCATGACTATTGAGGAGGATCCTCCACTCTTAGAGATCATTCCTAATTTAGAGGTTATTCCATTTGAGGAGGATTTAGATATCTTTCCAAATACCTATTTTCCTCATGAGGATGAGTTTTCCTATGACTCCGATGATACTTATGTTTTCACATCGAGTTTGGAAGAGGACGACCTTCCCACTTTGGATTTTGATGATATTTTGAGGTTAATTGTCAATACCTCTTGCTATTTTCCCATTAAGGAACCGGTGTTTGATCCCGGAATAGAGACTTTAGTGCTATCATTTCCAAATCACCTTACCCTTCCTTATAAGAGATTTTTGACCACGGATACCCCACTCTTCTTTGACTTGCGTGATTTTCCCACCTCGGGGCTTATTTCCTTTTGTGATGGAAATTATGTGTTTGACCCGGGTGGATTTTCATGGGGTATTCCTTATATGACTTTGTTTCACCTTTATCATGGAGAGATTTTCCTCCCTTGGAAATCTTGGTTTTTCCATGATTTTCCCATTTGAATGATGACATTCGGGAAATCGAGTCGAGCAAGAGACTCATGCTAAATAAATCAAGCATCGTTTAACTAGGTTAGATTTTTATCCTTTTCACCCTTTTTACCTTCACCCATTTCCGCCAATAAGTGTAGGGGGAGCCAAGTAGGTTGTTTGTGTGTTGTGATGTTGTGTGCAGGGACATGAGCTTTAATGATCCACTTTTGGTGTTTTTGACGCGACCCGTGTTCCCGTGTTTCCCGTGTACCCGGTTCCTTCGATAAGTTTTTGCTATTGTGATTCATACTTGTATATAAATAAGACGAATAAATATAATCACTTTAGTTGTCCCTTCCTTAGCTCGATTTTAAACAACGTACTCAATGTCCTAAGTGTAGGTGAGTTTATTCTCCCACATGCTTAAACATTGAGGACAATGTTTATATTAAGTGTAGGGGGTATTTCTATCGAAATTTTAGTGGGCTTTTCCATGAATTTGACCCCATTTAACCGGAAAATTTTAAAAAATTTCAACGTTTTTCAAATTTTTGATCTATTTTGGCCTAGTAGTATTTTCATTTATTCCTTTTATCATCGCATCTTATTTATATTTTCCATTTCAAGAATAAAGTAAAATAAATAAATGAATAAAATTGTTTTAACAAGTTTAGATATCTTTGATATATTAGGCTCGTCGTGAATATTTTGACTCAACCCGAGTTTACTTATCCAAAGTTTACTCTAGCTAGTATCCTTAACCATATGGACCTTAATTGGTTTATTAGGCTAAGCATCCACGAGTCTCATTATTTGAGATTTTAAATTGTGGAGAACGAGAGATGATAGAGTTGATAATAAGTTTAAAGGTTACTTCTTCCTTATATGAGTTTTTGTGGCTCTTTCTTCCCGCTTGTATATTTAATTGCTTAATAAATGAGGATTTTTGCGGTGTAGATTCGATATCTTAGCTCTTAGCCAAATCTTTATTCTCCTTGTAATTAAAGCATGAACACATTAAGGGTGCCAGCGTTGTGGACTTCCGACTAAGGTGGCTCATAACCACTAAGTAGGAGGTATTCAGACCATGGTACCGCGGAATTTGGTCTACTATATATATCATAAATAAAGAAAGAATAAGATTAAAACATGACCTCAAGGAGCCTTAGGGTGTGGGGTATGTAGCACGAACCTTGTCATTAGAGCCTTAGGGTGTATGGCATGGTAAGTGTTGAATAAAAATTGATCAAAAATCAATTCCCTCGTTTATCGTTCAAGGAGCCTTAGGGTGTGGACAATAGATGAGGAGCATTTTTACATCTTAAAGAGCCTAAGGGTATATGATGTGAACTTGCTAAACTCCACATAAAGTCTACATGACTTTGGAGGAATAATTAATAAGTAGTACTATTGGCCAAAGTTTGGGTCCGGGAATTTATTCCCCAAATCGTGTTAAATCATCCTTGAGGTGGGCTTACTTTAGTGACAACGTTTTTGAGGACGAGGTTAGGTTTTGAGTATCGGGTTTGCACCGTTTGGCCTTCATTTTTGGACTAATAATTATCAGATAAGTCAAATGAGCCTACGGGTGAATGACAATCAATAAAATCTAGAGATACAACCTAGGACTTGGAGAAAGAGTATTACATAATTGTCTTATATAAGTGGTTTTAACTTAAGGACTTATGGTAAACAATGATCTCGTTTTTAAGCTTAGTGTGGGGAACGTGAAACTTGAGGGTGATTAATATTCATGACACCAAAGCCCTAATTTAAGTCTTAGACTTCTTTACGAGTTACTTCCATCAAATAATTTCCAAGTTAATAAATTGTTATAACTTTTGTTTCTTTTAAAAGTCTTTATCTTTTCAGCGTAGTAATAATAGTATATCTTAATAAAGGCCAAGATGGGTTAATTATGAGGAAAATGTAACTTTATGCTTAAAATTATGCATTGCATGGGGTCAATGCAATGGTCAAGTGTAGGGGATTTAATAAGTGTGTAAACACTTATCCTTTTGCCACTAAAAACAATGAAAAACAAGACCAAAACGTGTAATTAATATCGTAAATGTCAAAATTATGCGTGGTTTGTGTTTTTGTTATGAAATAGGTACAAAAGATAAAAAAAAAGAAAGAAAACACGGGATTTCACGGTCATTTATCAAAGAAAAAGCCAAAGATAAAGTCAAAGGAACAAAAAGTGCCAAAAGAATGAAGTTTGGAGGGCTAAAGATGAAGATTTGATGAAGATTATACAACAAGGACCATTTTTGCCAATCTCCAAAGTCATCCACCAATAAACCACATTGAAGAGCACAAAATTATGAAGCCAACGGTCCCGACCTCACGTCATAACTCCTCACAGTTTATTTATTATGAATTTTTTAAAGTTTAATAAGTTTTTAAATTAAATAAAAAGTTTTTAATAAATAAATAATATAAATATATATATTTTCGAAAATTAATAATAAAAAAAAAATAAAGTTTTTATAAAAATTAAATAATTTTCGTATTATTATTATTATTATTATTATTATTATTATTATTATTATTATTATTATTAACTAGTTCAAAAATAAAAGGGAAAGTTATTTTACTAAACTACCAGTCCAAAACCATAAACCCAGCAGTCCACCTATCCAATTTTGAACCCTCTTTATTACTCAGTCAAGTCAAAACCTTTTTCCCTCCAAACCCTTCTACTGTACATCTTCACCAAGAGTTTTCACAGGAAAAAAGGGGAAAGTTACCTATTGGGTTAAAATCTAATTAAATGATCACAAAGCATTCCCATCCAACCAATGAACGAATCCCACATCTCACATGGCCACCTCAGCACTAGAATCCACGCTTGCAATCCACACCAAAAAGGAGAAAACACACTTTGTGGAAAATTAACAAAGAAATCATGTGTCGAGGAAACACAAGTCCCCTCAAGGCTTCTGCCACGTTGGCAATCTGTGTGTGACAGAGAAAACAAGAAAAAGATCATACGACTCAAAATTGGCTTAGTTTTCAAGCAAGAGATCAACGGGTGTAATGAAAACCCTTGGAGAGAGAAATCATCCCCAAAGGCCTCACCTCAGTTCTATAAATAGCTTAGGTTTTATTCATTGTAATTGTTCCAACTTTTGATGAAAAATCGATAATTGTGTTCCAAGTTTTTATGTTAATGAAATTTACTTTTGAAAGCAATTTAAATTCTGTCTCATTTAATTTCCAGCATCTTTACTTACCTTGAAATCTTAAATTCCTGTCTTATTCTTTACTTTTCAAGTCCTCAAAATCGTGTCGCGGTTCATCACTAGTCAAATCAGCTTATTGGATAAGCTGATTGACAACCAGCTAATTCAAGGTGTTGTTTGTGCTTGGTGGTTGAAGATTTGTATGCTGATGGGAGCCTTTAGTTTGTAGATGTGTTGATTTCAAGAGTTTTGGTTAAATTCAGCTTATAAGCTTTTAAGCAGATAAGCTAGGTTGTGAAGTTGTGGTTTTATAAGGATTGAAATAGGTTGATAAACGTGTTTAAGGGGCTTGTGAAGTTGCTAGGTCAGAGAGAGTGATCCTTGGACCCCTTTGTAAGTCCCCTTGATTTTTTTTAAACCTATTATTCTTGTACCTGTTCGTAGCTTATTGACTTGCTTATTTGTTGATTTGTTTACTTTATTTACTGTTTATTTGTTTGATTTCATGATTTGTATTGCTTAATTGTTTGTTACTTGCATTTTGATACGAACTCAGGGGTCCAAGAGATAAATATCAAATCTGCTGGAATATCTAGTTTTATATATTTATTTACTTTCTAGTTATTAAGTGCTTTCATTGTTTAAGTTATCTTGTTGAACAAGATTACTGAGTCTTTATATAGGGTTAGGAGTCTATCAGTTGAGGAGGGAATATGACCGGTCTTCAGACTTGGAACAGCTTTAGATTAGGGTTTATTGTTATTTTTTTCTGTTTTTCTTCATTATTAATAAAATCATCAGCAAGTTCGTATCAAATTGGTATCAGTTTAGGAGGGGGGAATAGAACAGGTCTGAGGACTTGGAAAAACTATCTTTGTTCTTTGTTTTCGTGTTTTTCTTTATTATTAATAAAATCATCAGCAAGTTCATATCAAATTGGTATCAGAGCAAGATCTCGGCCAAAACATTCTTTCACGGTTACTATTCACGGATATGTTACTATTCACTGTTCATCGGTCAGAAAGTTACTGTTCACAAGACAGTAACCTTAAAATTCTCAAGATGATCTATGAAGACCGGCTAATTGAAGTTGCAGAGATGCTGGAACAATTTCACTCTGATTGGAAGGAAAGATTTTCTAAATTAGACGAAAGGTTAGCTCTGTTCCAGTTAAAGATGAAGGAGGAATTTAGACAGGCGCGCCAAGATATCTCAGTGGCAACTGAGAAGTTTTACAGATCATTAAAAGCGGCAGTAAAGCAGAGATAATACATGAAGGACAAGTTCATTCAATGAATTCAATGAAGGTCCAACTAAATCAACAAAGTCCTAACAGGAAGGTGAAGGCAAGGTTGTTTTGGAAAAAGTTTGTGGTTGCATGTATCCAAACTAGAAAACCTAGAGAGTTATTTACCTCGCTTGGTAATGGATCTGAAAGATTGGATTCACATGAACAATTACAAGTTTGCGTAAGAGAGCTCAAAAGAATATATCAAGACTACTGCTTGCTCTTGAAGCACGCAACGGGGATACAACGAAGAACATGGGATCCCGGAATCACGTGAGGCAAGATTTTGAAGAAAAACAGAAAACAAAGAACAATAAACCCTAATCTAAAGTTGTTCCAAGTTCGAAGACCGGTTCTTTTCCCCCTCCTAAACTGATAGACTCCTAACCCTATATAAAGACTCAGTAATCTTGTTCAACAAGATAACTTAAACAAGGAAAGCACTTAATAACTAGAAAGTAAATAAATAAATAAAACTAAATATTCCAGCAGATTTTATATTTATCTCTTAGACCCCTGAGTTCGTATCACATTTCACACTCTTAAATTTCTTGTCTGCTGAATATCTAGTGTTTGGATTAGCCTCTTTCACCATCAGTCACTTAGAGTTAGTGTTTGAATTTGATTGCATTTGTTCATTGGAGTAACACATAATTTAGAATTGCCTTTAAGTTTCATTAAAATCTTTAAATTAAAAAAATATACTAGTTCATTAAGTTTATGAGTTAGTAAGCAGTAGGTTATAAAATTCTTTTCTTTAGTTGTTATTTCTGCCTATTATAGTTTGATTTGTGTTGTTTACTATTACTTTTATGTTTTGCATTAGTTGTCTTAAGGTAGAAAGTACTTAAGCATAATTTTGCTCACTTATAGTTCATTATTGCTGCCTGTTTGAGGTATAATAAACCAACAAGCTTTAAGAGTTCATGGTTAGGAGTTAGGTCATCAAACTTAGGATTCTCATAGCTTTCTAGTAGACCTAAATCTGTTTTTAGAAGCTTTTTAGAATAATCCTTAACTAGCTGCTTAAAATTCAGGATTAAGTTCACTTTTATGCATCTACATGTTTAAGTTACTGTTCATAAGTTGGCTATTGTGTCATTTTCATTGGTGAATCTGCTATACTTGATTTCTGTTGTGTTTATGTCTGTATTTTTGCTGTTTGTACCCCAATGAGTCAACTGCTTATTGGGGGACTGAGGCTTATTCATTTATAAGCCTAGCAAAGAGCTGTCAAAAAAATATAATTGCCAAAAAGTGTAGCTGCAGGGGATCGAACCCCAGACCTGAGACCATAACTGGACGTAGCATACCACTGCTCAACCAACTACTCTACTAGCCATCCTTGTTTACCTTTCTTTTTGTTTTTCTTTTAAATGCTTTTCAATTTCGTTTGATTTACCTTAGTGCTTTTTAAATATTTTATATCTTGTTAACTTCTTTTTTTCCTTCTCATTTTTTCAAATTTCTCATATGTTCAAAATAATTTTTTTATTTATTATTTCATAAAGTTTGATCTTAATTAGGTT
The DNA here is from genome assembly GCA_025667525.1 of Glebionis coronaria. Taxonomy (NCBI): domain Eukaryota; kingdom Viridiplantae; phylum Streptophyta; class Magnoliopsida; order Asterales; family Asteraceae; genus Glebionis; species Glebionis coronaria. Next base: position 333,055,085 of record CM046877.1, read on the forward strand.
TTCAAAGAAAAATTAATTGAGTTTTCGTAATTTTTTTTTCGGTTTGCGTTATTTGTATTATTTTTACGTTTTTAATTTTCCGTCTCTGTTTTTACTTTTGTTTTATATCCTTCGTTTTCAATTTTAAATCCGACTCCGTTCTTAAAATTTAAATTTTCAACTCTCCGACAAAACAACAACTCGTGGTCTAATTTTGTACGTATTCGATTCAAGTCTTTTACGTATATTATTTTTACCTTATAACTACGACTTATCAAAATGATTAGTTTTATAAAACTTAGATTTACTTTTATAAATTTGTATTTTGTTATTTGGTATTTTTAGAATAATTTTACATTTGCATTCTTAGGATTTCATAATTTTTGCATTCTTTTATTTCATTTTAGCATTTTAATAATTGTGTAGTTTAATATTTTGTTTGTGCATTTTATATTTGTACGTTGTGCTTTATTTGCGGTATTTGCAATTTGTTTTAGTGTAGTACGTATACGTATTATATAGTATTTTTACATTTTTTCTTGCTTTGTGCTTAAATAGAAATAGATTACCAATCAAACATTTTTTTTAACCAAAAACGATAAATCTTGTGATTAATTTGATATAAATTCGAGTGAGTCGAGGAAACGAACGATAATTGATACCTACATTAATAGACTGACTAATTCATCTCATATTTCAAGAGGAATGAGAAGTCACGTAGTTGAGAAGTTGGAAGGATTGTGTACGGATGTGATGGAATAGAGGGTTTTGCGTAAAAGTTAGCCTAATATGTATGGAATGCCTTATGAAGGATTATGGCAAGGGAAGAAACGATGGGAAGCAAGCGTAGTATACCGTTGATAGACTAATGTTTGGTATGAGCATACTATAGGGGTAATTGAGAAAGACGCCTAGAGCATTGGCGTGAGATTTGGAGATAGTTGGAGAACGCATTATATTATGAAGAATTCTCCTACAAAGAGAGAGTCACCGGTGAGAGGGGCATATTCCCCATTGATGAGGATGCAAGGAATAAAGGAGGAAACACCTAAATTATAGGCTGAAGACGGGATATAAGATGGTATGGAAATTAATATTGTGGAGAGACAAGCGAAAAGTAGTATGGAGGAAGAATGATTCGAGGGAGCAAGAGGTTGTGAAGATAGTGGGGTGATATTAAAGAGAGACCGTTAGAGCAAGAGGTTAGTAGTCACGAACAATGGAACGTCCACCTAGAGAAAAGGTGTAACACATGTTAGTATGAAGGATGGTTAGTTACTTGGTGCCGAGCATGGGAAAGCAAGGATGAGGTGGTGGTTATGACATGTTTCTTGTGAATATTATGGGAAGCTTTCGGTTATGCAATCCTGCATATACCATTGGATGTGTTTAAGGTTGGGAGAACTTCCGAATGATGGAAAATCCGTAGAGGATAGAAGCCGTTAGGTATGGTGATAGGAATTGTAGTAGAAACTGTTGGAGTTAATTCATAGTAGATGAGGTGGATCACCGTTACAATGGGATGAAGTTAGAAGCGGCCAACGTATTGGACCGGAGGTGGATCAGAAAACTATGGAGGTGGTGGCAGTGACTAAGTAGAGGTTGAAAATAGCAAAGAACCGACAAGAGAGCTATGCGGACAAGAGGCGTAAGCTGTTGAGATTTGAGATAAAGTTATGCTAAAGGTTTCACCATGGAAAGGGGTGATGCGGTTTGGAAAGAAAAGGGAAGTTAGCACCTAGATTTGTGGGTCCATTTGAAATCCTTGAAAGGATTGGGCTAGTGGCGTATAGGTTGAGATTACTGGAGGAATTGAGTAGTGTGCATGACGTATTTCATGTATCAAACTAGAGGAAATGCTTAGCAAGAAATGACTTGCAAGTACCGTTAGATGATATTAGTATGGATACGAGTCTTCGTTTTATCGAAGAGCCAATAGAGATTTTGGGTCGTGAAGCTAGGACGTTGGATAAAAAGGGTAATATACCGTAGTTATAGGTAGATGGAATTTGGAACGTGGACTAGAGTTCACGTGGGAACGGGAAGGATTTATGAGGAGTAGGCATCCTCAGCTAATTGATAATGACGATCCTAAGGAGTAAATCTCGGGACGAGATTTCTATTAGGAGGGAGTGATGTGACAACCGTGGTTTTGAGGTTTGTTACTTGGTCTTATTTTAAGGTTAATTTGTAACACCCCCAAATTTATACAACTCAGTTCAGCGGAAGACTAGTTGATGTTACGGGATAGCACATTACTCACATCATATACAACGCTTAAAAGTCGCGTCGTTTTAATAATAAAGAATTTCCATTCATAAATATCAAAGTTACATAGGTCCCAAGTCATATTATTTCATACAAAGTTTTACAAAGTATTTGAATGGAAAATATTGTTTAAGTGCGGGCCATGAAATCTTGTCGTCTTCCCGAGAATTACCTTCAAGTACCTGAGATAAAATATGTTAAAAGAAAAGGTCAGCGATAACGCCGAGTGAATTCATAGAGTTTAATAAAATCCATCAATATAATATCAGTATAAAATTAATACTGAAAATCATTTTGTACAAATATTTGTAATAGGCCATAAAATAGCCAAAGTCATTTTATACAAATCCTTGCCGAAAATCATAATATAGGCATTTGCCTTAAAAATCATTATACGAGCCAATGTCGTAAAAACATCATACAACACGTCTTATGACGTTGTATGAAAATAAAAACCGTTATATGAATATGGTTATGAAAACCAAAACACGAACATAATATCAATAGTATGACCCTGTATTGCTAGTCAGGCAATACATCGTAATTCGGTGCGTACAGTAGTATTTCGATAGTTTGGATTATTATAAGCCGCATGACATTGTTACCTTACTACAACAAACAACGGGTAGCTAACCCGATACTCAATTTGCCCATCTAAATTAGCGTGTCGTCACAAAGGTCACGCTATGGAAATCTTCTCATACATAAATTCGCTTACCAATCATAGTGGCACGACGGGGATCAACCGTCAAGGCGCGAACTGGGGTGATCGTCCCCAAATAGTACTATTATATGCATAAGCGTCTGCCAAATCCCGGTAGTTCACAATTCATGCTAATGGGACTTTTAGTGACATAACCTAACTTTAATAATCCATTTAATTTCATCTATCGGGTCCTTTAATCATTTATCGAGTCATACAATTGGGTCATTCAATCATTCGGGTCCAAATCAATAAACAAACAATCAGGACAAATGGTGTCCTATTTTATAAAAACTAACATGTTATCTCCCTCGCGGGTTTATAAAACATTTCATAAAAACATTTAAAAGAGTGCGAGGCTATGAACTCACGTGGATGTGGGAAGGCGGGTTATCGGCAATTCGGACGTACGGTACGTGCTTCAATAACGGAAACCTAGACAAATAATACTCGTCTTAGACTCATGTCCAATGACTTTATAAAAATAACAATTATGTATACATATGATGATTTTATATATATGATGATCAAGTGGGTTTACATATTCTCTTTTACTCTTTTACGTATTGGTAACTTCTTACTAGTTTACTAGTTTTACCTATTTACGTGCCTTAGGTCCAATAAACTTATTATAAGTTCTTTAACTTGTTTTAATCCATTTTATACTTATATTATCAGTATTTAAACTTTACAAGTTGGGCCCAAATGGGTTAAGCCCAATAAGTTTTTTTATAAGAGTTTAACTTATTTAGTCCAATTATTAGTCCAATATGTTTACTTAGCTCGTTAATGTCCGTATGCCCTATAGTTCGGGTTTTATCGGTTTTTACTTGTTATATATGTTTATATATCAGTATATGAGTTTTATAAAGTTTACATTAGACGGGTCCAACCATCTAAGTTTTATTTAACAAAAACGTTAATTTTACGGTAATAGCCGAAAAAGTCGTAAAAATCATGTTTATAGTTTTATAACTTATAAAACTTAACAAGTTACCATTTTTATAAAATATCCACTTATTTACCATTGTACATATTTATATAAATGTATTATATAAGTTAGTGGGTTTTAATTTACATTTTATACTATTTTTACTTGAGTGCTTATATAATATTATTATACTTTAATTTCCAAAATCTGGTTTTTATTTTCATTTCACCAAAACTTCCATATCTAGAGTTCTATATGGAGATAGAAGCTCAAATGTTTATGACATAAACTAAATGATATGTGCTCCATTTAACTCTTTTATAGCTACTGTTGAATCAGCCTCTAAATATTTTCTAAAAATCGTCCAAAACAGTGAACTCAGATTTGTACTTTAAACTTGTTTTGATTATATCTCACTCATTACTATGATTCCATTGCATGACCAACTCTCACATGTGTAAAAGAACCATAGCTTACTGTAAATCAATCTATTAAAGTCATTTTACCAGTTTACCATATGATTCTTTACTGTTTTATACAGCCATCTAAATTAAGCAAGATTTTAACCTTGTTTCTTATAGTTTTTCATCTTTTTAAGCATGTTTATCAACACCAAATCCCCACACAATATTTTTAATCATCATTCATCATCATATACATATACATAAGTGAAAGAAATACAAGATTACATAATCAAAAATAACAAGTGGATGAGGAGGACAATCTTTATACCACCAAGTTGATGTAGGTTGTGATCAAAACATGGATTTTGATGGAGAAACTTGTGGATAACCAAGACCATCTTCAAGACCACCATTCTTCATGAACACCTTGTAGAAAATCAGCCCCAATACTCCATAGCAACTCCTCTTTGGATGTTATAACTTGCACCAATCAATAGGGCTTTCAAAAGGGCATCATCATATATGTAAATAACATATGATTTCATGGTTAAATTTGATCAAATGAGGGTTGTTCTTGAAGAATATGGGACGAATTTAGAGAGAGAGAGGAGAGTGTTTATGGTGGTTTGCATGTGAAAATGGAAGGAAATGGTAATGTCTAGTGATTTTGTTAGTTTAGTGGGAAGAGAAGCTTCAAAATAAAGCTAAGTTACAAGTGTAACTTAGTTTAGTGTAAGGATGCCACATCTTTGATGTGGTGTCCCTAGTTAGTGGGGTGGGATAAAATAGTTTTGTCCCATCCCGCTAATTTACGGATATTCCTCGATTCTAGTTTCCTCGATTTGCGTGCTCTCGGGTCGTTTTACGAAAAATTTTATTATAAATTATGAATCAACGGCACAAAACGAATCTAATAAAAATTGTCTCATAAAAAACGGAGTTCGAAAACGTAAATTCGTAATCCTAAGGTTTCCGGTTTAGTCGTAAAGGACGTTAAATTAAAATCGTAAGTCCTAATCTCTTCTCGTAAATTTGTGAGATTATGAACCAACACAAATTTAAAATTCGAAAATAATATTCACGGATAAATTTATTTCCTGAAATGTCGGACTGTCACTAAAGACGGTGTATGTAAACGTAAGCACGTAAGGTAGAATCCTACGGTTTAGACGTAGTTGATGCTACTTCAAGACGTAAATCCAAATTTCTTCCCAAAAATAAGTGAGTTCATAAAATAATATTTTCAAATAAGTATTGAGAATAAAATATCAATCATAAATTGACGGATTGTCACAACATTTACCCCTAAACAGGATCTTTGTCCTCAAAGATCATCTTACTACTCGCTTCTTATAGAGTTAAAGCCATGTGGGTATTTCCTCCACATTCGGTCTTTTCTCACAAGTGTAATTCATTACAATACGCGAGTTTCATCAAACATAACTACGGGAATAAGATCAGGCTTAATGTTGACTTACTTTCTCTATCCATGATGTTCACGGGTTTTTGATGAATGCAACTTTTTTCCGATCTAAGCTTCATTAAGGAATAGTCAGATTTTCACTTGGTAGGCATTTTATCAAGTTCTATATACGAATCATAATTCACGTAGCTCTTGAAGTCCTAGGGTAGATCCAGCTTGTATGCCTTTCAAACCAATCTTTTTACATCATCTCTATGGTCCCATACAACGGGGACTTATATCCCATGATTTGTCAGATCATTAACTCATTTTTCCAAGGATAGAAATTTTTGGCATAACTTTGCTACCCATCTAGCACTTCAAGATCTACATTTCATATTCACATAACCTCTTGCCTACTACCGGCAGTCACTAATCAGATCCTAATAACAATCATTTCAGGTCTCGCGGGTCGAGTATTTTGTAAGGTTAGGTTCGCCATCATAGGAAACCTTAAACCTAAAATACATGTCTAACTCACAGTGGGTGTATGTCGGGTGTCTTCATCCCAACTCCTGCTTACAGATGCTCTAATATAGAACCTAACAAGATTCGATCTCGATCCTAATACGATGATTATCAATGATAATCTCTCCAAAGGAAAACGATTTTATAGTTTATTACCAAAGGTCAATCATTCAAACATAAAACAACACTTATAGTATTTTGTATCGCTACTTTACCTCGTCCCTTCGATTTGGGGTGGTAAACAGTACTCTCATCAAGGTTCGTTCCCAATGACTTTTGAGCAAATCTCTAGAAATTCGATGCGAAGCGAGGATCTTGATAAAGATGTTCGATACAGGCACACTATGTTTACATAACTCCTTTAAATACAAAAGAGTCAATTTCTTCATCAAGAATCTATCATTAACAGGAATGATATTTGCAGATTTGGTCAGTCTGTCGACGATGACCCAAATCGAATCAAATTCAGATAATGACCTTTGCAATAGCTAGACGTTTACTAATGTATGAGGCGGTGTCTGCCTTCATAATTTGTCATTAGTACAACTTCTTCAGATAAAGATACACTTAGTCAGAAATGACATGAATAGAATACTTATACTTACAAGATTCCAATATGACTACATTTCTAAATCTCCATATTTAGGCAATCATAAGTGGTCCTTTAAAACATTTAACACTATCGGCTTCTCAATTCTAATGGTTCACATTAGCCGCGAACCACTTTTTATTATCTATATTATCCTTTTTACAATCATCGGCTATTTTTAAATTGTTCGGAAATTTATTTTGCACCTTCATTATTAAGGAACGTGTCCTAATTGGTTCTTTATCCTTTTCTACATAACGTGTCAGTATCTACATTCATCTTTCCTGATGGAATAATTATCATGTCTATAATTTACTCAGAAATTCTTTCTTCACATTTTCTAAGTTTTAGTTTCGTCTCAACTATCGTTTTTATCAATTTTGCTCAATTCGACGTTTTAAAGCGTCGATAATTATTACACGTAAATTAACAATAAATATTAAGTTTTTATGAAACATAAGCGTTAAAAGTTTAAATTTCTTAGTTCGACCAATTATAATAAAGTGTTCAAAACAAATTTGAATTTAGTTAACACGATTTTTGTTGATTTATCGAAAATAATTGATAAGATTCGTAAATGTTTGAAAAATCTTTGGTTATACTTTGGTCAAAATTTTCTTAGTTGAAAAGCAAAAATTATCGTTTCAAATTTTAAGTCATGGTTTAAATGGTTTCCTCAATCCTTCTTAGGTTGTCTTGAGGTATACACGAACATTTACCCCTAAACAGGAGTTTAGTTAAATGTTCTAGGTATAAGGGAATAATCCCTTAAAAATCCTTTGTTAAAACATTTGTCAAAACATATTTCCATTTTCTTTTTAGTAAAACCCAAAGTCTTAAATGACTTCTAATCTTTGAAAATTCATTATAGATTCCATTATCTTATTAATCACACGGTCAAATCATGTAAAGGATTAAGTCTTAAATCACATATTAATTAGTCAAGGTACAGGTTTTCACTACTCGGCCGACTCAGGGCATTCTACAAATAATTATTAACTCCTTCTTATTTTTATAAATAAACAAATGGTCCTTAATGATCACAAGCATGAATTTATCAAATTACAGCCTACACACGTGATTCACCAACTTTATTAATGCTACATGTGTTTTAGTCAATTCAAACGACATCACGTGAAACTCATAACGTTTATTACAAGTACCGGATGTAGTGATTGGACTAGACAATCTTCTTCGCGGATGCGAAGTTTATGATAACCATGATGTGGATCAATTTTTTAAAATATACGCTAGAACCTTGTAAATGATCGAACAATTCTTCCATTTCGAGTTATGGATATCGTTTTCGATTGTCAACTTACTCAGTTCACGGTAATCTATAAATATAAGGAATGATAACACCATAGCTCTTCGTGATGACGAGCTCGGTAGAATAAAATCTTTCTCCGACAACTCTCTCAGTTGTACGGTAATTCCTTTAATTCAGATGGTGCTGACGTAAAGTGCACAAGCCACAGGTGCAGCATCGGGAATACAATCAATACCAAATTTTAATCTGCCTTAAATGGCGAAAGTCTAGGATATTCATCAATAAATACTTCCTAAAATTTCAGATAACAGAAACATCTTTTAAATAATTTCATATTAGGTTCTTCTAGATTACAATATCTATAACTAGTTCACAACCATTCACGGTATAATTTCAAGTCTAAATGCAGGATATAATCATCCATCAAGAATTATTTAGATCACTTTTGATGATCAACATCTTATCTTTTAGGATAATTCTTATTCGAGTTCCCATCAATTAAGACAATGTCGTCATGTCATAATCAATCAATCCATTCTACTGGCACTATTAACTTTCCAGTTTTATTGTCGTCGATAAGATGTGAACTTCTCAAAAGACTAATAATAACTCATAATCCTTCACAAGTTCAAGGATATATGGAGACACAACTACTATTGAAAGAGTAAGGTCAACGCATAATCTATGCGAGAGAATTTCAAATCGGATACAGACGAAAACATTTAACGAATATGAATATATCCCATGTTCTCATAATTTGAGTACGCATTCGAAAGATCCTCGTATCGTTACCCAGGTCTTTCAAATGAAATCAAATCAAAAGAAATGATAGGAACGTCGATACATCCAGTCGGGTATCAAAACTCGGTAATCAGATACTTTTCTTAAGAATCTCACTACGAGAGAATTGGACAAGAAAGAATTGTCAATTGTCAAATAAGACAATTTCCACAGATGAGTAAATTCGACTCAGAAGAATATATGCTACAGGCACATATGTCGGTGTCCCTAACACTATGTCCCTATTTTTCACTTCTTGCAGATCTCACAAAATTTAATCTTTCACAATCTTCAAAGAAAATATAGTGTTTATTAATAATTTCATGGTGACTACTAATCAGCCTTGCATGGTCCCTTCCAAATTGAATGTAGGCGCGCAACTATATGCAATTTCAAGATTAACGATGCAATACTCAGTTCGTTAAAATGTTATCATCATGTTTATAATAAAAACATTTTCATGCTTAATTCTTAAATAAGAATCAAAAATAAACTTACAAAGATTTTCTTTATTATGAAAACAATTGGGTTTTCCAAGGTATTTCATAATCAACTTTATTTCAATAATGATTACTTATAAATCTCATTTTGAATAATCCTTTTAGTGATGAGAATTCAATTTTTCTCAAGGAATACTGTTTTAACTTATAAAAACAATGAGTGATCTGCAAAAGAGTGATGAAAGCTTGTTCACCAAGAACTAACTACAATATGATAGGAAATGAGCTTTAGCCAAATAATCATGAGGTTCGTGACCTCGATGGCACTCAGGAATACAAAGAGAATAATCCGCAACGTAACTCAAATCAAGATGAGTACTTGTTTAATGGTTGCATCACAAATGCGAGCATTAGGAAGAAGCAAGAAAAGATAGATATTATCGATACATGTAGAATTTAGCAATCAAAGGTAGTCTTTTCATTAATCACAAACAAGTCAAATTGTACCGTAACACATTACATGTCACTATGTCATACAATTCTCAGAACTCATCCTACCAACTGATGTCTCAGTTAAGTTAGGGATTTTTAAAAGATACCACAACGAATACTAATCTACAAGAGTCATTAGGTGTTCTACATGTCCTGAAAGATCCATCGGTCCTAATTCAGAAGAAGATTTCTTCGATTTATTTGTTGGACACTGGGCATCCTCATTAGTGGACAATGGCCTAGGAACAACCTTTAACACAAACTAACAATCAATTAAAACCTTATAATCCAATCACAGGGCTTAATGAATTCCTCTTAACAATTTCATATTCCATATGGGTTAAATTTTACTTTATTCAAATTTCAACCATTTTTATACTCAATTTGATATCCTACCTCATTTTCCAATACTTTCAATCTTATTATTAGACCTTAATAGGGCAATAAAAGCTCCATATGAACAACACTTAATTTCCAATCCTATAGCTCTTACAACCACAATTATTAAATGAGTCACTAGCATGAGATGACTCACACATTCAATAAGACTTCTCGGGAAGGTATTAGTGGCATGAGGCTTTTGGGTACTAGTTCCAATGACAGCCTCAAGTGCAACATTCACCCTTTCGATTTCAATTTAAGAATTGGATGACAACGAATCAGATGACATCTTTCTAGGTGGTAACGTTTTGTCAACTCCACTCTATAAGAAAAGATCGTCATGACATCGATATCAGTTTTAATCTCGCCAATTCTTTTTCAATATCACAATCAACTAATATCTACATTTCTACGAATATCAACCATTTGTTGGGATCATAAATATCCACAACTTGGTTTAGATCTACGATAGCTAGAATTCCTACAAGAATAGCTTCTATTAATTTACTAGGGGATTTAGGGTTCCTTGTGACAATCTACGTCGTATAAATACCTCGTATAAATATCAAAATAATCATCAAACAATCATGTAATAAAATTACATCATATATATATAATCCAAGTTATATATATATATTAAAATAACACTTCTCAGTCTGGCCTTGTCGGTAACTCGGGAATTCTTCAGCACCGTTATAGTCAAAAGATTTTTAGACATTTTTAGAAAAATGTTTATAGTTAAAAGATTTTGAAATGTTTTATTCAAAACCTTAGTTTTAAAAATCTTTCGTTCTCTATAACGAGAGCTCTAGTACCAAACTGTAACACCCCCAAATTTATACAACTCAGTTCAGCGGAAGACTAGTTGGTTTTACGGGATAGCACATTACTCACATCATAGACAACGCTTAAAAGTCGCGTCGTTTTAATAATAAAGAATTTCCATTCATAAATATCAAAGTTACATAGGTCCCAAGTCATATTATTTCATACAAAGTTTTACAAAGTATTTGAATGGAAAATATTGTTTAAGTGCGGGCCATGAATTCTTATCGTCTTCCCGAGAATTACCTTCAAGTACCTGAGATAAAACATGTTAAAAGAAAAGGTCAGCGATAACGCCGAGTGAATTCATAGAGTTTAATAAAATCCATCAATATAATATCAGTATAAAATTCTTACTGAAAATCATTTTGTACAAATCTTTGTAATAGGCCATAAAATAGCCAAAGTCATTTTATACAAATCCTTGCCGAAAATCATAATATAGGCATTAGCCTTAAAAATCATTATACGCGCCAATGTCGTAAAAACATCATACAACACGTCTTATGACGTTGTATGAAAATAAAAACCGTTATATGAATATGGTTATGAAAACCAAAACACGAACATAATATCAATAGTATGACCCTGTATTGCTAGTCAGGCAATACATCGTAATTCGGTGCGTATAGTAGTATTTCGTTAGTTTGGATTATTATAAGCCGCATGACATTGTTACCTTACTACAACAAACAACGGGTAGCTAACCCGATACTCAATTTGCCCATCTAAATTAGCGTGTTGTCACAAAGGTCACGCTATGGAAATCTTCTCATACATAAATTCGCTTACCAATCAATGTGGCACGACGGGGATCAACCGTCAAGGCGCGAACTGGGGTGATCGTCCCCAAATAGTACTATTATATGCATAAGCGTCTACCAAATCCCGGTAGTTCACAATTCATGCTAATGGGACTTTTAGTGACATAACCTAACTTTAATAATCCATTTAATTTCATCTATCGGGTCCTTTAATCATTTATCGGGTCATACAATTGGGTCATTCAATCATTCGGGTCCAAATCAATAAACAAACAATCGGGACAAATGGTGTCCTATTTTATAAAAACTAACATGTTATCTCCCTCGCGGGTTTATAAAACATTTCATAAAAACATTTAAAAGAGTGTGAGGCTATGAACTCACGTGGATGTGGGAAGGCGGGTTATCGGCAATTCGGACGTACGGTACGTGCTTCAATCATGGAAACCTAGACAAATAATACTCGTCTTAGACTCATGTCCAATGACTTTATAAAAATAACAATTATGTATACATATGATGATTTTATATATATGATGATCAAGTGGGTTTACATATTCTCTTTTACTCTTTTACGTATTGGTAACTTCTTACTAGTTTACTAGTTTTACCTATTTACGTGTCTTAGGTCCAATAAACTTATTATAAGTTCTTTAACTTGTTTTAATCTATTATATACTTATATTATCAGTATTTAAACTTTACAAGTTGGGCCCAAATGGGTTAAGCCCAATAAGTTTTTTTTATAAGAGTTTAACTTATTTAGTCCAATTATTAGTCCAATATGTTTACTTAGCTCGTTAATGTCCGTATGCCCTATAGTTCGGGTTTTATCGGTTTTTACTTGTTATATATGTTTATATATCAGTATATGAGTTTTATAAAGTTTACATTAGACGGGTCCAACCATCTAAGTTTTATTTAACAAAAACGTTAATTTTACGGTAATAGCCGAAAAAGTCGTAAAAATCATGTTTATAGTTTTATAACTTATAAAACTTAACAAGTTACCATTTTTATAAAATGTCCACTTATTTACCATTGTACATATTTATATAAATGTATTATATAAGTTAGTGGGTTTTAATTTACATTTTATACTATTTTTACTTGAGTGCTTATATAATATTATTATACTTTAATTTCCAAAATCTGATTTATTTTCATTTTCACCAAAACTGCCATATCTAGAGTTATATATGGAGATAGAAGCTCAAATTTTTATGACATAAACTACATGATATGTGCTCCATTTAACTCTATTATAGCTACTGTTGAATCAGCCTTTAAATAGTTTCTAAAAATCGTCCAAAACAGTGAACTCAGATTTGTACTTTAAACTTGTTTTGATCATATCTCACTCATTACAATGATTCCATTGCATGGCCAACTCTCACATGTGTAAAAGACCCATAGCTTACTTTAAATCAATCTATTCAAGTCATTTTACCAGTTTACCATATGATTCTTTACTGTTTTATACAGCCATCTAAATTAAGCAAGATTTTAACCTTGTTTCTTATAGTTTTTCATCTTTTTAAGCATGTTTATCAACACCAAATCCCCACACAATATTTTTAATCATCATTCATCATCATATACATATACATAAGTGAAAGAAATACAAGATTACATAATAAAAAATAACAAGAGGATGAGGAGGACAATCTTTATACCACCAAGTTGATGTAGGTTGTGATCAAAACATGGATTCTGATGGAGAAACTTGTGGATAACCAAGACCATCTTCAAGACCACCATTCTTCATGAACACCTTGTGGAAAATCAGCCCCAATACTCCATAGCAACTCCTCTTTGGATGTTATAACTTGCACCAATCAATAGGGCTTTCAAAAGGGCATCATCATATATGTAAATAACATATGATTTCATGGTTAAATTTGATCAAATGAGGGTTGTTCTTGATGAATATGGGACGAATTTAGAGAGAGAGAGGAGAGTGTTTATGGTGGTTGCATGTGAAAATGGAAGGAAATGGTAATGTCTAGTGGTTTTGTTAGTTTAGTGGGAAGAGAAGCTTCAAAATGAAGCTAAGTTACAAGTGTAACTTAGTTTAGTGTAAGGATGCCACATCTTTGATGTGGTGTCCCTAGTTAGTGGGGTGGGATAAAATAGTTTTGTCACATCCCGCTAATTTACGGGTATTCCTCGATTCTAGTTTCCTCGATTTGCGTGCTCTTGGGTCGTTTTACGAAAAACGTTATTATAAATTATGAATCAACGGCACAAAACGAATCTAATAAAAATTGTCTCATCAAAAACGGAGTTCGAAAACGTAAATTCGTAATCCTAAGGTTTCCGGTTTAGTCGTAAAGGACGTTAAATTAAAATCGTAAGTCCTAATCTCTTCTCGTAAATTTGTGAGATTATGAACCAACACAAATTTAAAATTCGAAAATAATATTCACGGATAAATTTATTTCCTGAAATATCGGACTGTCACCAAAGACGGTGTATGTAAACGTAAGCACGTAACGTAGAATCCTCCGGTTTAGACGTAGTCGATGCTACTTCAAGACGTAAATCCAAATTTCTTCCCAAAAATAAGTGAGTTCATAAAATAATATTTTCAAATAAGTATTGAGAATAAAATATCAATCATAAATTGACGGATTGTCACATAATTTATGTGTGACTATGTGATTTCCGCGTTTACATGTTATTTTGCATGAACGAGGTTGGTTTGGATATCGTTTATGGGTATAAGTAAATCGAGGAACGGTTATTTCATGTTCATGAGCTCACAAATTAGTGACTATGAAATGAAATGGTGTTATTTTGGTGTTTTACGTATACGTATAAGTATTATAGTAAATCGTATTTTTTTTTACGATTTGGGGTTTAGCATTTAGAGGTCTCGGGTAAGGTGTTTAGTCATGTGAGTATTTTTCGGGATGGTTTTAAGTCATTTAGGGCTTAGTTATAAAGTTTATTTAAAATTTTAAGATTTTTTTCTAAAACTGTATATTTTACGTTTTTTTCGGTATACGCGTAAAATTGACTAGTTTTATGGTTTTAAGGTTTCGGAGGCTTTAGGAGCTGAAATAAATTAAGGTAACTTAAGGTATTATTAATAATATATTAATAAGTCTTAAAAAGAAAAAAAATAAAAAAAATATATATGAATCGGGTTTTAAACCGACTAGAAAAGAAAAAGAAAGGATAATGGGCCAAAAGACCCAACTGGAGCCCAATTTGGAAAAGCCTTTTTAATAAAACATATAAATACCATGTTTATATCACAAAAATCAGTTTTTCATTAATTTTCTCCCCTTTTGGCCGAATTTTTACAAGCCCTAATTTAGGGATTCATCAAAAATAATTTACTTGAAGATTTGAGGTAAAAATCTTGATTTAATTCTTATAGTTTTCTTGTTTTATAGCATTAAGGCTTCAAGTTTTATGTAATCAATTTATATGATGGATTAGAGTTCTTAATAGATCTGTAATTAGGGGTTTTATAACAATTAACATGATTAGGATAATGATTGGTGATTATTAGTGATGTTAATTAGGGTTTAATCATGTTTAAATTCGTTTTTAAAAATTGGGCATATTTTTGAGTCACTTGTTTTGATCATATCTAGAGTTCTACAAACTCTTATTTTGCGATCCAAGCATCCCTGAATAGTTAATTGAAGTGGCTTTCAAATGCAAAAAACGAGAACTAAATTGGAGGTCAGGAGCTGGGTCAAAAACAGGTTACAACAGTCGGAGGTCAAAACAGTTTTGAAATCAGTCGGGTTTAATTTAACGTTTTAAGGTGATTGGGGTACTTAGGAGTACACTTGAGCCCTCTAATGAGCATGGGTGTTGGTTTATATATTAAATAAGAGACCTGAAGGGTGGCTAAGCAAATGGGTTAGGGTAAGACCCCCTAATCATAACAGACTTTTTATATGTTCAAAATCGGTAAAATGCGGATAGGCAGAAGTATATATATATATATATATATATATATATATATATATATATATATATATATATATATATATATATATATATATATATATATATATATATATATATATATATATATATATATATATATATATATATATATATATATATATATATATATATATATATATATATATATATATATATATATATATATATATATATATATATATATATATATATATATATATATATATATATATATATATATATATATATATATATATATATATATATATATATATATATATATATATATATATATATATATATATATATATATATATATATATATATATATATATATATATATATATATATATATATATATATATATATATATATATATCGGGGCCTTAACAGTAGCTTTAAGGTTTGGGCAATAGGGAGGAGTTAGCTAACATATGTAAGGGCATAGGATTTCCTTTACAGAGATCATGGGTATTGTTAGGTGGGCGTTTGGCTTATAGTTTGGAGACCTAAAAACCGGGACTGTTTTGGGTAAAATGTTAACGGGACGGGTTATGAAGTAAACTAAGTTAAGGGCTTTATAGAGGGGTGTAATGAGATGCTTAGAGCATATAAATGAGGTATATATATGTGAGAAAGTTAGATGTCCATCATAGGTTGATGAGCCATCTTAGTGTTGGTTCATGTTTTGATTGTGTGCTTTTGTTTGTTAGCTTTTTGCTAGTGCGCGGACTTTTGGAGAAGCTTAATCAGGTGAGTTTCATAGTCCCATGTTTTTTAATGATTTTGACTTCCAGATGGGATGGAATATACACTGTTTGGTTTTATAACTTATGCTGTGAATTTTTTATGATTGGTAATGGACTTGTGTGTACACTTATGTGATTAATTGCTATGTGATTCTTGATTGTGTTTATGATTTAGATCGGGGGACATGTACCGTCTCAGTTATTGCGGTTTGACTTGGTACCATGGGGATGTTGACAAGGCGGGGCCTTGGGGAGGTACATAGATGTGTGAGCATCTATGGGACTAAATAATGACAAGGCGGGGCCTTGGGATTGGTACATAGGTGTATGGGCGCCTATGGTACCATGGTGTTTGGTAAGGCTGGGAGCCTTGGATTTGGTTTGGAATGATTGATCTTGAATGTTAGTTGTTAATGCATACTTGTAGCACATTGTCCATATGTTTAGTGGTTTATGGTTGTTCACAGCTTATTATAATCTATTTTAGGTTGTAGTCTAAACCTATGACTCTCACCAACATTATGTTGACGTGTTTTAGTGTCTCTTTCAGGTGATAAAGTGGTTAAGCGTGAGAACATATGTGGCTAGGATTGGAGTCGCGTAGGAATTCATTTAGAAGGAGATCCCCGTTCCTTAGTTTTTTTTCTGTTTGTTTCAATAAGTGACATATGAACCTTTATGTTGATTTGTTTGTGTTATTTGTTTAAGAGGTAGGACTGTTACCTACTTACCTAGACTCCTGCATTGATGAGATATTGTCATGACATTTGTGTCAGCTTTTATGACATTTCTAATTGATATAGTTCTCTCTATGGACACGCTATTGTTGTGATGATATCCATGTGTCACGTCCCATATTCTGTCATGGTGGGGTGTGACAATACCGATTAGTAAACATGATCACAAATTCACCATATTAGAATGAATTGACAAGGTTGGACCTGATTGATGAGAACGTCATATGATAAGATCAAATGGTTCTTGTCGGCAAATGTTGGTCGCCTCGTCACGTCTGCAGTCATCTCTTGACACCACATGTACGATTGGTATTGTTATCTTGACACTAATTTGTGACTTGCCACTTTCGGTATCGAAGATTCTGAATGCTTGACAATTTCTCCCCCTCAATTGTTGACCCGTGTTCTATTGAAAGAGTTGTACTCGTCGTTTGAGTAGTCACATCGTCGAGTATGTAGATACCAATTTTAGATTGCTACGATTTGTGGATATGATAACTTCATAAAAACAAGATTTCTCTTGTTTTAACAAATAAATGCACTGAAGCGTACATATATCCGTGTTAGATTGTGTTATAACGTAAAAACAATCCCTTACATGGTTATAAAGTAAACCATGCCCGAGAAAATTAATTCTCGTTGTTGAGCCAAAGCTTTCATAAGAAATACTTGACATTAATATGAAAAACGGGTTGTAGTCTGAAATAACTACAAGCCATATAGGCATGTTTTATGAAATATTTACAACTTTTGTACGAACTTTATTTATGGCACCGTGTCAATATTAATCAACATTTCTAAGGCCGTAAATATTATCGTCCCAAAAGACATGCCTTTGAAAAATAAAGTAAAAATATTTTTCGAGTTTTCTGAATTTTTCAATTTTTATCGTTTTTATATGGCTGTATATTTTTGTATTTTGCTTTTGTGGAAAAAATATAAACAATATATACAAATGATCACCAAGGATACGGAGAATGGTTTACCACTACTATTCTTTCGCTTCATCTGCCAATTCATTTAGAGTCTCAGGCGAGAAAGTTTTCAATCCTAGCTTGTCTGCCAAAAATTCAATTCGAGCGCGATCTAAAGCGTTCGTGAAAATATCCGCCAATTGATACTCAGATCGGACAAAGTAAAACTCTATCACTTAAATTTCCACTTGCTTCTTGATAAAGTGGTAGCGAAGGTCAATATGCTTCGACCGGGAGAATTGAACATTGTTGCAGCATAAGGCAATTGTACTTTTGTTGTCACAGTACATAGGAATTTTTCTGAAACCTAGACCATAGTCGGTTAATTGCGATCTCATCCAAAGAATTTGAGCACAAAAACCGGACATAGCTATGTATTCTGCCTCCATACTTGAAATTGCAGCGCTTTTCTGCCTCTTTGATGCCCAACTGATAAGTCGATCTCCTAGTAGTTGCAAAGTTCCACTTGTGCTACGCCTTGGATCTTGAGAGCCCGCGTGATCCGGATCTACATATTCCATGAGTGAAATCGAAGAGTCCTTCGAATACCAAAGACCCCGATAAATGGTTCCTTTGATATACCAAAAGATCTGTTTAACAGTAGCTAAGTTTAACTTAGTAGGCCGAGTTTGATACCGAGCACACATACATATAGCAAATTCAAGCTCAGGTCGACTAGCTGTAATATACAAAAGGGTACCGATCATTCCTTGATAAAGAGTCAGATCAACGGCAATCTCATGTGGATCTGCATCTAGCTTAGTTCGTTCCACCATTGGAGTATCCACGGGGTCGCAAGATTCTATCTTATATTTCTTTAGTGATTTAAGGGCATACTTGGATTGATTGATAAAGATGCCTCTGGACTCTGAGATATCTGAAGACCTAAGAAAAATGATACCTTACCCATCATTGACATCTTAAACTTGGAAGACATGAGTGTCCCAAACTCATCGGATAAGGTTTGGGTCGAGACAGCAAATATAATATCATCAACATATATTTGTACCATAATCATATCTATACCTCGTTTCTGAATGAACAACGTGGAATCCACTTTGCCTTTAGCGAAGCCTTGCGTAATGAGGAATTGTGACAATAGATCATACCACGCGTGTGGAGCTTTCAACCCATAAAGAGTCTTCTTAAGCTTGTACACGTGATTAGGCACAAAACCATCCGGTTGTTGAACATAAACCTCTTCCTTGATTTCACCATTAAGAAATGCCGTCTTAACATCCATCTGATAGACGATCATATTCATATGTGCAACATAAGCAAGGAATAGTCTAATAGCTTCCAAATTGGCAACGGGTTCAAAGGATTCCATAAAGTCGATGCCCAATAATTGCTTGTATCCACGAGCTACTAGTCGAGCTTTATTCATCAATATTCCACCTAACTCGTCGAGTTTCACCTTGTGAACCCATTTCAAAGTCAGTAGCTTCACTTGATCCGGGCATGGGACAAGTTCCCATACATCAAGACGTACAAATTAATTAAGTTCTTCTTGCATAGCTTCTATCCAACTAGATTGGGTAAAAGCTTGTTGCCACGTCTTAGGTTCAACTTCACTGAGAAAATCATCAAAATGACAAAACAATGCACTTTCTTGTAACTGACTTCGTGTGGATACCGGACGATTAGGGTCACCAATGATAGAATCTATAGGATGATCCTTTGTCCATTTGTTGTCATGTTTACGTATCCATGGATTGGAGTAGACCGTAGTAGGAGCTTCCTCTGAGGTGGACGACCCGGCTTGGTTAGAGTCGGGAATTGGTATATCCAAAGAATCCGAGTCGTAAATGTCATCTTTATAAGATAGTTCGTCGAAGAACTCCTCATTAGAAAATTCACTAGAAGTCGAATCATACTCAAAATCTTCATTTCCATCACAATTTTGATCATTAGAATTTGAGAAAATCTCAAAGTGAATGGAAGAAGTAGAGTCATCACATTGTGGCAAAACACACGTTTCATTGGAAATACAATCGAACTCTCTTGGGTTTTGGACAAGGATCTCAACACTAGACTTTATTACTTCATCTGATTCCGTGTCCAGAATAGTGATAATATGCTCGTCCCCCATGCTTAGAGAATTGTCGGGTTCCACGGTGGAAGAATCATGAATAGGAGTAGTGATGTCATGAGATGGAGTGAGATCAAAAATATCCTCATCATCTAGGATGGGTGAATTCTCAGGCTCCATAGCCGGCAAGACATGAAAAGGAAGTACGATTGCACTAGACGAATGATGTAGAGCAATAAGATCTCGTAAAGAAATAGTACTCTCCTAGACATCATCAATAAGAAGAGAACGCTCGAGTTCACGAGTAGCAAGATATTTTGCTTCCTCTTGAGCTTGTTCCTTCTTTCGAATTTCAATGCTTAATCTATTATAATCTTGTGAAACTTGTATAATCTTAATCTCACAATCTCTTTTAAAATCCTCATCAATTATTTCTCTATGATATCTTCGACTTCCCAATTCATTAGTTATATCATTAATCTCTTGATTAATTTGTCTCTTTTCTTGTGACATATCTTCAATGCTCTTTTTAACAATTTCAACACTTCTTTGATTAATTATTTGTTGGAACAATGTTTCAAGTCGTTTAAATTTTCACTCTCGAGAGAAAAGGGCTCATAAATTTTTATATCCCTAGGTTGACAATTAAAGCTCTAGTGAGTACCTCCACAATACTCACAACAAAGATATTGTTGTGATATACTCGGTGAATCTTGTGGATAACCATTATCATTGTAGTTTTGATTGTAGCCCGGTTCTTGCTCGTAATTAAGCGAGAATCGATGCGAACAATTAATTCCAAAATGAGAATCATTTCCACAAAACTCACACGAGGGAGTCTCGTATGTGGAGTGTGGAGGTGGGTAAGAATCGAGAGGGTTATTTGAAAAATTCGAATTTCCACATGAAGTAATTTCATTACAAAAAGGACAAAATCCAACTCGTAAATCGTGACGTAAATCATTTCCACAACGCTCACACGTACACCACCGACATGGTAAAAGACCATATAACGGTTCTCCACACCCTACAAAATTAACGAAGGAATTCATAGAAGAATTAAAAATTAGAGGGTGACGAGAAAAAGAATTAAACATGATAGAGGATTAAGAAGATTATTTTTGGTATTTTTTATAAATCAATCAAAGATTGACAAAAACAAGGAATAAGGATAATTACTATGGAAGTAAATTACCCTCGGTCGACTTTGAAACGTAGGTGAAAACCTAACTGTCTCGAGGTTCAATAAGTAAACTACAAAAATAAGATATAATACTACTTGAGTCGGCAAACCAATAATCGGTCGTCCCTCTCAATATACGCACAAGAAAGCGGGGAAACGAGGTGGCACAATGCACTTAAAAACCTTTTTCCTTAGACGGCCTTTTATAGCTCGTCGCCTTATACCCACCTTATAGTTTGTATAAATCGAGTTAAAACTTTTTATTTTTCCTTTGTTTTGGATTCGAATACAATAGCTAGGTGATGAAATCCCAACTAAGGTCTTATTTGGAAGTATGTAAATTTATTGTTCTACGTAATATAATATAGTAATCACAAACAAACACGAAAAATGATACATACGATAATAATAGAAAAGTAACAAAACTTTCTGAGGACGGAAAGGATTTTCAAATCAACGATCAAGAAATCTCCACAAACGAATCGTACACAAGATCCCCGGCAGCGGCTGCAAAATTTTTGGTATGATGTGGAATGTCATTGTATTTTAATTAGATACGTTATAGGACAAATTTAGGTAATTACCCTTAGGAAAAGGTAATAATCCATAAATAAGCCAAAGACGAATTCAATTAAACACGTGAGCGATCCAAGTTCGTTGTACACGAGGATCTTGTGAATTTGAGACGTTTGTTTTAATTTGGACAATCGATTTGAATTGGGTTTCGGTTTTTAATCTAATATTAATCCTACAATTTTAAATTCCTAAAGTGCATGAATCGTTCCCCAATATTTAATCTAATAGACAATTGTCTAAAATTTAAGCTATTAAACTATTTAAAATTAACAATCTATTTAAAATCTATTTAAAATTAATCTATTTAATTAAAAATACTTTTGCACTATTTAAAATCTAGTTAAACAATTTTAAACATACTATTTAAAATTATATTCTAATTTAATCCATTAAAAATTTACTTTTACTTTTAAATAGAAAAAATCTATTTTAAAACTAATTTTACTAAAAACTAAATTAATAAAAACCTATTAAAAACTAATTTTAAAAACAATATAAATTTCTAAAAATAATAAAATTAATTTTTGTTTGTTTTATTTATTTATTATATTTTCAAAACTTTATAAAATTAGTTTTTTAAAACTAATAATTAAAATTTATTAAATGAAAATTTAGAATTTAAATCTATTAAAAGCTGACAGCCAAATTTTATTCAAGCTATATTAATTAAAAAAACTATAATAAAACACAAACTAATGGCTAGTAGAGATGGTTAACGCGTTTGGCCCATGACCAGGAGGTCATGGGTTCGAGTCCCATTGTGGACATTTTTTTGGAGATTATATTTTTAGACAATAATAATGAAAGAAAAAGTCACAGGAATGACTTTAAGTGCGATGATATTTTTGGAACCCCAACTTAAAACACCAGTACCAAATGAATAGATTGGTACATAGTTAAGTTTTAGCATACTAAAACAAATACACAGCAATACATATCAGATAACAAATTATCAAAGGCACAATACAGATTCATCAATTATTTTTCACTAAAATTCAGAGACGAAAATGCTTAACACAAAAACTAATTCAGCAATGTAAACTGCACAGATAAATCAAAAATCAAAATGTAGGTAAAATTTAGCTAGCACAAACTCAAACTTCACAAATCAGTTATAAATATCACAAGTATAGATTTAATCCATACAGATACGCTTATCACTCCTCAATCATAGATTCAGCTAGTATAACTCGAAATACAAGAATAACTATATTAGCAATTCGAGATTAAATCATCCAGTTACAAAAATCTTCTCACAAAACATCACATAATCTAACATTAACAGCTAAAACTTATACAGAAAAGAAAAACTCAAAATATTAGAATCATTCAAAAATCCAAATCTCTCAAATATACAAAATAGATTCATAAACACTTCCAATCATATTAGATTCAACAAAACTTAAGACAGTTAAATCAAAACAGCAAGCATAAATCAAAACATTAAGCATTTTAGACAGATTAATCTAAAAACATAGAAAATAAAATGGAGTTGAACCTTTTGGAGAGAACCTTTGGGAAGAAGAGCGGCGCTGAGCCGTCTTGTCTAAACCAACACCACCATCAAACCCAGTATCACCATCCTCGAACTATAACCACCACTACTCGAACCAAAATCATCACGAACCACCAACAACTAGCTAGTATTTGTTCACAGTTCACTTTAATCTATCCAATGGGGATAGATTTCATTCCAAATTCACTTTTATCATTTAATTCAAGCTATTTTTAAGCTTAATTAAATAATATTTTTTATTATAATTTTAGAAATAGATTGCAAGAATAATTGTAAGAAACTTAACAGTAAATAACAAGAACAATTTAAATCAAGAGAACTTTTATTAAATCACTAAAAAATCATTACAAAACTGAAAAAGAGAAATACAATTAACCTACATCTATTTTAGCATTATAACTCTAAAGTAAAAATGGAATAATAAAAAATTACAGACTTGGGGGTTTTTATAGGCAAACCCTAAGCTTCTAGTGAAGTTTGTTGAGGATAAGACTAGCACACAGATCACCAACGTGGCTTGATTTTGTGCTAGTTGTGCTTCTTTGAAGCTAACTTGGCCTCTCCTTATTGGTGGATTGAGGAGAATGATGTGTTTAGACCAATCACATGGGAGGAAACTACCACGCCACTTAGTATACATCCATCTTCTTGCTCCTATATTCTTGGGGTTTAATTATAGGCGCGTGTGTATTCACGTGCTATGAATCAAAAACCCCCAATTTGTATTTTGTATCTAGGGTTTGAGGTGAAAAAGAGTTACTGGTTATTTGGTGAGAGAGAAAGGCTTTGTAGTTAACGAAAAAGTGTGTGGTGTAAATATGTTTGACCAAAAGTGAGATATAGTAAATAAACATTTATAACTGTCCATTGTATCTACAACTTGACCTAATGGGTTTTGAAAGCCCAAGTTACTCAATCCGTTTCATGTTAAATATGTAATGGACTTTGTATTGGGCTTTAACTCCAAAAGTGAATATTACTTCCTCCATAAATGGGCTTTTGAGCCCATTAATCAAATGTGGGACCTACTAAGCCCAAATCACTTTTATTATGTTAAATCCACTAAAAAGAACTCGATTTTTGGCTTTCTTGATATTTCTTTAAATCCCGTGTCGTTTTTGCCGGTTTTAGTAAACTTCGGTACCTACACACATTAAACAACAAAAACACAAATACAATGCCATTTTTATTCATTTTATGTATTTATTGTTCATATTTGGATATAAATGATATGAGTAAAATCACTCATATCAAGCGCTTACTTCGACATCAACGGACATTCCTGGAAGAGGGGAGTTTCTTTTATGTTATGGCATTAGTTAGAGTAAATCTGCTTATTATAATTGATGTGCAAATTTTGTAGGATATGTAAATCTTGCTTATGTTTTAGAGAGAGAAAGATAGATGATTTCACACTTCTAGAGAGAGAAAGCTTAAGAACTATGTGTATTGAAAATGAAAACCACCACCCTCTCCATCAAAGGAGAGGGTTTATATACCCAAGCCCATGAGATGGGCTTGGGTTTACATTAGGCCGTCGGCCCATAGATTTCATGGGCTCCGTTTTGGGCTTTTTTTAATAAATGTAAATAACTAAACGATGAGCTATTACATGGACTATTGTTGGAGTGACCGATCCTTTCTAATACGTAAAATGTATTTCCAACAATCTCCCCCTAAGGGAGGTCACTCCAAACAAGGGCGTTACCCAAGTTACAATAATAAAATAAACATAGCATACTATGCTTGTCTTGAGCTCGTAGTCTTCGTCTTTCTTTTCTTTTTCTTTTCAGGTGAACATGCTGATGTGATCTTTGATATCAATCTTGAGCATTAATCTCTTGCCTTGATCTTGTGCATCCTTCACTAGTGATCTTCGCCTCTTCGTGACATCACGTCCCACATACTTATACCTTTGTAATTCTTGAAAGCTTAAGAGTTCGATACAGCAGAAGACTTGACTTTTAGGCTTTCTAGAATTATATGAAATATTAAGTGCATAAAGTATAAGCATGCGGGGACGACTTCTTATTGGATTCCGCAACGCCACCGTCTTTAAATGCCGCAACATAAGTAGACACGAACGAAATGGCTTTGAACATTTCATTCTAATTCGGTAGCATTTTACCTCCGGTCGGTGAAGACCGTAGGATGATATAAAATATCGTACTTGTGGCAGGTAGATTTAATTAAAAATCTCCTTGACAAGATTTCGCGGGTAAACCCGTTCTCTTTACTCGACCATCCAAAGCTGACTGCAAACGTAAAGAGTGAATCATTTGGATAAAATTATCCGCATGATTGAAGCCGTCAATTCTGATTCCTGGAACAAGTTTAATTCATTAAAGAATCGCACCATCGTTGCTTTCCAGTTGTCACGAGCTTGATTCATATTGAATCTTGCAAGTTACCTACCAAGTGCTGTTTAAGGTTAACACTAGAAGGATTTCCACTCATCACTGTGAACACTAAGGTATCACTCTGAGTGTTCTGGCAAGATCACTTAGATGTTGCGTAGAGGCCTGGAACGTGTTTAAGTTCAGCTAAGAATTAAACCATTGTTGCTTTCCAGTTATCACAAGTTTGATTCATAAAGAATCACAAAAGTCACCTAGCATGAGCTTTTTGATATTCGCTCAAGAAGGATTTCCATCTTCATTGTAAATACTTTCGTATTACTCGGATGTTCAGGAAAGATCATGAAGATTTTGCGTAGGACTCTTAAGATCTTTCTTACTTTTACAGTGTGTGAAGAAGCAAGGAATTATGAAAGTGTGTCCTAATGAGATATTTGATGATCTCAAATGGCTCTAGACTCGATCGTGCATTTTGGATTTTAGTGATTGGAGGCTGGAGAGGAGTGCCACCATTTCAATACCAATTTATTCGGAGTGAATAAATCAATAGATAATGCGTTGTCTCCGTGTGATCAAAACAAATACCTTTTGAGAGATATATGAGTTAGATGGGATGGGTTGTGCATTGCATCACTGGGTCCATGATGTCTATCTTCAATATCGAGCATCATTCAAAATGATCTCAATAGCATATGTGTTGACCTGGTTTCTGCCTAAGGTTGTAAGGAGGGCTTCTTTCTTTAGACCCTTTATCTTTACAATTCTTTTTCATTCTTCAACCCCTTCAATGCTTACCAATACGTCATAACTAGCACCTTGTTGTGATTGTTCCAGTGCTAACTTAAGTACTTGGTCGGCATTCAACTACATTCACAATCTTTTCTCCAACTTTCCTAAGGAGTACTATTTCTAGCTATGGAATGTCCTTGGGAAGATTCCTCCGGTTCTGGAAGAATCATAGGACTTAACCTATCCTACCATCCTTATGTCACCACAATCTTCATCGTCGTGAAATAAATGGGTTTTGCGTAAGTATATGTCACCATGAAAATCTATTTTGATATGCAAATCCGTTTTGCTCCCCCTTAACATATGACACGATATTCTAAAACATTACGTATATGTCAGGATAAGCTAGCACATTAAGTCAAACCATTTGTGATAATTTCCCATATTAAATCACATATTCTCCCCCATGTTAAAAATATTAACCCAATCGATGTTTTTAATATCAATTGATTTAATGGAGTTTTAACAAAGGTTTTGGGAAGAAAAATGCAAGTCCATTTTATCTTCATGATACCAAATGTATGAGATATGATACCGATTTGTAACATGATCACATATTCACCATATTAGAAAAAATTGACAAGGTTGGACCTGATGGATGAGAACATCATATGATAAGATCAAATGGTTCTTGTCAGCATATGTTGGTCGCCTCGTCACGTCTGAAGTCATCTCTTGACACCACATGTACGATTGGTATTGTTGTCTTAACACTAACTTGTGAACTTGGCACGTTCGGCATCGAAGATTCTGAATGCTTGACAATTGCTCCCCCTCAATTGTTGAACCGTGTTCTATTGAAAGAGCTGTAGTCGCCGTTTGATTAGTCGCATCGTCGAGCATGTAGATACCAAATGTAGATAGCTATGGTTGTAGAGATGATAATTCATGAAAACAAGACTTCTCTTGTTTTAACAAATAAATACACTGAAGCGTACATATATTTGTGTTAGACCAAGTTATAGAGTAAACTTGATCCTTTACAAGGTTTTAAAGTAAACCTTGCCTTAGAAAATTAATTCCCGTTGTGAGCCAAGGCTTTCATAAGAAATACTTGACTTTAGTGTGAAAATCGGGTTGCAGTCTGAAATAACTACAAGCCATATAGGCATGTTTTATGAAATATTTACAATTTTTGTACGAACTCTATTTATGGCGTCGTGTCAATATTAATCAACATTTCTAAGGCCGTAAATATTATCGTATCAAAAGACATGCCTTTGAAAAATAAAGTAAAAATATTTTTGGATTTTTCTAGATTTTTCAATTTTTATGGTTTTTATATGGTTTTATATTTTTGTATTTTGCTTTTGTGAATAAAAAATATAAACAATATATACAGATGATCACCAAGGATACGGAGAGTAGTTTACCACCACTAATCTTTCGCTTCATCTGCCAGTTCCTTTAGAGTCGCAGGCGAGAAAGTTCTCATTCCTAGCTTGTCGGCCAAAAATTCAATTTCGTAAAAATATCCGCCAATTGATACTCATATCGGACAAAGTAAAACTTGATCACTCTATTTTCCACTTGCTCCTTGATGAAGTGGTAGTGAATGACAATATGCTTCGACCGGTAGAATTGAACGTTGTTGCAGCATAAGGCAATTGCACTTTTGTTGTCGCAGTACATCGGGATTTTGTTGAAACCTAGACCATAGTCGGTTAATTGCGATCTCATCCAAAGAACTTGAGCACAGCAACCGGACATAGCTATGTATTCTGCTTCTGTACTTGAAATTGCAGCGCTTTTCTGCCTTTTCGATGCCCAGCTGATTAGTCGATCTCCTAGTAGTTGCAAAGTTCCACTCGTGCTACGCCTTGTATCTTGACAACCCGCGTGATCTGCATCTACATATGCCATTAGTACAATCGAAGAGTCCTTCGAATACCAAAGTCCCCGATTAATGGTTCCTTTTAGATACCGAAAGATCCGTTTAACAGTAGCTAAGTGTAACTCAGTAGGTCGAGTTTGATACTGAGCACACATACATATAGCAAACTAAAGATCAGGTCGACTAGCTGTGATATACAGAAGAGTACCGATCATTCCACGATAAAGTGTTGGATCAACGACAACTTCATGTGGATCTGCATCAAGCTTAGTTCGTTCCACCATTGGAGTATCCACGGGGTCACAAGATTCCATCTTATATTTCTTAAGTGATTCAAAGGCATACTTGGATTGATTGATAAAGATGCCTCTGGGACTCTGAGATATCTGAAGACCTAAGAAGAATGATACCTTTCCCATAATTGACATCTTAAACTTGGAAGACATGAGTTTCCAAACTCGTCGGATAAGGTTTGGGTCGAGGCTACAAATATAAGATCATCATCATATATTTGTACCATAATCATATATTTACCTCGTTTCTGAATGAACAGCGTGGGATCCACCTTGCCTTTAGCGAAGCCTTGCGTAATGAGGAATTGTGACAATAGATCATGCCATGTGTGTGGAGCTTGCTTCAACCTATAGAGAGCCTTCTTAAGCTTGTACACATGATTAGGATATCTAGGATTCACAAAACCATCCGGCTGTTGAACATAGACCTCTTGCTTGATTTCACCATTAAGAAATGTCGTCTTCACATCCATCTGATAGACGATCATATTCATGTGTGCTGCATATGCGAGGAATAGTCTAATAGCTTCCAAACGGGAAACAGGTGCAAAGGATTCCATAAAGTCGATGCCCAATAATTGCTTGTATCCACGAGCTACTAGTCGAGCTTTGTTCTTCAATATTTCGCCTAACTCGTCGAGTTTCACCTTGTAAACCCATTTCAATGTGAGTAATTGCACTTGATCCAGACATGGGACAAGTTCCCATACTTCAAGACGTATAAATTCATTAAGTTCTTCTTGCATAGCTTCTATCCAACAGGATTGAGTAAAAGCTTCTTGCCATGTCTTAGGTTCAACTTCAATGAGAAAAGCATCAAAATGACAAAACATTGCATTTTCTTGTAACTGACTTCGTGTGGATACCGGACGATTAGGGTCACCAATAATAGAATCTATAGGATGATCCTTTGTCCACTTGCTGTCATGTTCACGAATCTGTGGTTTGGAGTAGACCGTAGTAGGAGCTTCCTCTGAGGTGGACGACCCGACTTGATTAGGGTTGGGAATAGGTACACCAAAGAATGGAAGTTCACGCATTTGAGCGAATTCCAAATCGTGATCATCATCATCCTCTTCATCATCAATAGGCATGACATGGGTAGTTGAAACATGTGTTGGTTGAGAATTACTCATTGAAGGTATATCTTGACCAATTGTAGGTGCAGATGTGTCTGATTGTGCTTCGGTTGCTGGAGCGACAACTTCGGTTACCGGAGCTATTACCTCAGGTTCTGGAGCAGCAATACTTGAAGGAGTAAAGAATTCATCAAAGAACGGTTGAAACAACGTATCCCATTCATTCCTAGTAGGTGGTGTAAATGATGATGAAGTAGGATTATTTGGGGCAAGACTAGAACTACTGTTACTGGGTCCCATTTCATGAAGTGCGGGTTCAGAGCTGCTTTGCTCAGAAGCCATTGCTGTCAGCTCATCAAAATCAACATTCATAGTTTCGAGGATCTTACAAGACTTACGGTTGTAGATTCGGTATGCCTTCTTTGCGGGTGCGTAACCAATGAAAATACCAATATCATCCTTAGGTTGAAGTTTTCCCAAATTGTCACCATCATTATTTGGATAGCAAAGAGAACCAAATACAAGAAGATATGATAAATCTTGTACTTTTCCATGGAGAAGCTCATAAGGTGTTTTACCATGGCGTTTACGAATTAACGACCGATTTTGGGTGTACACTGCTGTAGATACTGCTTCTGCCCATAAACACAATGGAGCCTTTGCGTAAATTAACATCGTTCGGGCAACTTCCATAAGTGTGAGATTTCGCCTTTCAATGACACCGTTTTGTTGTGGAGTGCGAGCAACGGATGTTTCATGAGATATGCCAACTTCTTTATAATAATCACGCAAAATTTGATTCACAAATTCGGTTCCATTATATGTACGAATGCGTCGGACAGTAGTGTTGAGACGCACTTGAATCATCTTGAGAAATCCGATGATGAATTTAGGTGCCTCATTTTTTGTTGTAAGAAATTTCATCCATGTAAACTAATAAGTGTGAAAACACTTATCCTTTTACCACTTATTTTCAATAATAACAAGACCAAAACGTGTATTTTATGTCGTAAAAGTCGGAATTATGCGTGGTTTGTGTTTTTATTGTGTTTCAGGATAAAAATAGGAAATATGTAGAAAACATGGGCTATCACGGGCTTTTATCGAAGAAAAAGACAAAAGACGAAGTCAAAAGATCAAGAGTGTAAAAAGAACGGAAGTCCAAGGCCTATTCTGAAGATTTATCGAAGAAAAAGTCTAAAGACGGAAGTTTAATGAAGTCGAAGAACTCAAGTCTAATAGAATAAGAAAATTATAAGACAAGTTCAATTTATATCGACAAATCCCGAGACGACGTCGAGAAAGACAAAGAATTTAAATCGAGTCGAGACGAAAAGAAGGAAGGAAGCAACACATGCACTCCCCACCTCCTATATATACCCTCCTATCAACACATTAGGAGGGTGTTAGTTAGTTAAGTTAGCTAGTTTATTTTTCTTTCTTTAGTTTTATTTTTAGAGAGAGAAAGTGTTTAACTTTCTCTCACTAGAACTTCATCTTTTCTTTCATGTTTAAGCTTTAGTTTAATCTTGTATTTTGGAATCATTAATCTACAAGTTCAAGTTTAAGCTTTTCATCTTTAATCTTCTTCTACCTTTCTTGATTTTGATTTATCTTTGATTCGAAATTTTAATGCACCTTTTTTTAAATTTGATGTTTATGTGATTAAAAAGTTTATCTTTTTAATCATATATAAGTCTTCATACGATTAAGCTTAAAGCTTGTTATGCTTTTTGGCTTATTTAGTATCTAGCTTATTGTCTTTTAAGTTTTCTTAAAAGTTTAGTGTTTTTAAAGTTTGATTTATAAAGTTTGCTTAATTCGTGTTTTTAAAGTTTTTAAGTTTATGCTTGTTTTTATTCGGTAAAGATTTGATTAAGTGCTTATTCATCTTGCTTATTTTGGCTTATTTATTTTCGGCTTAATTGCTCTTTGATTTTTATCGTATCATGCTTAAGGGTTTTACCAGTTACGATCCAGTAAGTACGATCGCATAAACCCCTAGGGTTTCTACTTGCGATCCATTGCTGAGATCAAAGCTAAGATCACCAAGTACGATCACTTGGGTGTGATCACTCATTGCGATGCTTGGTCACGGTCACTCATTGCGATCGCTGACCACGATCACTTGAGTGCGATCACTCGTTGCGATCACTTGGTTGCGATCGGGGCCACATTTCTAATTTCCATCGCATTGAGTGCGATTGCTTGACCACGATCTAGGCTACGATCGACTGTTACGATCGTAGGCTACGATCACTTGGTGCCATCACCAAGTACGATCCAATAGTGCGATCCCTCATTTTTTAGTGCGATCACCACTGCGATCTGAGTACGATCGTGTTGCGATCTAACTTATGTTTTTGTTATCTTAGTTTTTAAATTATATTTTTCCCGCATTTTTACTTAGTATTATTTTTAAACGAGTTTTGTCTTAGTTTATTTTTACAAAGTTTTCAAGTTTTAAATTCATTACGTTTTAATTTCCAAAAATTGCACGCTTCCCGAAATCTCTGTTTTTACCAAGTGTTTTTCTAGTAATTTTAGTTTAATTTTTAAAAGCTTTTATTTTTACTCAACGACATTTTCATATTTGCTTATAGTTTAAAATAGATAACCAACCCATTTAATATTCCACCAAGAACGACTGAGTCGCACTTTCTACTAGTAATCAATTCGAAAAGACTGGAACAACGAACTTTCATGCGAGGCAAACCCTTGTATTAAATGTCGCCGCTACCGGGGATAACTAGGTTTTCACTCAGTTAAAAATATCGTTGTTCCAGTCTAATCGAATTGGCTATTGGTTTACGTGCGACTCAGTCGTCTTTGGTAGAAACAAATAGATTGGTCGTTGTAGTAAAGTAAATTGCAAGACTTTAAAAGTAAATGACGGGTAATTAAAACTAAAACTGATTAAAAGGTAAATTGTGCAAAATTAAAACTTTAAAAGTAATTAATTAAATGGCAAAAATTAAAGCTTGACGAAAAATTAATTTGACAAATGTAATAAAAATTTAAACTTGAAATAAAGAAAAACGATTAAAATAACACTAAAGTAAAATGGAGAAAAAATAAGCTTTAAAAAAAATTAAACTAAAAATTACTAGAAAACGTAATGAAAAGTAAATTCGAAAACTAAGATAAATAAAACAAAAACAAGAAATGAAGTCAAACAAAAGTCTGATCGCAGTCACGATCGCAACAAGCGATCGTACTCTAGATCGTACCCTGGATCGCAGTCAAGCGATCGTACTCCACCACGATCGCAACAAGTGGATCGCAGTGGACGATCGTGACCAAGTGATCGCACCCACAATGGAAGCCTTGGATCGTAGTGAACGATCGGACTCCAGATCGTAGCCACGGATTGCAACCACGATCATAACAAGTCGATCGTAGCTTAGATCGTGGTGAGTGATCTTAGTCTTGATCGAAGTAATGGATTGCAAGTAGAAACCCTAGGGGTTTATGCGATCACACTTACTCGATCGGATTGGGTAAATAGCTGCTACGATGGGTTTCAAAAACAGAATAAGCAAAAATGAATAAGCTCAAATAAGCAAGATGAATAAGCACTTATTCAAACCTTAACCAAATGAAAAAAAGCATAATTTAAAAACTTTTAAGATACGAAATAAGCAAACTTTATAAAATAAACTTTAGAAAGATAAAACTTTTAAGAAAACTTTGAAACAAATAAGCTAAATACAAAATAAGCCAATAAGATTGTCAAGCTTATAGCTTAATTCATATAAAGACCTAGATAGAAATAAAAAGAGAAACTTTTTACTCAAATAAGCAATAAGATTAAGCAAAATTAATGCTTAATCCGAATTAAAAACAAATCAAAAACAAGAAAAGTAGAATAAGAATGATAATGAAAAGCTTGATTAAAGGAAAATAAAGATTAACAACAAAATTAAAAGACTTACTTGAATTAAAGGCAAGAAATTTAAGGTGCAAAACAAGGTAATTAAATTGACGATTAAGTAAATGATATGAAAATAAATGTGCAAGTAATGAAAATGGTGGAAGACTAGTTTGTCAAAATAGCCAACCACTATGAAAATGAGATGAAATGCTCTATTTATAGGAAGAAGGAAGGTTAACATGTGATGGAAGCTTCCTCCTTTCTTTCTTTCTTTCCCGTCTTTTCGTCTTCTAAATTCTTCGACTTTTTCGACTTTTTCTCGGGATTAATTAAACTCGTCTTGTAATTTCTTCATTAATTAGACATGAGTTCTTCGGCTTTATTAAACTTCCGTCTTTAGACTTTTCTTCGATAAATCTTCAGAATAGGCCTTGGACTTCCGTTCTTTTTGCACTCTTGATCTTTTGACTTCGTCTTTTGTCTTTTTCTTCGATAAAAGCCCGTGAAAGCCCATGTTTTCTTCCCTTTTCACATTTTGGTCCTAAATCACAACAAAAACACAAACCACGCATAATTCCGACATTTACGACATAAAATACACGTTTTGGCTTGGTTATTATTATAATTAAGTGGTAAAAGGATAAGTGTTTTCACACTTATTAAATCCCCTACACTTGACCATTGCAATGTCCTCATGCAATGCATTAATTACAAAGTAAATTTTACATTTTCCATCATAATCAATCCACATTGGCCTTTATTAAAGAGATAGAAAATTACAAAATATTCAAAAGAAGAAAACAAGTAAAAAGATCAAAAACTTACCTTAGGGTTTTGGAATGTCATGAATGTTTATCATCCTCAAGTTTCACGTTCCCCATACCAAGATTAAAAACAAGATCATTGTTATTATATGTTAGCAAACTACCGCAAACTCATGTGGGCCAATTATTTACTTAGAATCCATTATTCTTAGGTGTATCTCTTATATTTTATTGTTGTCTTGAATGATCACGAGGATGCATTTTTGACTTATTTTGATAGTTATTTAGGCTGAAAATAAAGTGGGACTATTTAATCTATAGTTAGCTAAAGGACAAAATCTTTTAAAACTGCTTCTCGGGACCTCATAAAGTTCATATCTTGGCATAACTCGCTTCACGATTTGAGAACTTTCTCGGACCGATATTTGGTAGTGACTTCATACTTCAAATCTTGAGAGACGTTCATGAAATAATGGTCTTCTCTTCATAATAGGAATTTCTTTACTTGAACTTTTTGAGAGATTCTTCATATTTGGACCACGACTTCTTCATTTTTCTCCAATCATTATTTGGGATTTTGATATACAACGATCCGCCTCCTTTTAGGACTTGGATCTATTTATCGTCATACCTTGTTAGGGCCTTTTTGGATAGACTTCTCCATGATCTTTAGGGGAGTATTTGCTTTTTGTCGTGTGTCTCGATCCTTCATATTGATTTTTGATAAATGATTCTTCACATCACTTTGGATCTTTAGCAACAAAATGTAGCCCTAATGCCTTGTTAGTGCCTTTTCGGACTCGCCAATCTTCGCATCCCGCTTTAATAAGTTATGCCTTGGCTATGAACTCTAATTAATACCGAGCAACTTTTAAACGATCTTGGGCTAGAAGCTAAGTAACTTTTCAAATAGTACGACCTTATTTATTGCAAATATATTTATTAACAAGCGATAGGAGAAAAAGCTTATAATCAACTCACACAAATTCATGAAAGAAAACCAAACTTATAATTGACTCTATCATCTCTCGTTCTCCACAATTTAAAATCTCAAGGAATGAGACTCGTAGATGCTTAGCCTATTAAATCAAAGTTTTAGGTTTTCAAGTCATCTATATGATCTTGCAATTTCTTAGACTTTTTCAAGTTTAGAATTCGCATTTTAAAGTTCCATTGATAAACGACTTTCTAGGATGAATTATAGGAACTTGCGAAAACTTCTTGTTCTTAACCCGTAAGAGTTAAGACTTTCGCGTTTTAAAGTTCCATATATAAAAGCCTAGCAAAACATGACTTAAACACGTTAAGGATACTAGCTAGAGTAAACTTGGATAAGTAAACTCGGGTTGAGTCAAAAGATTCATGACTTTTAAAAATTAAAACCACTTTATTAAAATTTATTCTAGCAAAGAAAGAAAATAACTATAACAAAGGTAAATACGACTGGGCCAAAATAGATCAAAATTTTTGAAAAATGTCGAAAAATCAATTTTTCCGGTTAAAATGAAGACAAATGCATGGAAAAGACCACTTAACTTCTATAGAAGTCCCCCTACACTTAATATAAACATTGTCCTCAATGTTTAAGCATGTGGAAGTAAACTCCCCTACACTTAGGACATTGTGCACTTTGTTTAAATCTTGCTAAGGAAGAGACAACTAAAGTGATTCCTATTTTAGTATTGGAAAATATAAAATAGAAAATCAAAAGAGTTTAGGATAAAACCGGGAAGACGGGAACACGGAATCACGGGTCGTCAAAAGTCATCAAGAATGGATCTTTGAAAGCTCGAATCCCTGCACATGATAAGAAAGAAAACAACAAACACATAATAGGGTCTCCCCTACACTTATTATAAAAACGGAATAAAAGGGATAGATACTGTGGGTTGCCTCCCGAGAAGCGCTTGTTTTTGTTAACCGAGTCGTGAGCCTGACTCGACCTTGATTAGAATAGGAAGAAGCTTGAAACACATCCACCGGGATCAAATACATGGTTTTCATCCATCAAGTAGCACAAGCTTAAGGTGAACAAGGCAAGCCAAAGAAGAGTAGGCAAGGTTCCCTTAAGCAGTTGTTGAGCACGGTGGTAGAAGTAGGATGAAGTGCAAGCATATCTCCATTGTTTCCAAAAACATTTCCTTTTATTTCATCAGATGGATACTGAGATGGCTTAAATATTGCAATACCGGGGTCGAACACCTTTTCCTTTAGGGGAAAATAACACTCATGCTTAGTAGACCTGGAAGAGGATCCGCTCATAAATCTCACAATTTCATCCTCATAAGGTGGATGAAGAGGTGTCAAGACATAGGTACTGCGGATATCGGTGTCGGACGGCTTCTTCTCCTTTGAAGCGGTTTTCTTCATATCCAAAGGAGGATAAAGAGCATCATCAAAGTCCAAAGGAGGAGAATCACTCTCATTTGGGAAGTAAGTGTTGAGAAAAGTAGCAAAGTCTTCCTCAAATGAGTAGTCATCCAAAGTAGGATCAAGTGTTGTTGGCGGAGGATATTCATCAAAAGTAGGTGCAAGGTCATCATGTGAAGAATCACTCGAAAGAGTATTGACATCATCAAAGTTATCATAAGTTGGCATGTCTGGATACTCTGAAACAAAATTATTATAACCATCCCCATCGGATCTAGAATCATCATAATCATCATAGATCGGTGGAGAATCATAAATTGGTGGAGGATCCAAAGTGGAGAGAGAATCATCCACATCATCTTGGAACAGTGGATTATCATAGCAAGACTCGAAAAGAGGATTGTTGTAGACGACAAAATCATCAAGCACATTAATTATATTCGCTGATTCTCTTCCATTTTATTTGGTTGTGATCTTCCCCATTTTAAACACTTGTGCATCATTCTCGACCCTTAAAATTAACTCACCTTTGGCAACATCAATTAAGCTTTCCCGGTTCTCAAAAATGGCCGACAAAGTATTAATGGAATACGAGGGTCCATTTCATAATCAACAAAAACAAAGTCAACCGGAAAAGTGAAGGTGCCAACTTTAATAAATACATCTTCAGCAATACCAACGGGGTAAGCGAGAGTGCAATTTGCTAGCTCAAGAGTCATCTTCGTTGGTGTAAGATCGGGTAATGATAACTTTTTCCAAACACTTAAAGGCATCAAATTTATACTTGCCCTAAGATCGGCTAAGGCATTAAATTCTTCGGTTTGGTGAAAAGTACATGGGAGCACAAAACGACCGAGATCTCCAAGTTTTTCCTGAAGTTCTTTAAGAAGGATTGTAGAACAGTTTTCATTCAATCGAGTATTAACAAACTCGGCCATCTTCTCCTTCTTATTAAGCAATTCCTTAAACATCTTAACGAATGTCGGCATTTGGGCAAGAGCTTCAACAAGGCTAAGGGTGATGGTCACTCCCGAAATCTTCTTCAAAAAGTTCGACACTTGAATGTCATCATTGGTGAGCAATTTGCCCTTGTCTAAGCGAGAAGGATAAGGAATGTTAGGTTTATAAGTGGAAGGTGGGGTTGGTGAAGGGTGTTTCTTGGGTACTACGTCAGTAAGAGGTGGAGACGGTAATAGAGAACTAATACTAGGCGTGGGAGTAGGAGGGATAAATAGTGGTGGAAGAGGTGTAGATAGAGTAACTGGGGGAGGGATAGATGGTCCTACTAAGGTTGCGCCAGTGCGTGTAGTAATAACACTCACATTCACTCTTGGATTGGTGACGGTATTTGAAGGAAGAGAGCCCGAAGTAGAGGGTTGAGTAGTTGGTAAGAAACTAGCCAGCATATTCTTCAAATCATTTGTTTGATTTCTAAAAGAGGTTTGTATATCATGTCAAAGCTCGGTTCTAATATCATTCCCTTGCTTAGTGATATCTCCTTTCAAATTGATGATTTCGTTTTGTAGATTCTTGATTTGCTCTCCTTGGGTCCTTATGAAAGTTTCAACATCTTGATTAATGGGTGGTGCTTGTTGAGCGGGTGGGTGATAAGGATTAGAAGCTCGAGGTAGGTTTGGGTTGCTTCTATTAAAGTTGTTGGGGTTGTGGTTTTGAGGAGAAAAGTCGGGTGAAAGAAAGTTGTTAGAACGGTAACTTAGCAAGTTACGATCACCTTGAGGTCGAGCTTGATGGTTTTCCGTTGAATAGTTACCATAAGCCGCATACACGTTTTCCGGATTGTCATGAGTAGAAGGACAATCAGTGTATGAATGAGGACCCCCGCAAGTCTCACAAGAAATTGCAACAGCTTTAACTTGTTGTTGTTGATTAGTAGCTAAGAGTTGCATGTTTTTGCTCATTTCGACCATTGCGCGGGTCAATTCGGTGATATCAGGGTTTGAAGAAGTAGAAGAAACATTGACTCTCGGGTTATGCCTTGAAGATGCGGATGAATCCCAATTTTTGTGATGAGTAGTCGTGTTCTCGATAAGCTCTCTACACTCCTCGGGTCTTCTTTTCATAAATGTGCCATCAGCGGCTGCATTAATTGTATCCCGATCACGAAAATTTAGACCGTTGTAGAAAGTATCAATTAAGGTGATAGGGAGCATGTTGTGGTTTGGACATCGATCGATCAAAACATTATATCGTTCCCAAGCATCAAAAAGTGATTCATCAGGTTCTTGTGTAAATCCACTAATTTGATTCCGAAGGCTCGTGACCATGGATGGTGGAAAGTAGCGCGACAAAAAGCGTTGAGTCATCTCATCCTAAGTATGAATTGAATTCTTCGGAAGACGATCAAACCATTTTTTGGCATGGTGGGATAAGGTGTGTGGAAATAGGTGAAGGCGAAAAAAATCCATAGTAACCCCGGGCAACTTCATGCTTTGAGTAACGGTAATGAATTTTTCGAGGTGTTTTTTGGCATCATCATCCGGTAATCCGCTAAATGGACAAGTATTTTGAACTTGTTGGATAATGTGATGCTTCAATGAAAACTCCGGAGCCGTGATTTGCATCGGCGCAATCGGTCCTCCTCGTCCATTCATTGTGGGTTGACAAAGCTCCTCCATCGTTCTAAGATCAGGTGGTGGAAGAACATTGTTGTTGTTATTGTTGTTGAGGTGCGGTGGGTTATTGTTGTTGTTCACACCAGCCATATCTAAATCTACACGAGTCTCGGGCTCTGGATAAGTTGAAGATCTAGTACGCATACACCTGCAAAAGCAAAAGAAAAAGATACCAAAGAAATAGACAATATATATACACTATTAAATAAAAATAAAAATATTTTTGGATTTTTGATAATTTTTAATTTTTATGGATTTCTGAAAATTTTTAAGCAAGAAAAATAACGTTCACGAGTGAACAGATCCCAAAATTCAACGCGTCTCTCACAATAAACCATTAATCTTCACGAAAAGAGCCGGCAGCGGCGCCATTTGATAACTAGGTTTTAGTTAGAAAAATTGTTCGTTGAAATCGGTCTAATCGAATTTCCAAAAATTGCACGCTTCCCGAAATCTCTATTTTTCCCAAGTGTTTTTCTAGCAATTTTAGTTTAATTTTTAAAAGCTTTTATTTTTACTCAACGACATTTTCATATTTGCTTATAGTTTAAAATAGATAACCAACCCATTTAATTTTCCACCAAGAACGACTGAGTCGCACTTTCTACTAGTAATCAATTCGAATAGACTGGAACAACGAACTTTCATACGAGGCAAACCCCAGTTATTAAATGGCACCGCTGCCAGCTCTTTTCGTTAAGATTAACGGTTTTTAGTGAGAGAGGCGGTGGATTTTAGGATCCGTTCATTTTTGAACGTTATTTTTCTTGCTTACATTTTCAAAAATCCTAAAAAAATATAAAATTTTCAAAAATACAAAAAAAATAGCAAAACATAAAAAAACCAAAAATATTTCTTGTCTATCTTTCTTTTCTTTATGCAGGTGTGTATGCGTACTCATGCTCGTAAGAAGAAAGCAATTCAAGCCGAAGTCGTAACTCCAACTATTGTCACCATGGACAATCGAACAATGATCGAGCTTTTGCAATCGCAAGTAGAGGGCAACACCGATGCTATTGTTATACCCGAGATTAGAGCCAACAACTTTGAACTCAAATCCGGCTTCATTCAAATGGTCTCTGCTCAACCATTCTTGGGGCGAACACTTGATGATCCTCATGACCATATAAAAAGGTTCCTTCAACTCACTAATATGGTTAAGTATAATGGGGTTTCACAAGAAGTGATTCGCTTGCAACTTTTTCCTTTCTCCTTAGAGGGACAAGCCCGGCATTGGCTTGACAAGGAACCGCCACAAAGTATTCTTACGTGGACGGATTTAGAGACTAAATTCATCAACTACGTTTTCCCACCCTCATGTACTACCGCTTTGCGGAATGAAATCATTACCTTTGAACAAAAGTACAGTGAGACATTTAGTGAATCTTGGGACTGTTTTAAGGAACTTTTAAGAAAGTGTCCACAACGTGGTTTCACAAAAGTACATCAAATAAATACTTTTTACAATGGGTTAAGCATGAATGACCAAGATTCACTAAATAGTGCCTCGGGGGGTAACATTTTGGTTAAGTCTTCCAATGCCGCCTGGGATATTATTAAGAATAAGTCTAGATTGCAAACTAAGAGTGTTCGGACTAATGTGGCTAATGCTAGTACTAGTGAGAGCGACAAGAGAATTGATAAGCTTACTTCGCTTATTGAAACACTTGCTCTACAAACCGCTAACAATACCAAAGCCATCAATGCGCAAGTTAATGCTTTGAGTCAGTCATGTGAAATATGCGGGGGTTCTCATTCATACACCGATTATCCTTCGACTCATGACAATCCGGAAAATGTGTATGCCGCCAACTGTAACTTTTCTACGGGAGGCTATCAAGCACGTCCTCAAGGTGACCACAATTTGCTCAGTTATCGTTCAAACAACTTTCTTTCACCACCCGGTTTTCCCCTTCAAAACCTAAACAACCTCAATCGCAACAATCAAAACCAAACTCGAGCTCCCAATCAATATCAAACCCAAAGAAACCCATATCCACCTCAAGGAAACAATCAAGTTCACCAACCACCCGCTTATCAACCACCTCCCTACCATGCTCTTCCTCCCACCCAACCCACCGCAGTTAATCAAGAGGTTGACACTTACATGAGGACTAATGATGCGATAGTGCAGAATATTCAGCGGCAACTCAGCAACTTGAAAGGAGATATGGTGAAACAAGGGAATGATCTTCGAGCCGATATGCGAAACTCTTTGACCAGTCAAACGAATGACTTAAGGGATATGATGGCTAGTTTTTTCCAAAGTAATCAAGCCTCTGGTTCGGGTTCTCTTCCGAGTAACACCATTGCTAATCCAAGAGGGGAGATGAAAGCAATCACCACTCGAAGTGGAAAAGGTTTAAAGGAACCCGAGCTTCCTACACCTACACCGGTGATTGTGACCAAGGAAAACGTGTCCCCTTCTCCAATCCCTCCACCTTCTATTTCACCAATTCCTCCACCTTCTACTTCCACCCCTCCACCACCCAAGGATGTGAGTGAGAATTCCATTCCAAAGCCTTCATCTCAACCCAATATACCTTATCCCTCAAGGTTGAGGAAAGAGAAATTGAAGAACAAGGATGATATTCAGGTTTCTAACTTTCTTAAAATGTTTAAACAACTGAATTTCAATATCTCCTTTGCTGAGACTCTCGCTCACATGCCGAAATATGCTAAAATGTTTAAAGATCTTCTCAGTGATAAGGAGAAACCTCTTGATATCGCTCTGACCCAACTTAACGAGAATTGCTCCGTAGTGCTCTTAAGGAAATTACCCACCAAACTTGGTGATCTGGGTCGTTTTCCCATTACTTGTAACTTCCCCGGGGTAGAGAATTGTATGGCCCTAGCCGATCTAGGTGCTAGTATAAACTTAATGCCATTAAGTGTTTGGAAACAATTATCTCTACCCGAGCTAGTCCCCACACGAATGACATTGGAATTAGCTAACCGTACGGTTGCTTATCCAGTGGGGATAGCCGAAGATGTCTTCGTTAGTGTCGACAACTTCACCTTTCCGGTGGATTTTGTTGTCGTTGACTACGAGATGGACCCCCGTGTTCCATTAATCGTCGGACGTCCATTCTTGAGGACCGGTCGCACTCTCATTGATGTAGCCGCAGGCGAATTAATTATGAGAGTTGGTGACAATAAAATCGTCTTCAACATGGGTATACTTTCTAAGCAGCCTTCTAAAAACGAGAGTGTTAATTTCATTGACGTTCTTGATGAGGCTTGTGAAGAACATTTCAAAGACGCTTGTAAAAGTGGTTCTTCTTCTCTACCAATTGTTGAGACTGTTGCCTCTATTGCTCCCTCACTAACTCCATTTGGAGAAAGTGATTTCCCTTTGAAAGAATTTGAAGCAACTTTGGGAGATGTGGACTTAAATTATGACGATTCTCCCTCCAATTGGGATGAAGACATTCGTACCATTGAGAAACTTCTCAATGAGGACCA
The DNA here is from genome assembly GCA_025667525.1 of Glebionis coronaria. Lineage (NCBI taxonomy): Eukaryota > Viridiplantae > Streptophyta > Magnoliopsida > Asterales > Asteraceae > Glebionis > Glebionis coronaria. The sequence goes on from CM046877.1 coordinate 333,098,017, forward strand.
TATTTCTCCACCATCTCCTAAGGATATCTCTATCGATGATCCGAATTTGACACCGCCGTCCATCGAAAATCCTCTGGATTTAGAGCTTAAGGACCTACCGTCTCATCTTGAATACGTGTTCCTTGACGACAATAAGAAGTTACCCGTCATCATCGCAAAGGCTTTGAAAGAGGATGAAAAGTCTCGACTTATCGACGTGCTGAAGAATCATAAGAAGGCAATTGCTTGGAAAATTTTCGATATTCGTGGAATTGATCCTCACTTTTGCACACATAAAATTCTCATGGAGGACGACTTTTAACCAACTATTCAAAACCAAAGAAGGGTGAATCCCAAGATCCATGACGTTATAAAAAAAGAGGTTATCAAACATCTTGATGCGGGAATGATCTACCCTATCTCGGATTCACAATGGGTTAGTCCGGTCCATTGTGTGCCTAAGAAAGGCGGAATCACTGTTGTGCCCAATGAAAACAACGAGTTGATTCCTACTCGTCTCATTACATGGTGGAGAGTTTGTATAGACTATCTCAAACTCAATGATGCTACGAGAAAGGATCTTTTTCCCCTTCCTTTCATGGACCAAATTCTTGAACGTCTAGCGGGTAATGACTATTACTGCTTTTTAGATGGTTTCTCGGGTTATTTTAAAATACCCGTCGATCCCCAAGATCAAGAGAAAACAACATTCACTTGTCCCTACGGCACATTTGCCTATAAAAGAATACCTTTTGGCTTATGCAATGCTCCCGGAAATTTCCAAAGGTGCATGTTGGCTATCTTCCATGACATGGTTGAGCAAACCATGGAAGTCTTCATGGATGATTTCTCGGTCTATGGTGACTCCTTCTCTTCTTGCCTTGCCAATTTAGAACGCATGCTTAAGCGGTGTGAAGACACTCGCCTTGTTCTAAATTGGGAAAAATGCCATTTCATGGTAAAAGAGGGCATTGTGCTTGGACATAAAATCTCAAAAGCCGGTCTTGAAGTGGACCGTGCTAAACTTGATGTCATAGCCAAATTACCTCCACCTCAACTGTGAAGGGTGTGAGAAGTTTCCTTGGTCATGCGGGCTTCTATCGTCGATTCATTCAAGATTTTTCTAAAATCGCTCGCCCGATGACCCACCTCTTGGAAAAAGATACTCCCTTTATCTTTTCTAAGGAGTGTATTGAATCCTTCAATCTTCTTAAGGACAAGTTAACTAAGGCACCAGTCTTGGTTACCCCTAATTGGGAGCTACCTTTTGAATTGATGTGTGATGCTAGCGACTTTGCCATTGAAGCGGTTTTGGGCCAAAGAGTGAACAAACACTTCCAACCAATCCACTATGCTAGCAAGACAATGACGGGGGCTCAATTGCATTATACCACTACCGAGAACGAGCTTTTAGCTGTAGTGTATGCTTTTGAGAAATTTTGCCCCTATCTTGTTGTTTCCACCACAATCGTGTACACTGATCATTCCGCGTTGAAGTACTTGTTGACTAAGCAATATTCTAAGCCAAGACTTCTTCATTGGGTTTTACTCCTTCAAGAATTTAAAATCAAAATTTGTGTCAAAAAGGGAGCGGAAAACCTAGCCGTGGATCATCTAAGTAGACTTGAGGATCCTTATCAAGGGGATCATCCGACTCAAGAGATCAATGACTCTTTTCCCCTTGAGGCCTTAATGTCTATCAATTCCAATCTTGATGACACCCCGTGGTTTGCGGACATTACTTAGCAGGTGGAATTCTCAAGGAAGGGTTAACGTCCCAACAACAGAAAAAGTTCTTTAAAGACATTGAACACTATTTTTGGGACGACCCTTACCTTTTCAAACAATGTGCGGATCTTGTCATTCGTCGGTGTGTTGATGGGCTGGCAGCTTTATCAATCCTTGAAGCTTGCCATAAAGGACCCACCGGTGGTCACTTTGGTCCTAACTATACTGCGAAGAAAGTGTTCGATTCTGGATTTTATTGGCCCACCATTTATCATGACGCTCATGAAATGGTTAAACATTGTGATGCTTTCCAAAGACAAGGCAAGATCACACATAAAGATGAGATGCCTCAAAATTTCATACAAGAATGTAAAATCTTTGATGTATGGGGCATCGACTTTATGGGGCCATTTCCATCATATAAAGGGAACAAGTACATCCTCGTAGCCGTTGACTACGTTTCTAAATGGGTTGAAGCAAAGGCTCTACCTACGAACGATGCGAGGGTGGTTGTGAACTTTCTAAAGCAGCTTTTTGCTCGATTCGGTGTTCCTCGTGCTATTATCAGTGACCGCGGGACTCATTTTTGCAATGATCAATTTGCTCGAGTCATGGCTAAGTATGGTTTCAATCACCGTCTTTCCACCGCTTATCATCCCCAAACCAATGGTCAAGCCGAGATATCCAACCGTGGACTGAAAAGAATATTAGAGAGAACTGTGGGAGAGCATCGTGCCTCGTGGGCCGATAAGTTAGATGATGCGTTGTGGGCTTTCCGTACCGCATATAAGACCCGATTGGTTGCACTCCATATCTTCTTGTGTACGGGAATGCATGCCACCTCCCTATTGAGCTGGAGCATAAGGCGTACTGGGCCTTGAAGTGGGCAAATTTTGACATCAGCAAAGTTGGTGATCTTCGGAAGATTCAACTCAACGAGCTCAATGAACTGAGGAATGAAGCTTACGAGAATTCTTTGATCTACAAGGAGAAGACCAAGATCATTCATGATGCAAGGATTAAGAACCGAGAGTTCCACATTGGTGATCAAGTTTTACTCTTTAACTCTCGGTTGAAGATCTTCTCGGGCAAGCTGAAGAGCCGTTGGTCTGGTCTATTCACCGTCACCAAAGTCTTCCCCTATGGCACCATTGAGCTTTCTCAGCCAAATGGGCCTAATTTTAAAGTGAATGGCCAGCGCGTGAAGCTGTACTTTGGTGAGGACATCTCTCATGAGATAATTCCATCCCTCACCACGTTTCCCTTGAATTAGTACTGGGTCGAGTCAGGCTCGTGACTCGGTTAACAAAAACAAGCGCTTCTCGGGAGGCAACCCGTTGATCTATCCTTTACCGATTTCATAATAAGTGTAGGGGGCCCCGTATGTGTTTGTTGTCTTGTTTCTTATGTTGTGCAGGGATTCAAGTTTCAAAGATCCGTTCTCAGTGACTTTTGACGAACCGTGATCCCGTGATCCCGTCTTCCTGGTTCTATCCTAAACTGTCGTGATTCAATATTTCATATATTATATGTTCACATTGAAATCACTATAGTTGTCCTTTCCTTAGCAAGATTTAAACAACGTGCACAATGTCCTAAGTGTAGGGGAGTTTATTCCCACATGCTTAAACATTGATGACAATGTTTATATCAAGTGTAGGGTGGACTTCTATCGAAGTAAGTGGGCTTTTCCATGAATTTGTCCTTATTTTAACCGGAAAATTTGATTTTTCGATATTTTTCAAAATTTTTAATCTATTTTGGCCTAGTTGTATAGCAGTATTTTCCTTTGTTATCGTTATTTACTTTCTGTGTTAGAATAAAATTTTCAATAAAGTGGTTTTAAATTTTCAGATTCGTTAATATTTTGACTCAACCCGAGTTTACTTATCTAAGTTTACTCTAGCTAGTATCCTTAACGTGTTTAAGTCAAGTTTTGCTAGGCTTTTATATAAGGAACTTTAAAACGCGAAAGTCTTAACTCTCACGGGTTAAGAACAAGAAATTTTCGCAAGTTCCTATAATTGATCCTAGAAATTCGTTTATCAAGGGAACTTTAAAATGCGAATTCTAAACTTGAAAGAGTCTAAGAGTTTGCAAGATCCTATAGATGACTTTAAAACCCAAAAATTTGATTTAATTGGCTAAGCATCCACGAGTCTCATTCCTTGAGATTTTAAATTGTGGAGAACGAGAGATGATAGAGTCAATTATAAGTTTGGTATTCTTTCATGAATTTATGTGAGTTGATTATAATCTTTTTCTCCCATCGCTTGCTAATAAATTTAATTGCAATAAATAAGGTTGTACGATTTAAAAAGTTACTTAGCTTCTACCACAAGATCGTTTAAAGGTTGCTCGGTATTAATTAGAGTTCATAGCCAAGGCATAACTTATTGAAGTGAGATGCGAAGATTGGCGAGTCCAAAAAGGTCCTAACAAGGCATAGGGCTACATTTTGTTGCTAAAGATCCAAAAGTGATGTGAAGAATCATTTATCAAAAATCAATATGAAGGATCGAGACACACGACGAAAAGCAAATACTCCCCCAAAGATCATGGATAAGTCTATCCAAAAAGGCCCTAACAAGGTATGAGGATAAATAGATCCAAGTCCTAAAAGGAGGCGGATCGTTGTATATCAAAGTCCAAAATAGAGATTGGAGAAAAATGAAGAAGTCGTGGTCCAAGTATGAAGAATCTCTCAAAAACTTCAAGCGAAGAAATTCCTATTATGAAGAGCAGACCATAATTTCAAGAACGTCTCTCAAGATTTGAAGTATGAAGTCACTACCAAATATCGGTCCGAGAAAGGTCTCAAATCGTGAAGCGAGTTATGCCAAGATATGAACTTTATGAGGTCCCGAGAAGCAGTTTTAAAAGATTTTGTCCTTTAGCTAACTATTGATTAAATCGTCCAACTTTATTTTCAGCCTAAATAATTATCGAAATAAGTCAAACAATGCATCCTCGTGATCATTCAAGACAAAATTAAAATATAAGAGATACACCTAGGAATAAGGGAGTCTAAGTAAATAATTAGGCCACATGAGTTCGTGTTAGTTTGCTAACTTATAATAACAATGATCTCATTTTTAATCTTGGTATGGGGAACGTGAAACTTGACGATGATAAACATTCATGACAGCCAAAACCCCAATGTAAGTCTTTGATTTCTTTACTTGTTTTGTACATATTTCTATCTTTTTAGTTTCCTTAAATTTTAGTATTTAATAAAGGCCAAGGTGGGTTATTTATGATGAGAAATGTAATCTATGCTTTGAAATTAATGCATTTCATGAGGGCATTGCAATGGTCAAGTGTAGGGGATTTAATAAGTGTGAAAACACTTATCCTTTTACCACTTATTTCCAATAATAACAAGACCAAAACGTGTATTTTATTGTGTAAAAGTCGGAATTATGCGTGGTTTGTGTTTTTATTGTGTTTCAGGATAAAAATATGAAAAAGGAAGAAAACATGGGCTATCACGGGCTTTTATCAAAGAAAAAGGCAAAAGACGAAATCAAAAGATCAAGAGTGTAAAAAGAACGGAAGTCCAAGGCCTATTCTGAAGATTTATCGAAGAAAAAGTCTAAAGACGGAAGTTTAATGAAGTCGAAGAACTCAAGTCTAATAGAAGAAGAAAATTATAAGACAAGTTCAATTTATATCGACAAATCCCGAGACGACGTCGAGAAAGACAAAGAACTTAAATCGAGTCGAGACGAAAAGAAGGAAGGAAGCAATACATGCACTCCCCACCTCCTATATATACCATCCAAATAACACATTAGGAGGGTATTAGTTAGTTAAGTTAGCTAGTTTATTTTTCTTTCTTTAGTTTTATTTTTAGAGAGAGAAAGTGTTTAACTTTCTCTCACTAGAACTTCATCTTTTCTTTCATGTTTAAGCTTTAGTTTAATCTTGTATTTTGGAATCATTAATCTACAAGTTCAAGTTTAAGCTTTTCATCTTTAATCTTCTTCTACCTTTCTTGATTTTGATTTATCTTTGATTCGAAATTTAATGCACCTTGTTTAAATTTGATGTTTATGTGATTAAAAAGTTTATCTTTTTAATCCTATAAAAGTCTTCATATGATTAAGCTTAAATCTTGTTATGCTTTTTGGCTTATTTAGTATCTAGCTTATTGTCTTTTAAGTTTTCTTAAAAGTTTAGTGTTTTTAAAGTTTGATTTATAAAGTTTGCTTAATTCGTGTTTTGAAAGTTTTTAAGTTTATGCTTGTTTTTATTCGGTTAAGATTTGATTAAGTGCTTATTCATCTTGCTTATTTTGGCTTATTCATTTTCGGCTTAATTGCTCTTTGATTTTCATCGTATCATGCTTAAGGGTTTTACCAGTTACGATCCAGTAAGTGTGATCGCATAAACCCCTAGGGTTTCTACTTGCAATCCATTGCTGCGATCAAAGCTAAGATCACCAAGTACGATCACTTGGGTGCGATCACTCATTGCGATCCTTGGTCACGATCACTCATTGCGATCGCTGACCACGATCACTTGAGTGCAATCACTCGCTGCCATCACTTGGTTGCGATCGGGGCCACATTTCTAATTTCATCGCATTGAGTGCGATTGCTTGACCACGATCTAGGCTACGATCGACTGTTACGATCGTAGGCTACGATCACTTGGTGCGATCACCAAGTACGATCCAATAGTGCGATCCCTCATTTTTTAGTGCGATCCACGACTGCGATCTGAGTAGGATCGTGTTACGATCTAACTTATGTTTTTGTTATCTTAGTTTTTAAATTTTATTTTTCCCTGATACAATGTTTTTACTATGGGTTCAAGATTATGTCTCGGAATCTCCTCGAATTGATCACGGTTCTAAGTGGAATGATTTGTTCTTGGTTAATAAAAAGGTGTTGGTTTGTTTATCTATTTTAAACTACTAACAAATAAGTAAGTGTCGAAGAGTAGAATTAAAGCTTTAAAAGATTGAACTAAATTGACAAGTTAAAAATAAATGTTTGAAAACTTAAAGGCAAAATGAGAAAAATACTTGAACACTTAATAAAACTAACACTTGAAAACTTTGTAAAAACGAAAAATTAATCCACGGAATATTTAAAACCTGCACTAATCGGAATATATTCCGATCAGTTTGATCAGAATGACAAATTCACCCCTGGTCGGAATACCTGTGCAATCGGAATATGGCCAAGGAGCTGATCAGAATATTTGATTAAAACTCTAATCGGAATGTGCTAAAACCCATAATCGGAATATCTTAAAGTGGGTCAAATCGGAATACATATAAACCTAACCAATCGGAATAGTGGCAACAAGCTCCAAATCGGAATCCACCAAAACCCTTTTCCGATCGGGTGATCGGAATAAGGGTGCTGCTGGTCGGAATACACAAATCGGAAAGGGGTTTATAACCTCCGATTACCCTCTTTGATCCGAAAATTAAGCTAGTGTAATAAGCTATTGGAATAAGCTAATACCCAAATCTAAAACGAATCTAAACTGAACCGGATCAAATAAGCACTAAAAACAACTTTTCTAACTTTAAATAAGCAAACTTATAAATCAAATACTAAAAAGATGAACTTTTTATGGAAACTTTAAAAAGTAAATAAGCTAAACTAACAAATAAGCCAATAAGCATAAAGATCTTAAATCTTATTTGTATAGAAACTTAAGGAAACATAAAAAGATTAACTTTTTAAGCACGAAAACATAGATGAACAACACGGATCATAAGTAATTCGTACCAAAAGTGAATCAAAATCAAAGAAAGGTAGAATAAGATTAAAGATTAAAAGCTTGAAATTAGACTTGATTAATGAAAAACAATACAAAGGTTTGATCTTGAAAGAAAGAAAGATGAAAACTAGTGAGAGAAAGTTGAGAACTTTCTCTCTCTAGAACTAGAGAGAATGAAAAATACTAAAAACTAACTAAAAGACTAACTAACTCCAAAATGGTGAAATGAAGTCCTATATATATAGGCGTGTCTTGTGGGCTTTGTGAATGGGCTTTGTTTTGGGCTTCTTTTCTTCTTTCTTCTTTAGTCTTTACGTTTCTTTTAAATAAACGTTTCCGACTTTGGATTTGAGAAGTATCAGTGAATAATTCCAACTCGTCTTATAATCTTTTGTTTAATAGACTCGAGTTCTTCGACATATATGAATCTTCCATCGTTGGCCCTTTTCTTCGATAAATCTTCAAATAGGCATAATGACTTCAAATCTTTTGCATCTCTTGGACAATAGACTTCGTCTTGAGTCTTTTTCTTCGATAAAACCCGTGCAATCCCATGTTTTCTTTAATATTCTTCCGGTTGACTCTGAAAACGCAATAAACACAAAAACCACGCATAATTCCAAACAAATGATATTAAATACGTGTTTTGGTCTCGTTTTAGCCAGAAATAAGTGGTAAAAGGATGGGTGTTTTCACACCTATCAAATCCCCTACACTTAACCATTGCCATGCCCTCATGCAATGCTTAGTGATAAAACAATTTTACACTTTTCTCATAATCAATCAACCTTGGCCTTATTAACATACTACTAAACAAAAATTAAAGTACTAAGAGAAATCAAAACTTTAAAGTAAACAAAAGGATGGAAATAACTTGCAAAGAGATCAAGGACTTACATTAGGGCTTTGATGCTGCGAAGATTTATCACCCTCAAGTTTCACGTTCCCCAAACTAAGCTTAAAAACGAGATCATTGTTATTATAAGTTAGCATATCAAACACTTACACACATGGCTTAATTAAATGCTTAAACTCCCTTATTCCTAGGTGTATCTCTTATATTTTATTTTTGTCTTAGAATGATCATGAAGATGCATTTTTGGACTTATTTCGATAGTTTATTTAGGCTGAAAGCAAAGTAGGACGATTTGATCAATAGTTAGCTAAAGGACAAAATCTCTTAAAACTGCTTCTCGGGATATCAAAAAGTTCATATCTAGGCATAACTTGGTTCACGATTTGAGACCTTTCTCGGGCCGATATTTGGCATGTACTTCATACTTCATATCTTCGAGAGACGTTCTTGAGATAATGGTCTTCGCATCGTAATAGAGTTTCTTCACTTGGAGACTTTTGAGGGGTACTCCAACTTTGTTGACCACGACTTCATGAATATTTCTTCAATCTCTAATTGGGATTTTGAGATACAACGATCCGCCTCCTTTTCGGACTTGGATCTATTTATCCTCATACCTTGTTAGGGTCTTTTCGGATAGACTTCTCCATGATCTTTATGGGAGTTGATTTCTTTTCGTCGTGAGTCTTGATCCTTCATATTGATTTTGGGAATAATGCTTTTCACATCACCTTAGATCTTTAGCAATAAAATGGAATCCTCATGCCTTGTTAGGGCCTTTTTGGACTCGCCAATCTTCGCGCCCCGATTCATAAGTTATGCCTCGGCTATGAACTCTTATCATTACTGATGAGACTGCTTTTATGCATAGTCTCATCGTCCAAAATGGGCTTAAAATGCGTTAAATATCATTAAAACTGCCACATATATGCTCGTGTTTGTTGCTTGTGTATTTTAGGTACGGATATTGAGGAAATGACAAAAAGATCATAAGAATCAATCAAAAACGAACACGGGAAACGAAGCCGCACAATGAACCGGGCCCAAGAATGGAATTCCAAAAAAGACCTTGAAGAATTGAAGATTGGCAAGAATGGTCCCTTAATAAATGAAGACTTTTCATATTAAACCCTTGTAAATCTCATATATTACACATGGGTCCCTAATATTTCAAGAATGTACAAGTTCAGTCCTTGGAGAATGAAGAAACTACAAGAAAAGTCCTTGTTTTAAGTTTGAAAACATGTTGTGCCATTTTCAGCAAGTTGGCAAAAGTTGTTAAGTGTGATTTGGGCGTTGACAACATTTAATCATCAAATAGCAAGACAAAAGGAGTATAAGGGCCAAAACTGCCAGACAACCAAACTCCCTCCCTCCACTCACATCCTGTCACGTCACCCACTCACACAAACCAGCCAATCACCTTCCTCCCTCCATCCACGTCACATTCCACCCAAACAAATAACTGATTTAATCAGTTATTTAATCTTTCCCTCCTTAACATTTATTTAAAATGTTTAATCCCCAAATCAGATTAACCAACCTCTTAAACACCCCATGAACCCTAAAATTCCCAGGTCTAATTAACTTATAATCAAAGGGGTTTTTGTTAAGCTGCTCCAAATCAATGATTAACCTAACCCTTAACCCATCCCACACCCAAAAAAGCGACCACATGCACCCCTGGACCCCCCATGAGATTCCCCATTCACGTCCCTTTCCATAAAACCCCATGAGGGGACAAGATAAACGTCCATGATGGATTCCTTGGTCCCTACTTTCCTTTCAACGCCCAAGATCAAACATATGCAGCTGGCATCTTCACATGACACCAAAGAAGTCACATGAAGCACATTTTGACCAATTTTCAGTCAAACAACAAAGGGCAGCAATGGAAATTCGTCCATTAGGGTTTAGTCTTCTAGAATAGTCTGTTAGTTAGTATTTAAAGGGCATTCGCATGTGAATGCACCCTTGTTCCAGAATTTTAGCAAAATTCTTGTAATTCCTTTTTAATCAATATAAAGTTGGTGTTTTGTTAAATGTAATTCCTTTTATAATTTATTAAAAGTTGGTAAATTTTTGAGCTAGAAATTCTGAGTTCCATTTCTACTTTGCAAACACTTTGTGTTTGAGTTTTCAAAAAGGTTTTGAAAAGGTTTTTATATATTCAGAAAGTGCAAGTGTTCAAGGAAGTGGAAGTGGAATTGAACTCTTGCTTTACTGAAACTGAGTTAAGATTGGTTTAAAAAAAACGTATTCACAAGTTGCTAAGTTGATTTCTAGCTTTTGGCAATGTTCCTGATTTTACAAGAAAATCTATTTTCTTCATTTTTTTACTATCCTTTCACTGCTCATATAAGCCTAAGACCATAAGCTGCTTGACACACAGCTTATGAGCTTTTCTTATATGAGCTTGTAGTTTGTTTCTTTGTTGGTTGTGACTGTGCAGGTACAATCATCATCATCATCATCCTCTTGCTTTCAAACAGCTAAAAAGGGTTCAGCTCAGGCCCTAGCCTGAAAGGAGGTGGCAAAGCAGCCATTGAGGGGCCTGGATGTAGGTCCCTCTAGGTAACTTGGCTTGTCCTTGTTCAGTTTTTAAAAATCTGTGATTGAAGTGATTTTGGTGATTTTGGATGAAAGTTGTTTAAAAGTTGATTTTGATGTTTGATTCATGTTGGTTTTAGTTATTATGCATGTTAGAGGTGATTAGGATTAGATTTGTGCAGATTTGATTTAAAGTTGCTTGTTAATTTTGATTTTCAGAAAAATTAAGGAGTGTTTGGGTTTGCTGTTTTAACTAGTTTAGGTGACTCTTATTTGGTTAAAAGCAGCTTTAACAAACCTTATCTAAGTAGTCTAGGTTGTATTGGTAGCTTGTTTCAGTTTTGATGAGGTATTAAACAAGTTTGTATGCTAAATTTTTGGTATAAACAGTCAAAACTAGTAATCCACTTTTCTGTTTATTATTGAGTGAATTTGACTTGAATTCTTGTTCATTGTTAGATGATAGGGTAATCTAAGGCTTTCTATCAGTTTTATGTGATTAAGTTGGATTGTGTGCAAGTATTTAGCTGTTGAAATCCGTTTTTGTGCATGTAATCAATAGTTACTGTTCATCAGAAACATTTGTCCTTAATCAGTAACCTTGTATGCCAATTTGAGCTTGAATTTGTGAAGTGATTGTGTGCTTTTTGTGCTATTATTGACTCCCCACAACCCAACTGGTTGTGGGGTTGCCTTATTGTCCAAAATAAGCCATCATATAAGCTTCCCTAAGCTTATTTCTCAACTGACCATTTTTTAACACTAGCAGTGGGAACAAATTTCCCACTGGTAGCATATTGGTTAGTACTGCTATACAAAAGGACAAAATTCCACCAAGTGTCACTATCAGAATTTGAAAATTTTGTCTTTAGTGCTTGAAAATTAGAGTTAGGGCTTGAAAATAGTTTCTATATTTTTCTTATTTTATTTTTGATTTTTCTGTTTCATTTGATTTTTTATTACTGTTCATTTAGTATTTTTTACATTATTTAGCTATTTTAAATACTTTTAAGTTTTTGTTTTTGGCATTTAGTGCCAAAAATCATTATTTTTCAGTTTAAAATTTTTTCATAGATTTAGAAAAACATTTTAAGATTTTTAGTTAAAAAAGTTTTTACTGTTCACTTTTTATTTATTTTTTAGAATTAATTTAGTTTAATTAGGTTTTTTATTCAAACTGTTTTTGTCCTTTAGTGAAAATTTTTATATTTTTCAAACTTTTTCATTTTTCTACTGTTCATTAGAGTAAATTTGGATTTTTAAAATTGTCCAATTATTTTTGGCATTATTTTATTATTTTTTATAATTATTTTAGTTTAAAAATAGTTTTTAGTGATTTAAAAATAGAAAAATAGTTTTTAAAATTTAGGAAAAATACTTTTTAGTCTTTAAATAATATAATTAGGTTATTTGTTCAATAATATAATATTTTGGACATTTTGATTAATTATATTTAATTTTAGGGCTTTAATTAGCATTTAAAATTGAATATTTAATTAATAAAAGGTTTTAAAATATTTTTATTGGATTTTTATTTTTAATTATATTATTTTAGACTTAGTTTAACTTTTAATTAATTTTTAGGTTTAAAATTTTTAATTTGTAGCTTTTTACGGTTTTACGTGAACGACCTTTTAGTCTTAGCTCGATCCGTCTTCGTAACCGTCATTCTCTTCTAATCCCCTTTCTATTTTCTTTTTCTCGTAACAATAAAATCACAATCAAAATCAATTCATTACACAACACACTTGCCTCCTTGGGAAACGAACTTGAACTTATTTGGTCATTAGTGCTCGGTTTTCCTAAACCGACACTTAACGCTTACCACTACTTTGTGCACTCTTTTTCCTAAAAGGGTATACAAAACTCTACATCAATTTTTGGCGCCGCTGTCGGGGAGGCGTGTTGTGTTTTGATTGCAATTGTTGTTTTTATATACTAACCATAATTAGTATTTGTATTAGTAGCAGTCTACTAATACGTATTATCGGTTTTCGGTTTTTGTGTGAATACTATTACTATATTGTATATGTAGAACAATAAATTCACAAGTACTCCAAATACGTGAGAAATCACAACCTTGACTTGGGAGGTCATTACCCAATCATTGTATTCGAATCTCAAACCAAAGAAAAAGGCAAAAATTAGATAAATACTTTCGAGAAGCTCGATTTTGAAAAATACAAACTATAAGGTGGGTATAAGGCGGTTGTATTTCACGACCTAAAGGAAAAAGGCTCTTAAGTGCTTCGCGCCGCCTCGTTTCCTCCGCTTGCTTGTGCGTATTTTGAGATTGAAAGCTAATCGAGGGTTTTGCCGCCCAAAGTATTATTAAGTATCATATATATTTTCTTGGTTTCATTGATTAAACCCTCTTGAACGTTTTGGTGTTCCACCAATGTTCTAAAGTCATCGAAGGCGTTCACTTCACGTGATCGTTTTCATTCCTTGAGGCTTCTTTAATCGAGAGATTTGATTAAGGATGAGATTTGTAGATTTGTGTCTACTTAATACATTCCACAGGATCCAAAAAGGGTATTACAATCAAAAACCACAAAAAAATTGGAAAATACAAAACACCAAAAAGAATCTTCTTTGCTCGTCCCCTCGTTGTACGTGACGTTTATGCTAACTCGTAATCAAGCAAGACGTGCACGTAAACGAAAAAACAAAACTCCCACTCCAAATCATTCTAGTGAGGAGTCTCCTATTGACGAACCCATTGTAAGAGAAGCACCAACCATGGCGAATCGAACTATGATGGAGTTACTTCAAGCACCCACCGAGGGTTATGGAGAGGCTATTGTGATTCCCGCTATCCTTGCGGAGAATTTTGAGGTGAAAACGGGTTTGTTGTCGATGATTCAAAACAACAAATTCTGTGGTGATGAGAAAGACAATCCACACAACCATATCCGCCAATTTAATCGTCTTACCGCCACTTGCAAATTTAAGGATGTCTGGAATGACTCGATTAAGATGATGCTTTTTCCGTATTCCTTAGCGGGGCCCGCTAAAATTTGGTTAGAGAAAGAGCTACCCAATTCTATATTGACGTGGAAGGATCTCGTTTCAAAATTCGTGAACCAATTTTTTCCGCCCTCTAAGACTATGCATTTGAAAAACGAGATTTCAAAGTTTTCACAAGAATCAAATGAAAGTTTTTCAACGGCTTGGAATAGGTTTAAGGAGATGTTACATGAATGTCCTCATCACGGTTTTTCCGACTTGCACCAAATTGACACGTTTTACAATGGACTTAATGATCATGAAAGAGATTATTTAAATGCCGCCGCGGGTGGAAATTTTTTGTGTAAAACAGTTGAGGAAGCTTTGGTGATAATTGAGAATAGGTCTAAGGTTTATAGCCCTCGTAACACACCGAGTGTTGCCAAAATGGGCTCATCATCGTCTCGTAGCATTAATGCCTTACATGATGAAGCAAATGAAGAAAATCGGTTTTTTGATAGATTTGCTAACCTTATGTCCCATTGGAAAGCTCAAGAAGCTTCGAATTCCGCTTCGGTTAAAGCGGTTGCTAAGAGTTGTTTGTCGTGTGGTGGAGCTCATGATCTTTCCGAGTGCATTACCGCGGATGGTAACACTTCGAGTGCTTATGTAGCCACGGGAACTTATAACCAAACGGTCAAGGTTCCCGCCAAAATCAAGCTCCACCAAATCAAAAAGCTAATAACTATCGAAACAACAATCAATGTGGTAATTATCAAGGCAATCAACGTAACTACAACAAGGGTAATTATCAAAGTGTAAATGGGCAAATTTCAAACCAAAACCAAAACCGTGATTTTCAAACTACCTGTAACACCCCATTTTGGAAATGGAATATTACGCATATCATGGCGTGTCATCAAAGCATACAAGGATAAATGTCTAAGCATTATTCAACCATAAAAGGAAATACCGGAATCAAACATCGGTATCCCAAAGTAAAGCTCATCACACACAAACATAAATACTGTAAAAGGAAGGACGAAACAATGTCCAAAGCAACTGTATCAAAGTAAAGGAAATGCATAAAGTAAAGAAAGACAGTAAAGCTTCCAATCCATATGCACCTACGTTTCAGATCTACGAGCGCCCCTGAGTACCTGCCATTTTGGGAACATGAAAAGGAAAACGGCTGAGCAAGACGCTCAGTGCACGGATGTACAATAAAGCATGATATAGGATAAGCATGTAACATATAACAGCGGAAGACTAAGTACTGAGTAAACTGGTTAAGTAACATGAAAACTGGTTTTATAGTTTGAAAAGCCTTATGTTTAACCTGTGAAAACTGTTTTAACATATAAATACCATAGCCCATATAGGTCATGAAAAGGTCACGTGCATGAATACTTGGAGGGGTGACCTCATCATGCTGATTAGAGGGGATGCCTCTAATCAATATACTGATTTGGGTAGGAGGGATCAGCTCCTTGTGAAGGGTGCAAGGCACACACCACATTCACCATGATAAACTGAAATAAAACATGTAACTAGGATGCACCCATACGCCCCGACTGATATAATAATATGGCCAAACTGAAAAGGGACGCCACGAGCAATCACTCCGCCGTGGTGAAGTCATAACATCGGTGCCTCCAATGCTATGGTTATGGTACCTCCATAACTAGGTGAAACTGGTCATGCTTGTATATGGCTATAGTTTATGCTAAATTAACATAAGCAGTTCAAAACAATAAAACAAATGCTGGGGAAAACAGTTGGCTGCATACGGGGAAATCCTAATAAGGAAGGAATGTCCATACTGAAAGGACGGGAATCCGTACCTCAAGTCCAATGAAATGAACGGAAGAAAGACTCCTACTTCTGAATCACTAATGCTACATGAATACACACGTGTATAAGTATCGATTCACTGATTACGTACTGGGTTCTGTGTCTTGTTATAGCTGATTTGGTATGTTTTAGGTCATGGTTCACTGTTTTAAGCCTTAAACTGTGTTTATCTTGTATTTCTGGTTTATCTGATTAAGTATTACTGGTGTTTCATGTATTAATATACTTACTGTATAATAATAAGTAACTTTCCAAAAATAGCAGGTTTCCAAAAATAGAAAGTTTCCAAAAATAGAAAGTTTCCAAAAATAGAAAGTTTCCAAAAATAGAAAGTTACCAAAAATAGAAAGTTTCCAAAAATAGAAAGTTTCCAAAAATAGAAAGTTTCCAAAAATAGAAAGTTTCCAAAAATAGAAAGTTCCCAAAAATAGAATTTACTGCCTAAAATAGATTAGTTTCTAAAAATAGAAAGTTTCCAAAAATAGATCAGCTGCCTTAATTAAATAAGTTTCCATATATAGAAAGTTGCCATGATTAGGTTAGCTGCCTGAATTAGATTGATTTCCATATATAGAAGGTTTCCATAACTAGATTAGTTGCCTTATTTAATTAAGTTTCTATAAATAGAAGTTTCCATAATTAGAATTAAGCTGATTATATAAGCTAACATATAAGTCTAAGTGTTATAAGCTTACTACTTAAGTCATATGATATAGTGTATAGTTTAATTATTATTTCATGTGTTTTAATTAAACTATAGGTTAAGCATTTTAATTAAAGTATAACATGTATAATTAAAATGAAATGAAAATACTTAGGTTAACATGTGTATTATTACTAATAATAATATAACCTAAGTCATGTCTAAATTAATTAATTATAAGCATGTTTTAATAATTAATTAATTATAACTTATAACATAAAAATACTTAGGTTAAATTAATGTCATGATAAACTAATAATTAAAATAACCTAAGTCATGATTTAATTAATATTTCATGTTATTAATTAATTATATCCTAAGTTCATGATTCATAAAATTACATGTAACATAGATCATGATTTTAACCAACGAACCGTGAACCGGGTATGAATTCGACACCGTACCCCGGGCCAAACCCGGGGCACACGTGTCCCCTTGCTGCCGTGGGTCCCACATGAGCCAACCAAGACCAATTGTGGTCTTGGTGGTGGCGGCAATAGCAAACCAAACCCCCCTCGGGTTTGTTTTGCTAGGCGGCTAGAAACAAACACCCCTTTAAATCATTCCTTGATTTTATTTAATATCAAAACATGTTAGATCAATGATTAATTATCTTGTTTTCATAAGAAAAATAATAACATGTTCATGAAAATAATCAAAGATCAAAAGAATTAAAAAGAATTAAAAAGAAGGGTTAGAAAGGTATACCACTATGTAGCTTGGAAAAAGGATGAACAAACACGTATTCTAACACTTGTTTTTAAGATCAAAATCAATCAAACACCCCCTTATGATGGTGTATAGGTGGCGGCACAAAGGAGGCAAAAAGGAGAGGAGAAAACTCTTTTTAGGGTTTTTAGTTTATTTCTTGTAAAATGAAAATGAAAACATGTTTAACACTTTACCCCCCTTAACTTGAAAAGTCCATGGGCTAAGCCCATTACATGCATGTGTGCCGTGGGTATGGGGGCCCCACATGGGGTACCCGTACCTTTCTCGTGTCCCGATGTTTCGTGTTCGTTCGTGGTTAAACGTGCTCGTGTTTAACGTGTTTCTGTTTCTTTTAACGTGTCGATTATCGTAAACTTAACGCTCGTAAATATATTATAAGTATTTACGTAATTATTTTAGTTAGTATTCTAATTGGTGTTCATGATTTAATTATGTTCACGTGATATATCATTAACTGTTTATCATGGGTTCGTACGTAATCGATACTTGTCATGACATACACGTATGCACTTGCTTGATTATAAGCACATGAATGTGATCAATACTACATGAGGTAAGTTTTAATCTAGAACGTACGATCTTAAGGGCACTGTTCATGGTAAAAGCATGCGGGTTTTACAATTCTTCCCCCCTAAAAAGAATAATTCGTCCCCGAATTATAGATAAAGTAAGCTGAAAAGAAGTGACATACCCGAACTCAAAATATGAAGTGAGGGTAAGAAGCCCGGATAGACTCCTCTGTTTCCCAAGTGGCTTCCCGCTCGGTATGGTCCCTCCAAAGGATTTTGACGAATGGAATCGTCTTCCTTCTCATGACTCGTTCTTGCCTGTCGAGTACTCGTTCGGGTTCTTCTACAAACGTGAGATCTTCACGTATCTGTTCCAGTGGATACTGAACCATGTGAAGGGGATGATAATTGTACCCTCTGAGTAAGGACACATGGAACACGTTATGTACGTGCGAAAGCTGAGGAGGTAACGCCAATCGGTAAGATACTTCGCCGATTCGTTCAACGATATCAAATGGTCCGATGAACCGAGGACTGAGTTTTCCTTTGATCCCGAAGCGTTTAACACCACGTGCCGGCGAAACCTTGAGGAAGACGTGATCTCCCACATTAAAATGTATGTCCCTACGATGCTTATCGGCGTAACTCTTCTGACGTGACCGTGCTTCCTGCAGTTTCTGTTTAGCTACCTCAATCTTCTGGTTGGTCATTTCTATAATCTCTGGTCCTTCAAGTGTTCGCTCTCCCACTTGATCCCAGCAAGTTGGAGCGCGACACTTTCTGCCATACAACATTTCGAAAGGAGCACATTTGATACTTGCGTGCCAGCTGTTGTTGTATGCAAACTCAACTAAACAGATGTAATCGTCCCAATCACCTGTCCATTCCAACGCACACGACCTTAACATATCTTCCAATGTCTGAATTGTTCGCTCCGACTGTCCGTTCGTTTGAGGATGAAAGGCTGTGCTCAGCTTAAGTTGTGTACCCCAAGCTTTTTGCAGACCTTTCCAGAATCGCGACGTGAAACGAGGATCTCTGTCTGAGACGATGCTGGAGGGAGTGCCGTGGAGTCTCATGATCTCCCTTCTGTACGTATCTGCGAGTTTACTTACCGGATCTTCCTTGCGTATCGGTAAGAAATGAGCTGATTTGGTGAGTCGATCAACGATGACCCAAATAGCATCGTGCTTCTTCTTGGTAGGCGGAAGACCGGTAACAAAATCCATGGTGATTTTGTCCCACTTCCACTCTGGAATATCCAACGGTTGAAGGAGACCGCCAGATCGCTGATGTTCAATCTTAACCTGCTGACAGGTAAGACATTTGGAGACATACGTGGCTACATCCTGTTTCATACCACTCCACCAAAAGTGCTGTCTGATGTCATGGTACATTTTTGTCGACCCAGGATGTATAGAAAATGGGGAGCTGTGAGCTTCAGCTAACAATGCTTCCCGGAGTTCTTGATTATCAGGAACACAAAGTCTCGTGCCCTGCCAAACGATACCGTCTGCGTCCATTCTGAATTCTGTCTGCTTCTCCAAATTCTGAATTATCGCCCAAATCTCTCCATCATCCTTCTGCGCTTCCTTGATCCTAGTCAGTAACTCAGGTTCTACTGTAAGATTCGCCCAGTATCCGTGCTGCCCACGTACCATGATTTCAATGTCAAGCCGCTCCAAGTCCCTTATGTTTTGCTCCTTGATCTCAATGCCGTTTATCATTCCGGACTTTCTGCTGAGTGCATCTGCTACTACATTAGCTTTCCCGGGATGATACTGTAGGTTAATATCATAATCCTTCAACAGTTCCAACCATCTCCTTTGTCTCATGTTCAATTCTCGCTGTGTGAAGATATACTTCAAGCTCTTGTGATCCGTGAAAATGTCGCATGATTCTCCGTATAAGTAATGCCTCCATATCTTCAATGCGAACACCACTGCAGCAAGTTCCAGGTCATGCGTAGGGTAGTTTTCTTCATAGGGCTTAAGCTGCCGTGAAGCATACGCGATCACTTTCCCATGTTGCATGAGAACACAGCCCAGTCCCTTCCCCGATGCATCGCTATAGATCTGAAATCCACCTGTACCAGATGGGAGAGTAAGAATAGGTGCAGATACTAACTTCTGCTTTAGGTCTTCGAAGCTCTTCTCTCGATCTTCCGTCCAGACGAATTTCTCTCCTTTCCGCATCAGTTTGGTGAGAGGCAATGCCAGCCGAGAAAAGTTCTCCACGAATCTTCGATAATATCCAGCTAAGCCTAAGAAACTGCGGACTTCTGTCGCTGATGTTGGTCTTGGCCATTTAGTGATAGCCTCAACCTTCGCTGGGTCCATAGTGATCCCTTCTGCTGATACAATGTGACCTAAGAACGCCACCTTGTTTAACCAGAACTCACACTTGGAGAATTTCGCATACAGCTGCTTCTGACGAAGAATCTGTAGTACAGTACGGAGGTGATCTTCGTGTTCCTCCGTGGACTTTGAGAATATTAAAATGTCATCGATGAATACAATGACAAATTTATCAAGGAATTCATGAAAGATTCTGTTCATTAGATCCATGAATACTGCTGGAGCATTAGTCAGGCCGAATGGCATGACTACAAACTCATAATGGCCATAGCGGGTACGAAAAGCAGTCTTGGCAATATCCTGCTCTTTAACCCTTAGCTGATGGTAGCCTGACCTTAGATCGATCTTTGAGAAGTGTTTGGCTCCTTGAAGTTGGTCAAACAGATCGTCTATACGTGGCAGTGGATATCTGTTGCGGATGGTAATCTTATTAAGTTCACGGTAGTCAATGCAAAGTCGCATGCTGCCGTCCTTCTTCTTAACGAACAAGACCGGTGCGCCCCATGGTGATGCGCTCGGTCTAATGAACCCTCGTTCAAGAAGTTCCTGTAATTGGTCCTTCAGTTCTTTTAGCTCTATGGGAGCCATACGATACGGAGCCTTAGAGATTGGCTCAGCTCCTGGAACAAGGTCGATGTTGAACTCCACTTCTCTTGCAGGTGGTATGCCTGGAAGTTCATCTGGAAAGACGTCTTGAAATTCTAAAACTACTGGTTGATCCTGAATCGATGGGGATTCAGCATCCATGTCATGAACCGTAGCGAGATAACCTTCGCAGCCATGTGACAGTAATGCACGTGCTTGCAAGGTAGATATGACTTGTACAGACCGTCCGGGTATGAACCCGTTATGGATGTACTCTGGTGCATTAATGTCGCCGAAGATCACTCGATAAGAGTGGCAGTCTATGGTAGCATGGTGCTTGGATAGCCAATCCATGCCGAGAATCATATCGAACTCAATCATGTCTAGAGGAAGTGCATCTACTGCGCGAACTTTATCGTCAAACTCTAAAGGAAGACTCTTGTATACATGAGTTATTAATACAGAGTCCCTCAGAGGCGTGGAAATGGTAAGCTTAGTTTCTAATGGCAAGGGAAGTGTCCTGATGTTCTTAGCATAAGTAGTGGAAACAACTGAATGAGTGGCACCCGTGTCGAAAAGAACACATGCAGCCTGGCCGTACATATACAAAATTCCAGTAATGGTACCTGTAGATTTGTTTGCCTGATCGCGCGATGTCGTGTAGACACGCCCAGTGGTAGGAGGCGGTTTAGTATCAGCATGACCCGAAGTACCCTCCATTTCACCCTTACGGCAATCTCTCATACGATGGCCAGGGAGGCCGCACTTGTAGCACGCGTCGGAGTCACGACGACATGGGCCAGGGTGTCTGCGATGGCAGGTGCTGCAAAGAGGATGAGTGAATCCTCCAGCAGGAGTTCTTGCTTGCTGAGGGCCTGCTGATGACAGAACGTGTTAAGAACAAGGTATATGCACGAGTATAGGACGTAAACGTCGTAAGATGCTTACCAGTGTTAGCTGAACGGTTGGGCTGAGAACCCCTGTGGTTCTGGTCCCTTCCGTTACCGTGGTTCCTGGTAGAGATTAACATAGTGTCAGCATGAGAGATATAACATGAAATCATAAGAAGATGCGTAAATAGTAGGACCTGCTGTTGTTGGACTGTCCCGCATTGTTACGGTAATTGTCATTACCGCTGCGCCTTTCCACAACAGAACGGTCGTTAGAGTGACCGTTTCCTTTGGGCTGATTGGGCTGCTGCTGAGTAGCCGGCTGAGACCGGTCCCCAGTTTTCTGCCTGGAAGATACAGTTTAAGAGATGATTATAGAACATATGACGATAGGATACGGTCTGGTTAACGCTAGAACATGAAATGTTTTACCTCTTGTCGGGTCTTTCTGCTTCCCCGAACTCATCACGTTCCTGCAACATTTCAAGCTTTCTTGCTGCGTCAGCCACTTGTGCTACCGTATTGAACGTAGCACATACTAGATTGTTCGCAACCGAGGTGCGAAGTGCCCACCTGAAATGGTGTGCCTGCTCCTCAGGAGTACCAGCCGCTGCTCCTAGAAAACCAGCAAGGCGAAGAAAGCGCTGCATGAATTCGTTGCTATTCTCGCCCTGTCTCTGACGTATCCCGTGGTATTCACGCTTTAGTTTGTCCTGCTCTGCCTTAGGAAAGAACTGTTCCATCACTCTCTCCTTGAATTGGGCCCATGTCAAACCAGCGACCCATTCATCACCTCCTTCTGACTGTGTCAAAGCTAGCCACCAGTTGAGTACATCGCCTTCAAACCTGTAGCACGCCAATCTTGCCTTGAAGGCGGGGTCACATCCCATAGCATTGAAGATTTTCTCAATGTGAGTCAGCCAGCTTTCAGCATCGCTGGGGCTATCAGTCTTTTCAAAAGCTCTAGGACGGAGCTTGTTAAATCGTTCCAACCATACTGCTAGAGTCACTGGGGGAGGAGGAGGAGGTGCCTGATTCTGCGGCTGCTGATTATTCGCAGCTTGGACTTCAGCACGAATGTCATTCCTCAGTTGAGGAAGTAAGGCTTGCATGGCAGCCTGAATCGCAGCATTGAGCTGCTCTTGCTCGCATGTGAGAACCATCTGACAGTATAACATAAACATATGATTAACAGTTCAAACATAAAATATATAAAAGAAAAATTTTATGCCAAAATTTCACGAGAAAAATTTTATGCAAGAAAATCTTTGTATGAATGCATGATGCAGTTTTATGAAAACTTTTGATGCTCGAGAGTGAACGCCTTCGGTCAGTTCACTCAAAATAAAAGACATATCGAGGGGACGCCTATGGGTCGGTCCCAAATCTAAAAGTTTCGATAAAACACATGCGACTAAATAGGGCCAGTCCTGTACCAACCATTACTTAGTCAAAAACCCTGTAACAATGACATGTATATGTATGCTTAAAAATGATGAATGCATGAAAACAACTGTCAGTTCTAGGAAGACCGTAGTGACTACCCACTAATCACAGGTCATATTTGAGAGCCTACAGGTCGAAGCCTTGGCTCTGATACCATAATTGTAACACCCCATTTTGGAAATGGAATATTACGCATATCATGGCGTGTCATCAAAGCATACAAGGATAAATGTCTAAGCATTATTCAACCATAAAAGGAAATACCGGAATCAAACATCGGTATCCCAAAGTAAAGCTCATCACACACAAACATAAATACTGTAAAAGGAAGGACGAAACAATGTCCAAAGCAACTGTATCAAAGTAAAGGAAATGCATAAAGTAAAGAAAGACAGTAAAGCTTCCAATCCATATGCACCTACGTTTCAGATCTACGAGCGCCCCTGAGTACCTGCCGTTTTGGGAACATGAAAAGGAAAACGGCTGAGCAAGACGCTCAGTGCACGGATGTACAATAAAGCATGATATAGGATAAGCATGTAACATATAACAGCGGAAGACTAAGTACTGAGTAAACTGGTTAAGTAACATGAAAACTGGTTTTATAGTTTGAAAAGCCTTATGTTTAACCTGTGAAAACTGTTTTAACATATAAATACCATAGCCCATATAGGTCATGAAAAGGTCACGTGCATGAATACTTGGAGGGGTGACCTCATCATGCTGATTAGAGGGGATGCCTCTAATCAATATACTGATTTGGGTAGGAGGGATCAGCTCCTTGTGAAGGGTGCAAGGCACACACCACATTCACCATGATAAACTGAAATAAAACATGTAACTAGGATGCACCCATACGCCCCGACTGATATAATAATATGGCCAAACTGAAAAGGGACGCCACGAGCAATCACTCCGCCGTGGTGAAGTCATAACATCGGTGCCTCCAATGCTATGGTTATGGTACCTCCATAACTAGGTGAAACTGGTCATGCTTGTATATGGCTATAGTTTATGCTAAATTAACATAAGCAGTTCAAAACAATAAAACAAATGCTGGGGAAAACAGTTGGCTGCATACGGGGAAATCCTAATAAGGAAGGAATGTCCATACTGAAAGGACGGGAATCCGTACCTCAAGTCCAGTGAAATGAACGGAAGAAAGACTCCTACTTCTGAATCACTAATGCTACATGAATACACACGTGTATAAGTATCGATTCACTGATTACGTACTGGGTTCTGTGTCTTGTTATAGCTGATTTGGTATGTTTTAGGTCATGGTTCACTGTTTTAAGCCTTAAACTGTGTTTATCTTGTATTTCTGGTTTATCTGATTAAGTATTACTGGTGTTTCATGTATTAATATACTTACTGTATAATAATAAGTAACTTTCCAAAAATAGCAGGTTTCCAAAAATAGAAAGTTTCCAAAAATAGAAAGTTTCCAAAAATAGAAAGTTTCCAAAAATAGAAAGTTACCAAAAATAGAAAGTTTCCAAAAATAGAAAGTTTCCAAAAATAGAAAG
This sequence comes from Glebionis coronaria, assembly GCA_025667525.1. NCBI lineage: Eukaryota > Viridiplantae > Streptophyta > Magnoliopsida > Asterales > Asteraceae > Glebionis > Glebionis coronaria. Next base: position 333,122,426 of record CM046877.1, read on the forward strand.
TTTCCAAAAATAGAAAGTTTCCAAAAATAGAAAGTTCCCAAAAATAGAATTTACTGCCTAAAATAGATTAGTTTCTAAAAATAGAAAGTTTCCAAAAATAGATCAGCTGCCTTAATTAAATAAGTTTCCATATATAGAAAGTTGCCATGATTAGGTTAGCTGCCTGAATTAGATTGATTTCCATAAATAGAAGGTTTCCATAACTAGATTAGTTGCCTTATTTAATTAAGTTTCTATAAATAGAAGTTTCCATAATTAGAATTAAGCTGATTATATAAGCTAACATATAAGTCTAAGTGTTATAAGCTTACTACTTAAGTCATATGATATAGTGTATAGTTTAATTATTATTTCATGTGTTTTAATTAAACTATAGGTTAAGCATTTTAATTAAAGTATAACATGTATAATTAAAATGAAATGAAAATACTTAGGTTAACATGTGTATTATTATTAATAATAATATAACCTAAGTCATGTCTAAATTAATTAATTATAAGCATGTTTTAATAATTAATTAATTATAACTTATAACATAAAAATACTTAGGTTAAATTAATGTCATGATAAACTAATAATTAAAATAACCTAAGTCATGATTTAATTAATATTTCATGTTATTAATTAATTATATCCTAAGTTCATGATTCATAAAATTACATGTAACATAGATCATGATTTTAACCAACGAACCGTGAACCGGGTATGAATTCGACACCGTACCCCGGGCCAAACCCGGGGCACACGTGTCCCCTTGCTGCCGTGGGTCCCACATGAGCCAACCAAGACCAATTGTGGTCTTGGTGGTGGCGGCAATAGCAAACCAAACCCCCCTCGGGTTTGTTTTGCTAGGCGGCTAGAAACAAACACCCCTTTAAATCATTCCTTGATTTTATTTAATATCAAAACATGTTAGATCAATGATTAATTATCTTGTTTTCATAAGAAAAATAATAACATGTTCATGAAAATAATCAAAGATCAAAAGAATTAAAAAGAATTAAAAAGAAGGGTTAGAAAGGTATACCACTATGTAGCTTGGAAAAAGGATGAACAAACACGTATTCTAACACTTGTTTTTAAGATCAAAATCAATCAAACACCCCCTTATGATGGTGTATAGGTGGCGGCACAAAGGAGGCAAAAAGGAGAGGAGAAAACTCTTTTTAGGGTTTTTAGTTTATTTCTTGTAAAATGAAAATGAAAACATGTTTAACACTTTACCCCCCTTAACTTGAAAAGTCCATGGGCTAAGCCCATTACATGCATGTGTGCCGTGGGTATGGGGGCCCCACATGGGGTACCCGTACCTTTCTCGTGTCCCGATGTTTCGTGTTCGTTCGTGGTTAAACGTGCTCGTGTTTAACGTGTTTCTGTTTCTTTTAACGTGTCGATTATCGTAAACTTAACGCTCGTAAATATATTATAAGTATTTACGTAATTATTTTAGTTAGTATTCTAATTGGTGTTCATGATTTAATTATGTTCACGTGATATATCATTAACTGTTTATCATGGGTTCGTACGTAATCGATACTTGTCATGACATACACGTATGCACTTGCTTGATTATAAGCACATGAATGTGATCAATACTACATGAGGTAAGTTTTAATCTAGAACGTACGATCTTAAGGGCACTGTTCATGGTAAAAGCATGCGGGTTTTACACTACCACACAAGGTTTTCAAAATGATCACACCAAAAATCTTCAAGGAGAATTTTTGAATTATGCTAAGGCAAACGATGCTAAGTTTGATAATATGCAACGTGAAATGGTTAGCTTAAGATCCGAGTTGAGAAACGAGCTTAAAAACGAACTTGCTAATGAACTTAAAACTCATGCTAATAAAATGGAAGGAAATGTTCAACGACTCCAACAAAATCAACAAAAAATGGAGCAAGGTCAACATGAGATTAAGCAAGAGTTGTTAAAAGCGGATGCTAGGCAATCTAAGTTTGAAGACCGAATGGGAAAAATGTTTGAAGCTATCATGTGTAAACCTTCTTCTTCGGGTGGTCTTCCTAGTGATACCATCGTAAACCCGAAAGGAGAATTGAAGGTTATTACTACTCGTAGTGGTAAAACTTTCAAAGAACCCATTTCTCGTCCAAGTACTTCTATGGATAAGGAAAAAGAGAAAGAACCCGAGGTGGTGGTAGAAAAGGAGCAAATTCCAAGCCCACGAAGTGCCGCTCAAACCACACCTACGGTTGAACCAATACCAATAGTGGAACCCGAGATTCCAAGGCCTTTGCCTATGCCCCAACCCACACCACCCTTACCTTACCCTTAAGACGAGTCAAGGAAAAGGCACAAGAACGAAATAATTATCAATTTGAACTTTTTATGAAAATGTTTCATGACTTGCATTTTAATATAAGTTTTGCCGACGCCTTGGTCATGATGCCTCGATTTGCCGCGAACTTCAAAAGTATGTTGAATAACAAAGAGAAATTGCAAAAATCGTCTAGTTGTTCATCGGTTTTTCTTAGCCGCATACCTCAAAAAGTCGGTGATCCCGGAAAGTTTTTAATCCCATGTGCTATACAAGACATGGAAGAATGCTACGCCTTGGCCGATCTTGGTGCTAGTATTAATTTGATGCCTCTTGAGATTTTTAAATCGCTCAATCTTCCCAATCTCACTCCTTCAAGAATGTCAATCGAGATGGCCAATCATTCTATGATTTTAGCTTGTGGAGTAGTCAAGGACGTTTTCGTGAAAGTTGGAAAGTTCTACTACCCCGTAGACTTTATTGTTGTTGACATTCCCATCGATCCTAAAGTTCCTTTAATTTTAGGTCGATCATTTTTGGATACCTCGAGAGCACTTATCGATGTACACGCTAGAAAAATCACTCTTCGTTTCAATGAGGAAGAACTCGTCATTAATGCAACTCAAAACTCCACTCTTTCTCATGTGTATTCTATCACGTCTTTGTACAATGTTAGTCCCATCAAAAACATTTGCAAAAAGATTTCAAAAAGAGTTTTAGAAGTTGTTGAGAAAAATGAAGTTTCGCCCCCTCCGCCGGTGGAGGTTAAGAGTGTTAAGCCTACGATCCCAATTATGAATGATTCTTCGGATGATGAATGTGTTGATCCCGATGGGGAAGTTTTCTTTGTTGACAAACGTTTTGAGAACTTACCACCACCTATACCAAAACGGTTTTCAAATGTGAGAATTTTTAGTGTGACTAACATTGCTTTAGAAACACCAAATATTTTTGACATAATTAAGTCGGGTTTTCACAAGGAGAGTTTAAAAGATGAAAAAGGAAAAGACTTTAAATTGGATTTAAAAGATTTTTCTACAACTCTAACTCCGTCATCACCACGTGTTTTGAGTACTACAAGCTCGTCCTCTCCTTTTGACGATGCTTTGTGTGGACTTAGTGTGGGGGGAGCCCCTTATGTTCCCTTCCCTTTCTCCACCGAGGACGAGATATTTGATCCCGGAATTGCTTATAAAGGGAAATCTCAGTCTTCCACCGATGCAATAAATGGAAAATCTTTCTATTTGATTGGTGCGAGTCTACCTCGAGTAGCTCAATGTTTTTATGACTTACCCATTGTCCCACCCTTCTATTTCTTCTCATCTATTTTCTTGAAACCCATTGGGTTTTTGTTGACTCATGATGAAGTGGCGTTGATTTGTTTTTCCAATGAAAACGAGAACGCCATCTTCGATCCCGGTATTTTGCACCATCAAAGGACTTAGTCCTTAATACCGGTTGCTTTTTGGGCCTTGTTTATCATGTAAGCCCCACCAAAAATTGACCATACCAAGATAATCCCTAAATGAACACATTTATGGGGATTCGAGTCGAGCTTTTGACTCGGTTATCAAAAACAAGGTGCCTCGTGGGGGAGTCCCATGCTTATCCATGTACATATTATTGCTTTCTAATGTAGTTAATGTGAGGGGATTTGTGCCCTTCCAACCTTTGTTCTGTGGTTGTTTGTGCATTGTGGTTTTTAGATCATGATCTTCACGATTGGAGCCTCTCGTGTTCGTTTTATGGGAGCACTCGATCGTTTGCTTTGAAGACTTTCCCAATATCCAAATGATATATCCTTTGATGTTCTAACCTTAGGTCTTTAGCACACTTCATAAACGGCTTTAAATTTATTGGTTACACTCTTTTCATGCTAGATTAGGCATTCGACTACGTCTCTAGTATGGGGGTGTTTGCAACCCTAGACTCGAAACATTGAGGACAATGTTTAACTTGAGTATGGGGAGGTGAATAGATACTTTCCTTGCCAAACCTTCACGCTTTCCAAAGTTTATCTTTTTGTTTATCGTTTTGTTGCAAAATAAGGCTAAAAATGGCCAAATTTTAAAATTTTTCTCATGTTTTATAAGTGTTTAAGACACGAATGTAGGTTTTCCGATGGCGAGAATAAGAGTAATTTTTGACTCAATCGTGCGTGTTGAGCACTTAGCTTTGGTTCCTTAACTACACATTAGGCTAAGTCTCTTAAAAGAGGACGAGAAATGATAGAGTTAATTATAAGTTACTATGCTAAACGTAGAGTACTCGTATTCTTTCAAAAACTCATGTGTTCTCGTTGTTTGCTTATTCTCCCTTCGCTTGTAAATATTTTTTGCTTAATAAATATTGACTTAGCGGTTTAGTTAGGATTGTTGGGTTTCTAGTATTTTATAGTAGCTTCCGTGTAATTAAATTGGGAAGACATTAAGGTATCGCCAGCGTCACGGTTTTGAAGTATTGGCACCCTAATAATCGAAAGTTTCACCCAATAATAAGATTTCAAGTGCTCACCTAAATCAAGCAAACAATTTGAAGCCCCACAAGGCCTAAAATCTATGCAAAATTGAAAGTGAATCAAGCCTTAATCTTCGAAGCTTTAAAGATCCAAAATTCGCCTTAGCGTGAGGATATACGTCTTTAGCTAATAAAACCACCGATGAGGCGGATAATAAAAGGCAAGGCAAGACCGAAGTCATAATAAAAGCTTCATGGCGAAGTTGAATAAAAGATGGAGGTAAACCAAAGATAATAAGGCCCTTCCGTTAGGGGGCGTATAAAAGTCTTGGTAATAAGTCTCATGTTCAAAACCGTTATAAAACCGTGTTTATCGATTCTTCTTGTCAACTTAATTTTTTAACATCGTTGTCTATTAGGAGGGGTTATTGATTTGATGGTCTTGATTACACCGTTAGGACTCTATTTTTAGACCTAAATCTCTATTATCCCATAAGTCAAACAATGTATCCTCGTGAAACATTCAAGACAAAATCAAATATAAGAGATACAACTTAGGAATAATGGGAGGATAAGTACGTGATTAGGGCATATGAGTAGTGTTAGCATTACTAACTTATAATGACAATGATCTCGTTGCACGCTTGGCATGGAATTGGGGTGAAAATCGAGGACGATGAAATTATTTCTAACGAAGCATTCACGTGTTCTTATTCTATGAACCAAAACGTCCCATTTTGCGATGAAAATCATACATTATGTCTAAAACGTAAGTAGTAGTAATAGTAGTAGTGTAGCTAGTTTATCATTCAATAAAGTGAATAAAAATGAATTCTGGAGGTGCTACGATACTTTATTCTAGCATTGCGTGAGGGCACGACAATGGTTTAGTATGGGGGAGTGATGAGACTTCTTTTATACATAGTCTCATCGTCCAAAATGGGCTTAAAACGCGTTAAATATCATTAAAACTGCCAAATATATGCTCGTGTTTGTTGCTTGTGTATTTTAGGTACGGATATTGAGGAAATGACAAAAAGATCACAAGAATCAATCAAAAAAAACACGGGAAACGAAGCCGCACAATGAACCGGGCCCAAGAATGGAATTTCTAAAAAAGACCTTGAAGAATTGAAGATTGGCAAGAATGGTCCCTTCAAGAAATGAAGACTTGTCATATTAAACCCTTGTAAATCTCATATATTACACATGGGTCCCTAATATTTCAAGAATGTACAAGTTCAGTCCTTGGAGAATGAAGAAACTACAAGAAAAGTCCTTGTTTTAAGTTTGAAAACATGTTGCGCCATTTTCAGCAAGTTGGCAAAAGTTGTTAAGTGTGATTTGGGCGTTGACAACATTTAATCATCAAATAGCAAGAAAAAAGGAGTATAAGGGCCAAAACTGCCAGACAACCAAACTCCCTCCCTCCACTCACATCCTGCCACGTCACCCACTCACATAAACCAGCCAATCACCTTCCTCCCTCCATCCACGTCACACTCCACCCAAACAAATAACTGATTTAATCAGTTATTTAATCTTTCCCTCCTTAACATTTATTTAAAATGTTTAATCCCCAAATTAGATTAACCAACCTCTTAAAACCCCATAAACCCTAAAATTCCCAGGTCTAATTAACTTATAATCAAAGGGGTTTTTGTTAAGCTGCTCCAGATCAATGATTAACCTAACCCTTAACCCATCCCACACCCAAAAATGCGACCACATGCACCCCTGGACCCCCCATGAGATTCCCCATTCACGTACCTTTCCACAAAACCCTATGAGGGGACAAGATAAACGTCCATGATGGATTCCTTGGTCCCTACTTTCCTTTCAACGCCCAAGATCAAACATATGCAGCTGGCATCTTCACATGACACCAAAGAAGTCACATGAAGCACATTTTGACCAATTTTCAGTCAAACAACAAAGGGCAGCAATGGAAATTCGTCCATTAGGGTTTAGTCTTCTAGAATAGTCTATTAGTTAGTATTTAAAGGGCATTCGCATGTGAATGCACCCTTGTTCCAGAATTTTAGCAAAAATCTTGTAATTCCTTTTTAATCAATATAAAGTTGGTGTTTTGTTAAATGTAATTCCTTTTATGATTTATTAAAAGTTGGAAAATTTTTGAGCTAGAAATTCTGAGTTCCATTTCTATTTTGCAAACACTTTGTGTTTGAGTTTTCAAAAAGGTTTTGAAAAGGTTTTTATATATTCAGAAAGTGCAAGTGTTCAAGGAAGTGGAAGTGGAATTGAACTCTTGCTTTACTGAAATTGAGTTTAGATTGGTTTAAAAAAAACGTATTCACAAGTTGCTAAGTTGATTTCTAGCTTTTGGCAAAGTTCCTGATTTTACAAGAAAATCTATTTTCTTCATTTTTTTTTACTATCCTTTCACTGCTCATATAAGCCTAAGACCATAAGCTGCTTGACACACAGCTTATGAGCTTTTCTTATATGAGCTTGTAGTTTGTTTCTTTGTTGGTTGTGACTGTGCAGGTACAATCATCATCATTATCATCCTCTTGCTTTCAAACTGCTAAAAAGGGTTCAGCTCAGGCCCCAGCCTGAAAGGAGGTGGCAAAGCAGCCATTGAGGGGCCTGGATGTAGGTCCCTCTAGGTAACTTGGCTTGTCCTTGTTCAGTTTTTAAAAATCTGTGATTGAAGTGATTTTGGTGATTTTGGATGAAAGTTGTTTAAAAGTTGATTTTGATGTTTGATTCATGTTGGTTTTAGTTATTATGCATGTTAGAGGTGATTAGGATTAGATTTGTGCAGATTTGATTTAAAGTTGCTTGTTAATTTTGATTTTCAGAAAAATTAAGGAGTGTTTGGGTTTGTTGTTTTAACTAGTTTAGGTGACTCTTATTTTGTTAAAAGCAGCTTTAACAAACCTTATCTAAGTAGTCTAGGTTGTATTGGTAGCTTGTTTCAGTTTTGATGAGGTATTAAACAAGTTTGTATGCTAAATTTTTGGTATAAATAGTCAAAACTAGTAATCCACTTTTCTGTTTATTATTGAGTGAATTTTGCCTTGAATTCTTGTTAATTGTTAGATGATAGGGTATAAGGCTTTCTATCAGTTTTATGTGATTAAGTTGGATTGTGTGCAAGTATTTAGCTGTTGAAATCCGTTTTTGAGCATGTAATCAATAGTTACTGTTCATCAGAAACATTTGTCCTTAATCAGTAACTTTGTATGCCAATTTGAGCTTGAATTTGTGAAGTGATTGTGTGTTTTTGTGCTATTATTGACTCCCCACAACCCAACTGGTTGTGGGGTTGCCTTATTGTCCAAAATAAACCATCATATAAGCTTCCCTAAGCTTATTTCTCAACTGACCATTTTTTAACACTAGCAGTGGGAACAAATTTCCCACTGGTAGCATATTGGTTAGTACTGCTATACAAAAGGAAAAAAATCCAGCAAGTGTCACTATCAGAATTTGAAAATTTTGTCTTTAACGCTTGAAAATTAGAGTTGGGGCTTGAAAATAGTTTCTATATTTTTCTTATTTTATTTTTGATTTTTCTGTTTCATTAGATTTTTTATTACTGTTCATTTAGTATTTTTTACATTATTTAGCTATTTTAAATACTTTTAAGTTTCTGTTTTTGGCATTTAGTGCCAAAAATCATTATTTTCAGTTTAAATATTTTTCATAGATTTAGAAAAACATTTTAAGATTTTTAGTTAAAAAAGTTTTTACTGTTCACTTTTTATTTATTTTTTAGAATTAATTTAGTTTAATTAGGTTTTTTATTCAAACTGTTTTTGTCCTTTAGTGAAAATTTTTATATTTTTCAAACTTTTTCATTTTTATACTGTTCATTAGAGTAAATTAGGATTTTTTAAATTGTTCAATTATTTTAGGCATTATTTTATTATTTTTTATAATTATTTTAGTTTAAAAATAGTTTTTAGTGATTTAAAAATAGAAAAATAGTTTTTAAAATTTAGGAAAAATACTTTTTAGTCTTTAAATAATATAAGTAAGTTATTTGTTCAATAAAATAATATTTTGGACATTTTTATTAATATTATTTAATTTTAGGGTTTTAATTAGCATTTAAAATTGAATATTTAATTAATAAAAGGTTTTAAAATATTTTTATTGGATTTTTATTCTTAATTATATTATTTTAGACTTAGTTTAACTTTTAATTAATTTTTAGGTTTAAAATTTTTAATTTGTAGCTTTTTTTACGGTTTTACGTGAACGACTTTTTAGTCTTAGCTCGATCCGTCTTCGTAACCGTCATTCTCTTCTAATCCCCTTTCTATTTTCTTTTTCTCATAACAATAAAATCACAATCAAAATCAATTCATTACACAACACACTTGCCTCCTTGGGAAACGAACTTGAACTTATTTGGTCATTAGTGCTCGGTTTTCCTAAACCGACACTTAACGCTTACCACTACTTTGTGCACTCTTTTTCCTAAAAGGGTATACAAAACTCTACATCAATTACCGAGAAACTTTTAAACGATCTTGGGCTAGAAGCTAAGTAACTTTTCAAATCGTACGACCTTACTTATTGCAGATAATTTATTAGCAAGTGATGGGAGAATAGGCAAATAATTACACCAAGTGAGCTTGTGCAAGAATGCCGACTTATAATTGACTCTATCATTTCTCGTTCTCCACAATTTAAAATCTCAAGTAATGAGACTCGTGGATGCTTAGCCTAATAAACCAATTAAGGTCTACATGGTTAAGGATACTAGCTAGAATAAACTTAGATAAGTCTATTCGGGTTGAGTCAAAATAATCTCAACGGGCCTAATATGTCAAAGATTTCTAAACTAGCTACACCACTTTATTAATATTTTCGACTTTATTGCGGGATATATACATATGAAAGCAACGATAAAAATTTGAAAATTACGACTAAATGGCCAAAGTTAATAAAAAATTTGAAAAGTGCTGAAAAAGATGATTTTCCGGTTAAATGAAGGCATTTTCATGGAAAAGTCCACTTAAAACTTCGATAGAAGTCCCCCCTACACTTAAGATAAACATTGTCCTCAATGTTTAAGCATGTGGGAAAATTCGCCCCTACACTTATGACATTGTGCACGTTGGTTAAATCAAGCTAAGGAAGAGACGACTAAAGTGATCAATTTCAAATGTGAGTATGAAGAAAATTGAATCACGATAGTTGAGATATAGAACCGGATTTCGGATAACACGGGAGCACGGTTCTTCAAAGGTTCCAAAAGTGCATTTATCCCTGTAATCACATCACCACACAAATACAAACACCTATATAGGTCCCCCTACACGAGCCTGACTCGACCCAAAAATAGTTCATGGGAAACGTGGTGAGGGATGAAATCATCTCATGAGAGATGTCCTCATGAAATTGTGTATAATGCAGTTCGTTTTTCTCAGTTCTTGCTAATTGAAAGTCCTAACAATATCGGGTTTTTAACTGTTTTTGGTTGTTAATATTTTTTGGATATTCTATTTGCTAATTCAAACAATGCCTTGCAAAACTGAAAAATATTATCTACTTATATGTAAAACATCGTGCAAATACCAAGTTTTTATTCAAGTAAAATTCAAAATGTAAATTTTACAACTAAAAGGACTGAAATTGTAAATTCTATGAAAAGTAAATGCTACAAATGTAAAATTAACAAGTGCGAGTACTGAAAATGCCAAAACAGTTAACTATGAGGATCAAAAATGTAAACTATGCAACTAACTAACCAATTTTAACAAATTACAAAACTATTTAACTGAATTTGAACAAAATTCAAACTTAAAGGACCTGATTAGTGAAAACCCTAAAAACTAGCAAGTTTAGTCAAGATTTAAACCAGTTTAATTTATAAAGGACTAAAGTGCAATTATTGAAAGTTTTTAAGCAAAAACGGGTTTCAATAACAAATAAGCTCGTTTGAGCTTATTTCTCAACCAAAATCAATCAAACCAATTGCAAAATGCTTATAATTGAAAATAAGCTAGACCTGTAAGAGGAAATTTGCTGAAAATGGCTAATAAGCTAATAAGCACTTTCCAATAAGCACAAAATAAGCTCTAAGAGAATCTAGACATGCACAACTGGATTTTTGTACTGAAACTGATTAATGAACTCAAAACATAAACGGGAAATCAAGTCTCATCAAAAATCATCCAGAAATAAGCTTGAAAATTGAATTAAGCTGAAATTGGCTTATGTTGACCAGCGTTGACCAAGCTTTTTTCCAAAAAGCTAAAAATCTCAAAAAATCAATCACCAACACTAACTAAGTGATTTCGTAAAAGAAAATTGCCAAGTTTATGAAGAGAATTAAGAGATATGAAAAAGCAGTTTTGATTTTACAGAAACTTTCATTTGCTTATGTGTTTAGAATTTTGCTTATTTCTACTTGCTCACTGAAAACTGTATCAAATGCTTATAGACAATATAACTTCATATTATGACCTACAAATGAGAACTGGTTTGGTAGAATTTCATCAAGAATCAAGTAAATGCAAGGCAATTGAAATTGACAACTTTTTATAAGCAAAACTGACTGAAATAGACCCAAACTTTTTATATTGCCAATTGCCTCTTTGACCTTAAAGTTGACTTGAAAATGGTTAAAAACTACTAGTAATGACTTTGTGACTGGATATGAACATTAATTTGCCAAAGATCAACACATGAAAATTTAACACAAGCTAATGCCAAACACTTCTTTAACTGATCTTTATGAAAATTTGTGAAGACTTTTTGAGTTTGAGTTTGAACTGAATGAAAAGTTATAGCATACCAAATTTAATAACCAAAATGAGATGTATGAGAGCTAAATGCAAGTAATGAAAGCAACTAGAACTCAAATAAGGAAGCAAGGCTAAAAATGACTGAAATAAGCTATCAACTAGAACAAAAATCAGATCAATAAGCAGAAAGGCTACACTTAAGCTACAAACTGACTAGAATCAAGTTAAGATCAAACTAAACAGGTTTTATCATGCATTCAACAAAGATTTAAGCTAGGAATGAAACATGCATATTGACCATTAAGTGGAACCAAAACAAGAAGCTTTTGCACCTTGTGAAGTATCCTTTGAGCAGTAGAGGAGTGCTGAACTCTCTAGTCTAGTGCTAACCACCACCTTAGCACTAGATTCAATTATCTACAATCAACAAAACAGCTACACATCAACAAGAATCATCAAAATGGCCTGAATTCATCACATATGCTATGAACTTGGACTGAAATCAATCAAACAGCTACTATCTTCTCTCAAAGTCTTTTATGATCAATGAATGATCATAACAAACTCAAATCAGCAACAAGAGTAACAATGGTGGCAGGATATGAACAGTAAAGATGATACGGAAATTTGGCGGGAAAGTAGAATTTGAATTTTATTAATGGAGAATTGGTTACAAGGCTGTTAAAAGGTTACTAACTAACTAACTAACTCAAGAGTGTGTCAAACTCTTGAGTAGTTTAGCTAAAAAGGAGAAATGATGAAAGGAAAAGTAAATGTGTGTGTTTTCACACTTACAACTACACATCAAAAATGAAGACTAAACAGGCTATTTATAAACTTGAGAAGAAGATCAGTTGGGGTTGGTGACGTGTTGGAACCAATCCCAGGTCTCCACGTGTCATAATTCTGCTCAATTAATTTTGCAGGTATGAACTCAAATTGGGGGTTCTTTGTAGAGTTGATTTCATGTTGATTGGTTATGACCAATGGATTCGTCTTGTGATTTTGAGCAATTTTGATGTTTACATCATTCCATGAAATTGCCTCTAGCTCCAAATCGATCCTGGAAATCTTTGATAGTTTGAAGATGACACGTGTCACGTCTTTATTAGCTGAAATGGGTGCACACGGATCACACTGTTGTGATTTGTTAATAAATGAAGGCGGCGCCTAGTGGGTAATAAATGTTGTGATGTGGCAATCCAGGTTCTTATTTATTTGGCTTCTCATTGGTCCAAAATATAATACATGGATCACACTTGTATCAACTTTCCAAAATAGGCAGAAATGACCCTTGAACTTTGGCAGATTGTATTTTTGAACTTGTAACTTCATTTCTTTGGCATATTTAGTCCTTCAAACTTCATTCTTGAACAAAATTGGTCCTTTGACTGAGTTGACTTGAGAGTTGACCAAATTTGACTATGATCTTGACTTTTACATATTTGCACTTTAGTCCTTCATCTTTGGCAGATTGTCAAGATAGGTCCTTGCACTTTCAAAGTCTTGTCACTTTTGATCCTTCTTTGTCTTTTTCATCAAATTAAGCTTGATTATTCCTTGTTTGCTTGGAAATGCATCCTTTTACCTACACAAGTGTACACAAACACAAACACAAACATACCACATAATACTGTTTTTACAAGATAAATTGGTATTTTGCTTCATGTTTTAGGGTTATTTGTTGATAAATTGATATGAGTTTTAGCTCATATCAAATCCCTTACACTTGAACATTGTCATGTCCTCATGCAATTCTATATATTTCAAAGCACAAATTTACATTCTCCTCATAATTAATCCACCTTGGCCATATGGAATGCATCTACACTACTCTTAAACTACATGATGCATGATTTTGACTTTTAACAAAGCAATGAACAAATTACAATTCTATATATATATATCTTTTTGATTTTTCTTAAAATGGTTTTGATGGAAATAACTCATAAAGAATTCAATGACTTTGATTAGGGCTTTGGTACCATGGACACTTATCATCCTCAAGTTTCACTTTCCCCATACCAAGCTTAGAAATGGGATCATTGTATTCACAAGTAAAAAGTGCATCAACTTATTCATGATAGTTAAATTTTGAACCGGTTATTATTTGAGCAAATTGCTTGTGGGCAAATTTGTCATTTATTCAAGTGTGAAGTATAAGAAGTGCAAAATCCAAAAATAAGGAAGCACGGTTTTAATCCTAAGTAATCCTCTCATCCATTACTTGAGAAACCGCTCACAATTAATACAAGTCCGTTTCAAGAATAATAAGTCATTCGCCTTATGTGTAAAATCCTCATGTCATGCTTTCATAAGTAGCTACACACTCGCTAAGGAAAGAAAAATAAAACTCACGCAATAATTTATATCCGCCATCTTTTTGAGACTTTGGATCTTCAACCCCGCAACCCGTCAAGGTAATACTGGATTGGAGCAATCTATTGAATCCCCGCAACCCGTCAAGGTAATATTGGAACTCAATAGTCACTATAATTAACACCACACTGCCCCTCTTGGGAGTCTTGTATTATTATTTTTTTTGTTTTTTTTTCTTTCTTTTTTTTTCTAGCCACTCATTTTTTTGTAAGCCGCTCTTATTTTTCTTTATTCCTCACTAAGAAATTTGAAAAGAATAAAAGGAAAAACACCCGCTAAATATTGAGCATGACATAAATCTAGTACACATAAAACGTTCTAACTTAGAATCTTAAGACGTACTTATATCAACCATGAATGATTTAGACAAAAATGCATAAGAGATTACAAACCAATTAAAACCGTTCTTGATTATTTATTAACAATTATATACAGGCGAAGAAAATAGAGGTAAAGAAGAGAAGGGTTTAGCCACAAGTAATTATCATGAAGTTTATCTAGCCCTTTTATACTTGCTTCAACTCTATCATTTCCCATTCTCCACAAGTTTAAAATCTCAAATAATGAAATTGGTGGATGCTTAGCCTAATAGACCAATGAAGGACTACATGGTTAAGGATACTAGCTAGAGAGTGCTAAGATAAGCAAACTCGGGTTGAGTCAAAATATCCATGGCGGGCCTAATATGTCAAAGAAGTCTAAATTTGTTAAACCATGTTTTTATTATTTTTTTTCTCTTTATATATTTGGATGCAAAATAAAAGAAGAAATATACACAATGCAAATGTGTTATGCAAAATAAAAAGTGACTGATGCAAAAAATATGAATGCATATTTTTTGGTGGCCAAAGTAGATCAAAAATTCAAAAAATGTTTGAAAAATTAATTTTCCGTGTTATCATGAAAGACAATGACAAGTTCTAGGTAAGGTCACTTCAATAGAAGACCCCCTACACTTAAGCTAAACATTGTCCTCAATGTTTAAGAGCATGGAAGTATAAAACTTCCCCTACACTTATGACAATGAATAGACTTTGCTTAACCCAAGTTAAGGAAAGGACAACTATTAGTGAAATCATGTTTAAGCACAAGGTGTCAATGAAAAATCACTATAGTAACGAAGTGAACCGGATACAAGGGCCTCCTTCATAAGCTCCAAAGCATGAAATGAGTGAGCAACCCTACAAACAATCATGAAGACAAAAGAAGGTCTCCCCTACACTTATCTCCAAGTCTATACCTTTATTTCTAACCTACAACACTCTAAACCTAGTTATACAATGCTTGAGTTAATGACTCTCTAGCTTGACTCGTCCCACACTTAAAAGTGTCTAAAACCTATCATGGAGAAGAAATTTTTTTGCCCCTTTTTAAGAAAAGTCTCCATGATGAGGTAAAACAAGTTTTTCATTTATCAAAACTACATAAATATCCCCCAGGATCAAATACATAATTACCATCCCACGTATAACACAAAGCCACAACTAACTTCCCAAGCATTGGTGAAAAGGGAGAGGTGTGGTGTTCCAAAATGGTTTCCCATATATTCTTCACAAGGTGATAGGGTAAGACTCTCAAATCTTTCACAAGTTTACCTTTTGTTGCATCAGGCGGATACTGAGATGGTTTAGCAAGCTCTATGCCAGGATCAAAAATCCGTTCCTTAATGGGAAAACAACAAGTGATGGTTGCCTTAGAAGATTCTCCTTTGTAGTTCACATGGTGAGAGAAAGTTTGTAGAGGCATGTGTAACAACAAGCTCTTGGAAGGAACCATCATGACTTGTTTTCCTTTATCACTTTGAAAGGTTGAGGTGGGCAAGGAAAAAGGTAAAGGATCTTCATTCAATAGAGATTCTAAATAGAGTATGTCCCCCTCCTCATCAAGATAACCAAGAGTGTACTCAAAAGATATATCCTCCGCTAAAAACTCATCACTCTCATCCATTATAGAATCCGCCTCATCACCATAAACATCATAAATTGGACTATCAAAAATTGGTGATCCCTCAAACCAAAGGAAGTATGATAATCAACAAATGGAGAGTCACAAGTAGAAAGCTCATCATCACTATAGTCATCATATGTTGGTAAATCACAAAGAAAAGATTCTCCATCACTAAAGTCCTCATGAATATGATTATCATTGTGGAAAAGTAGAGTGTCATATGGGATTTCACTAAAGTTTAGCTCTTGATGTTCATGAAAATCCAAAAATGAAGTAATGGAAGCAATGGTCTCAATATGCGGTAAATCATAATCTCCACTTGAGCAAGCTTCATAAAAGTACTCATCACAAACTTCATCAAGAAGATCATCTTGTGTTTCCTCCTCATGCACAACATCAATATGTTTTACCGCTTCGGGCTCATTAGACTTTTTAGACAACTTCCCCATGTTAAACACAACTCTCTCATCTCCTACCCGCATTGTAAGTTCTCCTTCCGCCACATCGATTAAAGTACGACCCGTTCTCAAAAATGGCCTACCAACAATCAAAGGCACTCTAGGATCCATATCATAATCAACCACCACAAAATCCACGGGAAATGTAAATCTATCAACCCCCACAAAAACATCCTCCGCAATTCCCACCGGATAAGCTATAGTACGGTTGGCCAACTCAAGAGTCATCTTAGTAGGAGTGAGCTCGGGAAGTAAAAGTTTCTTCCAAACCGATAATGGCATGAGGTTTATGCTTGCTCCTAAATCCGCTAAAGCCATACAATTTTCCACCCCTGGGAAATTGCAAGGAATCAAAAACCTCCCCGGATCTCCAAGCTTAGTAGGCAACTTCTTAAGCAAAACCGCGGAGCAATTTTCATTCAAGGAAGCATTAGGCAAATCCACCAATCTCTCCTTGTTAGAAAGTAAGTCCTTAATCATCTTAGCAAACTTAGGCATATTGGCTAGAGCTTCCGCAAAGGAGATATTGATGTTAAGTTGCTTGAACATCCTCAAAAAGTTAGAAACTTGGATATCATCCTTGTTCTTAAGCTTGTCTTTTTTCAATCTTGAGGGATAAGGAAGACTTGGTTTTGATTGTGGTTGAGTAGTTGATGAAGGATTTTCCTTATTGAGTGTTTCATGAGTAGGTATTGAAGTGGGAGAAATAGGAGTATTTTGAGGTGGTGAAGTAGAGGTAGAAGGCTTGTCACAAGTAGGAGCACAAGTGGGTGGAACAATAGAAGGTTTAAGAGGTGAAGGATCCTTTGCTGTTTTTCCACTCATTGTTGTAATAGCATTGACATTTGCCCTTGGATTTGTTTGTGTGTTGGAAGGTAAAGCCCCTTGTGGTCTTTGATTATACATAATTTGGTTTTGAAGAAGAGCAAATTTCATGTTATTTTCCTCTTGATTATCTTTCATTTGTTTCTCAAAAGAAGTAGACTTTTGAAGCATCAAATCCATAGGGTTAAGTTGCACATTTCCTTGATAAAAACCTTGTTGTGGAAAAGATGGAGGTGGTGCATTAAATCCGTGGTTTGGTGGATAGATGTTATTTCCTTGAGGTTGAAAATGATTGGGTGCCTTGTAGTTATTTCCTTGGTAAGGTGGTCTTTGCCCTTGATTCCTTGGTAAAATTTGAGGAGGATTTTGTTGAATTTGGGTGGGTGGTTGGGGTGGAAATCCCGATGGAGTAAGGTAGTTTTGGGACTTGTAAGAAAGGTTATTTGGATTGATATTCGGCTTGAAGTGTTCACAATGTTCTTCTTGGTAAGCATAACATTCCCCTTGATAACCATGCACCTTATCACATTGTTCATAGGAATGGGGACCTCCACAAGTTACACAAGAAAGAGTAATGGCATTCACATCATTTGAAGAATTGTTCAATGAAAGGGTCTTAAGGGATTGAAGCATTTCTTATTTTACCTTAAAATTCCTCTCACTATCTCTATCCATCTTTTGATTGATCTCTTGTTGATACTTGAGGAATTGGTTATCACAAGGTGCTTGAGAATTGTTTTGGATAACATGAACCCTTTCTTCAAATGATTGTTTGTTTGAACCATTGCTTTAGTCTCAATGATGTCCAAGGCCTCTTGCATGGATTTAAGAAGAATATTCCCTCCCGCGGAAGCATTGAGTGAATCTTGGTGATGAGGTTTAAGGCCATCATAGAAGGTATTGATTTGGTGAACGTCATTCAATCCATGGTTAGGGCATCGCCTCAATAACTCGCTATACTCTTCCCAAGCATCACTAAAGGATTGACTAGGTTTTTGTTGAAAGCCTATAATTAAGTTCCTCAAGGCCATGGTCTTATATGGAGGAAAGAACTTGTTCAAAAACTTAGTGGTGAAACCATCCCATGTGGTGATACTATCGGGTGGTTGGGTGTCTAACCAATGCTTAGCTTGTCCCTCAAGTGAAAAGGACACTAACATCAATTTAATAGCATCATGTGGAACTCCATTGTGCTTAATGGTATTGCAAAGAGAAAGGAATCTCTTAAGGTGATCATGAGGATCATCATTCTTGTTACCATAGAAAGGTGATTGTGAAACCATAGTAATCATAGACGTTTTTAGCTTAAATGTATTTGCGGGAATTTCCGGAATCCTAATAGCACTAGCATATCCATGAACATTGGTTTGAATACGTTCCATCAAAGAACGATTATCAACAGCCATGGCTTCTTGTGGTGGAGGAGTCAAAGCACGATTCTCGTGATCGGCTTGATGGACGGTGGTGGTCTTACTCTTTCTCTTTTTCTTCCTTTTCGGAGGAAGAGGTTGTACACCAATCGGCATTTGTGCACGCCCACGAGTGAGCATGCAACTCAATACGAGGAATGAGAGAGAAGCTCTCGTGTGACTTTGAAGAGAAAAGGATTATCCTCTTCGACTTTCAATATTAAATATCCACAAGAAAATAACAATATATGTATGTACTACTTGGGTGCAAGACCCCCAATGAAGCCTTCCTTCTTAGAATACTCACAAGTGAACGGGGGGTTAGGTGGCGCGAAGCACTTAAGTACCTATTGACCCTTAGATGGCATTTTATAGCACATTGCCTTTCTATTCACTTAAATGTTCGTATTCTTCGAATTGTTGCTTATTGAGAGTATTTATCTATTCTTGCTTTATTTTGTTTGATCGATACACGTGTCAAGGACCGGAACGCCCCTCAACACGGTGTATTGCCCCGGCAATACTTATGGAGAATATGTAGATTGGTTGTTCTTATACGTATACGTATTTACTTATAATAATATATGAAAAATATTTTTGTATTTATGATTTTTTAAGAGAAAATACTATATGTACATAAAAACCGAGAGAATCCAATAATATATATTTTTGGGTGCAATCTCTTAGGAAAAAGATTGCTTTTTGGATTTTTTAAATTTGTTTGGTCAATTCTTTAGGAAAAGAATTGTTTTGTTAAATTTTTAGATTTTTTTTTATATTTTTATATTTTTGATTTTTTATTTGTTTTTTATTTATGATACATAAAAATAACATTCACAAGGTGAACGGATCCCAAAAGCCAATGAAAACCGTCAATCGATAGTCTCTCGTAAAGTCAAAGAACCGGCAGCGGCGCCATTTGAAATTGTGTATAATGCAGTTCGTTTTTCTCAGTTCTTGCTAATTGAAAGTCCTAACAATATCGGGTTTTTAACTGTTTTTGGTTGTTAATATTTTTTGGATATTCTATTTGCTAATTCAAACAATACCTTGCAAAACTGAAAAATATTATCTATTTATATGTAAAACATTGTGCAAATACCAAGTTTTTATTCAAGTAAAATTCAAAATGTAAATTTTACAACTAAAAGGACTGAAATTGTAAATTCTATGAAAAGTAAATGCTACAAATGTAAAATTAACAAGTGCAAGTACTGAAAATGCCAAAACAGTTAACTATGAGGATCAAAAATGTAAACTATGCAACTAACTAACCAATTTTTAACAAATTCCAAAACTACTTAACTGAATTTGAACAAAATTCAAACTTAAAGGACCTGATTAGTGAAAACCCTAAAAACTAGCAAGTTTAGTCAAGATTTAAACCAGTTCAATTCATAAAGGACTAAAGTGTAATTATTGAAAGTTTTTAAGCAAAAACGGGTTTCAATAACAAATAAGCTCGTTTGAGCTTATTTCTCAACCAAAATCAATCAAACCAATTGCAAAATGCTTATAATTGAAAATAAGCTAGACCTGTAAGAGGAAATTTGCTGAAAATGGCTAATAAGCTAATAAGCACTTTCCAATAAGCACGAAATAAGCTCTAAGAGAATCTAGACATGCACAACTGGATTTTTGTACTGAAATTGATTAATTAACTCAAAACATAAACGGGAAATCAAGTCTCATCAAAAATCATCCAGAAATAAGCTTGAAAATTGAATTAAGCTGAAATTGGCTTATGTTGACCAGCGTTGACCAAGCTTTTTTCCAAAAAGCTAAAAATCTCAAAAATCAACCACCAACACTAACTAAGTGATTTCGTAAAAGAAAATTGCCAAGTTTATGAAGAGAATTAAGAGATATGAAAAAGCAGTTTTGATTTTACAGAAACTTTCATTTGCTTATGTGTTTAGAATTTTGCTTATTTCTACTTGCTCACTGAAAACTGTATCAAATGCTTATAGACAATAAAACTTCATATTATGGCCTACAAATGAGAACTGGTTTGGTAGAATTTCATCAAGAATCAAGTAAATGCAAGGCAATTGAAATTGACAACTTTTTATAAGCAAAACTGACTAAAATAGACCCAAACTTTTTATATTGCCAATTGCCTCTTTGACCTTAAAGTTGACTTGAAAATGGTTAAAACTACTAGTAATGACTTTGTGACTGGAAATGAACATTAATTTGCCAAAGATCAACACATGAAAATTTAACACAAGCTAATGCCAAACACTTCTTTAACTGATCTTTATGAAAATTTGTGAAGACTTTTTGAGTTTAACATTGAACTGAATGAAAAGCTATAGCATACCAAATTTAATAACCAAAATGAGATGTATGAGAGCTAAATGCAAGTAATGAAAGCAACTAGAACTCAAATAAGGAAGCAAGGCTAAAAATGACTAAAATAAGCTATCAACTAGAACAAAAATCAGATCAATAAGCAGAAAGGCTACACTTAAGCTACAAACTGACTAGAATCAAGTTAAGATCAAACTAAACAGGTTTTATCATGCATTCAACAAAGATTTAAGCTAGGAATGAAACATGCATATTGACCATTAAGTGGAACCAAAACAAGAAGCTTTTTGATGAGACTGCTTTTATACATAGTCTCATCGTCCAAATCGGGCTTAAAATGCATAAAATATCATTAAAACTGCCAAATATATGCTTGTGTTTGTTACTTGTGTATTTTAGGTACGGATATTGAGAAAAGACAAAAAGATCACAAGAATCATTCAAAAACGAACACGGGAAACGAAGCCGCACAATGAACCGGCCCCAAATCTGGAATTTCCAAAAATGACCTTGAAGTTTGAAGATTGTACAAGTTTGGTCCCTGAAGAACTGAAGACTTGGCAATTTATACCCTTGTAAATTCATAAATTACATTGGGGTCCCTAAATTACCAAGAGTATGCATATTTAGCCCTTGAAGAATGCTTAAAATACATAAGTGGTCCTTGGAAAAAGTTTGAAACTATGATGGGCCATTTTCAGCAAGTGTGCAAAGTTATTTTCAAAGGAATTGAAGTTGTGCTGTTTTAATACAAAGTGAGAAGAAGAAGAAACCTTGGGGGCTGTTTTTGCCAGACAAGCAAACCTATACACCCAATACAAACCTTACACGTCACTTGACCCACCCATTTACCCATTTACCCTACCATACCCGTCCAAACCCAGCCCACAACCCAATACCAGGTTTATTAAATAAACCTGGTCAAACACCCAGTCAACCCTCCTTTATTTCCCACCCAAACACAATTTTTAAAATAACCTTTTCCCAAAATAGATTAAACCTGTGCTAATTACCCTATAAACCCTAATAATCCCAGACTCAATCAAACTCAAAACAAAGGGTTTTTGACCCAGCTTTTCCAGATGGATAATTAAGGTTTTTGTCACCAAAACCCACACCAAAACCATGAGCCAAGACAACCCCATGTGAGTGTAGGGCCCTCCCCTGCACGTCACTTTCTTCCTCAAAAACGAAAACCGACCAGATAAACGACCCATGTGATTTTCTTCCTCCCAAAGGCATCACCAACGACTAAGATCACTTCATCACAACTGGCATGACAACATCCTTCACAAGATGCCATTTTGACTGATTTTGAAGACTTTTCAAAGGGCTTTTAGGGAATTCCATGTATTAGGGTTTTTAGTATTCGAGTAGCTTCTCTTTAGTGCTATATATAGAGGACGCATGTGTCCCTATACTCTTGTTCCAGTTTTTGGCTTTCACATTTGTAATTCCTTTTTAGTAAAATAAAAGTTTGGTATTTGTTGAGCATTTTAATTCCTTTTTATGTTTATTAAAAGTTGTGTGTGTGTTGAAAGCTAATACTGAGTTCCAAAAATTGTTTGTGAAGTGTTTTTTGGTTTTCAAAAGCTAACTTCAAGGTTTCTGAAAAATTGAACTTTTGGGGTAAAATCTTGTTCCAAGTTTGTTATTTCAAGGTTGAAATTGGTTTATTTAAGTGTTGTTGAAAGGTTAAGTATTGGGGAAAATTAGTTCAAAAAGATTCAAAAGGTTTGATAAAATCAGAAAGTGCATTTTGTTTGTTCATTTGATTTTGGCAGGTTTCAAGAAGAAGCTTGATTTGCCCAAGGTCCTGCACAGACCCGGGTCTGTTGGAGGTGGCTAAGCAGCCACTAAGGGACCTGGATGTAGGTCCCTTAAGGTAAAAATCTTGTTCTTAGTTTCAGTTTCAAAGTTGTGAAGTTTGGATTCATGTGATTTGTATGCAAGTGTTTAAGTGTCTTCTTTTTGTTTGAGTCTACTGTTTAGAAGTTGTATGAATGATTTAAAGCTATTGTAATCAGTTTGGATAAGTTTTGTATTGATTTGGTTTGGAAAAATCACTTTCTGAAAACAAAAGGGGTGTTTGGGATAAGAGTTTAGCTAAGATTTGAGACAAGAATCTGGGTTAAAACTTGTTTAAAAACACTTCTTAGGTGGCTAGTAAGAGATACATGCACTTAGTTTTCTATTTGGTAGAGTATTAAACAAGTTTGTATGCTAAATTTTTGGTAAAAAACAGTCAAAACTAGTCATCCACTTTTCTATTTATTATCATGTGAAATTTGCCATCAAATCTTGATCATAGCTAGAGATTAGGTTAATCTAGGATTATTGATTGCTTATTTGTCATTTGGTGAACCTATGTGCTAGTATTTGGCCTTTAAAATTCATATTTGTGCAAGTAATCTAGGAGTACTGTTCATCAGAAAGTGCATGCTTAATCAGTAACTTATTTCGCTTGATTAGTGCTTATTTTGTTAAGTGACTTGTTGTTTTTTGTGTTTACTCAGACTCCCCACAACCCAATTGGTGTGGGGGTGCCTTGTGGTCCAAAGAAAACCAAGCATTAGGGCTTTCCTAAGCCCTAAGGTCTCCTGACCAGCAAAATACACTAGCAGTGGGAACTCCTTTCCCACTGGTAGCACACTTGTTTGTACTGGTATACAAAAAGACAAAGCTTTTGACATGTCACTTTCAGTAATCTTGGAATTTTATCTTTAGTGCTCCAAAATTAGATTTAGGACTTGAAAATTGTTTCTTTATTTTTCTTATTTTATTTTTGGATTTTTCTGATTAATTAGATTTTTAGTTACTGTTCATTTTATATTTTTTAAGATTAAATAGCATTTTTAATTAACTTTAATATTTCTGTTTTTGGCATTTAGTGCCAAAATTATTTACTTTTCAGTTTAAACATTTTTCCTAGACTTAGAATATTATTTTAAGATTTTTGGTTAACAAAGTTTTCACTGTTCATCTTTTATTTATTTTTCATAATTAATTTAAGTTAATTAGGGTTTTAATTTAAATTGTTTTTGTCTTTTAGTGAAAAATTTAATATTTTTCAAACTTTTTCAATTTTCTACTTTTCATTAGAGTAAAATAGGATTTTTAAAATTGGTAAATTATTTTTAGCATTATTTTATTATTTTTTATAATTATTTTAGTTTTAAAATAGTTTTTAGTAATTTAAAAATAGAAAAATAGTTTCTAAATATTAAGAAAAATACTTTTTAGTCTTTAGATAATATAAATAAGTTATTTGTTCAATAAAATAATATTTTGGACATTTGGATTAATTATATTTAATTTTAGGGCTTTAATTAGCATTTAAAATTGAATATTTAATTAATAAAAGGTTTTAAAATATTTTTATTGGATTTTTATTCTTATTTATATTATTTTAGACTACTTTTAGCTTTTAATTAATTTTTAGGTTTAAAAAATTTTAATTTTGTAGTTTTTGTTTACGGTTTTACGTGAACGATCTTTTCGTCTTAGCTCGATCCGTCTTCGTAGCCGTCTTTTCTTTCTCATTTCTATTTTCTTTTCTTCTCAATAAAATCACAATCAAAATCATTTCATCACACAACACACTAGCCTCCTCGAGAACGATCCCCACTTAAGGGTCATAAGTGTTTACGTTTTCCTAAACGTACGCTTAATACTTACCGCTTTTGCCTTCCTTTTCCTAAAGGGGTAAAAATACAACAATCATTTTTGGCGCCGCTTCCGGGGAGGCGTGTTGTGTTTTGATTGAACAATTGTTGTTTTTATACTAACCATAATTAGTATTTGTATTAGTAGCACTCTACTAATACGTATTATCGTTTTTCGATTTTTGTGTGAATATTATTAATATATTGTATACGTAGAACAATAAATTCACAAGTACTCCAAATACGTGAGAAATCACAACCTTGACTTGGGAGGTCATTACCCAATCATTGTATTCGAATCTCAAACCAAAGAAAAAAGGCAAAAATAGATAAATACTTTCGAGAAGCTCGATTTTGAAAAATACAAACTATAAGGTAGGTATAAGGCGGTTGTATTTCACGACCTAAAGGAAAAAGGCTCTTAAGTGCTTCGCGCCGCCTCGTTTCCTCCGCTTGCTTGTGAGTATTTGATTTTGAGAGCTAATCGAGGGTTTTGCCGCCCAAAGTATTATTACATATCATATATATTTTCTTAGTTTCATTTGATTAAACCCTCTTGAACGATTTGGTGTTCCACCATCGTTCTAAAGTCATCGAAGGAGTTCACTTCACGTGATCGTTTTCATTCCTTGAGGCTTCTTTAATCGAGAGATTTGATTAAGGATGAGATTTGTAGATTTGTGTCTACTTAATACATTCACCAAATTCAAAAAAAGGTTAATACAATCAAAAACCACAAAAAAATTGAAAAACACAAAACACCAAAAAGAATCTTCTTTGCTCGTCTCCACGTTGTACGTGACGTTTATGCTAACTCGTAATCAAGCAAAACGTGCACGTAGACGAAAGAACAAAACTCCCACTCCAACTCATTCTAGTGAGGAGTCTCCTATTGACGAACCCATTGTACGAGAAGCACCAACCATGGCGAATCGAACTATGGTGGAGTTACTTCAAGCACCCACCGAGGGTTATGGAGAACCTATTGTGATTCCCGCTATCCTTGCGGAGAATTTTGAGGTGAAAACGGGTTTGTTGTCGATGATCCAAAACAACAAATTCCGTGGTGATGAGAAGGACAACCCCCACAACCATATCCACCAATTTAATCGTCTTACCGCCACTTGCAAATTCAAGGATGTCTCGAATGACTCGATTAAGATGATGCTTTTTCCGTATTCCTTAGCGGGGCCCGCTAAAATTTGGTTAGAGAAAGAGCCACCCAATTCTATATTGACGTGGAAGGATCTCGTTTCGAAATTTGTGAACCAATTTTTTCCGCCCTCTAAGACTACGCATTTGAAAAATGAGATTTCTAAATTTTCACAAGAATCAAATGAAAGTTTTTCAACGGCTTGGAATAGGTTTACGGAGATGTTACATGAATGTCCTCATCACGGTTTTTCCGACTTGCACCAAATAGACACGTTTTACAATGGACTTAATGATCATGAAAGAGATTATTTAAATGCCGCCGCGGGTGGTAATTTTTTGTGTAAAACGGTTGAGGAAGCTTTGGTCATAATTGAGAATAGGTCTAAGGTTTATAGCCCTCGTAACACACCGAGTGTTGCCAAAATGGGCTCATCATCGTCTCGTAGCATTAATGCTTTACATGATGAAGCAAATGAAGAAAATCGATTTTTTGATAGATTTGCTAGCCTTATGTCCCATTGTAAAGCTCAAGAAGCTTCAAATTCCGCTTCGGTTAAAGCGGTTTCTAAGAGTTGTTTGTCGTGTGGTGGAGCTCATGATCTTTCCGAGTGAATTACCGCGGATGGTAACACTTCGAGTGCTTACGTAGCCACGGGAACTTATAACCAAATCGTTCAAGGTTCCCGCCAAAATCAAGCTCCACCAAATCAAAATGTTAATAACTATCGAAACAACAACCAAGGTGGTAATTATCAAGGCAATCAAAGGAATTACAACAAGGGTACTTATAAAAGTGGAAATGGGCAAATTTCTAATCAAAACCAAAACCGTGATTTTCAAACTACGACTCAAGGTTTTCAAAATGATCACACCAAAAATCTTCAAGGAGAGTTTTTGAATTATGCTAAGGCTAATGATGCTAAGTTTGACAACATGCAACGTGAAATGGTTAGCTTAAGATCCGAGTTGAAAAACGAGCTTAAAAACGAACTTGCTAATGAACTTAAAACTCATGCTAATAAAATGGAAGGAAATGTTCAAAGACTCCAACAAAATCAACAAAAAATGGAGCAAGGTCAACATGAGATTAAGCAAGAATTGTTAAAAGCGGATGCTAGGCAATCTAAGTTTGAAGACCGAATGGGAAAAATGTTTGAAGCTATCATGTGTAAGCCCTCTTCTTCGGGTGGTCTTCCTAGTGATACCATCGTGAACCCGAAAGGAGAATTGAAGGTTATTACTACTCGTAGTGGTAAAACTTTCAAAGAACCCATTTCTCGTCCAAGTACTTCTATGGAGAAGGAAAAAGAGAAAGAACCCGAGGTGGTGATAGAAAAGGAGCAAATTCCAAGCCCACGAAGTACCGCTCAAACCACACCTACGGTTGAACCCACACCAATCGAGGAACCCGAGATTCCAAGGCCGATGCCTATGCCTATGCCCCAACCCACACCACCTTTACCATACCCTTCAAGACGAGACAAGGAAAAGGCACAAGAACGAAATAATTATCAATTTGAACTCTTTATGAAAATGTTTCGTGACTTGCATTTTAATATAAGTTTTGCCGACGCCTTAGTCATGATGCCTCGATTTGCCGCGAACTTCAAAAGTATGTTGAATAACAAAGAGAAATTGCAAAAATCGTCTAGTTGTTCATCGGTTTTTCTAAGCCGCATACCTCAAAAAGTCGGTGATCCCGGCAAGTTTTTAATCCCATGTGCTATACAAGACATGGAAGAATGCTACGCCTTGGCCGATCTTGGTGCTAGTATTAATTTGATGCCTCTTGAGATTTTTAAATCGCTCAATCTTCCCAATCTCACCCCTTCAAGAATGTCAATCGAGATGGCCGATCATTCTACGATTCTAGCTTGTGGAGTTGCCGAGGACGTCTTCGTGAAAGTTAGAAAGTTCTACTATCATGTAGACTTTATTGATGTTGACATTCCCATCGATCCTAAAGTTCCGTTAATTTTAGGTCGATCATTTTTGGATACCTCGAGAGCACTTATCGATGTGCATGCAAGGAAAATCACTCTTTGTTTCAATGAGGAAGAACTCGTCATTAATGCAACTCAAAACTCCACACTTTCTCATGTGTATTCTATCACATCTTTGTACAATGTCAATCCCATCAAAAACATTTGCAAAAAGATTTCAAAAAGAGCTTTAGGAGTTGTTGAGAAAAATGAAGTTTCGTCCCCTCCGCCGGTGGAGGATAAGAGTGTTAAGCCTACGATTCCAATCTCGAGTGATTCTTCGGATGATGAATGTGTAGATCCCGATGGGGGAGTTTTCTTTGTTGACAAACGTTTTGAGAACTTACCACCACCTTTACCAAAACGGTTTTCAAATGTGAGAATTTTTAGTGTGACTAACATTGCTTTAGAAACACCTAATATTTTTGACATAATTAAATCGGGTTTTCACAAGGAGAGTTTAAAAGATGAAAAAGGAAAAGATTTTGAATTGAATTTAAAAGATTTTTCTACAACTCTAACTCCGTCATCACCGCGTGTTTTGAGTACTACAAGCTCGTCTTCTCCTTTTGACGATGCTTTGTGTGGACTTAGTGTGGGGGAAATCCCTTATGTTCCCTCCCCTTTCTCCACCGAGGACGAGATATTTGATCCTGGAATTGCTTGTAAAGGGAAATCTCGGTCTTCCACCGATGCAATAAATGGAAAATCTTTTCATTTGATTGGTGCGAGTCTACCTCGAGTAGCTCAATGTTTTCATGACTTACCCATTGTCCCACCCTTCTATTTCTTCTCTTCTATTTTCTTGAAACTCTTTGAGTTTTTGTTGGCACACGATGAAGTGGCGTTGATTTGTTTTTCCAATGAAAACGAGAACGCCATCTTCGATCCCAGTATTTTGCACCATCAAAGGACTTAGTCCTTAATACCGGTTGTTTTTGGGCCTTGTTTATCATGTAAGCCCCGCCAAAAATTGACCACACCATGATAATCCCTAAATGATCACATTTATAGGGATTCGAGTCGAGCTTTTGACTTGGTTATCAAAAACAAGGTGCCTCGTGGGGGAGACCCATGCTTATCCATGTACATATTATTGCTTTTTAGTTAACCTAATGTGAGGGGATTTGTGCCCTTCCAACCTTTGTTCCGTGGTTGTTTGTGCATTGTGGTATTTAGATCATGATCTTCACGATTGGAGCCTCTCGTGTTCGTTTTATGGGAGCACTCGATCGTTTGCTTTGAAGACATTTCTCAATATCCATGATATATCCTTTTATGTTCTAACCTTAGGTTTATAGCACACTTCATAAACGGCTATTAATTTAATGGTTACACCCTTTCCATGCTAGATTAGGCATTCGACTACGTCTCTAGTATGGTGGTGTTTGCACCCCTAGACTCGAAACATTGAGTAGAATGTTTAACTTTAGTATTGGGGGGGGGGTGAATAGATACTTGCCTTGCCAAACCTTCACGCTTTCCAAAGTTTATTTTTTTTTGTTATCGTTTTGTTGCAAAATAAGGCTAAAAATGGCCAAATTTTAAAATTTTTTCTCATGTTTTATAAGTGTTTGAAGACACGAATGTAGATTTTCCGACGGCGAGAATAAGAGTAATTTTTTACTCGACCGTGCGTGTTGAGCACTTAGCTTTGGTACCTTAACTACACATTAGGCTAAGTCTCTTAAATGAGGACGAGAAATGATAGAGTTAATTATAAGTTACTATGCTAAACGTAGAGTACTCGTATTCTTTCAAAAACTCATGTGTTCTCGTTATTTGCTTATTCTCCCTTCGCATGTAAATATTTTTTGCTTAATAAATATTGACTTAGCGGTTTAGTTAGGATTGTTGGGTTTCTAGTCTTTTCTAGTAGCTTCTGTGTAATTAAATTGGGAAGACATTAAGGTATCGCCAGCGTCACGGTTTTGAAGTATTGGCACCGAAATATTCAAAAGCTTCACCTAATAATAAGATTTCAAGTGCTCACCTAAATCTAGCAAACAATTTGAAGCCCCACAAGGCCTAAAATCTATGCAAAATTGAAAGTGAATCAAGCCTTAATCTTCGAAGCTTTAAAGATCCAAAATTCGCTTTAGCGTGAGGATATACGTCTTTGGCTAATAAAACCACCGATGAGGCGGATAATAAAAGGCAAGGCAAGACCGAAGTCATAATAAAAGCTTCATGGCGAAGTTGAATAAAAGATGGAGGTAAACCAAAGATAATAAGGCCCTTCCATTAGAAGGCGTATAAAAGTCTTGGTAATAAGTCTCATGTTCAAAACCGTTATAAAACCGTGTTTATCGATTCTTCTTGTCAACTTAATTTTTTAACATCGTTGTCTATTAGGAGGGGTTATTGATTTGATGGTCTTAGTTACACCGTTAGGACTCTATTTTTAGACTTAATCTCTATTATCGCATAAGTCAACAATGTTTCCTCGTGAAACATTCAAGACAAAATAAAATATAAGAGATACAACTTAGGAATAATGGGAGGATAAGTACGTGATTAGGGCATATGAGTAGTGTTAGCATTACTAACTTATAATGACAATGATCTCGTTGCACGCTTGGCATGGAATTAAGGTGAAAATCGAGGACGATGAAATTATTTCTAACGAAGCATTCACGTTTTCTTATTCTATGAACCTAAACGTCCCATTTTGCGATGAAAATCATACATTATGTCTAAAACGCAAGTAGTAGTAATAGTAGTAGTGTAGCTAGTTTATCGTTCAAATAAAGTGAATAAAATTAAATTTTGGAGGTGCTACGATACTTTATTCTAGCATTGCGTGAGGGCACGACAATGGTTTAGTATGGGGGAGTGATGAGACTGCTTTTATACATAGTCTCATCGTCCAAATCGGGCTTAAAATGCATAAAATATCATTAAAACTGCCAAATATATGCTTGTGTTTGTTACTTGTGTATTTTAGGTACGGATATTGAGAAAAGACAAAAAGATCACAAGAATCATTCAAAAACGAACACGGGAAACGAAGCCGCACAATGAACCGGGCCCAAATCTGGAATTTCCAAAAATGACCTTGAAGTTTGAAGATTGTACAAGTTTGGTCCCTAAAGAATTGAAGTCTTGGCAATTTATACCCTTGTAAATTCATAAATTACATTGGGGTCCCTAAATTACCAAGAGTATGCATATTTAGCCCTTGAAGAATGCTTAAATTACATAAGTGGTCCTTGGAAAAAGTTTGAAACTATGATGGGCCATTTTCAGCAAGTGTGCAAAGTTATTTTCAAAGGAATTGAAGTTGTGCTGTTTTAATACGAAGTGAGAAGAAGAAGAAACCTTGGGGGCTGTTTTTGCCAGACAAACAAACCTATACACCCAATACAAACCTTACACGTCACTTGACCCACCCATTTACCCATTTACCCTACCATACCCGTCCAAACCCAGCCCACAACCCAATACCAGGTTTATTAAATAAACCTGGTCAAACACCCAGTCAACCCTCCTTTATTTCCCACCCAAACACAATTTTTAAAATAACCTTTTCCCAAAATAGATTAACCTGTGCTAATTACCCTATAAACCCTAATAATCCTAGACTCAATCAAACTCAAAACAAAGGGTTTTTGACCCAGCTTTTCCAGATGGATAATTAAGGTTTTTGTCACCAAAACCCACACCAAAACCATGAGCCAAGACAACCCCATGTGAGTGTAGGGCCCTCTCCTGCACGTCACTTTCTTCCTCAAAAACGAAAATCGACCAGATAAACGACCCATGTGATTTTCTTCCTCCCAAAGGCATCACCAACGGCTAAGATCACTTCATCACAACTGGCATGACAACATCCTTCACAAGATGCCATTTTGACTGATTTTGAAGACTTTTCAAAGGGCTTTTAGGGAATTCCATGTATTAGGGTTTTTAGTATTCTAGTAGCTTCTCTTTAGTGCTATATATAGAGGACGCATGTGTCCCTATACTCTTGTTCCAGTTTTTGGCTTTCACATTTGTAATTCCTTTTTAGTAAAATAAAAGTTTGGTATTTTTGAGCAATTTAATTCCTTTTTATGTTTATTAAAAGTTGTGTGTGTGTTGAAAGCTAATACTGAGTTCCAAAAATTATTTGTGAAGTGTTTTTGAGTTTTCAAAAGCTAACTTCAAGGTTTCTGAAAAATTGAACTTTTGGGGTAAAATCTTGTTCCAAGTTTGTTATTTCAAGGTTGAAATTGGTTTATTTAAGTGTTGTTGAAAGGTTAAGTATTGGGGAAAATCAGTTCAAAAATGAAGGTCTACGTAATCTTGGGATTGTGCAATATATGGATTGGATCTATTGATAAGATGGAGGAGATGGGGAAGATGAAGATGGGGTGTAGAGAGAGAAAGGAGAGAAAAGAAAAGTAGAGAGAGAAAGTGATTTTATTGAAATGAAAAATATGAAATGAAAGAACCACCCCTCCTAACATGCTAGGAGGGGATATATATAGCCCACCCTACATGTGGGCTATATGGGCTATACTTGGATCACGAGCCTAATACATTAATATATCGTTGGAGCGACCGATCCTTCATAAATACGTAAAAACGTATTTCTAAAAATCTCCCCCTAAGGGAGGTCGCTCCAAGTTACAAAGTTCTAAATATTATATAGCTCGTGATCTATGCTAATAATGATGTGACCGAGACTTTCTTTGGAAAAACGTATTTCCAACAATCTCCCCCTAAGGGAGGTCACACCATTTTACAAAATCTTAAACCTAGCATACTATGCTTAAGTCTTCGATCTTGTTCTTGTGAATATGCTTGATGTGATCTTTGACTTTAGTCTTGAGCATGTTTCCTTGCCTTGACCTTGTGCATTCATCACTTGTGAAATTTGCCTCTTCGTGACTTCATGTTCCACATACTTATACCTTTGAATTCTTGAAAGCTTCAGAGTTTGATACAGCGGAAGTCTTGACCTTCAGACTTTCTTGAATTTGTTGAAGTACTAAGTGTATGTAGTACAAGCATGTGGTGACGACTTCTTCTGGATTATACACCGCAATGCCACCTTCTTGTTACGCTGCATAAGACAGTTAGCAACAAACCATATACACGGATGAAATGGCCTTGAACATTTCATTCTAATTCGGTAGCATTTTACCTCCGGTCGGTGAAGACCGTTGGACGATATTAAATATCGTACTTGTGGCAGGTAGTTTCAATAAAGAACCTCCTTGACAAGATTTCGCGGGTAAACCCGTTCTCTTTACTCGACCGTCCAAAGCTGACTGCGAACGTAAAGGGTGAATCATTTGGATAATATTATCCGCATGATTTGAAGCCGTCAATTCATGTTCCTAGAACAAGTGAAGTTCAATTAAGAACCGCACCATCGTTGCTTTCCAGTTGTCACGAGCTTGATTCATATAGAATCTTGCAAGTTACCTACCAAGTGCTGTTTGATGTTAACACTAGAAGGATTTCCATTCGTCACTGCAAATACTTAATAGTATTACTCTGAATGTTCTGGCAAGATCACTAAGATATTGCGTAGAGGCCTAGAACGTGTTTAAATTCATTTAAGAGTTTAAACCACTGTTGCTTTCTAGTTATCACAAGTTTGATTCATAAAGAATCGCACAAGTCACCTACCATGAGCTTTTTGATATTCGCTCAAGAAGGATTTCCATCTTCATTGTAAATACTTTCGTATTACTCGGATGTTCAGGCAAGATCATGAAGATTTTGCGTAGGACTCTTAAGATCTTTCTTACTTTTCACAGTGTGTGAAGAAGCAAGGAAATATGAAAGTGTGTCCTAACGAGATATTTGATGATCTCAAATGGCTCTAGACTCGATCGTGCATTTTGGATTTTAGTGATCGGAGGCTGGAGAGGAGTGCCACCTTTTCAATACCAATTTATTCGGAGTGAATAAATCAATAGATAATGTGTTGTCTTCGTGTGATTAAAACAAATATCTTTTGAGAGATATCTGAGTTAGCTGGGATGGGTTGTGCCTTGCATCACTGGGTCCATGATGTCTATCTTCAATATCGAGAATCATAAATGATCTCAATAGCATATGAATTGACCCGGTTTCTGCCTAAGTTGTAAGGAGGGCTACTTTCTTTACACCCTTTATCTTTACAATTCTTTTTCATTCTTCAACCCCTTCAATGCTTACCAATACGTCATAACTAGCACCTTGTTGTGATTGTTCCAGTGCTAACTTAAGTACTTGGTCGGCATTCAGCTACGTTCACAATCTTTCTCCATCTTTCCTAAGGACTACTATTTCTAGCTATGGAATGTCCTTGGGAAGATTCCTCCGGTTCTAGAGAAATCATTGGACTTTAACCTATCCTACCATCCTTATGTCACCACAATCTTCACCGTCGTGAATAGAGATGTTTTGGGTAAGTGTATGTCACCATGAAATCCATTTTGAAGTGTAAATCCATTTTGCTCCCCCTTAACATATGCCACAATATCCGAAAACATTTCGCACATGTCGGGATGAGCTAACACGTTAAGTCAAACCATTTGTGATTAATCATTTCCCATATTAAATCACATTTTCTCCCCCATATTAAAAATATTAACCCAATCGATGTTTTTAATATCAATTGATTTAATAGCATTTTAAGAAAATTTGGGAAGAAAAATGCAAATCCAATTATCTTCATGAATTACACAAGCTCCCCCTCAAATTAATGAGGGTGTACTTGAAACATAAATTAAATACCTTTTAAACACAAGTGTAAGGTATTTATCACGTGCAAAGATCATATATGATAATGAATTCACAATATTAGCAATTTACGAGGTTGGACCTGAATGATGAAGAACATCATATGAAAGAAGCACATGGTTCTTGTTCACGAATGTTGGTCTTCCTCGTAACTTCTGAAATTATCTTCCCCTTTACCACACATGGACAATTGATATCGTTGTCTTGACACCAGCTTGTGAACTATGGCACTTTCGGCATCGAAGATTCTGAATGCTGGACAAATGCTCCCCCTCAATTGTTGACCCGTGTTCTACTTAAAGAGCTGTAGTCGTCGTTTGAGCAGTCGCATCGTCTAGTATGTAGATATCAATTGCAACGAACTTCGGATTGTGGAGTTGATAACTTTGAATTCTGAAGTCAAAGCTTTCTGGTGAAATGCTTGACTTTAATGTGAAACGCGGGTTACTATCGGAAATAATAGCAAACCAAATGGAGCATGTTTTAATACATTTAAACTTCTGCTCGAACTTTATTTATAACCCCGTGTCATTATTGAATGACATTTCTAGGATCGTAAATATTATCGATTCCAGAAGACATGCTCTTTTTATCAAAACATTTTGAACACACAATTTTGAAAGATTTAGAAAAAACCTTTTGAAAAATTCTTGAAAAATTGTGTTCAACGTTTTGAAAACCAATTACTCGAGCTTAAGATTTGGAATATCTTAGGAAAGCTCAAGTCCGAGAAGTTGTAAACTTCTCGTTGTTTAAGGATAAGTTACCATCAGCGATAAACTTTCCTTTTATCTGAAGGACGAGTCCTAAGCTGACATTTACTTAGAAGTCGTTTTCATGAGCTTGAAAACTTTGACTGTTTTAACGAAAAGCTCAAGACCGAGAAAGGTTAATTTCTCGTTATGAGGAAAAGTTCTCTTATTTAAAAGATACACTTTCCTTTCTGAGCTTAAAACTTCGAATGTTTTAATACAAGCTCATGACCGAGAAAGGTTAATTTCTCGTTATGAGGATACATTATCATAAAAAAAGAATCTTTCCTTTATTTGAAGTTCGGGTCATTGTCTGACATTTAACAATGAACCATTGTGCATGAGCTTAAAAACTTGGAATGTTTTTTGATATAAGCTCATGCCCGAGAAAAATTAATTTCTCGTTGTAAGGATAAGTTTATCATCGGCAATAAACTTTCCTGCCTTTGAAGAGCGGGTTATAGACTGTCATTTATCTATAAGCCTTATACACGAGCTTAAAACCGTTGAATGGTTTTAGTGTAAGCTCGTGTCCGAGAAAACTTAATTTCTCGTTGTGAGGGTAAGTAATCATTGACGAGATAAGCTTCCCTTTTTCTGAAGTTCGGGTCACAGACTGTGATTTGAATGTGAGCCATTGTGCATCAGCTTAAAAACGTTGAATGTTTTTAATATTAGCTCATGCCCGAGAAAACTTAATTTCTCGTTATTAGGATAAGTTTACCATCGGCGATAAACTTTCCTTTCTTTGAAGATCGAGTTATAGTCTGTGATGTGACTATAAGTCCTTTGTAAGCTTTAACCATGAATCCCCTAAGATACTAGTTTCTCCGATATCTGCTTCTTCAGCAACCAAACTCTAAGAGTGTCCTTAGTTGAACGGTATACAACGATTGGACCTCTTCGTTCTTTTGGAACATCAACTTTGGGACCTGCATTCTCATTAGGTATTTGCATGCTTTGACATGGGTTAGCGATATCAATTATAGAAGCACGTGGGGGTTCACAGTTGGCTTTACTTGTGTCAGAGGTGACCTGAGTAGATGATTCACTTATCTTAGTTGGCAAACGTTTCCTTTTATAGAAAACTTTAAGTTCAGGCTTAAGTGATGTATCATCCTTTTCAATTTCCTCCCTAGCAGTCTTAGTAGAGTCGGAGATTATCCTAGTTAAAGGGCACTCGTTTCCTACAAGAGTGAAAGTTCTACCAGTGGGGCACCACATTTTACCAATGGGTTTGATTTTAGCAACCCACTGGGATTTAAGTCTAGCACGGGAGTTCACCTCATTAAGCAATTTTTTGATACAAGAGTCATGATTCGCCGTAAAGACACATTTTCTACATGCTTTACAAGTAGCATATTTAATGTCCGAGTAATTCCTAGATGATTGATTGATGCTCCTAGGAGACGTCATGCTACGGTTAGCAGTGTTGGGTAATCTAGAAGGCATCTGCCTAGGTTGGACATTGCTATCTCTTACATGTGTCTTTTGCTTAGCTTCCCTGAGACCAGATTTATGGCAAACATCATTTGAACTCGTTCTAGATGTGTTCATTGAACTATTCCTAGAGAAACTAGGGGCAATCATGTGATGAGGTCTTGCTAAAACTGATTTAGTCACATTAGGCCTAGTTGGTGGAGTGACTGTTCTAGAAATATGACCCAAATCAACTTGGGAGGCAAACCGCGGTCTCGAGGATTGTGGTCGCTCGGAACTAAATGCAGTAGGTTGTCTGACAATCGGTTGTCTAACGAACTGATTTGTAGGCGGTTTCCCCAAGATTGATGGTTTTTCAAGCTTAGTGTCCACACTAGGTCCTTTAGTTTTCCTCAATTCGTTTTTTAACGCAGCTATAGCAAAGACCTTTTCTTGAACTTGGGCTTTTAACGTTTCATTCTCTTTGAGCAATCTATCTTGGGATGCCAATTTAGACTCTAGTAACTGAATTTGTTTCAAAATATTATCCTTTTCAGCTTTCGAATCTAAAACTTTTTGATCCAATTTTCTTTCAAGAACAACGTTTGACTTTTCAAGTTTTTCAAAGTATGTTTCAAATTTGTCCGTTTTCTTAGAAAATTCAAGTTTGGCATCCTCAAGATCTTTTGATTGTTGAGCTACAATCGTTTCGAGCTCTCTAATCTTGGAATCAGAAGCAGTCAATGAAGCAGTTATAATACAATTATCATGATGTACTATAGCATTCTGAACAATCTCTCCCCCATTATGACTTACATCGGATGAATCAGAAGTGGTATTTCTATCACTCTTTTCCATCCCATGTTTGTCATAATTAGGTTCAGAATGCTCAATATGCGGCATGTCATCAGCATATACATCATAAACAACATTACATTGTACCATGTTTGCAGGCTCTGCGTCATAAATGGGTAAGGTGTCATCAAGAGAAATCTCGTGAACATTCCCCGACGTGCCACTGGTATCATGTTGTCCTCCTGATTCCGTGCTCTTACCATCGTTATGCTCCAAGTTGTCAACCGTATGATCAATCTCCTCTTGTATCTGCGTCATTGATTCTTGCACTCCATTATCATACACTTGCTGAAGTTGTGATCTTTGATAAATCGAAGACGAGACCGATGTCATGAGTTTCAAAATTATATCACGGAAAACTCGAAGCTCGGTATGTGTATCTCGAAGAAATGATTGGCAAATCACAGAACTTTCAGGCTTGATGATATTGAATTCGAGGAAAGGCGTGAGTTGTGTCACACGATCCTTATATGCAAGTGCCGATGCAGAGTGATTAAAGTTGTCATGGTTGAGTTGCTCGGCGAGTTGGGTCAAAGTGGTGAAAATTGAGTCGATGAATATATGACGATCTTGACGAAAGATTGTCACAAATTCGCTCCCTCCTTGAATCCTCGAAAGAGTGACAAGATGAGACTGAAGCATTTGAAATGAAGTGATGCCACTTTTTCTAACTTTGTTTTGCATTGAATGCGATACTCCCTCTTGATTTTTCGATTTCAACGAATCCATTGAAAGTTTGATGACGAATAATTGTGGTCGTTGTTGATTTCAGGATTTTACAGCTCGTGAAGAGACTTAGAAATTGAAATTCACGGGATTGAGGATATAACTCTTTTCTCGGCTGAATAATTTCTTATCCGCTCAAACGTTGATAAAACAAACCCGATCAAAAATCCGTAGCCACTAAAAATAAATCCCGTCACTTTGACTCGTCACTTTTGACTTTAAAACCGGCCACAATAACTTTTAACCCGGCAAATATATTTCCACGTTAATACTTTCAAAATACCCGCCTCAACACGATTTGCCAAATGCAAGGATATCAAGTGACAAAATATACCAAATTAATTTAACTATAGAATGAACTTTAAAAAAATGGAAAAAGTAAAACTTTACTTAACTAAAAAATAAAAAATAACAAATCTTTTATGTTTTGACTTTCCAAAATGCGTTTTTTTTTTAAATCTGATATATTGGATTTGTTAAATTGTGTTGCCGAAATAGTGCCCACGTGGCAAGATTTCCACTATTCCCAAACAAAACTTTGTAATCTCCGTCTGAATTGCAAGTGGGATATTATTATAAAAAGAAAAACGTGGCTAGTCAAACGCTTAACAAAAAAAAGAAACGTGGCAAGTGGTGGGAGAATACACGCATCTCTTTTCTGTTTACTCTCCTAGAAATTTCCGCCGGCTCTCTTTTCTCCCAACAAACCCACAAACACAAATACTATCTTCTCAAAATCTCTCTCTCCAAAATAATAATACTCTCCGTCTCTCTAATCTCACAACCCTAACTCTTTCTCTCCTCACTGGAAACCCAACTTTATACACACGAAAGATCCACCATGAATACCACCAATACAACCCATGAATCAATCTCAGCCACCTATATATTGATCGACCTATACCCTTGAATCGAATCAAAGACACCACATATCAAATCATCTGAATCATCATCATCAGCATCATCAAACGCAACCCACGAACATACCTAAGATTTTTGGCTTCAAGATCTATCAAAATGGATCTCGGGTAGGTGTTTTAATTTGATTGCATGTTGTTGAGTCTGTCGTCTATCATCTGTTCGAGTCTTTCTTGTGATTTTCTTTGATTAAATCGAAACGAGATAAGATAATAACAGAAATTGTTATTGATCTTTTCTTCTCTTCGAATATTAAAATTGGATGCTGTTTCAAGAAAAGATCAATGATGAAAAGATATGTCGTGTGTTTCGAGATGTATGCAAGTATAACCACGAAGCAAATCTGAGATCTTTTTGGTTTTGGAGTCGAGCGTCAGTCTAGGTGAAGTGTGAGGGAGTCAGTTTGGTGTCGTGTAAGAGTCAGTAGAGTTTAAAAGTTTGAGATTGTGTTAGAAAATGGGTGAGTTTGTTTGTCGAGAGATGAGTGTTGGTGAGGGAGTCTTGATTCTTTGACAGGGTAATGGTTTGGGTAGGTTGAGTCTAAAATGGTTTCTGAAGCGAGTGTTGTGTCGTCGAGAGATGTTGTGTTCAAAGTCGTAGGTGGGTGAGGCTGTGAGGTTGTTGTTTGAGGGAGTCGAGTGACGTTGGACGAGATGTGAGTCGAGGGTGTTGAAGTCTAGAGTCTGGTGAGGGAGTCGTGGGTGAGGGGCGAGATGAGAGTTGTGGTCGAGTCCAGGCAAAGTCTTTTCAAGGTGCCGTTATGGTCGAGGGTGTGTTGTGTGAGACGAGAGGGTTTAGATGAGTAGGTCGAGTTTGTTTTTGTTTTGAAACCAGTTTGAGATCAGGGTCGAGTCAAGTGTCTAGTTCCCGTTTTGTTTGAATCTTCTTTTTTTTTCTTTATGCGGAATAATCCCTATGCGGAATAATCCTATGCGGAATAATCCTATGCGGAATAATCCTATGCGGAATAATCCTATGCGGAATAATCCTATGCGGAATAATTTGGCTAATCCGGAATAACAAGAAAAAGAAACAGAAAGTTGAAACGGATGGATCAAAACATGAGGCTTTTGACAGATTTGG
This sequence comes from Glebionis coronaria, assembly GCA_025667525.1. Taxonomy (NCBI): domain Eukaryota; kingdom Viridiplantae; phylum Streptophyta; class Magnoliopsida; order Asterales; family Asteraceae; genus Glebionis; species Glebionis coronaria. Next base: position 333,162,499 of record CM046877.1, read on the forward strand.
ACAGATTGGTTGGACAAAAAGGACAAAATTAAAGATGACAAATTAAATGTATTAAAAAAACTGATAAAAAACTGATTAATTTAAAATTGATAAAAATCTGATAAAACTGAAAAAACTGCTTATCTAGAAAAGAGGTATCTGAAAGTGGATGAAAACTGATATAGCAAAACTGATTATAAAAAAACACTGATTATAAAACACGGAAAAATAAAACTGATAATAAAAAATAAAAATTGATAAAACTGAAATGGATAGAAAGAAAATTGAAAACTTTATGAAATTGATACAACTTTATAAAATTGATAATTTTTATAAAAAGAAAAGATTTTTACCACCAAATCAAAAGATAAAAATATGCAAATCCTAAGATTTAATCATGGCTCTTGATACCAATTGAAGGTCTACGTAATCTTGGGATTGTGCAATATATGGATTGGATCTATTGATAAGATGGAGGAGATGGGGAAGATGAAGATGGGGTGTAGAGAGAGAAAGGAGAGAAAAGAAAAGTAGAGAGAGAGAAAGTGATTTTATTGAAATGAAAAATATGAAATGAAAGAACCACCCCTCCTAACATGCTAGGAGGGGATATATATAGCCCACCCTACATGTGGGCTATATGGGCTATACTTGGATCACGAGCCTAATACATTAATATATCATTGGAGCGACCGATCCTTCATAAATACGTAAAAACGTATTTCCAACAAAAAAGATTCAAAAGGTTTGATAAAATCAGAAAGTGCATTTTGTTTGTTCATTTGATTTTGGCAGGTTTCAAGAAGAAGCTTGATTTGCCCAAGGTCCTGCACAGACCCGGGTCTGTTGGAGGTGGCTAAGCAGCCACTAAGGGACCTGGATGTAGGTCCCTTAAGGTAAAAATCTTGTTCTTAGTTTCAGTTTCAAAGTTGTGAAGTTTGGATTCTTGTGATTTGTATGCAAGTGTTTAAGTGTCTTCTTTTTGTTTGAGACTACTGTTTAGAAGTTGTATGAATGATTTAAGGCTATTGTAATCAGTTTGGATAAGTTTTGTATTGATTTGGTTTGGAAAAATCACTTTCTGAAAACAAAAGGGGTGTTTGGGATAAGAGTTTAGCTAGGATTTGAGACAAGAATCTGGGTTAAAACTTGTTTAAAAACACTTCTTAGGTGGCTAGTAAGAGATACATGCACTTAGTTTTCTATTTGGTAGAGTATTAAACAAGTTTGTATGCTAAATTTTTGGTAAAAAACAGTCAAAACTAGTCATCCACTTTTCTGTTTATTATCATGTGAAATTTGCCATCAAATCTTGATCATAGCTAGAGATTAGGTTAATCTAGGATTATTGATTGCTTATTTGTCATTTGGTGAACCTATGTGCTAGTATTTGGCCTTTAAAATTCATATTTGTGCAAGTAATCTAGGAGTACTGTTCATCAGAAAGTGCATGCTTAATCAGTAACTTATTTCGCTTAATTGGTGCTTATTTTGTTAAGTGACTTGTTGTTTTTTGTGTTTACTCAGACTCCCCACAACCCAATTGGTGTGGGGGTGCCTTGTGGTCCAAAGAAAACCAAGCATTAGGGCTTTCCTAAGCCCTAAGGTCTCCTGACCAGCAAAATACACTAGCAGTGGGAACTCCTTTCCCACTGGTAGCACACTTGTTTGTACTGCTATACAAAAAGACAAAGCTTTTGACATGTCACTTTCAGTAATCTTGGAATTTTGTCTTTAGTGCTCCAAAATTAGAGTTAGGACTTGAAAATTGTTTCTTTATTTTTCTTATTTAATTTTTGATTTTTCTGATTAATTGGATTTTTAGTTACTGTTCATTTTATATTTTTTAAGATTAAATAGCATTTTTAATTAACTTTAATATTTCTGTTTTTGGCATTTAGTGCCAAAATTATTTACTTTTCAGTTTAAACATTTTTCCTAGACTTAGAATATTATTTTAAGATTTTTGGTTAAAAAAGTTTTCACTGTTCATCTTTTATTTATTTTTCATAATTAATTTAAGTTAATTAGGGTTTTAATTTAAACTGTTTTTGTCTTTTAGTGAAAAATTTAATATTTTTCAAACTTTTTCAATTTTATACTGTTCATTAGAGTAAAATAGGATTTTTAAAATTGGTAAATTATTTTTAGCATTATTTTATTATTTTTTATAATTATTTTAGTTTTAAAATAGTTTTTAGTAATTTAAAAATAGAAAAATAGTTTTTAAAAATTAAGAAAAATACTTTTTAGTCTTTAGATAATATAAGTAAGTTATTTGTTCAATAAAATAATATTTTGGACATTTTGATTAATTATATTTAATTTTAGGACTTTAATTAGCACTTAAAATTGAATATTTAATTAATAAAAGGTTTTAAAATATTTTTATTGGATTTTTATTCTTATTTATATTATTTTAGACTAATTTTAGCTTTTAATTAATTTTTAGGTTTAAAAAAATTTTAATTTTGTAGTTTTTTTTACGGTTTTACGTGAACGATCTTTTCGTCTTAGCTCGATCCGTCTTCGTAGACGTCTTTTCTTTCTCATTTCTATTTTCTTTTCTTCTCAATAAAATCACAATCAAAATCATTTCATCACACAACACACTAGCCTCCTCGAGAACGATCCCCACTTAAGGGTCATAAGTGTTTACGTTTTCCTAAACGTACGCTTAATACTTACCGCTTTTGCCTTCCTTTTCCTAAAGGGGTAAAGATACAACAATCACTTTTGCACCTTGTGAAGTATCCTTTGAGCAGTAGAGGAGTGCTGAACTCTCTAGTCTAGTGCTAACCACCACCTTAGCACTAGATTCAATTATCTACAATCAACAAAACAGCTACACATCAACAAGAATCATCAAAATGGCCTGAATTCATCACATGTGCTATGAACTTGGACTGAAATCAATCAAACAGCTACTATCTTCTCTCAAAGTCAGTTATGATCAATGAATGATCATAACAAACTCAAATCAGCAACAAGAGTAACAATGGTGGCAGGATATGAACAGTAAAGATGATAAGGAAATTTGGCGGGAAAGTAGAATTTGAATTTTATTAATGGAGAATTGGTTACAAGGCTGTTAAAAGGTTACTAACTAACTAACTAACTCAAGAGTGTGTCAAACTCTTGAGTAGTTTAGCTAAAAGGAGAAATGATGAAAGGAAAATTAAATGTGTGTGTTTTCACACTTACAACTACACATCAAAAATGAAGACTAAACAGGCTATTTATAGACTTGAGAAGAAGATCAGTTGGGGTTGGTGACGTGTTGGAACCAATCCCAGGTCTCCACGTGTCATAATTCTGCTCAATTAATTTTGCAGGTATGAACTCAAATTGGGGGTTCTTTGTAGAGTTGATTTCATGTTGATTGGTTATGACCAATGGATTCGTCTTGTGATTTTGAGCAATTTTGATGTTTACATCATTCCATGAAATTGCCTCTAGCTCCAAATCGATCCTGGAAATCTTTGATAGTTTGAAGATGACACGTGTCACGTCTTTATTAGCTGAAATGGGTGCACACGGATCACACTGTTGTGATTTGTTAATAAATGAAGGCGGCGCCTAGTGGGTAATAAATGTTGTGATGTGGCAATCCAGGTTCTTATTTATTTGGCTTCTCATTGGTCCAAAATATAATACATGGATCACACTTGTATCAACTTTCCAAAATAGGCAGAAATGACCCTTGAACTTTGGCAGATTGTATTTTTGAACTTGTAACTTCATTTCTTTGGCATATTTAGTCCTTCAAACTTCATTCTTGAACAAAATTGGTCCTTTGACTGAGTTGACTTGAGAGTTGACCAAATTTGACTATGATCTTGACTTTTACATATTTGCACTTTAGTCCTTCATCTTTGGCAGATTGTCAAGATAGGTCCTTGCACTTTCAAAGTCTTGTCACTTTTGATCCTTCTTTGTCTTTTTCATCAAATTAAGCTTGATTATTCCTTGTTTGCTTGGAAATGCATCCTTTTACCTACACAAGTGTACACAAACACAAACATACCACATAATACTGTTTTTACAAGATAAATTGGTATTTTGCTTCATGTTTTAGGGTTATTTGTTGATAAATAGATATGAGTTTTAGCTCATATCATCTCACCAAAGTACAACTTCACTCGTTGGCCATTCACCTTGAAATTAGGTCCATTAGGTTGAGCGAGCTCGAGAGTACCATATGGAAAAATTTGGGCAATAGTGAATGGGCCGGACCAACGAGATTTCAGCTTGCCCGAAAAGATTTTCAACCGAGAGTTATAGAGTAAAACTTTGTCTCCAACTTGGAACTCTCGATTTTTAATCTTAGAGTCGTGAATGAGTTTAGTCTTGTCCTTATAGATCAAAGAATTTTCATAAGCCTCATTACGGAGTTCATTGAGCTCATTGAGTTGGATCTTGTGTAGGTCACCGGCTTTGTTGATATCGAAATTAACCCACTTCAAGGCCCAGTAAGCCTTGTGCTCCAACTCAACGGGGAGGTGGCATGCTTTCCCGTACACGAGACGATATGGCGTACAACCAATCGGAGTCTTGTATGCGGTACGAAAAGCCCACAAAGCATCATCAAGTTTATCAGCCCATGAGGCACGATGCTGTCCCACGGTTCTTTCCATAATTCGCTTTAATCCTCGGTTGGATATTTCAGCCTGGCCATTAGTTTGTGGGTGGTAGGCGGTGGAAAGACGGTGATTTACACCATACTTAGCCATGACTCTAGCAAATTGATCATTGCAAAAATGAGTCCCACGATCACTAATAATGGCACGAGGCACACCGAATCTAGCGAATAGCGACTTCAAAAAGTTACAAACCACCCTTGCGTCATTAGTAGGTAAAGCTTTGGCTTCAACCCACTTAGAAACGTAGTCAACGGCTACAAGGATGTATTTGTTTCCTTTAGAGGAAGGGAATGGCCCCATAAAGTCTATACCCCAAACATCAAAGATTTCACATTCCTGAATGAAATTCTGAGGCATCTCGTGTTTATGTGTGATCTTGCCTTGTTTTTGACAAGCATCACAACGTTTAACCATCTCGTGAGCATCACGATAAATGGTGGGCCAATAAAATCCCGAGTCAAACACTTTTTTGGCGGTGTAGTTGGGACCAAAGTGACCACCGGTGGGTCCTTTGTGGCAAGCGTCAAGGATTTCTAAAGCTGCCGGTCCATCAACACATCGACGAATAATCAAATCAGCACATTGTTTGAATAGATACGGGTCATCCCAAAAGTAAGTCTTAATGTCTTTGAAGAACTTTTTCTTTTGTTGGGATGTTAACCCATCAACAAGAATTCCACCCGCTAAGTAGTTTGCAATGTCCGCAAACCACGGGGTTTCATCAGAAGTCGAGTTGATAGACATTAAGGTCTCCAGGGGAAAAGAATCATTGATTTCTTTGTTCGGATGATCCCCTTTGTAAGGATCCTCAAGTCTACTGAGATGATCCGCGGCTAGGTTTTCAGCTCCTTTCTTATCGCGAATTTCGATTTTAAATTCTTGGAGTAGCAAAACCCATCGAAGAAGTCTTGGTTTGGAATCTTGTTTAGTTAACAAGTACTTCAACGCGGAATGATCGGTGTAAACGATTGTGGTTGAAAGAACAAGATAGGGGCGAAATTTTTCAAAAGCATAAACAACAGCTAAAAGCTCTTTTTCGGTTGTCGTGTAATAAAATTGAGCCCCCGTCATTGTCTTGCTAGAGTAATGGATCGGTTGGAAGTGTTTATTCACTCTTTGGCCCAAAACCGCACCAATAGCATAGTCACTAGCATCGCACATCAACTCGAAAGGCAGCTCCCAATTAGGGGTAACCAAGACAGGTGCCTTAGTAAGCTTATCCTTAAGCAAGTTGAAGGCTTCAATACACTCGTTGGAAAAGATAAAAGGAGTATCTTTCTCCAAGAGGTGGGTCATCGGGCGAGCGATTTGAGAAAAATCTTTGATGAATCGACGGTAGAAGCCCGCATGACCAAGGAAACTTCTCACACCCTTCACGGTTGAAGGTGGAGGCAACTTAGAGATAACATCGACTTTAGCACGGTCCACTTCAAGACCGGCTTTGGAAATTTTGTGTCCTAGCACGATGCCCTCTTTTACCATGAAATGGAGTTTTCCCAATTAAGAACAAGGTGAGTGTCTTCACACCGCTGCAGCATACGTTCTATATTGGCAAGGCAAGCAGAGAAAGAATCGCCATAAACCGAGAAATCATCCATGAATACTTCCATAGTTTCTTCAACCATGTCATGGAAGATAGCCATCATACACCTTTGGAACGTCCCAGGAGCATTGCATAAACCGAAAGGCATGCGTTTGTAAGCAAATGTTCCGTAGGGACAAGTGAATGTGGTCTTTTCTTGGTCTTTGGGATCGATGGGAATTTGAAAATACCCGGAGAAACCGTCTAAGAAGCAGTAATAGTCATTACCAGCAAGACGCTCGAGCATTTGATCCATGAAAGGAAGAGGAAAGTGATCTTTTCTCGTGGCATCATTGAGCTTGCGATAGTCAATACAAACTCTCCACCCAATAACGAGACGAGTGGAAATCAACTCGTTGTGTTCATTGGGAACAACGGTTATTCCGCCCTTCTTGGGCACACAATGGACGGGACTTACCCACGGCGAATCCGAAATAGGGTAAATCAAGCCGGCATCTAGAAGTTTGATAACCTCTTGTTTGATGACGTCGTGAATTCGAGGATTAACCCTTCTTTGGCTCTGGATTGCGGGTTTAAAGTCATCTTTCATGAGAATCTTGTGAGTACAAAAGTTCGGATCAATTCCGCGGATATCGAAAATTTTCCAAGCAATTGCCTTCTTATGATCTTTAAGCATGGCGATGAGGCGAGATTTTTCTTCTTCTTTCAAGTCCTTCGCAATGATGACGGGCGACTTCTTCTCTTCTTCAAGGAACACGTACTCGAGATGGGGCGGCAACTCCTTAAGTTCTAAATCCGGAGGATTTTTGATGGGAGGCGTTTTCAAAGTCGGCGCATCGATAGCAATAACCTTGGGAGATGGTGGAGAAAGATTGTCTTCTTTAAGAAGGTTCTCAATGAGGCGAAGATCTTCATCCCAATCGGTGGGAGAATCATCATTAGCTAAGTTCACATCTCCCATGGTGGCTTCCAAATCTTTCCAAAGGAAATCACTTTCTCCAAATAGAGATAGTGATGAGTCAATAGAGGAAACGGTCTCAACATTGGGAAGAGAGGTAGGAATACTTTTACAAGCATCTTTGAAGTGTTCTTCACAAGCCTCATCAAGAACGTCAATACAATTAACACTCTCGTTGGAATAAGGCTGTTTAGAAAGCTTTCCCATGTTGAAGACAATTTTATCGTCACCCACTCTCATGATAAGCTCACCAGCTTCAACATCGATGAGAGTGCGACCGGTCCTCAAGAATGGACGACCAACAATCAATGGCACACGAGGGTCCATGTCGTAGTCAACAACGACGAAATCGGCAGGAAAAGTGAATTTGTCGACTCCTACAAAGACGTCTTCGGCTATCCCCATTGGATAAGCAACCGTACGGTTAGCTAATTCCAAAGTCATTTTGGTGGGGACTAGCTCGGAGAGAGATAATTGCTTCCAAACGCTTAGAGGCATTAAATTAATACTGGCACCTAGATCGGCTAGGGCCATGCAATTCTCTACTCCCGGAAAGTTGCAAGGGATTAAGAAGTGACCCGGATCACCAAGCTTGGTTGGCAATTTCCTTAAGAGCACTGCAGAGCAATTCTCATTAAGTTGGGTGTTAGAAATATCAAGAAGCTTCTCCTTGTCGCTAAGAAGATCTTTGAACATTTTCGCATATTTAGGCATGTGAGCGAGAGCCTCAGCGAAGGAGATGTTGAAATTCAATTGTTTAAACATTTTGAGAAAGTTCGAAACCTGAATATCATCCTTGCTTTTGAGCTTCTCTTTCCTCAACCTTGAGGGATAAGGTATATCGGAAGAAGAGGAAGTCTTTGGGAGAATAGGATCACTCACATCCTTGGGTGGAGGAGGGGTAAAAGTAAGAGGTGGAGAAATTGGGGAAGTAGAAGGAGGAGGAATAGGAGCAGGTGACTCGTTTTCCTTAGTCACAATCACCGGTGGAGGTATAGGAAGCTCGGGTTCCTTGGTACCTTTGCCACTGCGAGTGGTGATTGCTTTCATCTCCCCTCTTGGATTCGCAAAAGTGTTACTCGGAAGAGTACCCGAAGAAGAGGGTTGATTACCTTGGAAGAAACTAGCCATCATGTTCCTTAAGTCATTCGTTTGACTATCCAAAGTGTTTCTCATATCAGCTCTCAGATCGTTCCCTTGTTTCATCAGGTCTGCTTTTAAGTTGAGCACTTCCCGTTGGAGATTGTCCACGATCACATCATTAGTCCTCATGTAGGTTCCAATGTCTTGGTGTAGTGCGGTGGGTTGGTTGGGAGGAGCATTGTATGCGGGTGGTTGATAAGCAGGTTGCTGGTAAACTTGGTTGTTTCTTTGAGGTGGATATGGTTGTTTGTGAGGTGGTATGTATGGTGTACGAGGTTTTTGTTGTTGTTGAGGAGGGCGATTGAGGTTTTGTTGTTGGTTTGGGTTGTTAGGAGGAAAACCGGGTGGTGAGAGATAGTTGTTTGAGCAGTAGCTAAGCAAGTTACGGTCACCTTGAGGACGAGCTTGATAAGCGGTCGGAGGATAGGTACCGTATGCTGCATTCACATTCTCAGAAGGGTTGTCTTAGGTGGCAGTACAAGTGGTGTAAGAGTGAGGACCCCCGCATATTTCACATGGTTGGCTAACAGCATTGACTTGAGCGTCGTGAGCGTTTTTAGCGTTGATGCTGTTGGTGTTGCTAGCGGTTTGGGTGGCAAGCGATTCAAGAAGCGTAGTGATTTTGTCAAGTCGCTTGTCGCTGTCACTAGTACTAGCACTAGCGACATTAGTCCGAACACTTTTGGTTTGCACACGAGACTTATTTTCAATAATATCCCAAGCGGCATTAGAAGTCTTAACCAAAATATTACCCCCCGAGGCACTATTTAGTGAATCTTGGTCATTCATGCTTAAACCATTATAAAAAGTATTAATTTGGTGCACTTTGGTAAAACCATGTTGTGGGCACTTTCTTAAAAGATCTTTAAAACGGTCCCAAGATTCACTAAAAGATTCATCGTACTTTTGTTGAAAATTGATAATTTCATTCCGCAAAGCGGTAGTACGAGAGGGTGGGAAAAAGTAGTTTATAAACTTGGTCTCCAAATCCGTCCACGTAAGAATACTTTGTGGCGGTTCCTTAGCAAGCCAATGCCGGGCTTGTCCCTCTAAAGAAAAGGGAAAAAGTTGTAAACGGATTACCTCTTGTGGAACACCATTGAATTTGACCGTATTTGTGAGTTGCAAGAATCTCTTGATGTGGTCATGTGGATCATCAATGGTACGTCCCAAGAATGGTTGAGCGGAGACCATCTGGATAAAGCCGGATTTGAGCTCAAATTTGTTGGCTGCAATCGCGGGTATGACAATGGGATCATTGTTGCCCTCCACATGTGCCTGTAACAGTTCAATCATCGGGCGATTGTCTGGTAGAGGCTCATTGTTGAGAGGTGGATTGTTATTGTTGTTGTTATTATTGTTGTTGAGAGGTGGGTTATTGTTGTTGTTTTGTACACCGGCCATGTCTAAGTCTTCGAGAGGCTCGGGCTCTTGATAAGACATTGATCGTGTACGCATGCACATGCAAAAGAACTAACAAGGCAAAAACAAAGCAAAAATATTTTTGGTTTTTTTTTATGTTTTCTAATTTTTAGGATTTTTGAAAATTTTATATTTTTTAGTATTTTTGAAAACTTATAATGAAAAAGTAACGTTCACGGTGAACGGATCCCAAAATCCAAGTTCTTACAAAAAACTGTTAATCTTAACGAGAAGAGCCGGCAGCGGCGCCATTTGATATAATGTTTTTACTATGGGTTCAAGATTATGTCTCGGAATCTCCTCGAATTGATCACGGTTCTAAGTGGAATGATTTGTTCTTGGTTAATAAAAAGGTGTTAGTTTGTTTATCTATTTTAAACTAATAACAAATAAGTAAGTGTCGAAGAGTAGAATTAAAGCTTTAAAAGATTGAACTAAATTGACAAGTTAAAAATAAATGTTTGAAAACTTAAAGGCAAAATGAGAAAAATACTTGAACACTTAATAAAACTAACACTTGAAAACTTTGTAAAAACGAAAAACTAAATCCACGGAATATTTAAAACCTGCACTAATCGGAATATATTCCGATCAGTTTGATCGGAATGACAAATTCACCCCTGGTCGGAATACCTGTGCAATCGGAATATGGCCAAGGAGCTGGTCGGAATATTTGATTAAAACTCTAATCGGAATGTGCTAAAACCCATAATCGGAATATCTTAAAGTGAGTCAAATCGGAATACATATAAACCTAACCAATCGGAATAGTGGCAACAAGCTCCAAATCGGAATCCACCAAAACCCTTTTCCGATCGGGTGATCGGAATAAGGGTGCTGCTGGTCGGAATACACAAATCGGAAATGGGTTTATAACCCTTTCCGATTACCCTCTTTGATCCGAAAATTAAGCTAGTGTAATAAGCTATTGGAATAAGCTAATACCCAAATCTAAAACGAATCTAAACTGAATCGGATCAAATAAGCACTAAAAACAACTTTTCTAACTTTAAATAAGCAAACTTATAAATAGAATACTAAAAAGATGAACTTTTTATGGAAACTTTAAAAAGTAAATAAGCTAAACTAACAAATAAGCCAATAAGCATAAAGATCTTAAAGCTTATTTGTATAGAAACTTAAGGAAACATAAAAAGATTAACTTTTTAAGCACGAAAACATAGATGAACAACACGGATCATAAGTAATTCGTACCAAAAGTGAATCAAAATCAAAGAAAGGTAGAATAAGATTAAAGATTAAAAGCTTGAAATTAGACTTGATTAATGAAAAACAATACAAAGGTTTGATCTTGAAAGAAAGATGAAAACTAGTGAGAGAAAGTTGAGAACTTTCTCTCTCTAGAACTAGAGAGAATGAAAAATACTAAAAACTAACTAAAAGACTAACTAACTCCAAAATGGTGAAATGAGGTCCTATATATATAGGCGTGTCTTGTGGGCTTTGTGAATGGGCTTTGTTTTGGGCTTCTTTTCTTCTTTCTTCTTTAGTCTTTACGTTTCTTTTAAATAAACGTTTCCGACTTTGGATTTGAGAAGTATCGGTGAATAATTCCAACTCGTCTTATAATCTTTTGTTTAATAGACTCGAGTTCTTCGACATATATGAATCTTCCATCGTTGGCCCTTTTCTTCGATAAATCTTCAAATAGGCACAATGACTTCAAATCTTTTGCATCTCTTGGACAATAGACTTCGTCTTGAGTCTTTTTCTTCGATAAAACCCGTGTAATCCCATGTTTTCTTTAATATTCTTCCGGTTGACTCTGAAAACGCAATAAACACAAAAACCACGCATAATTCCAAACAAATGATATTAAATACGTGTTTTGGTCTCGTTTTAGCCAGAAATAAGTGGTAAAAGGACGGGTGTTTTCACACCTATCATTCCCGCATTTTTACTTAGTATTATTTTTAAACGAGTTTTGTCTTAGTTTATTTTTACAAAGTTTTCAAGTTTTAAATTCATTACGTTTTAATTTCCAAAAATTGCACGCTTCCTGAAATCTCTGTTTTTACCAAGTGTTTTTCTAGTAATTTTAGTTTAATTTTTAAAAGCTTTTATTTTTACTCAACGACATTTTCATATTTGCTTATAGTTTAAAATAGATAACCAACCCATTTAATTTTCCACCAAGAACGACTGAGTCGCACTTTCTACTAGTAATCAATTCGAAAAGACTGGAACAATGAACTTTCATACGAGGCAAACCCTTGTATTATAAACCGAGAGTAATCATCGACAATGACGAGGATGTACTTTTTACCACTAAGACTTTCAACACGTATTGGCCCACAAAGATCCATATGCAACAAATAATGTTTCTCTTGGTTGGTGTCTTTAGTCTTGGGTTTGTATGATTTCTTAGTGCTTTTTCCAATTGTACACGCAGAACACAAATGATCCTTGTGAAATGAAAGTTTTGGAAGACCACGAACAAGTTCGTTTTTCGCCAAATGATTAATAGCGTCAAAGTTAAGATGAGATAACCGTCGATGCCATAACCATGACTTAGTCTTCGATGCTTTGGAGAGAAGACATATGGGAGAAGCGACCATCATGTCTTGTAGAGACAAAGTATACAAATTATTCCCTCGAGTACCTTTCAATAAATCAACCCCTTCCAAATTACGAATGAAGCAGGTATGCTCACGAAAAGAAACTTCTAGGTTTGCATCACAAAATTGACCCACAGAAAATAAGTTGTGACCGAGACCTTCCACATAATACACTCTTGAATTTATAACATTCCCAGTATGATATTCACCACAACCCATTATCTTTACAATATGATCATTTCCAAATCGAACCGTACCAAGAAACTTGCTGACGAAATTTCTGAGCTGAGAGCGATCTCCGGTCATATGCTTGGAGCAACCAGAGTCCAAATACCAGAGAACAATTTGGACCACCTGTTTTCAATAACAATAGTAGACAATGCATTGAAAACTATTGGTTCCGGAGTGTTAGCAGATACAGATATAAGATTATCATAATTGCTAACATTTGTGTGACCCTTAGATTTCCTGCATTTTCTAATGTGAGTTTTAGCACTAACAGGTTTTACTGTTCCAACTTTCATAGGTTTTGGATTATTCGCGGACACTACGGTGGGAGTAGACCTATTTAAAGGGCACTTGGTTCCTACAGTAGTGTCGGTGTTCCTAGTTAAAGGACACGCTTGTGTTTTGGTAGCCTTGGTACTCCTAGTTAAGGGGCACGCTTTCTTCGCTTTAGTGGGAGTGATCCTAGTTAAAGGGACATATTTCCTACTATAGTGAAAGTTCTACCAGTGGGGCGCCACAACCAACCAACTTAGGTTAACACTTTCCTAGTCGGTTTCCATTCTAATCCATTTTTCCGAGCATTCATCTCATTCACATGGTCAATAAGGCAAGAATCATGACGTTTAGAAAACATACATTCATTGCAATTCCAACATTTCAAATTAGAATTCACAGTAGGCTTAGAACGCTGCACAACCACAGAGCCTTTAGGTTTAGCTACATGATTCTGTTTATTCAAAACAGAAATAACATTCCTACGGTGGGCTTCTACTTTCTTCTTCTCTTGACTACTAGATGGGGGCAAGATCCTATCATTCTTCTTGTTTCTTTTAAGCTTAGATCTTTGAGCCTTAGTAGTGGTGATTACTCATGTAGAAGGAAACACAGGAATATTAGAAGCTGGTTTTGATTCTGCCTTATCTTTAGTGACCAAAGTTTGAGATGGTTTAGTCCTAGGGACCTTATTAAATGGTGTGACGGCTATAAGGGTCCTTTTGATTACACTAGAGGACGATGCTGAGACAGTGGCTGCGTTATCCACAACATTCTTACCTTTTAGAGTACGAAGTGTTTCCTTTAACTCAGCCAGGGCCAGATTCTTATCACAAACTTGTTCCCTCAAAGCAGATATTTCCACCGACTTTCGATTCAATTGTTCAATCAAAGATTGATTATGTGCAGTGGTATTAGCACATGCGGGCTTTACTGAATCGAAGAGGTGTATTTTTCTGTTTTAAGTTATCAACTTTGGATAAAATCTTGGAAACTCGATTATCTAGATCAAGTTTTAAATTCTCAGCGGCCTCAAGTACGTTCACACAATTAAGCTCCTTAGATTTCTCTATGTCTATCAGCAAAGATTTTGTAACCCTGTCACTCAGCTGACGCCGTTTTGATTGTAAATTCAATCGAAAATTATTTTGAAAATTTGCATCATCAATATTAACACCTTCGAATGACGTTTCAAAGATTTCTTGAATAAATTATTGTTGGCATTCAAGCGAAATACAATGTGTTTGAATCTCATCAAAACATTTTGAAAACGAAGAATATGAATCTTGAAGCTTTAAAAATTCAGCGTCAGATTCATGACAAGTACTATCTACCACATTATCCACAGATTCAATATTATGCACAATGGAATCATTATCAACACTTTTATTCACACAGACGGAAACTATATCATAAGACATCACTTGCTTCAGAAGCTGATCATTTTGGCGTGAAACCCGTTCTATTTCAAGTAAACTGTTTTCATAAGCATCATCCATTTCATTGAAAACACGTTTAACTTCTTCTATTTCCAAACACAAATCTTGATCAAGATTACTAAGACAAGCTTTAACATTCTTTACAAACGGAACAATTTCGTCTCGGAACGCAGCTCTAGTATGCTCAAAGTTCCATTCACCTTCCGTTATGGTCGTGGCCGTCGTACGTTCCAAAATGACCTTGTCAAAATCGGCTAAGTGTTGGTGTACTGCTTTTAAGATAACAGGTGCCTTACTTACCGGTGGAAGTAACTTCGTTAAATCCGTTTTGACGAGTGTAGGAGACGTACTAGGAGGGTTTTCATTTGACAAACTTTGGGGCACAAGAACTGTTAGTTCAGCTAATTCCTTTTGTAAGCGAATACGTGTCGTTTTAGAAAGTTGATCTTTATTATGCTTATCATAATCAATCGTATGGAATTTTGAAAACATTTTAGAATGAGTTTCTTCCATAAGTGACTGTGTCTCCTTAGAACTACGAACATAGGGTGCTTCTTTCGATTTGCCAATTATGGTCATATCATAAAGACACATAATATATTCCTGAGCTTGTTTTGCATAACCGCGATTAGGTGGTAAATCTTGAAGACGTCTAAGTTCGAGTTCTTTAAATGATTTAGTCAAAAGATGAACCTTTTCTGTGGAAGCGTATTGTTTTAAAAGCTGTTGTTCTTTAATAAGTTTGGTAGCATTAATTTCCGATTCAAACTTTTAAGACTCGAGAGTTTCGAAATCCATTTTAAGTTTCTAAAAATCATTGACAGTCGTCTCTTTTGCTTTTAATTCATTGGAAAGATTAGCTTTTAATGATTCTATTTCTTTCAAATGCTCAATCTTTTCAAAACGAAATTAGTCAAATTCAGAATAAGTTATTTTTTCAGCTTTAGGGACCATTTCAAAAGCTTTGACCTTTTCTTTATGCAACGCAAGCTCAGCAGTTAGGGTGGAATTCGTATCTACGGATTGTCTGAGAGCCATATGCATTTGATCAATAATATGTTTAGACACCATGACCAAATCATGTTGAGCATAAGATTCCATACCCGTCGTAGCATTTGGTTAAGGTTCACTTAAATGTGTTAGATTGGGTACCACATCATTTGAGTTACTAGTTCCCGAATGCTGTTCGAGGTTGTCAATTTCATGCCCAACTTGATGTGTGTTATCATCATTACCAAGATTGGTTGTGGTGGGTACCTCAATGACGACATCAGAACTGTAGTAAGAAAGATTAGCAACGAGAGTATCTGAGGCAGAGTGAATGTCATCATAATCCGAATCGTATGCATCAAGATTGTCCGCTTGATAAGCTGCATTAGAAGTAGAAACGACTGCAATGCCTTCAGTATCTGCTACCCCTGGTTCTGCAAGAAATGCTAACTCCTTTGAATCCAAAATCTTTCCCTTAGACTGAGCATCAACCAAATACATTTTCTCATGAAACCACGCTTCATCCCTTCTCCTTTTTGGCTAAGTGCATTGCCTAGCCATATGACCTTGTCCTCGGCAATTGTAGCAAGTCACAACCTTTTGAGGACCAATGGGTCTTCCATTTCCTTTAGCTGAGAATTCACAGCTTGAGCATTCACAGTCCTTGTAGGAGGTCCATATGAATTTTGCCTTCCCTAAATAGGTTGCGCTGTTACTTGACCATCTTGAACAGTAGCTTGTTGTCGAGGATTTGAAGAGGTGCGGAGCTGATTGTTTTTTGGTGGAAATCCTCTAGTTGCAACAAGTTTTGACAAGTAGGCAGTGAGATGGTTTAGAACATCAGCTGGCATATCATTTGGAGTAAAGACCGGTGCTTGGATTGGTGGAAGTTCATTAGAGTAGAAGGCTTGTGCTGGTTGTGCTTCAATTGGAAAGTATCCTTGCTGAGGAGTATAGCCCATTGGAGAAGTGTTTGCTTGTGATGGTGATGTCTGATATGGTGGTTACTGTGGAAAAGATTGTTGATGAACACTTTGTTGAAATGCTTGTTGTGGCATCATTGGTGGTTGATAAGATGGTTGTTGTGGTTGCTGATAGGTGTGTGGTGGTGGCTGCTGCAAGTATGATGGTTGTTGATAAGTATAAGCCATGTTTGGTTGAGAAGCATGCATGGCAAGTGGATCATGAACTTGAGGTGTAGACAACCGAGCCTCGATCACATGGCATTCGTGTTGTTGAAGAAAAGCTTGAAGTTGATCCACATTAGTGTTATGCAAGTCCTTAGCCAATTTAACATCCGTCACGTACTTTTTCCATTCTGAAGGAAGAGTGTTCAAATACTTGGTGTTCAATTGAAACGTAGGAATTGCCATGCCATAGATATTGAGCTCATTCAACAATAGGTTAAATCTCAGATAGTAGTCATTGAGAGTCTCCCCTGGCACATAGGCGAACTTATCAAAAGTATCATAAAGCTTACACTCTCGTTCTTGTTTAGTTAACGAGGTGCCTTGCATTAGAACACGAATTCTATCCCATAACTCTTTGGCAACTTTATGTTTGCCGACGAGTTTGTAGACATCTGGAGGAAGGGCTTGGAGAATGATGTTTGTAGCATACTTATCACATTTGTCTTGAATCTTCATATCTCCAGTCAATTCACCCGTTGTGCGAGGACGAGTAGTCGTACCTTCCGTCACTGTACCATAATCTAATGGTCCATTGAGCACCGATTCCCAAATGAGATGTCCATTCTCTTTGTTCAACATGTAAAGTTCCATTCGGGAAGTCCAATCCTCGTACATAGACTTCTCCAACATAGGTGGACGATTATCCATACCCGAGAGGATGGACTTATCCGTAAGAGATGTGTACTCTATGTCGATAAGTAACGATTTACAAACGTTGATCGAACAATGAGAGAAAGTTAATGTGTTTGTTATCGTGTGTTAAAGCCGAGAAATAATGTTGAAATCCCCTAAATTATGTTCTCGATAAACCAAAAATTCCAAGACTAAATTACACACGATGTTAAAATTTTTCAAAAACACGTTTTTGAAAAATCTTGGAAATCTTGTCACTCTATCGGAATGCACAAAACAAGTTCTGTCTCAATGTCTATCTGAATATCTGTTAGAATGCTTGATCGCAATACCTGTCAGAATGTTTGATCGCAATACCTGTCAGAATGTTTGATCGCAATACATGTCGAAATGTTTGATCGCAATACTTGTCGGAATGTTTGATCGCAATACCTGTCGAAATGTGTGATCGCAATACCTATCGGAATGTGGAAAATGAAATTTTGGCAGAGTAACGTTTTAATATAACCTTATACCCGATCGCAATGTACGATGCAAGGAGCTATCGCAATGCACGATCGGAATAAGTGTCAGAATACCCTTCGTTCGCAATGTAGAAACCCTAGGTTTTTGCAATCGGAATGAAGAACCGTGCTCACTTTGCGATGGAGACAAAACTACCACTTTTCTCGAATAGTACACAACAAATTCGGAATTTTAAGCCTAAAAACGAATCAAACACCCAAAAATTTGTGTTTTTAACCCAAAATACCAATACCAAATCACTATAACAAGTAACTAGATAACGTATATCAAGATTAATGCATAAAAACACAAAAAAAAATTGGTACGTGTGAAATAGGATCAAAATAGGCGAATTGATCAAGAACACAAACACAAAAACCAAACAATCATCCCATGGCTCTTGATACCATTTGTAGGATATGTAAATCTTGCTTATGTTTTAGAGAGAGAAAGATAGATGATTTCACACTTCTAGAGAGAGAAAGATTAAGAACTATGTGTATTGAAAATGAAAACCACCACCCTCTCCATCAAATGAGAGGGTTTATATACCCAAGCCCATGAGATGGGCTTGGGTTTACATTAGGCCGCCGGCCCATACATTTCATGGGCTCGGTTTTGGGCTTTGTTTAATAAATGTAAATAACTAAACGACGAGCTATTACATGGACTATTGCTGGAGTGACCGATGCTTTCTAATACGTAAAACGTATTTCCAACAAATTTGTATGCTAAATGCTTGAAATCCTTGATGCTTAATTGTAGGTTTGAATCTGTAGAGCAGTTATAATTTCTGTTTTTCTAATCTTTTGTTGTAATTAATAAAAGTAGTGTAGTTTTTCTTGAATGTTAGTCTGAACTAGTTACTAGTTTTCTAGTATTATACGTGCGTTTTGATCAACTAGTTGTTGTCCATTTTTAGTTATGGTCTGATATAGTGTGTTTGAGACAATGAGATTAAGTGTTCGAGACAGTGTCAGTGAATTTGGTGAATTCAGCATGGATAGATTTTATACTAGTTGAATAGTAAAGTAACAGTTTGATTTATAGTCCTTTTAATCTGTTCTATATCAGTGGGTTAAATAGGATTTTGATCAGCTTTAAGGTCGGTTTACTGTGAGTTTGAATTGAGGGCAGAGTAGTAACTTCTTAGTAATTTAAATCAGCCACAATTGTAGCTTAATCATAGACTGATTAAGTCGTTATTAAGAGGCTGTTAGCGGTAGGTAAAACAAAAACAGGATAATTAAATTGAATTGCTTTCAGTAGCTGGAGCTTGGTGCTCAAGTATTCAGCTTATATATATAAGTTAAATAAGCATTTTATAGGCTGCTGGAAGGCAACAGTCTTGTTCATAGGAGATTCATAAGTTTAGCTTGTTAAATTTTAGTTCAAGATATTTCATTATAATGAGAATCAGACATTTGTCAAACTGAATCGTGACCAGTAGCCTAGTACAGGGGTGTACTTTGCTCACCGTTCTGCTTGTATTACGAGAGGGCGTTTGGGACTGTAACTGTTGGTCATTGAGTGGACGTTTTGTAATCTAATATGCACATAAAAAAGATTAATTGCAAAAATTTGCCATCAACTGGGCTCGAACTAGTGGCATAGACTTTAAATGGCCAACTCTTAACCATCTGCTCCAATAAATCTTTCTTGTTAAACTTATGGCTTTGTAAACTTATATAGAGATTTTTGTTAGTGTAAATTGACATATAAACCTGTTTTAGTACAATTATAAATAAAATGATTTAATTTTTTATAATACGTTTTTTTAGGGTTTTATGAAAAGTAATTTTACTAATTGAAAATCAGTTTTGTTTAATTTTATTATATTAGATTTAATATATAATAGTTAATAAAAACGGTTTCGTGTTAGATTTAATTTAGTTTATGATTCATGCACTTTAAACAAATAAATCGTAGGAATTTTTAGACTACAAACCGAACCATTCAAATCAATTCTCCAAACCGAAGCATAAAGTTTCAAATTCACAATTTCTTCGTGTACAACGAATCGGGATCACTTTCGTGTTAATTAATCCTTCTTTAGCGAGTTTTAGATTGTTACTTTTTCCTAAAGGTAATTTCTATACTTTCTCTATAATGTATTATATTATAATACACCGACACGTTTCCCACATATCAAAATTTTGGCGTCGCTGTCGGGAATATTGTGTACAATTCTTTCTTGGTGGTTTGTTGATCGTTTATTTGAAGACCCTTTCCATTCTTGGAAGGTTTTGTTATTTTCTATATATATATATATATATATATATATATATATATATATATATATATATATATATATATATATATATGTATGTATATATATATATATATATATATATATATATATATATATATATATATATATATATATATATATATACATATTTATATATATATATATATATATATATATATATATATATATATATATATATATATATATATATAATATATATATATATGTATATATATATATATATATATATATATATATATATATATATATATATATATATATATATATATATATATATATATATATATATATATATATATATATATATATATATATATATATATATATATATATATATATATATATATATATATATATATATATATATAAAATATCGTTTTTCGTGTTTTTTGTGACTAATATATTGTATTTACGAATAGAATAATAAATTTACCTATCTTCATAAGCGTGAAAACGCAACCTTAATTGGGATCCTCATCACTCAATTATTGTATTCGAATCCAAAACAAATAAAATAAGGCAAAATTGATAGATACTAATAAAAAGTTTGAAATCGGTTTATACAAACTATAAAGTGGGTATAAGGTGACGTGCTATAAAATGTCGTCTAAAGAAAAGGGCTCTTAAGTGCTTTGTGCCGCCTCGTTTCTCCGCTCGATAGTGCGTATATTGAGAGGGAAGACCAATTATTGGTTTGCCACCTCAAGTAATAAACGATACTTTTGTTTTGTTTAAATAATGAACCTCGAGACGTTTAGGTTTTCACCTACGTTTCAAAGTCGAACGAGAGTCGTTTACTTCCATAGTAAATACTCTCACTCCTTGTGTTTATATATCAATCTTTGATTGATTTGAAAATAATATAAAAATATTCTTATTCCCATCTAAATTCTTTTCTTCAACCCTCTAAATTCTCGTCATTTTAGCTTATGCGAACTCGTTCTAATCGTCATTTGATTAATTACGATAAACTTGAAAACATTCCCCGAAGGAATCAAAATCATCAACAACGAGTAGTGGAACTTGAGATTCCAACTATTGTTGTAGAGATGGCCGATAACCGAACAATGGAGGAATTGCTTAGTGCACCCACCAAAGGATACGGTGAAGCAATCGTTGTGCCGCTATTTTGGCGGATTATTATGAGATTAAGATGGGTCTTTTATCACTCATTCGTGCCGACCAATTTCGAGGAAATGAGACGGATATCATAGTCACATTCAGAATTTTCTTCGTATCACCTCGACTCTCAAGTTTAGAGATGTGCCGAATGACGCGATTAAGCTTATGCTTTTTCCGTACTCACTCGAGGGTAACGCTAAGCGTTGGTATGAAAAGGAACCACCGGGTTCGATTTTGACATGGGACGATTTATTGTCAAAGTTCATGAATTACTTCTTTCCACCATAAAAAACAACTCACTTTAAGAATGAAATAACTAGATTTGAACAAAAAGTGCATGAATCATTTGGTGACTCTTGGGAAAGGTTTAAAGATTTGGTGAGACAATGTTCACACCACGGTTTCACGGAGTTACACCAAATCAATACCTTTTATAATGGACTTAATATGGTTGACCAAGATTCTTTAAATGCCGTCGCGGGTGGTAATCTTTTAAAAAAAACTCCGAGAGACGCGTGGGGTATGATTGAGAATAAATCTAGAGTCCAATATTTACGAAACACACCGGTTGTTTCTCATGTGAATTCATCTAATTCCGAGATCGCTAGATTAGACTCTAAGATTGACACTATTTTGAGTGAGATTAGGAAGAATCCCCATGGTTCGATTAATGCGGTTGAGAATTTTTTTGTATCATGTGGTTGAGCACATTCGAATTATGCTTGTTCAACCACGGGGTTTGATCAAGCTAGTGATTTTGCGGTGACGGGAACTCATGGCCCTAACGGTCAAGCTCCTCGTCAAAACCTTGTTGCTCCACCGGTTCAAAATAGATATAACAATGGTAACAATGGGAATAAATCGTGGGAACCAAGGGAACTTTAATCAAGGAAATAGTTTTCATGGTAATCAAAACAATCAAGGTTTTCAAAACAACAATCAAAATGATTTGTCAAGCTATATCAAAACAAATGAGGCAAATTTAAAGGCTTTTCAAAACAATATTCAAGGACAAATGAACACTTTGAAACTCGATTTTCAAAATAAGATCAAGGGGAAAAATAATAAGATTGAGCTAAATCAAGCTATTTTAGAGCAAAATCAAAACCGTATTGAGGGAAATCAAGCTAAATTTGAAAATAAAATTATTTCGATGTTTGAAGCGATAATGAACAAACCCTCCTCGATCACATGGCATTCGTGTTGTTGAAGAAAAGCTTGAAGTTGATCCACATTAGTGTTATGCAAGTCCTTAGCCAATTTAACATCCGCCACGTACTTTTTCCATTCTGAAGGAAGAGTGTTCAAATACTAGGTGTTCAATTGAAACGTAAGAATTGCCATGCCATAGATATTGAGCTCATTCAATAATAGGGTAAATCTCAGATAGTAATCATTGAGAGTCTCCCCTGGCACATAGGCGAACTTATCAAATGTGACAATCCGTCAATTTATGGTTGATATTTTATTCTCAATATTTATTTGAAAACATTATTTTAATGTTACAATATGAACTCACTTATTTTTGGGATGAAATTTGGATTTACGTCTTGAAGTAGCAACGACTACGTTTAAACCGGAGGATTCTACGTTACGTGCTTACGTTTACATACACCTTCTTTGGTGACAGTCCGACATTTCAGAAAATAAATTTGTCCGTGAATATTATTTTGGAGTTTTAAATTTTTGTTGGTTCATAAACTCACAAATTTACGAGAAGAGATTAGGACTTACGATTTTATTTTAACGTCCTTTACGACTAAACCGGGAACCTTAGGATTACGTATTTACGTTTTCGAACTCCGTTTTTGATGAGACAATTTTTATTGGATTTGTTTTGTGACGTCGATTCATAATTTATAAAAACGTTTTTCGTAAAACGACCCGAGGGCACGCAAATCGAGGAAACTAGAATCGAGGAGTACCCGTAAATAAATGGGGATGAGACAAGTGGGACACTTGTCCCACCCCCACTCAAAACCGGCCTAACTAGCCATAACAACACTTATGTGTCAAGTGTACACCATAAAGCTACACATGTAACTTGAGCTTACATTGTAAGCTAAGTTACCTCAAAACCATGTTAGCTAAACCACTTCCCACACACACACAACATGCAAACCACCATTTTCTCTCATCTCTCTCTCAAAATTCCGTCCACTATAGCCTTCAAAACACCCATTTGATCTTGATTTTACCATGAAACCTCATGTTATTTACATACATAATGAAGCCCTTTTGAAACCCTATTGAATGGAGGTGATTATAACATTCATGGAGGAGTTTCCTTGGTGTCTTGAGGCTGATTTTCCACAAGGAGTTCATGGAGCATGGTGGTCTTGAAGATGGTCATGATTATTCACAAGTTTCTCCAACAAAAACCATGTCCAAATCATAACCTACATCAACTTGGTGGTATAAAGATTGTCCTCCTCATCTTCTTGTTATTTTGATTATGTAAACATGTATTTTATTTCCTATTGTATATGTATATGATGATTATATGATGATAAAAATGTTATGTGGGGATTTGTTGTTGATAAACATGATTAAAAAGGTGAAAAACCATATAAAACAAGGTTAAAATCTTGGTTAAATTTGATGGCTGTATAAAACAGTAAAGAACCATATGGTAAACTGATAAAATGATGAAGTGGAATGGATGTAATCTATGGGTCTTGTACACATGTGAGAGTTGGCCATGCAATGGAATCATTGTAATGAGTGAGATATGATCAAAACAAGTTTAGGGTATAAATCTGAGGTTACTGTTTTGGACGATTTTTAGAAAATATTTAGAAGATGATTCAACAATAGCTATAGAAGAGTTAAATGTAGCACATATCATTTAGTTTATGTGATAAAAATTTGAGCTTCTATCTCCAAGTAGAACTCAAGATATGGCAGTTTTGGTGAAAGTAAAGTTAAAAATCAGATTTTGGAAATTAAAGTATATTACTATTATATAAGCACTCACAATTTTATTGTATATAATGTAAAGTTAAAACCCACTAACTCATGAATTTTATTTATATAAATATGTTAAAGGTTAAATAAGTGGACATTTTATAAAAATGGTAACTTGTTATGTTTTATAAGTTATAAAAACTATAAACATGATTTTTACGACTTTTTCGGCTATTGCCGTAAAATTAACATTTTTGTTAAATAAAACTTAGATGGTTGGACCCGTCTAATGTAAACTTTATAAAACTCATATACTGATATATAGACATGTATAACAAGTAAAACCCGATAAAACCCGAACTATAGGACATACGGACATTAACGAGATAAATTAACGTTATTGGACTAATAATTGGACTAAATAAGATAAACACTTATAAAAAGAACTTATCGGGCTTAACCCATTTGGGACCAACATGGAAAGTATACATACTGATAATAGAGGTATAAAAGAGATTTAAACAAGTTAAAGTACTTATAATAGGCCTATTAGACCTAAAACACGTAAATAGGCAAAACGAGACAACTAGTATAAAAGTTATCGACACATAACACAAAAATGAGTAAATGAGAATATATAAACCCACTTGATCATCATATACATATAATCATCATATGTATACATAATTGTTATTTTTTTATAAAGTCATTGGACATGAGTCTAAGACCAAACATTATTTGTCTAGGTTTCCGTGATTGAAGCACGTACCGTACGTCCGAGTTGCCGATAACCCGCTTTCCCACATCAACGTGAGTTCATAGCCTCGCACTCTTTTAAATGTTTTTATAAATGTTTTATAAACCCGCGAGGGAGATAACATGTTAGTTTTATAAAATAGGACACCATTTGTCCCGATTGTTTGTTTATTGATTTGGACCCGAATGATTGAATGACCCGATTGTATGACCCGATAAATGATTAAAGGACCCGATAGATGAAGTCAAATGGATTATTAAAGTTAGGTTATGTCACTAAAAGTCCCATTATCATGAATTGTGAACTACCGGGAGTTGGTAGACGCTTGTGCATATAATAGTACTATTTGGGGACGATCACCCCAGTTCGCGCCTTGACGGTTGATCCCCGTCGTGCCACATTGATTGGTAAGCGAATTTATGTATGAGAAGATTTCCATAGCGTGACCTTTGTGACGACACGCTACTTTAGATGGGCAAAATTGGTATCGGGTTAGCTACCCGTTGTTGGTTTAGTAAGGTAACAATGTCATGCGGCTTATAATAATCCGAATTAACGAAATACTAATAGACGCTCCGAATTACGATGTATTGCCTGACTAGCAATACAGGGTCATACTATTGATATTATGATTGTATTTTGGTTTTCATAACCATATTCATATAACAGTTTTTATTTGATTTTATACAACGTCATAAGACGTATTGTATGATGTTTTTACGACATTGGCTCGTATAATGATTTTTACGGCAAATGCCTATATTATGATTTTCGATAAGGATTTGTATAAAACGACTTTGGCTATTTTATGGCCTATTAAAATGATTTGTATAAAATGATTTTCAGTAATAATTTTATACTGATATTATATTGATGGATTTTATTAAACTCTATGAATTCACTCGGCGTTATCGCTGACCTTTTCTTTTAACATGTTTTATCTCAGGTACTTGAAGGTAATTCTCGGGAAGACGACAAGAATTCATGGCCCGCACTTAAACAATATTTTCCATTCAAATGCTTTGTTAAAACTTTGTATGAAATAATATGACTTGGGACCTATGTAACTTTGATATTTATGAATGGAAATGATTTATTATTAAACGACGCGATTTTTATGCGTTGTCTATGATGTGAGTAATGTGCTATCCCGTAACACCAACTAGTCTTCCGTTGTACTGAGTTGTATAAATTTGGGGGTGTTACAGTTTGGTACCAGAGCTCTCGTTATAGAGAACGAAAGATTTTTAAAACTATAGTTTTGAATAAAACATTTCAAAATCATTTAACTATAAACATTTTTCTAAAAATGTCTAAAAATCTTTTGACTATAACGGTGCCGAAGAATTCCCGAGTTACCGACAAGGCCAGACTGAGAAGTGTTATTTTAATATATATAACTTGGATTATATATATATATATGATGTAATTTTATTACATGATTGTTTGATGATTATTTTGATTTTTATACGAGGTATTTATACGACGTAGATTGTCACAAGTAACCCTAAATCCCCTAGTAAATTAATCGAAGCTATTCTCGTAGGAATTCTAGTTATCCTAGATCTAAACCAAGTTGTGGATATTTATGATCCCAACAAATGGTTGATATTCGTAGAAATGTAGATATTAGTTGATTATGATATTGAAAAAGAATTGGCGAGATTAAATCTGATATCCATGTCATGACGATCTTTCCTTATAGAGTGGAGTTTGACAAAACGTTATCACCTGGAAAGATGTCATCTGATTCGTTGTCATCCAATTCTTAAATTGAAATCGAAAGGGTGAATTTTGCACTTGAGGTTGTTATTGGAACCATTACCCAAAAGCCTCATGCCACTAATACCTTTCCGAGAAGTCTAGTTGAATGATCAAGTCATTTCATATTAATGACTCATTTGATAATTGTTGTTGTAAGAGCTAATAGGATTGGAAATTAAGTGTTGATTCATATTGAGATTGTATTGCCTTTACAAGGCCGAAGAATAAGGTTGTAAGTATTGGATAATGAGGTAGGATATCAAATTGAGTATGAAATTGGTTGAAACTTGAATAAAGTAAAATTTAACCCGTATGGAATATGAGATTGTTAATAGAAGTCGTTAAGTCCTGTGATTGAATTATAAGGTTTTGATTGATTGATAGTTCGTGTTAAGGGTTGTTCCTAGACCATTGTCCACTAACGAGGATGCCCAGTGTCCAAGAAATAAATTGAAGAAATCTTCTTCTGAATTGTGACCGATGGATCTTCCGGGACATGTGGAACACCTAATGACTCTTGTAGATTAGTATTCATTATGGTATCTTTTAAAAATCCCTAACTTAACTGAGACATCAGTTGGTAGGATGAGTTCTGAGAATTGTATGACATAGTGACATGTAATGTGTTAAGGTACAATTTGACTTGACTGTGATTAATGAAAAGACTACCTTTGATTGCTAAATTCTACATGTATCGATGTTATCTATCTTTTGTTGCTTCATCCTAATGCTCGCATTAAAGATGCAACCATTGAACAAGTACTCATCTTGAATTGAGTTACGTTGTGGATTATTCCCTTTGTATTCCCGAGTGCCATCGAGGTCATGAACCTCATGATTATTTGGCAAAGCTCATTTCCTATCATATTGTAGTTAATTCTTGGTGAACAAGCTTTCATCACTCTTTTGTAGATCACACATTGTTTTTATAAAGTTAAAACGGTATCCTTTGAGAAAATTTAATTTTCATCACTATAGGGATTATTCAAAGTGAGATTTATAAGTGATTGTTATCGAAATGAAGTTGTTTATAAAACACCTTGGAAAACTTAATTGTTTTCATAACAAGGAAAATCTTTGTAAATATATTTTTGATTCTTATTTAAGAATTAAGCATGAAAATGTTTTTTTATTATAAACATGATCATAAAGTTTTGACGAACTGAGTATCGCATCGTTAATCTTGAAATTGTATATAGTTGCGCGCCTACATACAATTTGGAATGGACTATGCAAGACTGATTAGTAGTCACCATAAAACTAATGAATAAACACTACATTTTCTTTGAAGATTGTGAAAGATTAAATTTTAAGAGATCTGCAAGAAGTGAAATATAAGGACATAGTGTTAGGGACACCTACATATGTGCCTGTACCATCTATTATTCTGAGTTGAATTTACTCATCTGTGAAATTTGTCTTATTTGACAATTGATATTCCCTTCTTGTCCAATTCTCCCGTAGTAAGATTCTTAGGAAAAGTATCTGATTACCAAGTGTTGATATCCGACTGGATGTATCGACCTTCCTATCATTTCTTATGATTTGATTTCATTTGAATGACCTGGGTAACGATCCGAGGAGCTTTCGAATGCATACTTAAATTATGAGAACATGGGATATATTCATATTCGTTAAATGTTTTCGTTTGTATCTGATTTGAAATTCTCTCGCGTAGATTATGTGTTGACCTTACTCTTTAGATAGTAGTTGTGTATCCTAATATCCTTGAATTGTGAAGGATTATGAGTTATTATTAGTCTTTTGAGAAGTTCACATCTTTTCGACGGCAATGAAACTGAAAAGTTGATAATGCCGGTAGAATGGATTGATTGATTATGACATGACGATATTGTCTTAATTGATGGGAACTCGAATAGAATTCCCCTAACTGATAAGATGTTGATTATCAAAAGTAATCTAAATAACTCTTGATGGATGATTTTATCCTGTATTTAGACTTGAAATTATACCATTAATGGTTGTGAATTAGTCATAGATATTATAACCTAGAAGAGCCTAATATGAATTTATTAAAAGATATTTATCTTATCTGAAACTTTAGGAAGTATTTGTTGGTGAATTACCTGGACTTTTGCCATTAAGGCAAGATTGAATTTGGTATTGATTATATTCCCGGTGCTGCACTTGTGGCTTGTGCACTGTACGTCAGCACCATCTGAATTTAAGGAATTACCGTACAACTGAGAGAGTTGTCGGAGAAAGATTTTATTCTACCTAGCCTGTCATCCTGAAGAGCTAAGGTGTTATCATTCCTTATATTTATAGATTACTGTGACTGAGTAAATTGACAATCAAAAACGATATCCATAACTCGAAATGGAAGAATTGTTCGATCATTTACAAGGTTCTAGCAAATTTGATCCATAGCATGGTTATCATCAACTCCGCATCTGCGAAAGAGATTATCTATTCCAATCACTACATCCGGTGCTTGTAATGAACATTATGAGTTCCACGTGATGTCGTTTGGATTGACCAATGCACATGTAGCATTCATAAATCCGGTGAATCACGTGTGTAGGCTGTAATTTGATAAATTCATGCTTGCGATCATTAAGGACTAATTGTTTGTATATAAGAATAATAATGAGTTAATAATTAGTTATAAATTGCCCTGAATTGGC
Organism: Glebionis coronaria; assembly: GCA_025667525.1. NCBI lineage: Eukaryota > Viridiplantae > Streptophyta > Magnoliopsida > Asterales > Asteraceae > Glebionis > Glebionis coronaria. The sequence goes on from CM046877.1 coordinate 333,191,493, forward strand.
TAAACAATGAAAACCTGTACCTTGAATAATTAACAGGAGATTAAAGACTAAATCCTTTACATGATTTAACCATGTGATTAATGGATAATGGAATATAAATTGACTCTTCAAAAACTAAGAGCCCTTTTAAGACTTTGGATTTTACCAAAAAGAAATGGAAATATGTTTTGACAAATGTTCTAACAAAGGATTTTTAAAGGGATTATTCCCTTATACACAAACCATTTAACTAAACTTCTATTTAGGGGTAAATGTTTGTGTATACTTCTAGACAACCTAAGAAGAATTGAGAAAACTATAGAACTTATTACTTGAAATTTGAAACGATAATTTATGCTTTCAACTAAGAAAACTTTGACCAAAATATAAACAAAGATTTTTCAAATATTTACAAATCTTATTAATATTTTCGATAAATCAAAAATAATCTTGTTAATTAAATTCAAATTTATTTTGAACATTTTATATAATTGGTCGAACTAAGAAATTTAAAACTTTTACGTTTTACGCTTCATAAAAGTTAACTAATAATTATTTAATTAATCATAATAATTATCAACACTTTAAAACGTCAGATTGAATAAAACTGAAACATAAAAGATATGAAGAAAGAATTTTGAATAAATACAGTTATGATAATTATATCATCATGAGAAGTGAATATAGATACCGATGCATTATGTAGAAAAGATAAAGAACCAGTTAGGACATGTTCCTTATTAATGAAGGTGCAAAATAAATTGCTGAACGATATAAAAATAAACAATACTTGTAAAAAGGATAATGTAGATTATAAAAGAGGTTCGCGGCTAATGTGAACCATTAAAAATTGAGAAGCCGATAGCATTAAATGTTTTAAAGACCACATGTGATTGTCTAAATATGGAGGATTGTAAGATATAGATATGTTGGAATTTGTAAGTATAAGTATTCTATTTATGTCATTTACGACTAAAAGTATCTTTGTCTGAAGAAATTGTACTGATGGAAATTATGAAGGCAGACATCGCCTCATACATTAGTAAACGTCTAGCTATTCCAAAGGTCATCATCTGAATTTGATTCGATTTGGGTCATCGTCGACAGACTGACCAAATCTGCTAATATCATTCCCGTTAATGATAAATGCAAAAGAGTTGTGTAAACATGGTGTGCCGTATCGATCATCTCTATCAAGATCCTCGATTCGCATCAAATTTCTTGAGATTTGCTCAGAAGTCATTGTGAACGAATCTTGATGAGAATACTATGTACCACCCCAAATCGAAGGGACGAGGTAAAGTAACGATACAAAATACTATAAGCATTGTTCTATGTTTGAATGATTGACCTTTGGTAATAGACCGTATAATCGTTTTCCTTTGGAGAGATTATCATTAATAATTATCGTATTAGGATCGAGATCGAATCTTGTTAGGATCTGAATCTTAGAGCATCTGTAAGCAGGAGTTGAGATGAAGACATCCGACATACACCCATTGTGAGTTGGACATGTCTTTTAGGTTTAAGGTTTCCTATGATGGTGAACCTAACCTTGCAAAATACCCGACCCGCGAGATCTGGAATGATTGTTGAAATTAAGATTTGATTATTAACTGCCGATAGTGGGCAGGAGGTTATGTGAATATGAAATGTAGATCTTGAAGTGCCAAATGGGTAGCGAAGTTATGCCAAAATTTAAACATGGAAAAATGAATTCATGATCTGACAAATCATGGGATATAAGTCCCCGTTGCATGGGACCATTGAGACGATGTAAAAGTTGGGATTGAAAGGCATATAAGCTGGATCTACCCTAGGACTTCAAAGACTGCGTGAATTATGTTTCGTAAATCGAACTTGATGGAATATCTATCAAGTGAAAATCTGATTGTTCTTAGTAAAGCTTAGATCGGCGAAAAGTTGCATTCATCAGAAACCCGTAAACATCATGGATAGAGAAAGTAAGTCAACATTTAGCCTGATCTTATTCCCGTAGTTATGTTTGATGAAACTCGCGTATTATAATGGATTGCACTTGTGAGAAAAGACCGAATGTGGAGGAAATACCCACATGGCTTTAACTCTATAAGAAGCGAGTAGTAAGGTAAGATGATCTTTGAGGACAAAGATCCTGTTTAGGGGTAAATGCTGTGACAATCTGTCAATTTATGGTTGATATTTTATTCTCAATATTTATTTGAAAACATTATTTTAATGTTACAATATGAACTCACTTATTTTTGGGATGAAATTTGGATTTACGTCTTGAAGTAGCAACGACTACGTTTAAACCGGAGGATTCTACGTTACGTGCTTACGTTTACATACACCTTCTTTGGTGACAGTCCGACATTTCAGAAAATAAATTTGTCCGTGAATATTATTTTGGAGTTTTAAATTTGTGTTGGTTCATAAACTCACAAATTTACGAGAAGAGATTAGGACTTACGATTTTATTTTAACGTCCTTTACGACTAAACCGGGAACCTTAGGATTACGTATTTACGTTTTCGAACTCCGTTTTTGATGAGACAATTTTTATTGGATTCGTTTTGTGACGTCGATTCATAATTTATAAAAACGTTTTTTGTAAAACGACCCGAGGGCACGCAAATCGAGGAAACTAGAATCGAGGAGTACCCGTAAATAAATGGGGATGAGACAAGTGGGACACTTGTCCCACCCCCACTCAAAACCGGCCTAACTAGCCATAACAACACTTATGTGTCAAGTGTACACCATAAAGCTACACATGTAACTTGAGCTTACATTGTAAGCTAAGTTACCTCAAAACCATGTTAGCTAAACCACTTCCCACACACACACAACATGCAAACCACCATTTTCTCTCATCTCTCTCTCAAAATTCCGTCCACTATAGCCTTCAAAACACCCATTTGATCTTGATTTTACCATGAAACCTCATGTTATTTACATACATAATGAAGCCCTTTTGAAACCCTATTGAATGGAGGTGATTATAACATTCATGGAGGAGTTTCCTTGGTGTCTTGAGGCTGATTTTCCACAAGGAGTTCATGGAGCATGGTGGTCTTGAAGATGGTCATGATTATTCACAAGTTTCTCCAACAAAAACCATGTCCAAATCATAACCTACATCAACTTGGTGGTATAAAGATTGTCCTCCTCATCTTCTTGTTATTTTGATTATGTAAACATGTATTTTATTTCCTATTGTATATGTATATGATGATTATATGATGATAAAAATGTTATGTGGGGATTTGTTGTTGATAAACATGATTAAAAAGGTGAAAAACCATATGAAACAAGGTTAAAATCTTGGTTAAATTTGATGGCTGTATAAAACAGTAAAGAACCAGATGGTAAACAGATAAAATGATGAAGTGGAATGGATTTACAGTAATCTATGGGTCTTGTACACATGTGAGAGTTGGCCATGCAATGGAATCATTGTAATGAGTGAGATATGATCAAAACAAGTTTAGGGTATAAATCTGAGGTTACTGTTTTGGACGATTTTTAGAAAATATTTAGAAGATGATTCAACAGTAGCTATAGAAGAGTTAAATGTAGCACATATCATGTAGTTTATGTGATAAAAATTTGAGCTTCTATCTCCAAGTAGAACTCAAGATATGGCAGTTTTGGTGAAAGTGAAGTTAAAAATCAGATTTTGGAAATTAAAGTATATTACTATTATATAAGCACTCACAATTTTATTGTATATAATGTAAAGTTAAAACCCACTAACTCATGAATTTTATTTATATAAATATGTTAAAGGTTAAATAAGTGGACATTTTATAAAAATGGTAACTTGTTATGTTTTATAAGTTATAAAAACTATAAACATGATTTTTACGACTTTTTCGGCTATTGCCGTAAAATTAACATTTTTGTTAAATAAAACTTAGATGGTTGGACCCGTCTAATGTAAACTTTATAAAACTCATATACTGATATATAGACATGTATAACAAGTAAAAACCGATAAAACCCGAACTATAGGACATACGGACATTAACGAGATAAATTAACGTTATTGGACTAATAATTGGACTAAATAAGATAAACACTTATAAAAAGAACTTATCGGGCTTAACCCATTTGGGACCAACATGGAAAGTATACATACTGATAATAGAGGTATAAAAGAGATTTAAACAAGTTAAAGTACTTATAATAGGCCTATTAGACCTAAAACACGTAAATAGGCAAAACGAGACAACTAGTATAAAAGTTATCGACACATAACACAAAAATGAGTAAATGAGAATATATAAACCCACTTGATCATCATATATATATAATCATCATATGTATACATAATTGTTATTTTTTTATAAAGTCATTGGACATGAGTCTAAGACCAAACATTATTTGTCTAGGTTTCCGTGATTGAAGCACGTACCGTACGTCCGAGTTGCCGATAACCCGCTTTCCCACATCAACGTGAGTTCATAGCCTCGCACTCTTTTAAATGTTTTTATAAATGTTTTATAAACCCGCGAGGGAGATAACATGTTAGTTTTATAAAATAGGACACCATTTGTCCCGATTGTTTGTTTATTGATTTGGACCCGAATGATTGAATGACCCGATTGTATGACCCGATAAATGATTAAAGGACCCGATAGATGAAGTCAAATGGATTATTAAAGTTAGGTTATGTCACTAAAAGTCCCATTATCATGAATTGTGAACTACCGGGAGTTGGTAGACGCTTGTGCATATAATAGTACTATTTGGGGACGATCACCCCAGTTCGCGCCTTGACGGTTGATCCCCGTCGTGCCACATTGATTGGTAAGCGAATTTATGTATGAGAAGATTTCCATAGCGTGACCTTTGTGACGACACGCTACTTTAGATGGGCAAAATTGGTATCGGGTTAGCTACCCGTTGTTGGTTTAGTAAGGTAACAATGTCATGCGGCTTATAATAATCCGAATTAACGAAATACTAATAGACGCTCCGAATTACGATGTATTGCCTGACTAGCAATACAGGGTCATACTATTGATATTATGATTGTATTTTGGTTTTCATAACCATATTCATATAACAGTTTTTATTTGATTTTATACAACGTCATAAGACGTATTGTATGATGTTTTTACGACATTGGCTCGTATAATGATTTTTACGGCAAATGCCTATATTATGATTTTCGATAAGGATTTGTATAAAACGACTTTGGCTATTTTATGGCCTATTAAAATGATTTGTATAAAATGATTTTCAGTAATAATTTTATACTGATATTATATTGATGGATTTTATTAAACTCTATGAATTCACTCGGCGTTATCGCTGACCTTTTTTTTTAACATGTTTTATCTCAGGTACTTGAAGGTAATTCTCGGGAAGACGACAAGAATTCATGGCCCGCACTTAAACAATATTTTCCATTCAAATGCTTTGTTAAAACTTTGTATGAAATAATATGACTTGGGACCTATGTAACTTTGATATTTATGAATGGAAATGATTTATTATTAAACGACGCGATTTTTATGCGTTGTCTATGATGTGAGTAATGTGCTATCCCGTAACACCAACTAGTCTTCCGTTGTACTGAGTTGTATAAATTTGGGGGTGTTACAGTTTGGTACCAGAGCTCTCGTTATAGAGAACGAAAGATTTTTAAAACTATAGTTTTGAATAAAACATTTCAAAATCATTTAACTATAAACATTTTTCTAAAAATGTCTAAAAATCTTTTGACTATAACGGTGCCGAAGAATTCCCGAGTTACCGACAAGGCCAGACTGAGAAGTGTTATTTTAATATATATAACTTGGATTATATATATATATGATGTAATTTTATTACATGATTGTTTGATGATTATTTTGATTTTTATACGAGGTATTTATACGACGTAGATTGTCACAAGTAACCCTAAATCCCCTAGTAAATTAATCGAAGCTATTCTCGTAGGAATTCTAGTTATCCTAGATCTAAACCAAGTTGTGGATATTTATGATCCCAACAAATGGTTGATATTCGTAGAAATGTAGATATTAGTTGATTATGATATTGAAAAAGAATTGACGAGATTAAATCTGATATCCATGTCATGACGATCTTTCCTTATAGAGTGGAGTTTGACAAAACGTTATCACCTGGAAAGATGTCATCTAATTCGTTGTCATCCAATTCTTAAATTGAAATCGAAAGGGTGAATTTTGCACTTGAGGCTGTTATTGGAACCATTACCCAAAAGCCTCATGCCACTAATACCTTTCCGAGAAGTCTAGTTGAATGATCAAGTCATTTCATATTAATGACTCATTTGATAATTGTTGTTGTAAGAGCTAATAGGATTGGAAATTAAGTGTTGATTCATATTGAGATTGTATTGCCTTTACAAGGCCGAAGAATAAGGTTGTAAGTATTGGATAATGAGGTAGGATATCGAATTGAGTATGAAATTGGTTGAAACTTGAATAAAGTAAAATTTAACACGTATGGAATATGAGATTGTTAATAGAAGTCGTTAAGTCCTGTGATTGAATTATAAGGTTTTGATTGATTGATAGTTCGTGTTAAGGGTTGTTCCTAGACCATTGTCCACTAACGAGGATGCCCAGTGTCCAAGAAATAAATTGAAGAAATCTTCTTCTGAATTGTGACCGATGGATCTTCCGGGACATGTGGAACACCTAATGACTCTTGTAGATTAGTATTCATTATGGTATCTTTTAAAAATCTCTAACTTAACTGAGACATCAGTTGGTAGGATGAGTTCTGAGAATTGTATGACATAGTGACATGTAATGTGTTAAGGTACAATTTGACTTGACTGTGATTAATGAAAAGACTACCTTTGATTGCTAAATTCTACATGTATCGATGTTATCTATCTTTTGTTGCTTCATCCTAATGCTCGCATTAAAGATGCAACCATTGAACAAGTACTCATCTTGAATTCAGTTACGTTGTGGATTATTCCCTTTGTATTCCCGAGTGCCATCGAGGTCATGAACCTCATGATTATTTGGCAAAGCTCATTTCCTATCATATTGTAGTTAATTCTTGGTGAACAAGCTTTCATCACTCTTTTGCAGATCACACATTGTTTTTATAAAGTTAAAACGGTATCCTTTGAGAAAATTTAATTTTCATCACTATAGGGATTATTCAAAGTGAGATTTATAAGTGATTGTTATCGAAATGAAGTTGTTTATAAAACACCTTGGAAAACTTAATTGTTTTCATAACAAGGAAAATCTTTGTAAATATATTTTTGATTCTTATTTAAGAATTAAGCATGAAAATGTTTTTTTATTATAAACATGATCATAAAGTTTTGACGAACTGAGTATTGCATCGTTAATCTTGAAATTGTATATAGTTGCGCGCCTACATACAATTTGGAATGGACTATGCAAGACTGATTAGTAGTCACCATAAAACTAATGAATAAACACTACATTTTCTTTGAAGATTGTGAAAGATTAAATTTTAAGAGATCTGCAAGAAGTGAAATATAAGGACATAGTGTTAGGGACACCTACATATGTGCCTGTAGCATCTATTATTCTGAGTTGAATTTACTCATCTGTGAAATTTGTCTTATTTGACAATTGATATTCCCTTCTTGTCCAATTCTCCCGTAGTAAGATTCTTAGGAAAAGTATCTGATTACCAAGTGTTGATATCCGACTGGATGTATCGACCTTCCTATCATTTCTTATGATTTGATTTCATTTGAATGACCTGGGTAACGATCCGAGGAGCTTTCGAATGCATACTCAAATTATGAGAACATGGGATATATTCATATTCGTTAAATGTTTTCGTTTGTATCTGATTTGAAATTCTCTCGCGTAGATTATGCGTTGACCTTACTCTTTAGATAGTAGTTGTGTATCCTAATATCCTTGAATTGTGAAGGATTATGAGTTATTATTAGTCTTTTGAGAAGTTCACATCTTATCGACGGCAATGAAACTGAAAATTTGATAATGCCGGTAGAATGGATTGATTGATTATGACATGACGATATTGTCTTAATTGATGGGAACTCGAATAGAATTCCCCTAAATGATAAGATGTTGATTATCAAAAGTAATCTAAATAACTCTTGATGGATGATTTTATCCTGTATTTAGACTTGAAATTATACCATTAATGGTTGTGAATTAGTCATAGATATTATAACCTAGAAGAGCCTAATATGAATTTATTAAAAGATATTTATCTTATCTGAAACTTTAGGAAGTATTTGTTGGTGAATTACCTGGACTTTTGCCATTAAGGCAAGATTGAATTTGGTATTGATTATATTCCCGGTGCTGCACTTGTGGCTTGTGCACTGTACGTCAGCACCATCTGAATTTAAGGAATTACCGTACAACTGAGAGAGTTGTCGGAGAAAGATTTTATTCTACCTAGCCTGTCATCCTGAAGAGCTAAGGTGTTATCATTCCTTATATTTATAGATTACTGTGACTGAGTAAATTGACAATCAAAAACGATATCCATAACTCGAAATGGAAGAATTGTTCGATCATTTACAAGGTTCTAGCAAATTTGATCCATAGCATGGTTATCATCAACTCCGCATCTGCGAAAGAGATTATCTATTCCAATCACTACATCCGGTGCTTGTAATGAACATTATGAGTTCCACGTGATGTCGTTTGGATTGACCAATGCACATGTAGCATTCATAAATCCGGTGAATCACGTGTGTAGGCTGTAATTTGATAAATTCATGCTTGCGATCATTAAGGACTAATTGTTTGTATATAAGAATAATAATGAGTTAATAATTAGTTATAAATTGCCCTGAATTGGCTAAACAATGAAAACCTGTACCTTGAATAATTAACAGGAGATTAAAGACTAAATCCTTTACATGATTTAACCATGTGATTAATAGATAATGGAATATAAATTGACTCTTCAAAAACTAAGAGCCCTTTTAAGACTTTGGATTTTACCAAAAAGAAATGGAAATATGTTTTGACAAATGTTCTAACAAAGGATTTTTAAAGGGATTATTCCCTTATACACAAACCATTTAACTAAACTTCTATTTAGGGGTAAATGTTTGTGTATACTTCTAGACAACCTAAGAAGAATTGAGAAAACTATAGAACTTATTACTTGAAATTTGAAACGATAATTTATGCTTTCAACTAAGAAAACTTTGACCAAAATATAAACAAAGATTTTTCAAATATTTACAAATCTTATTAATATTTTCGATAAATCAAAAATAATCTTGTTAATTAAATTCAAATTTATTTTGAACATTTTATATAATTGGTCGAACTAAGAAATTTAAAACTTTTACGTTTTACGCTTCATAAAAGTTAACTAATAATTATTTAATTAATCATAATAATTATCAACACTTTAAAACGTCAGATTGAATAAAACTGAAACATAAAAGATATGAAGAAAGAATTTTGAATAAATACAGTTATGATAATTATATCATCATGAGAAGTGAATATAGATACCGATGCATTATGTAGAAAAGATAAAGAACCAGTTAGGACATGTTCCTTATTAATGAAGGTGCAAAATAAATTGCTGAACGATATAAAAATAAACAATACTTGTAAAAAGGATAATGTAGATTATAAAAGAGGTTCGCGACTAATGTGAACCATTAAAAATTGAGAAGCCGATAGCATTAAATGTTTTAAAGACCACATGTGATTGTCTAAATATGGAGGATTGTAAGATATAGATATGTTGGAATTTGTAAGTATAAGTATTCTATTTATGTCATTTACGACTAAAAGTATCTTTGTCTGAAGAAATTGTACTGATGGAAATTATGAAGGCAGACATCGCCTCATACATTAGTAAACGTCTAGCTATTCCAAAGGTCATCATCTGAATTTGATTCGATTTGGGTCATCGTCGACAGACTGACCAAATCTGCTAATATCATTCCCGTTAATGATAAATGCAAAAGAGTTGTGTAAACATGGTGTGCCGTATCGATCATCTCTATCAAGATCCTCGATTCGCATCAAATTTCTTGAGATTTGCTCAGAAGTCATTGTGAACGAATCTTGATGAGAATACTATGTACCACCCCAAATCGAAGGGACGAGGTAAAGTAACGATACAAAATACTATAAGCATTGTTCTATGTTTGAATGATTGACCTTTGGTAATAGACCGTATAATCGTTTTCCTTTGGAGAGATTATCATTAATAATTATCGTATTAGGATCGAGATCGAATCTTGTTAGGATCTGAATCTTAGAGCATCTGTAAGCAGGAGTTGAGATGAAGACATCCGACATACACCCATTGTGAGTTGGACATGTCTTTTAGGTTTAAGGTTTCCTATGATGGTGAACCTAACCTTTCAAAATACCCGACCCGCGAGATCTGGAATGATTGTTGAAATTAAGATTTGATTATTAACTGCCGATAGTGGGCAGGAGGTTATGTGAATATGAAATGTAGATCTTGAAGTGCCAAATGGGTAGCGAAGTTATGCCAAAATTTAAACATGGAAAAATGAATTCATGATCTAACAAATCATGGGATATAAGTCCCCGTTGCATGGGACCATTGAGACGATGTAAAAGTTGGGATTGAAAGGCATATAAGCTGGATCTACCCTAGGACTTCAAAGACTGCGTGAATTATGTTTCGTAAATCGAACTTGATGGAATATCTATCAAGTGAAAATCTGATTGTTCTTAGTAAAGCTTAGATCGGCGAAAAGTTGCATTCATCAGAAACCCGTAAACATCATGGATAGAGAAAGTAAGTCAACATTTAGCCTGATCTTATTCCCGTAGTTATGTTTGATGAAACTCGCGTATTATAATGGATTGCACTTGTGAGAAAAGACCGAATGTGGAGGAAATACCCACATGGCTTTAACTCTATAAGAAGCGAGTAGTAAGGTAAGATGATCTTTGAGGACAAAGATCCTGTTTAGGGGTAAATGCTGTGACAATCTGTCAATTTATGGTTGATATTTTATTCTCAATATTTATTTGAAAACATTATTTTAATGTTACAATATGAACTCACTTATTTTTGGGATGAAATTTGGATTTACGTCTTGAAGTAGCAACGACTACGTTTAAACCGGAGGATTCTACGTTACGTGCTTACGTTTACATACACCTTCTTTGGTGACAGTCCGACATTTCAGAAAATAAATTTGTCCGTGAATATTATTTTGGAGTTTTAAATTTGTGTTGGTTCATAAACTCACAAATTTACGAGAAGAGATTAGGACTTACGATTTTATTTTAACGTCCTTTACGACTAAACCGGGAACCTTAGGATTACGTATTTACGTTTTCAAACTCCGTTTTTGATGAGACAATTTTTATTGGATTCGTTTTGTAACGTCGATTCATAATTTATAAAAACGTTTTTCGTAAAACGACCCGAGGGCACGCAAATCGAGGAAACTAGAATCGAGGAGTACCCGTAAATAAATGGGGATGAGACAAGTGGGACACTTGTCCCACCCCCACTCAAAACCGGCCTAACTAGCCATAACAACACTTATGTGTCAAGTGTACACCATAAAGCTACACATGTAACTTGAGCTTACATTGTAAGCTAAGTTACCTCAAAACCATGTTAGCTAAACCACTTCCCACACACACACAACATGCAAACCACCATTTTCTCTCATCTCTCTCTCAAAATTCCGTCCACTATAGCCTTCAAAACACCCATTTGATCTTGATTTTACCATGAAACCTCATGTTATTTACATACATAATGAAGCCCTTTTGAAACCCCATTGAATGGAGGTGATTATAACATTCATGGAGGAGTTTCCTTGGTGTCTTGAGGCTGATTTTCCACAAGGAGTTCATGGAGCATGGTGGTCTTGAAGATGGTCATGATTATTCACAAGTTTCTCCAACAAAAACCATGTCCAAATCATAACCTACATCAACTTGGTGGTATAAAGATTGTCCTCCTCATCTTCTTGTTATTTTGATTATGTAAACATGTATTTTATTTCCTATTGTATATGTATATGATGATTATATGATGATAAAAATGTTATGTGGGGATTTGTTGTTGATAAACATGATTAAAAAGGTGAAAAACCATATGAAACAAGGTTAAAATCTTGGTTAAATTTGATGGCTGTATAAAACAGTAAAGAACCATATGGTAAACAGATAAAATGATGAAGTGGAATGGATTTACAGTAAGCTATGGGTCTTGTACACATGTGAGAGTTGGCCATGCAATGGAATCATTGTAATGAGTGAGATATGATCAAAACAAGTTTAGGGTATAAATCTGAGGTTACTGTTTTGGACGATTTTTAGAAAGTATTTAGAAGATGATTCAACAGTAGCTATAGAAGAGTTAAATGTATCACATATCATGTAGTTTATGTGATAAAAATTTGAGCTTCTATCTCCAAGTAGAACTCAAGATATGGCAGTTTTGGTGAAAGTGAAGTTAAAAATCAGATTTTGGAAATTAAAGTATATTACTATTATATAAGCACTCACAATTTTATTGTATATAATGTAAAGTTAAAACCCACTAACTCATGAATTTTATTTATATAAATATGTTAAAGGTTAAATAAGTGGACATTTTATAAAAATGGTAACTTGTTATGTTTTATAAGTTATAAAAAAACTATAAACATGATTTTTACGACTTTTTCGGCTATTGCCGTAAAATTAACATTTTTGTTAAATAAAACTTAGATGGTTGGACCCGTCTAATGTAAACTTTATAAAACTCATATACTGATATATAGACATGTATAACAAGTAAAAACCGATAAAACCCGAACTATAGGACATACGGACATTAACGAGATAAATTAACGTTATTGGACTAATAATTGGACTAAATAAGATAAACACTTATAAAAAGAACTTATCGGGCTTAACCCATTTGGGACCAACATGGAAAGTATACATACTGATAATAGAGGTATAAAAGAGATTAAAACAAGTTAAAGTACTTATAATAGGCCTATTAGACCTAAAACACGTAAATAGGCAAAACGAGACAACTAGTATAAAAGTTATCGACACATAACACAAAAATGAGTAAATGAGAATATATAAACCCACTTGATCATCATATATATATAATCATCATATGTATACATAATTATTATTTTTTTATAAAGTCATTGGACATGAGTCTAAGACCAAACATTATTTGTCTAGGTTTCCGTGATTGAAGCACGTACCGTACGTCCGAGTTGCCGATAACCCGCTTTCCCACATCAACGTGAGTTCATAGCCTCGCACTCTTTTAAATGTTTTTATAAATGTTTTATAAACCCGCGAGGGAGATAACATGTTAGTTTTATAAAATAGGACACCATTTGTCCCGATTGTTTGTTTATTGATTTGGACCCGAATGATTGAATGACCCGATTGTATGACCCGATAAATGATTAAAGGACCCGATAGATGAAGTCAAATGGATTATTAAAGTTAGGTTATGTCACTAAAAGTCCCATTAGCATGAATTGTGAACTACCGGGAGTTGGTAGACGCTTGTGCATATAATAGTACTATTTGGGGACGATCACCCCAGTTCGCGCCTTGACGGTTGATCCCCGTCGTGCCACATTGATTGGTAAGCGAATTTATGTATGAGAAGATTTCCATAGCGTGACCTTTGTGACGACACGCTACTTTAGATGGGCAAAATTGGTATCGGGTTAGCTACCCGTTGTTGGTTTAGTAAGGTAACAATGTCATGCGGCTTATAATAATCCGAATTAACGAAATACTAATAGACGCTCCGAATTACGATGTATTGCCTGACTAGCAATACAGGGTCATACTATTGATATTATGATTGTATTTTGGTTTTCATAACCATATTCATATAACGGTTTTTATTTGATTTTATACAACGTCATAAGACGTATTGTATGATGTTTTTACGACATTGGCTCGTATAATGATTTTTACGGCAAATGCCTATATTATGATTTTTTATAAGGATTTGTATAAAACGACTTTGGCTATTTTATGGCCTATTAAAATGATTTGTATAAAATGATTTTCAGTAATAATTTTATACTGATATTATATTGATGGATTTTATTAAACTCTATGAATTCACTCGGCGTTATCGCTGACCTTTTCTTTTAACATGTTTTATCTCAGTTACTTGAAGGTAACTCTCGGGAAGACGACAAGAATTCATGGCCCGCACTTAAACAATATTATCCATTCAAATGCTTTGTTAAAACTTTGTATGAAATAATATGACTTGGGACCTATGTAACTTTGATATTTATGAATGGAAATGATTTATTATTAAACGACGCGATTTTTATGCGTTGTCTATGATGTGAGTAATGTGCTATCCCGTAACACCAACTAGTCTTCCGCTGTACTGAGTTGTATAAATTTGGGGGTGTTACATCAAATGTATCATAAAGCTTACACTCTCGTTCTTGTTTAGTTAACGAGGTGCCTTGCATTAGAACATGATTTCTATCCCATAACTCTTTGGCTTATGTTTGCTGACGAGTTTGTAGACATCTGGAGGAAGGACTTGGAAAATGATGTTTGTAGCATACTTATCACATTTGTCTTGAATCTTCATATCTCCAGTCAATTCACCCGTTGTGCGAGGACGAGTAGTCGTACCTTCCGTCACTGTACCATAATCTAATGGTCCATTGAACACCGATTCCCAGATGAGATGTCCATTCTCGTTGTTCAACATGTAAAGTTCCATTCGGGAAGTCCAATCTTCGTACATAGACTTCTCCAACATAGGTGGACGATTATCCGTACCCGAGAGGATGGACTTATCCGTAAGAGATGTGTACTCCATGTCGATAAGTAAAGATTTACAAACGTTGATCGAACAATGAGAGAAAGTTAATGTGTTTGTTGTTGTGTGTTAAAGCCGAGAAATAATGTTGAAATCCCCTAAATTATGTTCTCGATAAACCAAAAATTCCAAGACTAAATTACACACGATGTTAAAATTTTTCAAAAACACGTTTTTGAAAAATCTTGGAAATCTTGTCACTCTATCGAAATGCACAAAACAAGTTTTGTCGCAATGTCTATCTGAATATCTGTCAGAATGCTTGATCGCAATACCTGTCCGAATGTTTGATCGCAATACCTGTCAGAATGTTTGATCGCAATACCTGTCGAAATGTTTGATCGCAATACCTGTCGGAATATTTGATCGCAATACCTGTCGGAATGTGGCTAATGAAATTTTGGCAGAGTAATGTTTTAATATAACCTTATACCCGATCGCAATGTACGATGCAATGAGCTATCGCAATGCACGATCGGAATAAGTGTCGGAATACCCTTCGATCGCAATGTAGAAACCCTAGGTTTTTGCGATCGGAATGAAGAACCGTGCTCACTTTGCGATGGAGACAAAACTACCACTTTTCTCGAATAGTACACAACAAATTCGGAATTTTAAGCCTAAAAACAAATCAAACACCCAAAAATTTGTGTTTTTAACCCAAAATACCAATACCAAATCACTATAACAAGTAACTAGATAGCGTATATCAAGATTAAAGCATAAAAACACACACAAAAATTGGTACGTGTGAAATAGGATCAAAATAGGCGAATATATCAAGAACACAAACACAAAAACCAAACAATCATCCCATGGCTCTTGATACCATTTGTAGGATATGTAAATCTTGCTTATGTTTTAGAGAGAGAAAGATAGATGATTTCACACTTCTAGAGAGAGAAAGCTTAAGAACTATGTGTATTGAAAATGAAAACCACCACCCTCTCCATCAAAGGAGAGGGTTTATATACCCAAGCCCATGAGATGGGCTTGGGTTTACATTAGGCCGCCGGCCAATACATTTCATGGGCTCGGTTTTGGGCTTTGTTTAATAAATGTAAATAACTAAACGACGAGCTATTACATAGACTATTGTTGGAGTGATCGATCCTTTCTAATACGTAAAACGTATTTCCAACAAATTTGTATGCTAAATGCTTGAAATCCTAGATGCTTAATTGTAGGTTTAAATCTGTAGAGCAGTTATAATTTCTGTTTTTCTAATCGTTTGTTGTAATTAATAATAGTGTAGTTTTTCTTGAATGTTAGTCTGAACTAGTTACTAGTTTTCTAGTATTATACATGCGTTTTAATCAACTAGTTGTTGTCCATTTTTAGTTATGGTCTGATATAGTGTGTTTAAGACAATGAGATTAAGTGTTCAAGACAGTGTCAGTGAATTTGGTGAATTCAGCATGGATAGATTTTATACTAGTTGAATAGTAAAGTAACAGTTTGATTTATAGTCCTTTTAATCTGTTCTATATAGGTGGGTTAAATAGGCTTTTTGATCAGCTTTAAGGTCGGTTTACTGTGAGTTTGAATTGAGGGCAGAGTAATAACTTCTTAGTAATTTAAATCAGCCACAATTGTAGCTTAATCATAGACCGATTAAGTCGTTATTAAGAGGCTGTTAGCGGTAGGTAAAACAAAAACAGGATAATTAACTTGAATTGCTTTCAGTAGCTGGAGCTTGGTGCTCAAGTATTCAGCTTATATATCTAAGTTAAATAAGCATTTTATAGGCTGCTGGAAGGCAACAGTCTTGTTCATAGGAGATTCATAACTTCAGCTTGTTAAATTTTAGTTCAAGAGATTTCATTATAATGAGAATTAGACATTTGTCAAACTGAATCGTGACCAGTAGCCTAGTACGGGGGTGTACTTTGCTCACCGTTCTGCTTGTATTACGAGAGGGCGTTTGGGACTGTAACTGTTGGTCATTGAGTGGACGTTTGGTAATCTAATCTGCACATAAAAAAGATTAATTGCAAAAATTTGCCATCAACTGGGCTCGAACTAGTGGCATAGACTTTAAATAGCCAACGTCTTAACCATCTGCTCCACTAAATCTTTCTTGTTAAACTTATGGCTTTGTAAACTTATATAGAGATTTTTGTTAGTGTAAATTGACTTATAAAACTGTTTTAGTACAATTTTAAATAAAATGATTTAATTTTTTATAATACGTTTTTTTAGGGTTTTATGAAAAGTAATTTTACTAATTGAAAATCAGTTTTGTTTAATTTTATTATATTAGATTTAATATATAATAGTTAATAAAAACGATCGTTTCGTGTTAGATTTAATTTAGTTTATGATTCATGCACTTTAAACAAATAAATCGTAGGAATTTTTAGACTACAAACCGAACCATTCCAATCAATTTTCCAAACCGAAGCATAAAGTTTCAAATTCACAATTTCTTCGTTTACAACGAATCGGGATCACTCTCGTGTTAATTAATCCTTCTTTAGCGAGTTTTAGATTGTTACTTTTTCCTAAAGGTAATTTCTATACTTTCTCTATAACGTATTATATTGTAATACACCGACACGTTTCCCACATATCAAAATTTTGGCGCCGCTGCCGGGATATTGTGTACTATTCTTTCTTGGTGGTTTGTCGATCGTTGATTTGAAGACCCTTTCCATTCTTGGAAGGTTTTTTTATTTTCTATATATATATATATATATATATATATATATATATATATATATATATATATATATATATGTACGCATATATATATATATATATATATATATATATATATATATATATATATATATATATATATATATATATATATATATATATATATATATATATATATATATATATATATATATATATATATATATATATATATATATATATATATATATATATATATAGAGTGAGGTTATTCTAAAACATATCTTATAATAAAATAAATGAGGTGAAATCTTAGCCCTTGGATCAATACTATCAAAATTGATCAAAAATTAAAGAAAAAAATGGTGTCTTTTTATAAACTATCAAACTTTAGGGTATCTTTTCTAAAATCTAAATTTGTTTTACATAAAACTCATCCCCGTCATTAATTAACACTCTGGATCTCACTTTCTCTCTCTAAAAATACTTTATCTCACTAAAGCTTCACACACATCTTAATATCACGATCTATTCATCTTTTCAACATCAAATACAATCGAATAATCTTTTTATCATCGCATCACGATCGATTATCACGATCCAGTAATATTTTTATCGTCGAATCCCGATCGCTTATCACGATCGATACCCACGACATCGTAAGTTTATATGTAACCTATATCTTGTTACTTAATCGATTTACTAATTTTGATTTCAAGAATCTAGCTTTATTTGATCTCTTACGATTTGAAGTTTTTATGTTTAAGAAAGTTGCATACAAGGTGTTTGCTAAAATGTCTCAACTAGACTTTACAAATGTGTTTTGGTAAAATTATAACTGTAATGTAGTATGATTTTGTGTGATGTACTAGAAAGTGATCAGAGATGCAGTAGGATTGTGTGTGGTAGAGTGGAACATGTACTAAGATGCATTATAGTTATTTCTACTGCATTACAGTTCAAATTTTAATGCACTGTAATGCAGTAGGTCACTTGCATTGTTCTTTCTACTACATTACAGTTTAATTTTAATGCACTGTAATGCAGTAGGTTACTTGCATTGTTCTTTCTACTGCATTACAGTTTAAATTTTAATGCACTGTAATGCAGTAGGTTACTTGCATTGTTCTTTCTACTGCATTACAGTTTAATTTTAATACATTGTAATGCGGTAGGTTACTTCCATTGTTCATATGCATGATTTACTGTATTATAACTTTATTTCTACTACATTAAAGTTTAAATTTTAATGCATCGTAATACAGTATGTTACATGGGTTGTTCATATGCATGATTTACTACATTACACTCTTGTTTCTACTGCATTATAGTTTAAATTTTAATGCATTGTAGTGCAGTAGGTTACTTGCAATGTTCTTTCTACTGCATTACAATTTAATTTTAAGGCATTGTAATGGAGTAGGTTACTTACATTCTTCATATGCATGATTTACTGCATTAAAAATTTATTTTTACTACATTAAGGTTTAAATTCAAAACACAGTAGGTTACTCGTGTTATTCATATGCATTATTTACTACATTACAGCTATATTTCTACTACATTACAACTTTATTTCAACTGTATGATAGTTTTAAATTCTAATGCATCACATAATATATATTAATACTTTCATATATAATTCTTGAACTATTCTACAGGTAAAAAGGCACAGGAAAAATAACCCAAGGGACAAAGGAAGATGCATTTAACAAGCTGCAAAAAAACGATAAGTGACAAAGCAGGTGACAATGCAAGGTGTGTTTAACAAGCCACAAATACTAGATTGCATCCTTTAATACCAATGATACACTCCAATTCAAAGACAGTGTGGCACAAAGAAGCATAGAACGCGTAACAAGGGTTATTCGAGGATACTCGTGGATCATTTGAAAATATTGTTTAAATTTTATTTGATTTAATACTTTGGAATACTTGATGTCTACACAATATTGTACATTTTGATGATGACAGTGTTTGTTCGTACTCATATTTTATATTCAACTACATTTTGTCTTTCATTCTACTGCATTATGGTTATATTCTGTTGCACTACATTAATATTCTACTGCATTGCAGTCATACATTAAGCATCACAATATATTTTGTTAATGCATAAAAGTTATAAAGTAAGTACATCTCAGTTTAAAAAAGTTAATGCATTAAAATGTATCTTAATGCATTACACATAAAATTAGTACATCTCACTTCAAATTCTATTACCCGAGTGTATAACAGTAAAAAATAAAAGAAAAAAAGTAGAAAAGACTATTCATTTTCGGTGTTGTAGATTCTTTTAAACGAGCTCTCTTTGGCAAATCTTTTTTCTTTTCTTGGATTTCTTTGATGTTGGTAATAATTTGAAGTTTTGGAATTGTGACATCCTTTCTCTCCGCAAACGAACAAACGAACAAGCCATTCTCTTCGATAGTCCTTCAGCTCTTGGTCTAAACCTTGAAAAGTATCTAGAACATTTAGTAGTAATAACGATGTAATGCAGTAAAAATAACGTTTAGTGTTAATCCTACTCAATCACAGTTATAGTTTTACCAAATCACATGCATAGTATTAGTTTACTCCATCATAATATGAATTCTACTCAATAAGAGTGTTAATCCTACTCAATCACAGTTATAATTTTACCAAATCACATGCATAGTATTAGTTTACTCCATCATAATATAAATTCTACTCAATCATAGTGTTAATCCTACTCAATCACAGTTATAATTTTACCAAATCACATGCATAGTATTAGTTTACTCCATCATAATATGAATTCTACTCAATCATAGTATTAATCCTACTCAATCACAGTTATAATTTTACCAAATCACATGCATAGTATTAGTTTACTCCATCATAATATGAATTCTACTCAATCATAGTGTTAATCCTACTCAATCACAGTATTAATTTTACCAAATCACATGCATAGTATTAGTTTACTCCATCATAATATGAATTCTACTCAATCGCAGTGTTAATCCTACTCAATCACAGTTATAATTTTACCAAATCACACGCATAATATTAGTTTACTCCATCATAATATGAATTCTACTCAATCATAGTGTTAATCCTACTCCATTACAGAACTAATTTTACCAAATCACATGAAAAATCAATCACTTTTACTTATTTCTAAACAAAATGCAAATACTAATATATCATAACTCATGCATATGAACATCAACAAAGATCAATGAGCATCATGGTTCAACTTCTACTAAATCACATGCATATAATCACTTTTATTCATTTATATAAAACAATAAACACCAATAAAACCTAACTCATGCCTACGAACATCAACAAATATCCTACAACATCACAGTGCAATTTTTACCAAATCACATACATATTCAGTCACTTTTACTTAGTTTCAATAAAATAAAAAACAATAATAAATCGTAACTCAGTCATATGAACAATAGCAAATATCCTACCACATCATAGTGTAATTTCTACCATATCACAGGCATACTTTATCACTTTTACAAATAACTTTTACTGCATTACTGTTACGTTCTACTACATTACTTTATATCCTACAACATCATAAATCAAATTCTACCAAATCACATGCATACTCATTCACTTTTATTCATTTTTTGACAAACAACAAACACTAAAAAAACAACTTATGCATATGAACATCACCAAAAGACCCTAGAGCATCACAATACAACTTCTACCAAATCACTTTTACCAAATCACAATACATCCTACAACATCATAAATCAAATTCTACCAAATTACATAGAGATATTACAACAAACACCTTGTGTGCATGTTTTATATACACTTTCATTTGCCTTTTTTCTCAAACACACACTAAATCACCATATTAAATCAAATTACATGCGTATGAACAGTAGCAAAGATCCTACAACATAATAGTGCAATTTCTACCAAATGACAGGCATACTTTATCACTTTTACTCAATTTTAGAAACATGCCAAACACAATTATGGCCTAACTCATGCCTGTAAACATCAACATACATCCTACAACATCATAAATAAAATTCTACCAAATCACATGCATCCTCATTAACTTTTATTCATTTTTTGACAAACAACAAACACTAAAAAAACAACTTATGCATATGAACATCACCAAAAGACCCTAGAGCATCACTGTACAACTTCTACCAAATTAATTTTACCAAATCACAATACATCCTACAACATCATAAATCAGATTCTACCAAATTCCATGTAGACATTACAACAAACACCTTTTGTGCATGTTTTATATACACTATCATTTGCCTTTTTTCTCAAACACACATTGAATCACCATATTAAACTAAATTACATGCGTATGAACAGTAGCAAAGATCCTACAACATAATAGTGCAATTTCTACCAAATCACAGGCATACTTTATCACTTTTACTCAATTTCATAAACATGTCAAACACAATTATAGCCTAACTCATGCCTGTGAACATCAACATACATCCTACAACTTCATAAATAAAATTCTACCAAATCACATGCATACTCATTCACTTTTATTCATTTTTTGACAAACAACAAACACTAAAAAACAACTTATGCATATGAACATCACCAAAAGACCCTAGAGCATCACAGTACAACTTCTACCAAATCACTTTTATCAAATCACAATACATCCTACAACATCATAAATCAAATTCTACCAAATTACATGTAGACATTACAACAAACACCTTGTGTGTATGTTTTATATACACTTTCATTTGCCTTTTTTCTCAAACACACACTGAATCACCATATTAAATCAACTAAAAGATGAACTAGTTATAGGAAAAAAAATACAAGATCAAGATCTTACTATGATTATTCGTAAATGATGAACTATTTGTTGATGATAAAATCTAGTTAGTGGATGACGAACACTTATAATTCGTTGATGATGAACAATCAAGCGATATATCAAAAAATCGATCTATAGTATCGATGGAATTAGAGGATAATAAGGTCGATAATGGTGGAGAGTAAGGTGGAGAAGATGGTGGTGACGGTGGTTACAGTTATGGTGGTGTCGGCGATTATGGTTATGGGGGTGACGGTGGTTGCAGTTATGGTGGTTAGAATTAGGGTGAAAAACGACTGGTTATTGTTTACGAGAGAAAAAAAAGAGTATTTTTAGATTTCAATAAAGTTTCTAAAACTGCCCCTAAAGTTTCTAAAATTACAAACATACACCATTTGTTTTTATAGAAAAAAGGGGGACACATGGCAGCCTGTGGTTCCACCTCATTTATTTTATTATAAATATTGTTTTATTTTACCCCAACTCTATATATATATGTATATATATATATATATATATATATATATATATACATATATATATATATATATATATATATATATATATATATATATATATATATATATATATATATATATATATATATGTGTGTATATATATATATATATATATATATATATATATATATATATATATATATATATATATATATATATATATATATATATATATATATATATATATATATATATATATATATATATATATATATATATATATATATATATATATATATATATATATTAATATATGTATATATATATATATATATATATTAATATATGTATATATATATATATATATATATATATATATATATATATATATATATATATATATATATATATATATATATATATATATATATATATATATATATATATATATATATATATATGTATATATATATATATATATATATGTATATATATATATATATATATATATATATATATATATATATATATATATATATATATATATATATATATATATATATATATATTAATATATGCATATATATATATATATATATATATATATATATATATATATATATATATATATATATATATATATATATATATATATATATAATATCGTTTTTCGTGTTTTTTGTGACTAATATATTGTATTTACGTATAGAATAATAAATTTACCTATCTTCATAAGCGTGAAAACGCAACCTTAATTGGGATTTCATCACTCAATTATTGTATTCGAATCCAAAACAAATAAAATAAGGCAAAATTGATAGATACTAATAAAAACTTTGAAATCGGTTTATACAAACTATAAGGTGGGTATAAGGTGACGTGCTATAAAATGCCGTCTAAAGAATAAGGCTCTTAAGTGCTTTGTGCCGCCTCGTTTCTCCGCTCGATTGTGCGTATAATGAGAGGGAAGACTAATTATTTGTTTTCCACCTCAAGTAATAAACGATACTTTTGTTTTGTTTAAATATTGAACCTCGAGACGTTTAGGTTTTCACGTACGTTTCAAAGTCGAACGAGAGTCGTTTACTGTAGGATATGTAAATCTTGCTTATGTTTTAGAGAGAGAAAGAGATAGAGAGATGGTGGATTACACACAATTCTTGAGAGAGAAACAAATGTTTACTATGTGAAAAATGAATAACCACACACCCTCTCCATCTAAGGAGAGGGTTTATATACCCAAGCCTTGTAATGGGCTTGGGCTTACATGTTTGGGCCGGCCTACACATGTTGTAGGCTAGGCTTGGGCTTGTTTGTTAAATAACGATGTCTAGACTACGAGCTACTACTTATTATATTGTCGGAGTGACCGAATCTTCCTAAATACGTAAAAACGTATTTCCAACAATCTCCCCCTAAGGGAGGTCACTCCAAACAAGGGTGTTACCCTAGTTACAATAATAAAATAAACCTAGCATACTATGCTTGTCTTGAGCTCGTAGTCCTCGTCTTTCTTTTCCTTTTTCTTTTCTGGTGAACATGTTGATGTGATCTTTGATATCAATCTTGAGAATTAATCTCTTGCCTTGATCTCGTGCATCCATCACTTGTGATCTTCGCCTCTTCGTGACGCCATATCCCACATACTTATACCTTCGTAATTCTTGAAAGCTTCAGAGCTCGATACAGCGGAAGACTTAACTTTTAGGCTTTCTTGAATTAGATGAGGTATTAAGTGCATAAGGTATAAGCATGCGGGGACGACTTCTTCTTGGATCCCGCAACGCCACCGTCTTCAAATGCCGCAACATAAGTAGACACGAACGAAATGGCTTTAAACATTTCATTCTAATTCGGTAGCATTTTACCTCCGGTCGGTGAAGACCGTTGGACGATATAAAATATCGTACTTGTGGCAGGTAGATTTAATTAAAAATATCCTTGACAAGACTTCGCGGGTAATCTCGTTCTCTTTACTCGACCGTCCAAAGATGACTGCAAACGTAAAAAGTGAATCATTTGGATAAAATTATTCGCATGATTGAAACCGTCAATTCTGATTCCTGGAACAAGTTTGATTCATTAAAGAATCGCACCATCGTTTCTTTCTAGTTGTCACGAGCTTGATTCATATTGAATCTTGCAAGTTACCTACCAAGTGTTGTTTAAGGGTAACACTAGAAGGATTTCCACTCATCACTGTAAACACTAAGGTATCACTCTGAGTGTTCTGGCAAGATCGCTCAGATATTGCGTAGAGGCCTGGAACGTGTTTAAATTCAATTAAGAATTAAACCATTGTTGCTTTCCAGTTATCACAAGTTTGATTCATAAAGAATCGCACAAGTGACCTACTATGAGCTTTTCGATATTCGCTCAAGAAGGATTTCCATCTACATTGTAAATACTTTCGTATTACTTGGATGTTCAGGCAAGATCATGAAGATTTTGCGTAGGACTCTTAAGATCTTTCTTACTTTTCACAATGTGTGAAGAAGCAAGGAAATATGGAAGTGTGTCCTAATGAAATATTTGATGATCTCAAATGGCTCTAGACTCGATCGTGCATTTTGGATTTTAGTGATCGGAGGCTGGAGAGGAGTGCCACCATTTCAATACCAATTTATTCGGAGTGAATAAATCAATATATAATGTGTTGTCTCCGTGTGATTAAAACAAATACCTTTTGAGAGATATATGAGTTAGCTGGGATGGGTTGTGCATTGCATCACTGGGTCCATGATGTCTGTCTTCAATATCGAGAATCATTAAAATGATCTCAATAGCATATGTGTTGACCCGGTTTCTGCATAAAGTTGTAAGGAGGGCTTCTTTCTTTACACCCTTTATCTTTACAATTCTTTTTCATTCTTCAACCCCTTCAATGCTTGCCATACGTCATAACTAGCACCTTGTTGTGATTGTTCCAGTGCTAACTTAAGTACTTGGTCGGCATTCAGCTACATTCATAATCTTTTCTCCATCTTTTCCTAAGGACGACTATTTCTAGCTATGGAATGTCCTTGGGAAGATTCCTCCGATTCTAGAAGAATCATAGGACTTAACCTATCCTATCATCCTTATGTCATCACAATCTTCATCGTCGTGAAATAAATGGGTTGTGGGTAAGTATAAATCACCATGAAATCCATTTTTCATATGCAAAACCATTTTTCTCCCCTTAACATATGCCACGATATTCGAAAACACACCGCACATGTCGGGATGAGCCAGCACATTAAGTCAAACCATTTGTGATAATATCCCATATTAAATCACATTTTCTCCCCCATATTAAAAATATTAACCCAATCGATGTTTTTAATATCAATTGATTTAATGAAGTTTTAACAAAGGTTTTGGGAAGAAAAATGCAAGTCCGTTTAATCTTCATGATTCCAAATGTATGAAATATGATACCGATTGGTAACATGATCACATATTCACCATATTTAAAAAGAATTGACAAGGTTGGACCTGATTGATGAGAACATCATATGATAAGATCATATGGTTCTTGTCGGCATATGTTGGTCGCCTCGTCACGTCTGAAGTCATCTCTTGACACCATGTGTACGATTGGTATTGTTGTCTTGACACCAATTAGTGAGCTTGGCACTTTCGGCATCGAAGATTCTGAATGCTTGACAATTGCTCCCCCTCAATTGTTGACCCGTGTTCTATTGAAAGAGTTGTAGTCGTCGGTTGAGTAGTCGCATCGTCGAGTATGTAGATACCAATTGTAGATTGCTATGGTTGTAGAGATGATAGCTTCATAAAAATAAGACTACTCTTGTTTTAACAAATAAATGCACTGAAACGTACATAAATTTGTGTTAGACCAAGTTATAAAGTAAACTTGGTCCCTTACAAGGTTTTAAAGTAAACCTTGCCCAAGAAAATTAATTCCCGCTATGAGCCAAAGCTTTCATAAGAAATACTTGACTTTAATATGAAAACCGGGTTGCGGTCAGAAATAACTACAAGCCATATAGGCATGTTTTATGAAATATTTACAACTTTTGTACGAACTCTATTTATGGCGTCGTGTCGTTATTAATCAACATTTCTAAAGCCGTAAATATTATCGTACCAAAAGACATGCCTTTGAAAAATAAAGTAAAAATATTTTTGGATTTTTCTAGAATTTTCAATTTTTATGGTTTTTATATGGTTTTATGTGACAATCCGTCAATTTATGGTTGATATTTTATTCTCGAATATTATTTAAAAACATTATTTTAATGTTATATTATGAACTCACTTATTTTTGGGAAGAAATTTGGAATTACGTCTTGAAGTAGCATCGACTACGTCTAAACCGGAGGATTCAACGTTACGTGCTTACGTTTACATACACCGTCTTTGGTGACAATCCGACATTTCAGAAAATAAATTTATCCGTGAATATTATTTTGAGATTTTAAATTTGTGTTGGTTCATAAACTCACAAATTTACGAGAAGAGATTAGGACTTACGATTATAATTTAACGTCCTTTACGACTAAATCGGAAACCCTAGGATTACGTATTTACGTTTTCGAACTCCGTTTTTGATGAGACACTTTTTATTAGATTCGTTTTGTACCGTTGATTCATAATTTATAAAAACGTTTTTCGTAAAACGACCCAAGGGCACGCAAATCGAGGAAACTAGAATCGAGGAGTACCCGTAAATAAATGGGGATGAGACAAGTGGGACACTTGTCCCACCCCCACTTAAAACCGGCCTAAACTAGCAACACACCTTTGAGGTGTCAAACATATAAACTAGCAAGTACACTTGTCTAGTTAAGCTTCACACTTAAGCTACATTACCTCAAAACTACTAGCCATTACCACTTCCTCATTCTCACAACATGCAAAGAAACTTTCTCTCCCTTTTCCTCTCATCTATGCCGTCCCACTCTCACACCATAACACCCATTTGATCTAAATTTAACCACAAACTATTGTTATAACTTACATATGTTAATCTCCTTCAAAAGAGATGAAGATTGGTGCAAGTTATAACATCCAAAGAGGAGTTTCCATGGAGTCTTGGGTCTGATTTTCCACAAGGTGTTCATGAAGAATTGTGGTCTTGAAGATGGTCTTGGTTATTCACAAGTTTCTCCATCAAAATCCATGTCCAAATCACAACCTACATCAACTTGGTGGTATAAAGATTGTCCTCCTCATCCTCTTGTTATTTTTGATTATGTAATCTTGTATTTCTTTTACTTATGTATATGTATATGATGATGAATGATGATTAAAAATATTGTGTGGGGAGTTGGTGTTGATAAACATGCTTAAAAAGATGAAAAACTATAAGAAACAAGGCTAAAATCTTGTTTAAATTGTTGGCTGTATAAAACAGTAAAGAATCATATGATGAACTGATAAAAATGGCATAGATTAATGGATATATAGTAAGTAATATTTCTTGTACACATGTGAGAGTTGGCCATGCAATGGAATCATTAGGATGAGTGAGATATGATTAAAACAAGTTTAAAGTACAAATCTGAGTTCACTGTTTCGACGATTTTTAGAAAATACTTAGAGGCTGATTCAATAGTAGCTATAGGAGAGTTAAATGGAGCACATATCATGTGGTTTATTTCATAAAAATTTGAGCTTCTATCTCTATATAGAACTCTAGATATGGCAGTTTTGGTGAACATGAAAATAAAAATCAGATTTTGGAAATTAAAGTATAATAGTATTATATAAGCACTCAAGTAAATATAGTATAAAATGTGAATTAAAACCCACTAACTTATATAATACATTTATATAAACATGTATAAGGATAAATAAATGGACCTTTTATAAAAATGGTAGTTTGATAAGTTTTATAAGTTATAAAACTATAAACATGATTTTTACGACTTTTTCGGCTATTACCGTAAAATTAACGTTTTTGTTAAATAAAACTTAGACGGTTGGACCCGTCTAATGTAAACTTTTATAAACTCATATACTGATATATAAACATATATAACAAGTAAAAACCGATAAAACCCGAACTATATAACATACGGACATTAACGGGCTAAGTTAACGTTATTGGACTAATAATACAACAAAATGGGCTAAAATACTTATAAACTTATTTATTGGGCTTAACCCATTTAGGCCTAACATGAAAAATGTACATACTGATAATACAAGTATAAAATGGATTAATACAAGTTAAAGAACTTATAATAAGTTTATTGGACCTAAAACACGTAAATAGGTAAAAC
The DNA here is from genome assembly GCA_025667525.1 of Glebionis coronaria. NCBI lineage: Eukaryota > Viridiplantae > Streptophyta > Magnoliopsida > Asterales > Asteraceae > Glebionis > Glebionis coronaria. The sequence continues at coordinate 333,220,403 of CM046877.1, forward strand.
TAGTAAACTAGTAAGAAGTTACCAATACGTAAACACTAAAATGAGTAAAAGAGAATATGTAAACCCACTTGATCATCATATATATAAAATCATCATATGTATACATAATTGTTATTTTTATAAAGTCATTGGACAAGATTCTAAGACAAGTATTATTTGTCTAGGTTTCCGTGATTGAAGCACGTACCGTACGTCTGAATTGCCGATAACCCGCCTTCCACACCAACGTGAGTTCATAGCCTCGCACTCTTTTAAATTGTGGAAACCATTATTCATGGATCGATTAAGCTTACTAGGATAATCAACATTCATATGATAAACATAGCGGAATTAGAACATTGATTATGAACAAGGTGTTTCTTTTCCAACGATTACTTGTATTAAACTTCAAACGATTACAAGTAACAAAGCCTAGACGTGTTTACAAGAACACACACGTCTAGAACACACGACACACGCTTTAACATTGTGAATTATGAGATAATGAAAACCTACGCCTGTGTATTCTTTATATAATAGAATACAAGACTTTTCTTACAAGAAAACTTTAATTACATTAGAAGTCCCTCCATCTTTTGCTAATAAGTCCTCCTTGTTGTATGAAAGGGCTCCATATTCTTGTAAAGTTTGATATTTGCATATAAGTCCTTCTTGTTTCATTATTCTTGTTTTGTCTCATCAAATTAATTCCCAACAATCTTCCCCTATTTGATGATGACAAAACCAATCTTCAAATCTTGATCTTTCACGAATGAAACAAGCTTCCCCTCAAAGTAAGATTTCTTGTAAAACATATAACCACATAAAAATAAGTTGTATACCTTGATATTTGAATCTTCTTCCCCTTTTTGTCTCATTCAATAGGGGTCTTCTAAAGATAAACAACTAATAAACGCTTCCCCTTAAGTGGTGCATGTAAATGAATCACGAACCATGTAGACTCTAATTGTAGATTATGAATGAAGAAAAACGAATATATCCTATTTGTTGAAGAAGTGGAATCTCCCAAGCTTGTACCTTATATCTTGCACTATCCAAGTGACGTCGAACTTATATGAAAACGTTAAAGTATAAGCAGACCTCGGTCTCTTGTCAAAATCCTCATCCTTTGTGAGACACTGAGCACGATAATGTAACTCCTTCAAGTGATAGCAAGAGAAGATTGCTAGATATGACAAGTCTTCGTCACCAAACATTTAAACGAACAAGCAAGTTATCTCAAAAGAGAGGCAAATCTTTTTGAGATATGATAAAATACAAACCTGCGAAAAACAACTCCAACACCAAATAAGTAATAATCAAACCTCTTCATCGAAACCTCCAATTTGCAATGAAAATCATCTAAGTACAATATCATCCTCTTCTTTTATGCAACTGCTGCCTCTGTCGGCGTTCTGCTTCTAATCCAAGTTGGTACGTAACCGCAAGGTTAGCCTTGTCACATAATCAAATAATACGTCATTGCACCAAACACAATCTTCAAAAACGAGCCATTAAATTTTAACTGTCAGTTCTGTCTGATATCCTTTATCATCCAATATATCATTAGTATGTACTGTCCTATATCGGACAATACATGTCAGCGTTTGAAAACCATATATCGGACAACACGCTGTCAGCATCTATATTACAACATGTCAGCGTCTTCCTTGTCAGCGTGTGTTTTATTCCTGTCAGCGGCTCGACTTAACCACTGACACAATTCTTCTTTTTCTTCTTTTGGCTGCGACAAACTTTCACACAACCCATATTCTTGCCTCACGTGAATAAAGTAGGACTACTTTTCTTTTGATCGTGTGAACACAAATCCCATTGGATCACAAACATGAGCAATATAAGCGAATATAAATTCCAAGTAGTACTTCATGCATTGCTTTTCTTTATCACGTGAAACCAAATCAAGTATCCCTATCATTCTCTTGCTTTGAACCGTACCATTAAACATAGGGCCCACATTGCTTTTGAGATCACACATTTTTGTTGCTTTCCATGGGCCACAGTAACTTTCTTTGTACCCAACTTCACGTGAATCATGTAGCTTAAGACAACAGCTCTGTTACTTTTGGCCAACTAGCAGCAACATAAAAATATGTCACGCATAGTAACTTACTACTACTCTTTTTCTTTTCTTCTTGTGTCACTGTCATCCTCTAATCCCACGAATAAATAATGCAACACTAACCTTTGAACAAGGTTATGGACCACAGTACCTTGCGTCCATCTTCACGTGATATATTTGTGCAGAAAATAGTACCGTAACATTCAGTTTTGTTGCACACGTGGGACTCAACCCTTTCTTTATTATTTAAATCCACGTGAACAGCAACATTCAATTTCCTTGTCACAGTTAATGTACCAACGTTTCTTGGCACAATTAATATACCAATGTTCACTACATACCCATTCTGAACCACTAGTAAATGTGACCATGCGTTGACACTTTTCTTTATTCTTCACGTGACATAGGTAGTATCATATATCCAAATTTACACAAGATAAACTAGAATAGTAATTAGAAAACTCACTTGAATCCTTGTGCCTTTTTCTTAGCTGCGTTCTTTTAAATAATACTATCTTGGACAGTAGCATAGATCAACTTGTACTATCAACTCATACGTTTCTTTTTCTTTATGTTGCTATAATACATTACGTGATGTACCTAGCAGAATAAACCAATACGTCTACCTCCAATCACGTGATCTTGCTCTCTGCTGCTTAAATCCAAAGAGTTCGTTGCAAACAAACTGATCTCATTCCCATGTGATGACTTCTATTTTTGGAACATATTGAAAAAGTCTCGTTCACTGTATCACCTTAGTTTATCACGTCGAAATATAGAACCGTATACACTCCCATGCATAAATATAGCATGCATATAACTGCCATATATGCATCCCACATTAAAATAGAATGTCCATCTTTTTAGCTAATAAACCTTGTACATGTGTACTTTATCAATCCCAGCTATACTCTCCAAAATATACGCACATAAATTCTGCTTAATCAATAATATAATAAACCGCATATTACCATCAACATGCTGATCCACGTCCTGAACTCAGATTTTTAGAGTCTATCAATCAAAACCCAAACTGGATCACGTACTGCAACACTCATCTCTTTTATATGTTCGCTGTTAAAACATTGTACTCGATCCACACAACTTCTTGATCTGCTGATAACACTTTCTTGAACAACCATATGAACTAGGGTTTATAATAAAACACTAAAAACGATCACAGCTCAAACTATCTAGGGTATGATAAAACCCTAATTCTGTAACAGCGAATCAAGAACCTATTTTCTGTTCTAAAAACCGATCTAGGGTTTAGGGGAAGAAACCCTAAATCTTAAAAAAACAAAAACAGAAAATTCGTACCGTTCTATGCAGCCAACTTCGACGACGTATAACTTTTTCTTTAGTGATCAAATCAAAGATCCCTCCGGTGAGATCTTAGACAAAGATACTGAGAACACTCAGCCAAAATTTCACGACGATCCAACGGTTAAAGAAGGAGATATCACTGTTTGAAAACGGCTGTACAGTGAGATCCGAACATAAAATCATAGACGAATTTTATGCTTTTTCTTCGTTCTTCGACTCAAACACCTTGTTGATCCTAGCATCGAGAGCCACGAGGCTCCGATACCAATTGTGGAAACCATTATTCATGGATCGGTTAAGCTTACTAGGATAATCAACATTCATATGATAAACATAGCGGAATTAGAACATTGATTATGAACAAGGTGTTTCTTTTCCAACGATTACTTGTATTAAACTTCAAACGATTACAAGTAACAAAGCCTAGACGTGTTTACAAGAACACACACGTCTAGAACACACGATACACGCTTTAACATTGTGAATTATGAGATAATGAAAACCTACGCCTGTGTATTCTTTATATAATAGAATACAAGGCTTTTCTTACAAGAAAACTTTAATTACATTAGAAGTCCCTCCATCTTTTGCTAATAAGTCCTCCTTGTTGTATGAAAGGGCTCCATATTCTTGTAAAGTTTGATATTTGCATATAAGTCCTTCTTGTTTCATTATTCTTGTTTTGTCTCATCAAATTAATTCCCAACATAAATGTTTTATAAATGTTTTATAAACCCGCGAGGGAGATAACATGTTAGTTTTTATAAAATTAGGACACCATTTGTCCCGATTGTTTGTTTATTGATTTGGACCCGAATGATTGTATGACCCGATTGTATGACCCGATAAATGATTAAATGACCCGATAGATGAAATTAAATGGATTATTAAAGTTAGGTTATGTCACTAAAAGTCCCATTAGCATGAATTGTGAACTACCGGGATTTGGTAGACGTTTTTGCATATAATAGTACTATTTGGGGACGATCACCCCAGTTCGCGCCTTGACGGTTGATCCCCGTCATGCCACATTGATTGGTAAGCGAATTTATGTATGAGAAGATTTCCATAGCGTGACCTTTGTGACGACACGCTAATTTAGATGGGCAAATTGAGTATCGGGTTAGCTACCCGTTGTTTGGTTTAGTAAGGTAACAATGTCATGCGGCTTATAATAATCCAATTAACGAAATACTGCTATACGCACCGAATTACGATGTATTGCCTGACTAGTAATACAAGGTCATACTATTGATATTATGTTCGTGTTTTGGTTTTATATAACCATATTCATATAACGGTTTTTATTTAATCTATACAACGTTATAAAACGTATTGTATGATGTTTTTACGACATTGGCTCGTATAATGATTTTTAAGGCAAATGCCTATATTATGATTTTCGACAAGGATTTGTATAAAAATGACTTTGGCTATTTTATGGCCTATTACAAAGATTTGTACAAAATGATTTTCAGTAATAATTTTATACTGATATTATATTGATGGATTTTATTAAACTCTATGAATTCACTCGGCGTTATCGCTGACCTTTTCTTTTAACATGTGTTATCTCAAGTACTTGAAGGTAATTCTCGGGAAGACAACAAGAATTCATGACCCGCACTTAAATAACAATTTCCATTCAAATGCTTTGTAAAACCTGTATTAAATACAATGACTTGGGACCTATGTAACTTTGATATTTATGAATGGAAATGCTTTATTAGTAAACGACGCGATTTTTATGCGTTGTCTATGATGTGAGTAATGTGCTATCCCGTAACACCAACGAGTCTTCCGTTGTATTGAGTTGTATAAATTTGGGGGTGTTACATTTTATATTTTTGTATTTTTCTTTTGTGGATAAAAATATAAACAATATATACAAATGATCACCAAGAATACGGAGAATAGTTTTACCACCACTATTCTTTCGCTTCATCTGCCAGTTCCTTTAGAGTCTCAGGCGAGAAAGTTCTCATTCCTAGCTTGTCGGCCAAAAATTCAATTCGGGCGCGATCTAAAGCCTTCGTGAAAATATCCGCTAATTGATACTCAGATCGGATAAAGTAAAGCTCGATTACTCCATTTTCCACTTGCTCCTTGATGAAGTGGTAGCGAATGTCAATATGCTTTGACCGGGAGAACTGAACGTTGTTGCAGCATAAGGCAATTGCACTCTTGTTGTCACAGTACATCGGAATTTTGTTGAAACCTAGACCATAGTCGGTTAATTGCGATCTCATCCAAAGAATTTGAGCACAGCAACCGGACATAGCTATGTATTCTGCTTCCGTACTTGAAATTGCATCACTTTTCTGCCTTTTCTATGCCCAATTGATTAGTCGATCTCCTAGTAGTTGCAAAGTTCCACTCGTGCTACGCCTTGTATCTTGACAACCCGTGTGATCCGCATTTGCATATGCCATAAGTGCAATTGAAGAGTCCTTCGAATACCAAAGTCCTCGATTAATGGTTCCTTTAAGATATTGAAAGATCTGTTTCACAGTGGCCAAGTGTAACTCGGTAGGCCGAGTTTGATACCGAGCACACATACATATAGCAAACTGAAGATCAGGTCGACTAGCTGTGATATACATAAGAGTACTGATCATTCCACGGTAAAGTGTCGGATCAACGGCAACTCCATGTGGATCTGCATCAAGCTTAGTTCGTTCCACCATTGGGGTATCCACGGGGTCGCAAGATTCCATCTTATATTTCTTAAGAGATTCAAGGGCATACTTGGATTGATTGATAAAGATGCCTCTGGGACTCTGAGATATCTGAAGACCTAAGAAGAATGATACCTTGCCCATCATTGACATCTTAAACTTGGAAGACATGAGTGTCCCAAACTCGTCGGATAAGGTTTGGGTCGAGGCTGCAAATATAATATCATCAACATATATTTGTACCATAATCATATCTTTACCTCGTTTCTGAATGAACAGCGTAGGATCCACCTTGCCTTTAGCGAAGCCTTGTGTAATGAGGAATTGTGACAAAAGATCATACCATGCGCGAGGAGCTAGCTTCAACCCATAGAGAGCCTTCTTAAGCTTGTACACATGATTAGGATAATTAGGATTCACAAAACCATCCGGTTGTTGAACATAGACCTCTTCCTTGAGTTCACCATTAAGAAATGCCGTCTTCACATCCATCTGATAGACGATCATATTCATATGGGCTGCATAAGCGAGGAATAGTCGAATAGCTTCCAAACGGGAAACAGGTGCAAAGGATTCCATAAAGTCGATGCCTAATAATTGCTTGTATCCACGAGCTACTAGTCGAGCTTTGTTCTTCAAAATTCCACCTAACTCGTCGAGTTTCACCTTGTAAACCCATTTCAAAGTGAGTAACTGCACTTGATCCGGGCATGGGACAAGTTCCCATACTTCAAGACGTATAAATTCATTAAGTTCTTCTTGCATAGCTTCTATCCAACATGATTGAGTAAAAGCTTGTTGCCATGTCTTAGGTTCAACTTCAGTGAGAAAAGCATCAAAGTGACAAAACATTGCACTTTCTTGTAACTGACTTCGTGTGGATACCGGACGATTAGGGTCACCAATAATAGAATCTATAGGATGATCCTTTGTCTACTTGCTGTCATGTTCACGAATCCGTGGATTGGAGTAAACTATAGAAGGAGCTTCCTCTGAGGTGGACGACCCGGCTTGATTAGGGTCGGGAATTGGTACACCAAAGAATGGAAGTTCACGCATTTGAGCGAGTTCTAAATCGTGATCATCATCATCCTCTTCATCATCAATAGGCATGACATGGGTAGTTGAAATAGGTGTTGGTTGAGAATTACTTGTTGATGGTATATCTAGACCAATTGTAGGTGCATACGCATCTGATTGTGCAACGGTTGCTGGAGCGACAACTTCGGTTACGGGAGTTATTACCTCAGGTTCGGGAGTAACAATACTTGGAGGAGTAAAGAATTCATCAAAGAACGGTTGAAACAACGTATCCCATTCAGTCCTAGAAGGTGGTGTAAATGATGATGAAGTAGGGTTGTTTGGGACAAGACCAGAGCTAATATTACTGGGTCCCATTTCATGAAGTGTGGGTTTAGAGCTGCTTTGCTCAGAAGCCATTGCTGTCAGCTCATCAAATCAACATTCATAGTTTCTAGGATCTTGCGAGAGTTATGGTTGTAGATTTGGTATGCCTTCTTTGCGGGTGCGTAACCAATGAAAATACCAATATCAGCCTTTGGTTGAAGTTTTCCCAAATTGTCACCATCATTATTTGGATAGCAAAGAGAACCAAATACATGAAGATATGATAAATCTGGTACTTTCTCATGGAGAAGCTCATAAGGTGTTTTACCATGGCGTTTACGAATTAGTGACCGGTTTTGGGTGTACACTGCGGTAGATACTGCTTCTACCCATAAAAACAATGGAGCCTTTGCGTATATTAACATCGTTCGAGTAGCTTCCATAAGTGTGTGATTTCGCCTTTCAACGACACCGTTTTGTTGTGGAGTGCGAGCAACGGATGTTTCATGAGAAATGCCAACTTCTTCATAATAATCACGCAAAATTTGATTCACAAATTCGGTTCCATTATCTGTACGAGTGCGTCGGACAGTAGTGTTGAGACGCACTTGAATCATCTTGAGAAATCCGATGATAAATTTAGGTGCCTCATTTTTTGCTTTAAGAAATTTCACCCATGTAAACCGAGAGTAATCATCGACAATGACGAGGATGTACTTTTTGCCACTAAGACTTTCAACACGCATTGGTCCACAAAGATCCATATGCAACAGATAAAGTTTCTTTTGGTTGGTGTCTTCCGTCTTGGGTTTGTATGATTTCTTAGTGCTTTTCCCCATTGTACACGCGGAACACAAATGATCCTTGTGAAATGATAGTTTAGGAAGACCACGAACAAGTTCGTTTTTCGCCAAGTGATTAATAGCGTCAAAGTTAAGATGAGATAACCGTCGATGCCATAACCATAACTTAGTCTTCGAAGCTTTGGAGAGAAGACATACGGGAGAAGCGGCCATCATATCTTGTAGAGACAAAGTGTACAAATTATTCCCTCGAGTACCTTTCAATAAATCAACCCCTTCCAAATTTCGAATGAAGCAGGTATGCTCTCGAAAAGCAACTTCTAGGTTTGCATCACAAAACTGTCAAACAGAAAATAAGTTGTGACCAAGACCTTCCACATAATACACTCTTGAAATTATAACATTCCCAATATGATATTCACCATAACCTATTATCTTTGCAATATGATCATTTCCAAATTGAACCGTACCAAGAAACTTGCTGACGAAATTTCTGAGCTGAGAGCGATCTCCGGTCATATGCTTGGAGCAACCAGAGTCCAAATACCAGAGAACAATTTGGAACACCTGTTTTCAACAACAACAGTAGACAATGCATTGGAAACTATTGGTTCCGGAGTGTTAGCAGATAGAGATAAAATATTATCATAATTGCTAACAGGTTTGTGACCTTTAGATTTCCTGCGTTTTCTAAAGTGAGTTTTAGCACTAACAGGTTTTACTGTTCCAACTTTCTTAGGTTTTGGATTATTCGCGGGCACTACAGTGGGAGTAGACCTATTTAAAGGGCACTTGGTTCCTACAGTAGTGTCAGTGTTCCTAGTTAAAGGACACGCTTGTGTTTTGGTAGCCTTGGTACTCCTAGTTAAAGGGCACACTTTCTTCGCTTCAGTGGGAGTGATCCTAGTTAAAGGGCACATATTTCCTACTATAATGAAAGTTCTACCAGTGGGGCGCCACATCCAACCAACTTGGGTTAACACTTTCCCAGTCGGTTTCCATTCTAATCCATTTTTCCGGGCATGCATCTCATTCACATGGTCAATAAGGCAAGAATCATGACGACTAGAAAACATACATTCATTGCAATTCCAACATTTCGAATTAGAATTCACAGTAGGCTTAGAACGCTGCACAACCGCAGAGCCTTTAGGTTTAGCTACATGATTCTTTTATTCAAAACAGAAATAACATTCCTAGGATGGGCTTCTACTTTCTTCTTCACTTGACTACTAGATGGGGGCAAGATCCTATCATTCTTCTTCTTTCTTTTAAGCTTAGATCTTTGAGCCTTAGTAGTGGTGCTTACTCCTGTAGAAGGCAACACGGGAATATTAGAAGCTGGTTTTGATTCCGCCTTATCTTTAGTGACTAAAGTTTGAGATGGTTTAGTCCTAGGGCCCTTGTTAAGTGGTGTGACGGCTATTAGATTCCTTTTGATTGCACTAGAGGACGATGTTGAGACAGTGGCTGCGTTATCCACAACACTCTTACCTTTTAGAGTACGAAGTGTTTCCTTTAACTCAGCCAAGACCAAATTTTTATCACAAATTTGTTCCCTCAAATTAGATATTTCCACCGACTTTCGATTCAATTGTTCAATAAACGATTGATTCTGTGCAGTGGTATTAGCACATGCGGGCTTTACTGAATCGAAGAGTCGTGTATTTTTCTGTTTTAAGTTATCAACTTTGGAAAAAATCTTGGAAACTCGATTATCTAGATCAAGTTTAAAATTCTCAGCGGCCTCAAGTACGTTCACACAGTTAAGCTCCTTAGATTTCTCTCTTTCTATCAGCAAAGATTTAGCAACTTTGTCACTTGGCTGACGCTGTTTTGATTGTAAATTCAATCGAAAATTCTTTTCAAAGTTTGCATCATCGATATTAACACCTTCGAATGACGTTTCAAAGATTTCTTGAATAAATTTTTGCTTGCATTCAAGCGAAATACAATGTGTTTGAATCTCATCAAAACGTTTTAAAAGCGAAGAATATGAACCTTGAAGCTTTAAAAATTCAGCGTCAGATTCGTGACAAGTACTATCTACCACATTATCCACAGATTCAATATTATGCACAATAGAATCATTATCAACACTTTTATTCACACAGATGGAAACTATATCATGAGACATCACTTGCTTCAGAAGCTGATCATTTTGGCGTGAAACCCGTTCTATTTTAAGTAAACTGTTTTCATAAGCATCATCCATTTCATTGAAAACACGTCTAACTTCTTCTATTTCCAAAAGCAAATCTTGATCAAGATTACTAATACAAGCTTTAACATTCTTTACAAACGGAACAATTTCGTCTCGAAACGCAGCTCTAGTGTGCTCAAAGTTCCATTCACCTTCCGTTATGGCCGAGGCCGTCGTACGTTCCAAAATGACCTTGTCAAAATCGGCTAAGTGTTGGTGAACCGCATTTAAGTTAACGGACGCCTTGCTTACCGGTGGAATTAACTTTCTTAAATCCGTTTTGACAAGTGTAGGAGACGTACTAGGAAGGTTTTCATTTGACAAACTTTTGTAAGCGAATGCGTGTCTTTTTCGAAAATTGATCTTTGTTATGTCGATCATAATCAATTGTATGGAATTTTGAAAGAATTTTAGAATGAGTTTCATCCGCAAGTGACTGTGTCTCCTCAGTACTACGAACAAAAGGTGCTTCTTTCGATTTGCCAATTATGGTCATATCATAAAGACCGGGAATATGTTCCTGAGCTTGTTTTTCATAACCGGGATTAGGTGGTAAATCTTGAAGACGCTTAAGTTTGAGTTCTTTAAATGATTTAGTTAAAAGATGAACCTTTTCTGTGGAAGCGTATTGTTTTAAAAGTTGCTGTTATTTGAATTTAAGAAGTTTGGTAGCATTAATTTCCGATTCAAACTTTTTAGACTTGAGAGTTTCGAAATCCATTTTAAGTTTCTGAAAATCATTGACAACCGACTCTTTTTATTTTAATTCATTGGAAAGATTAGCTTTTAATGATTCTATTTCTTTCAAGTGTTCAATCTTTTCAAAACGAAATTGGTCAAATTCAGAACATGTTATTTTCTCTGCTTGAGGGACCATTTCAAAAGTTTTGACCTTTTCTTTATGCAACGCAAGCTCAGCAGTTAGGGTGGAATTGGTATCTACGGATTGTCTGAGGGCCATATGCATTTGATCAATAATATGTTTAGGTACCATGACCAAATCATGTTGAGAATAAGATTCCATACCCGTCGTAGCATTTGGTTGAGGTTCACTCAAATGTGTAGGATTGGGTACCACATCATTTGAGTTACTAGTTCCCGAATGCTATTCAAGGTTGTCATTTTCATGCCTAACTTGATGTTGGTTATCATCATTACCAAGATTGGTTGTGGTGGTTACCTCACTGACGACATCAGAACCGTAGTGAGAGAGATTAGCAACGAGAGCAGCTTGGGCAGAGTGAATGTCATCACAATCCGAATCATATGCGTCAAGATCATCTTCTTGATAAGCTGCATTAGAAGTGGAAACGACTACAATGCCTTCAGTATCTGCTGCCCCTGGGTCTGCAAGAAATGCTAACTCCTCTGAATCCAAAATCTTTCCCTTTGACTGAGCATCGACCAAATACATCTTCTCACGAAACCATGCATCATCCCTTCTCCTTTTCGGCTGAGTGCATTGCCTAGCCATACGACCTTGTCCTCGGCAATTGTAGCAAGTCACAACCTTTTGAGGACCAATGGGACTTCCATTTCCATTAGCTTGTGAATTCACAGCTTGAGCATTCACTGTCTTTGTAGGAGGTCCATATGAATTTTGTCTTCCCTGAATAGGTTGCACTTTTACTTGACCATCTTGAACAGTAGCTCGTTGTCGAGGATTTGAAGAGGTGCAGAGCTGATTGTTTGTTGGTGGAAATCCTCTAGTTGCAACAAGTTTTGACAAGTAGGCATGGAGATGGATTAGTACATCAGCTGGCGTATCATTTGGAGTAAAGACCGGTGCTTGGATTGGTGGAAGTTCATTAGAGTAGAAAGCTTGTGCTGGTTGTGCTTCTATTGGAAAATATCCTTGCTGAGGAGTATAGCCCATTGGAGAGGTGTTGGCTTGTGATGGTGATGTCTGATATGTTGGTTGCTGTGGAAAAGATTGTTAATGAACACTTTGTTGAAATGCTTGCTGTGGCATCATCGGTGGTTGATAAGATGGTTGTTGTGGTTGCTGATAGGTGTGTGGTGGTGGCTGCTGCAAGTATGATGGTTGTTGATAAGTATAAGCCATGTTTTGTTGAGAAGCATACATTGCATTGGATCATGAACTTGAGGTGTAGAAAACCGAGCCTCGATCACATGGCATTCGTGTTGTTGAAGAAAAGCTTGAAGTTGATCCACATTGGTGTTATGCAAGTCCTTAGCCAATTTAACATCCGTCACGTATTTTTTCCATTCTGGAGGAAGAGTGTTCAAATACTTGGTGTTCAATTGAAAGGTAGGAATTGCCATGCCATAGATATTAAGCTCATTCAACAATAGGGTAAATCTCAGATAGTAATCATTGAGAGTCTCCCCTGGCACATAGGCAAACTTATCAAAAGTATCATAAAGCTTACACTCTCGTTCTTGTTTAGTTAACGAGGTGCCTTGCATTAGAACACGAATTCTATCCCATAACTCTTTGGCAACTTTATGTTTGCTGACGAGTTTGTAGACATCTGGAGGAAGGGCTTGGAGAATGATGTTTGTAGCATACTTATCACATTTGTCTTGAATCTTCATATCTCTAGTCAACTCACCCGTTGTGCGAGGACGAGTAGTCGTACCTTCCGTCACTGTACCATAATCTAATGGTCCATTGAGCACCGATGCCCAAATGAGATGTCCATTCTCTTTGTTCAACATGTAAAGTTCCATTGGGGAAGTCCAATCCTCGTACATAGACTTTTCCAACATTGGTGGACGATTATCCGTACCCGAGAGGATGGACTTATCCGTAAGAGATGTGTACTCCATTTCAATAAGTTAAGATTTACAAACGTTGATAGACCAATGAAATAAGGTTAAGTGTTTTTGTGTTGTTGTGAGTTAAAATCGAGAAACAATGTTAAAATCCCCTAAAATATGTTCTCGATAAACCAAAAATTCCAAGTCAAAATTACACACGAATAATAAAATATATATATAATAAAATATATATATAAAATATCGTTTTTCGTGTTTTTTATGACTAATATATTGTATTTACGTATAGAATAATAAATTTACCTATCTTCATAAGCGTGAAAACGCAACCTTAATTGGGATTTCATCACTCAATTATTGTATTCGAATCCAAAACAAATAAAATAAGGCAAAATTGATAGATACTAATAAAAAGTTTGAAATCGGTTTATACAAACTATAAGGTGGGTATAATGTGACGTGCTATAAAATGCCGTCTAAAGAAAAAGGCTCTTAAGTGCTTTGTGCCGCCTCGTTTCTCCGCTCGATAGTGCGTATATTGAGAGGGAAGACCAATTATTGGTTTGCCACCTCAAGTAATAAACGATACTTTTGTTTTGTTTAAATATTGAACCTCGAGACGTTTAGGTTTTCACCTACGTTTCAAAGTCGAACGAGAGTCGTTTACTTCCATAGTAAATACTCTCACTCCTTGTGTTTATATATCAATCTTTGATTGATTTGAAAAAAAATATAAAATTATTCTTCTTCCCATCTAAATTCTTTTCTTCAACCCTCTAAATTCTCGTCATTTTGGCTTATGCGAACTCGTTCTAATCGTCATTTGATTAATTACGATAAACTTGAAAACATTCCCCGAAGGAGTCAAAATCATTAACAACGAGTAGTGGAACTCGAGACTCCAACTATTGTTGTAGAGATGGCCGATAACCAAACAATGGAGGAATTGCTTAGTGCACCCACCAAAGGATACGGTGAACCAATCGTTGTGCCGCTATTTTGGCGGATCATTATGAGATTAAGATGGGTCTTTTATCACTCATTCGTGCCGACCAATTTCGAGGAAATGAGACGGATAGCATAGTCACATTCAGAATTTTCTTCGTATCACCTCGACTCTCAAGTTTAGAGATGTGCCGAATGACGCGATTAAGCTTATGCTTTTTCCGTACTCGCTCGAGGGTAACGCTAAGCATTGGTATGAAAAGGAACCACCGGGTTCGATTTTGACATGGGACGATTTACTGTCAAAGTTCATGAATTACTTCTTTCCACCATCAAAAACAACTCATTTTAAGAATGAAATAACTAGATTTGAACAGAAAGTGCATGAATCATTTGGTGACTCTTGGGAAAGGTTTAAAGATTTGGTGAGACAATGTTCACACCATGGTTTCACGGAGTTACACCAAATCAATACCTTTTATAATGGACTTAATATGGTTGACCAAGATTCTTTAAATACCGCCGCGGGTGGTAATCTTTTAAGACAAACTCCGAGAGACACGTGGGGTATGATTGAGAATAAATCTAGAGTCCAATATTTACGAAACACACCGGTTGTTTCTCATGTGAATTCATCTAATTCCGAGATTGCTAGATTGGACTCTAAGATTGACACTATTTTGAGTGGGATTAGGAAGAATCCCCATGGTTCGATTAATGCGGTTGAGAACTTTTATGTATCATGTGGTGGAGCACATCCGAATTATGCTTGTTCAACCACGGGGTTTGATCAAGCTAGTGATTTTGCGGTGACGGGAACTTATGGCCCTAACGGTCAAGCTCCTCGTCAAAACCATGTTGCTCCACCGGGTTTTCCACCGGTTCAAGATAGATATAACAATGGTAACAATGGGAATAAACCGTGGGAACCAAGGGAACTTTAATCAAGGAAATCGTTTTCATGGTAATCAAAGCAATCAAGGTTTTCAAAACAACAATCAAAATGATTTGTCAAGCTATATCAAAACAAATGAGGCAAATTTAAAGGCTTTTCAAAAGAATATTCAAGGACAAATGAACACTTTAAAACTCGATTTTCAAAATAAGATCAAGGGGAAAAATAATAAGATTGCGCTAAATCAAGCTATTTTAGAGCAAAATCAAAACCGTATTGAGGGAAATCAAGCTAAATTTGAAAATAAAATTCTTTCGATGTTTGAAGCGATAATGAACAAACCCTCCTCTTCTTCGGGTGGCTTGCCTAGCAACACCATTCCAAACCCGAAGGGTGAGATGAAAGCTATTACCACACGTAGTGGGAAGGCTTTAGACGGACCTTTCCTTCCACAAGTTAGTACCTCTCCGGTAAGGGAAGTGGAGCAAGAACCCGAGGTGGTTATGGAAAAGGAAATTCCTAATCCACCAAAGGTAGACCATGTGCCTATTCCGGAACCCGAGATTCTGAAGACTAAACCCACACTACCCTACCCTTCTAGACTTAACCAAGAGAAGCTCCGTGAAAGATCCAATGCTCAATGTCTAAATTTCTTAAGATGTTTAAGCAACTTCATTTTAATGTTAGTTTCGCGGATGCATTACTTTATATGCCTACGTTTGCTTCGACTTTCAAGAAATTAATTAGTGATAAAGGGAAGATTGAAGAACTTAATCATTCTCTTGATGCTAATTGTTCGACGGTTCTCACCAAAAAGCTACCCGAAAAGCTTGGAGACCCCGAAAGATTTCTTATTCCTTGTGAATTTCTGGAAATGAATGAATGTTTAGCATAAGCCAATCTTGGCGCTAGCATTAATTTGATGCCTCTTTCCGTTTGTAAAAGGTTATCACTTCTCAAGCTCACACCTACTAGAATGTCTCTCGAGCTTGCGGATCGATCGACCGCCCTTTCGTTAGGTATAGCCGAGGATGTCTTTGTTAAGGTAGGGAAGCTTCATTTTCCGGCAGATTTTGTAGTTGTGGATTACCCCAAAGATTCACGTTTACCTTTGATCTTTGGAAGACCATTTTTGAGTACGGTAGTGCCTTAATTAACATGAAAAGTGGAAAAATGACCTTAAGTTTTGATGATGAGACCGTTACCTTTGATATCGGGCACGTATCTAAGTATTCTTATGAGCATTTCGGGGAGTCAATAAGTCGTGTTGATATGATTAACGTTGCTTGTAAAGAATATTCTCAAGAAGTGCTTGGTTTCTCGGCTAATTCCAAAAGTGGAGATCCTTCTTTATCGGATCCTATTATTGCCCTTTCTTCTCCACCCCTTACTCCATTTGGGGATAGTGATTTTATCTTGGAGGAGGTTGATGCTTTTCTTAGCACACTGGATTTGCCATCGACATATGATGAAGATTATCATGATGCGGGTGAAGATATCGATTTTATTGAAGCGTTTTTAAACGAAGATCCTTTTTAATTACCTCCAATGGAAATTAAAGTTGTGAATGAGAATGAGACAAAAGTGAAAACCTCTCCTGAAGAAGCACCCGAACTTGAGCTTAAGGATCTTCCCACTCATTTGGAGTATGCTTTTCTCGAAGGAATGGACAAATTACCGGTTATTATCACAAAAGGATTGAAACATGACGAAAAGGAGGCACTTATCAAGGTTTTAAAGAAACATAAACGGGCCATAGCGTGGAAAATCTCTGATATCAAGGGTATTGACCCAAAATTTTGTACTCATAAAATTTTGATGGAGGAAGATTATAAACCCGCTATTCAAAGGCAAAGAAGGCTTAATCCAAAGATTCATGAGGTGATCAAAAAGGAAGTTATGAAACTTCTAGACGCTGGAATGATCTACCATATATCAGATAGCCTAGGGGTTAGCCCCGTGCATTGTGTTCCAAAGAAAGGAGGAATGACGGTCGTGACTAATGAAGACAATCAATTGATTCCTACTCGACTTGTAACCGGATGGTGTGTTTGTGTTGACTATAGAAAGCTTAATGATGCCACTAGGAAGGATCATTTTCCATTACCTTTTATGGATCAAATGTTAGAGAGACTAGCGGGAAATGAGTTATATTGCTTCGTATATGGATTTTCCGGCTATTTTCAAATTCCTATAGACCCTCGTGATCAAGAAAAAACCACATTCACTTGTCCTTATGAAACATTTGCTTATCGTAGAATGCATTTTGGGTTATGCAATGCTCCGGGGAATTTCCAAAGGTGTATGATGGCCATTTCTCATGATATGATTGAGAAAACCATGGAAGTATTCATGGATGATTTCTCGGTTTTTGGGAGTCATTTGCTTCATGTCTCTCTAACTTGGAACGAATGTTACAACGTTGTGAAGAAACCAATCTCGTGCTTAACTATGAAAAATGCCAGTTCATGTGCAAAGAAGGCATTGTTTTAGGACATAAGATCTCTAAGGCCGGAATTGAGGTAGATATGGCCAAAATCGACGTGATTGTCAAATTACCTCCACCCACCACCGTTAAGGGAGTTAGGAGTTTTCTTGGCCATGTCGGCTTCTATAGACGTTTTATCCAAGACTTCTCTAAGATAGCTCGGCCTATGACCCATCTTTTAGAAAAAGAGACTCCATTCTTCTTTTCGGATGAGTGCATCAAAGCCTTTGAGATGCTTAAAAAGAAGTTAACTGAATCACCCATTTTTGTTGCCCCAGATTGGGACTTACCTTTTGAAATAATGTGTGATGCTAGTGATTACGCGGTAGGTGCAGTTTTGGGGCAACGTAAGACCAAACATTTCTTTCCTATACACTATGCAATTAAGACTATGACGGATGCTCAAACTAAGTATGCTACAACAGAAAAGGAATTACTTGTCGTTGTATATGCTTTCAAAAATTTAGACCATACCTCGTCTTGTCTAAAACCATAGTGTATACGGATCAGTCGGCTATAAATATCTTCTTAATAAACAAGATGCAAAGTCGAGGTTGCTCCGGTGTATACTCCTCCTTCGCGAGTTTAATATCAAAATTCTTGACAAAAAAGGAGCCGAGAATCTCGCAGCTGATCATCTATCTAAACTTGAGAATTCTCACCAAAGTGATCGAGAGAACAAGGAAATTAATGAAACATTTCCTCTTGAGACGCTTGGTCTGATTGCTTTTCGTGGTGATGATAGTACCCCATGGTTTGCGGACATCGCATATTACCATGCGGGGAATTTCTTGATTAAGGGTATGTCGTCCCAACAAAAACGGAAATTTTTCAAGGACATATCTTACTACTTTTGGGACGACCCCTATTTTTTTAGAGTGTACATGGATCAAGTGATTCGTAGGTGTGTGTTTGGCAAAGAAGCTAAAGATATTCTTAAAGCTTGTCATGAAGGACCCACCGGGGGACATCAAGGTGCCAACTATACCGCGAAAAACGTCTTTGATGCCGGTTTCTTTTGGCCTTCCATATATCGAGATGCCCATGACTTGATCAAGACTTGTGATGCTTGTCAACGTCAAGGAAATAATTCACAAAGGGATGAGATGCCCCAAAATATAATACAAGTTTGTGAAATCTTTGACGTATGGGGAATTGATTTTATGGGTCCATTTCCATCATCAAAAGGAAATAAGTATATTCTCGTAGTTGTGGACTATTTGTCAAAATGGGTTAAAGCTAAGGCTTTTCCTACTAATGATGCTCGAGTTGTGGTGAAATTTCTAAAGCAACTTTTTGCTAGGTTTGGAACTCCACGGGCCATAATAAGTGATCGAGGGACCCATTGTTGTAATGAACAATTTGAAAAAGTTCTAAAGAAATATGGTGTCACTAATCGACTTTCCATGGCTTATCACCCTCAAACGAGTGGTCAAGTGGAGGTTTCAAACCGAGCTCTTAAGCGAATTTTGGAGCGATCTGTTGGAGAAAATCACACTTCATGGTCGGATAAATTGGATGATGCATTGTGGGCATTCCGTACGGCCTATAAGACTCCCATTGGTTGTACACCATTTCGGTTGGTCTACGTAAAGGCATGCCACTTGCCAATTAAACTCAAACATAAGGCGTATTGGGCTCTAAAACATTGTAACTTCGATTTGAGGATCGCGGGTGATCATCTCAAGGTTTAAATGAATGAACTAAGTAAATTAAGGGATCAAGCTTATGAGAACTCTTTGATCTATAAAGAGAAGACTAAGAGGATTCATGACTCTAAGATCAAAAACCATATTTTTAATGTTGGTGATTAAGTCCTCTTATTCAACTCTAGACTTAAGATTTTCTCGGGCAAGCTTAAGTCCCGTTGGTCCGGACCATTCACCATTTCACAAGTATTCCCTTATGGCACCGTTGAGCTTGCTCAAAAAGACGGGCCTAACTTTAAGGTGAATGGTCATCGAGTTAAGCACTACTTTGGAGGGGACATACCTACGGAGGTTTTTCCTGATCTCAAAACTTTCCCTAAGGACCAATGAATTCGGGGACCGAGTCGAGCTCATGACTCGGTTACCAAAAACGAAGTTCCTTGTGGAGGATTTCCATACATTCTATCTTCTTTCTATTTCTAACACTAATAATGGCTTGATCTTTCAAGCCCGTGCTCGTTTTTTTGTTGTGATGTGAATCTTAGGAATGACCCTAATCATTGAAGACTCTCGTGTTCTGTTTTTGCCCGGTCCACTCGAGCTTCCATACTTTGATTGTCAAATGGGGAATTCGATATCCTTTGATTTTTATCGACTAACGTTTTATCTTAAAGCATAACTAATAAACGGCTTATGGATTTGCGTACCCTTACCGTGTTAGGACTATTGCATTCGACTCTTCGTGTTCTAGCATGAGCGTGTTATTCTTGTGCTAGGAAACATTGAGGACAATGTTTGGTTTTAGCATGGGGGGGGGGGGTCAATCGATATAATCGCTTGCACTTGCTTTTGTCGTGTTCTTACGTAATCATTTTTCTCAAAATTTTAAAAATTTAAGTGTAATTTTGTGTTTAATAATAAAGAAAATAAGTGTTTTGACACAAATGTAGGCTTTCCGTTGGAGAAAATAAGAATAGTCTTTGAATCGACCGGTTTTTACCTTAGCTCATTCCTTAACATTCTTAAATCGAGTTTTGCTAGACTTTTATATAAGGGACTTTAAAATGCGAATGTCTTAACTCGAAAGGGTTTAAGAACAAGAACTTTTCACAAGTTCCTATAATCGATCCTAGAAAGTCATTTATCAAGGGAAATTTAAAACGCAAATTCTAAACATGAAAAAAGTCTAAGAAGATGCAAGATCCTATAGATGATTTGAAAACACAAAACTTCGATTTAATATAGTCTTAATTTAGTTAATTTCATGTTGCTAAATTTTGACTTGCAAGGCTAAGTATCCATTAGTCTCACATCTTTGAGATTTTACAATATGGAGAGAGTTGATCATAAGTTTTGAGGCTAAGTCTTCCTTATATAAGTTTTTGTGTGGCTCTTTCTCTTCTAATTTATTTTTCACGCTTGAATATTTAATTGTTTAATAAATGAAGTTTTTAGCGGTTTAGGTTCAATCTCTTAGCTCTTAACCTCCTCCTTTATTTCCCTTGTAATTAAAATAAGAACACATTAAGTGTGTCAGCGTCTTGGACTTTTTGATCTTGGGATTGCGGAATTTGGCCTACTATATGTATCATAAATAAAGAAGAATAAATAAAAACATGTCCTCAATGAGCCTTAGGGTGTGAGACATGTAGCACTAGCCTTGTCATTAGAGCCTTAGGGTGTATGGCATGGTGAAGTGTTTAATAAAAATTGCTTCATCATTATTTCAAGGAGCCTTAGGGTATGAAGTGATGATGAATGTCAATTCCCTTGTCTATGGTTCAAGGAGCCTTAGGGTGTGGATCATAGATAAGGAGCACTTTTACATCTTAAAAAGCCTAAAGGTATATGATGTAAATGTTGCTAACTCCATTATAAAGTCAAAACGACTTTGGAGGAATAAATGTTACTTAAGTAGTCCTAATAAGACAAATTTCAGATATGGGAATTCATACCTAAAATCGTGTTAAGTTATCCTTGATATGGGCTTTCTTTAGTGACAACGGTTTTTGAAGATGAGGTTAGGTTCTAAGTGTTTGGTTTACACCGTTGTTGCCTTCATTTTTGGACTAATAATTATTAAATAAGTCAAATGATCCTATGGGTGAATGACAATCTTTAAAATCTAGAGATGCAACTAGGAATAAGGGAGATTTAGTTTTACACAAGTTACTTATATGAATGGTATTAACATTGGAACTTATGATTAACAATGATTTTGTTCTTGAGCTTGGCATGGAATGAGTGAAAAGTCGAGGACAATAAATCTATTTAAGTTTTATGATCCTAAAAGTTATTTTTCAATAACGAAAGCAATACATTATGTCTTTGTGTAAAATAAAGTGTGAAAAATTGAAAAATAAAGTTGTTAGATGCCTTATTTTAACATTACGTGAGGACAAAGCAATTGCTTAGCAAGGGGGAGTTTGATATGAGTAGAAACACTCATGTCATTTATCTAATAAATCAGACATAAAATGAGAAAATACTATGAAATTGGTATTGTATATGCTTGTTTTGTTATTTCGTGTGTGTAGGTACAAAGATCACTATACCGGCAAGAAAAACCGACACGGGATTGAAGAAATTATCAAAAGCCAAAAGACGGGATCATTTTTATTCACGGATTTAATTTTATCAAAGGTTTTGGGCCTTGGTGGGGCCCACTTAAGCTTTATGGGCCTGAAAGCCCATATTTGGAGTTATGGAGCTTAATTTGGTTAAATAATAGATAAAAAAGACCAAGACAAGTCCATCGGGTCAAAGCCCAAAAGAAAGAAAAAATGAGACGGACGAAGTATTATTTACTTTGGTCAAAAGTTGTTGCGGTCAAAACAAATAAAAAGAAAGAAAAAAAATAAGTCGAGATAAAGAAAAGGGGAAGAACACTTCAGGCTCATGAACCCTAATTATTTGGGTGATCAATTAAGAGCAAGTGATGGTCACGCATATTAATCATAGGAAAAAAGAAGATTGGGTGCGTGTTATACACGAAGATTCTTAGTACGATGTGCCAACATGGAGAGATAATCGTTACATCCATCACCCCATTGGATGAAAATCTGCCATGTAAGAACAAACTAACACAAATCCATCCATCTTGGCACTTTTATTCGCTACCATTGGTTGGAAGCCTGACACATCAGCCTACAAGAAACACAAATCCAGCCACGTTGGTGATCTGTGTGAAGAGGGATGAAATCTACCGTGGGATCAAAACTGACAGGAAAGAGAGAGTGAGATGCTCATCCAAGGGATTAGATTTGTTCTTCTTCACCAACCCATAGCCTCACCTCAGCTATAAATACCCTCATTTTTCTTCAGTATGAGGATCCCTTTTTCTTTCTATTGTTATAACGCTAGTTTTTAGATAGATTTTTAATTTCTATTTTAAAACTATAATTTCTGATTTCAAGTTAATAAAATTCGTTTTTATTTTAATTACTCTTTAATTTATGTCATTCAGCTTAATTAATTGATAGTTTTATAAATTTCGTCTAATTAACTCATTAACAAACCTTTGTTTATTTAAGCTAAAATAATAGCTTATGTGGGGCGAGGAGATCGAATTAGGGTAATTTGTTTGTTCCCACAGAATGAACATGAAAATATAGATGCTGGTGCGTATTCGATGGTTCAATAACGGTGTTGATGGTGATTGATTAAGAGATCGAGGTCTTGGTTCAGTAAAATATCACTCGAGTTAAGTTACTATATTTAGTTTGTGGTTCGATTAAGCTTGCTTGTGTTAGAAAAGTAAGTTCAACGCTTACTTCGACATCAACGGACATTCCTGGAAGAGGGGAGTTTCTTTTATGTTATGGCATTAGTTGGAGTAAATGTGCTTATTATAATTGATGTGCAAATTTGTATGCTAAATGCTTGAAATTCCTAGATGCTTATGTGTAGGTTTGAATCTGTAGAGCAGTTATATTTTCTGTTTTTTTATCGTTTGTTGTAATTAATAGGAGTAGTGTAATTTTTCTTGAATGTTAGTCTGAATTAGTTACTGGTTTTCTAGTATTATGTGTGCGTTTTGATCAACTAGTTGTTGTCCATTTTTAGTTAAGGTCTTATATAGAGTGTTTGAGACAATGAGGTTAAGTGTTCGAGACAGTGTTAGTGAACTTGGTGAATTCAGCATGGATAGATTTTATACTAGTTGAATAGTAAAGTAACAGTTTGATTTATAGTCCTTTTAATCTGTTCTATATCAGTGGGTTAAATAGGCTTTTTGATCAGCTTTAAGGTCTGTTCACTGTGAGTTTGAATTGACATCAGAGTAATAACTTCTTTGTGATTTAAATCAGTCACAATTGTAGCTTAATCATTGACTGATTAAGTCGGTATTAAGAGGGTGTTAGCGGTAGGTAAATCAAAAATAGGATAATCAACTTGAATTGCTTTCAGTAGCTGGAGCTTGGTGCTCAAGTATTCAGCTTATATATCTAAGTTAAATAAGAATTTTATAGGCTGCTCGAAGGCAACAATCTTGTTCATAGGAGATTCATAAGTTCAGCTTATTCAATTTTAGTTCAAGAGATTTCATTATAATGAGAATTAGACATTTGTCAAACTGAATCGTGCACGGCGGCCTAGTACGGGGGTGTACTTTGCTCACCGTTCTGCTTATATTACGAGAGGGCGTTTGGGACTGTAACTGCTGGTCTTTGAGTGGACGTTTGGTAATCTAATCTGCACATAAAAAAGATTAATTGCAACAATTTGGCATCAACTGGGCTCGAACTAGTGACATAGACTTTAAATAGCCAACGTCTGAACCATCTGCTCCACTAAATCTTTCTTGTTAAACTTATGGCTTTGTAAACTTATATAGAGATTTTTGTTAGTGTAAATTGACATATAAACCTGTTTTAGTATAATTTTAAATAAAAAGATTTTATTTTTTATAATACGTTTTTTAGGGGTTTATGAAAAGTAATTTTACTAATTGAAAATCAGTTGTGTTAAATTTTATTAAATTAGATTTAATATATAATAGTTAATAAATAAAAAATCGTTTCGTGTTAGATTTAATTTAGTTTATGATTCATGCACTTTAAACAAATAAATCGTAGGAATTTTTAGACAACAAAACGAACCATTCAAATCAATTGTCCAAACCGAAGCATAATGTTTTAAATTCACAATTTCTCGTGTACAACGAATCAGGATCACTCTCGTGTTAATTAATCCGTCTTTAGCGAGTTTTAGATTATTACTTTTTCTTAAAGGTAATTTCTATTACTTGCTCTATAACGTATTATATTAAAATACACCGACACGTTTCCCACACGTCAACCTTCCAATCCTACACCTACTAATCCTTCACCTTCTTCACCTATCATTGAACAAACCCAAGAAGAGAGTCCTTCAACACCCTCTACTCAACCTTTACCCAAACCAAACCTTCCATATCCTTCTAGATTGAGAAAAGAGAAGCTAAAGAACAAAGATGAATTAGAAGTGTCCAACTTCTTGAGGATGTTAAAGCAATTGAATATCAACATGTCTTTTACGGGGGATTTAGCTTACATGCCCAAGTTTGCCAAGATGTTTAAGGACTTTCTCTCCAACAAATAAAAATTGATTGATATGCCTAAAACTTCATTGAACGAAAATTGTTCCACGGTGTTGTTGAAGACTTTACCTACTAAACTTGGTGATCTGGGTCGGTTCTTGATTCCTTGTAATTTTCCGGGGGTAGAGAATTGCATGGCACTTGCGAATCTTGGTGCTAGCATAAATTTGATGCCTTTGTCGGTTTGGAAACAAATCTCTCTTCCCGAGCTTACACCTACTAAAATGACACTTGAGTTAGCAAACCGTTCAATAGCTTATCCTGTGGGGATTGCGGAAGATGTTTTTGTAGGAGTTGATAAGTTCACATTCCACGCGGGTTTTGTAGTTGTTGACTATGACATGGACCCTAGAGTTCCCCTCATTGTAGGAAGACCTTTCTTAAGGACCGTTCGCACTCTTATTGATGTGGCGCAAGGGGAACTAATTATGAGGGTAGAGGACGAGAAAGTTGTGTTTAAATTGGGAAAAGTAACTAAGAAATCTCAAAGTTGTGAAACCGTTAACATTGTGGATGTTCTTGATGAGGTTTGTAATGAACATTTTCATGAGGCTTGCAAAAGTAATAATGAGGATATTCCACATGTTGAGGCCGTAGTCTCAATTGCTCCCTCTTTAACACCATTTGGAGAGAGTGATTTTCTTTTAGAGGAATTTGAGTCTAACTTTCTTAGCAATGAAGATTCTCCCATCAATTGGGAAGAAGATATTCTTACTATCAAAAAATTACTCAATGAGGATCCCATTCCTTCACCTACTCCACAAGATGTTACTAATGATGATCCTTGATGAGACTGCTTTTATACATAGTCTCATCGTCCAAAACGAGCTTTAAATGCTATAAATATCATAAAAAATGCCAAATATATGCTTGTGTTTGTTACTTGTGTATTTTAGGTACGGATATTGAGAAAATGACAAAAGATCACAAGAAACATGCAAAAACCAACACGGGAAACGAAACCGCACAATGAACCAAGCCTTAATGAACATTTTCCAAGAAAAACCCTTGAAGAAATGAATATTATACAAGAAGGGTCCTCCAATATTGAAGAATTGACACTTTAAACCCTTGTATATTCATAATTACAAGATTGGTCCTTAAAGTTTGTCAAATTTGCAAAAAGGACCCTTAACTTTGAAGAATTGGCAAGAATGGTACCTCCAAAATGAAGACTTGTTACTTTTAGTCCTCCTAAAAGTCAATTACACAAGAGAAGACCTTCAAGTTTTAAGAAATGTCATTAATGGTCCTTGAAAATACAAGAAAGTAGATGGAATACCCTTAATCATACCTTATGAAAGTTTTTGTGGCAAAATTATGAAAACAAAAACTTATTTATAAAGGGACTCAAGTTTTGGCTGATGAAAACTGGATTTGCAAAGAACAAAAGAGAAGAAGGGCCATTTCTACCCAGACACACAAACCCCCACACCCACTCTTGGCTTGACACGTAGCCCCCTTACCCACATCAACCAATCAGAATCCCCCAATTCGCCACATCAACCCAACCCACTAACCCGGTTTAAACTTATTTAATTAAGTTTAAATTTGGGCGGTTAACACCACTTTTAAAACCCAAACATATCAAACTAACTACTGTTTATCATAAACCCTAGTTACTAATTACCTTAACCACTTGAAATTAAAGGGGGAAAATGTCCAGATTTATTATTAAACTACCTCTAAACACTTTGCCTCTCAAAAATCAACCATCCTTTTCACTAAAACCCTTTCCCACATGCACATGCCCCCACCCTTCACGTCCAAACAGAAATGAGCCAGCAAATCAACGAGTAATATCCTAGCTTCATTCCTACACATTATATGGACCATTGAGATCACTAAACAACAAGAACCATCACATGGAGCAGCTTCAAATTCAAATTTCAAAGGAATATGCCAAAGCATCTACAAGGGCAATTTGGGGACTTCAATCTTAGGGTTTAAGTTTTATTTCAGCTTTCTAGTCATGTAAGCCCTCTATATAAAGGGTCCTTAGGTTTCATTTTCAAGGTGTTCTTGTTTTTTCTTTGGGTTCACAACTTTGTAAATCCACACTGTCTAAAGAGAAGTGTGGTGTAATGTTTGATGAATGAAAAGCAAGTTCCAAGTTTATGTTGTTAGACTCTTATTGTTATGATTCTTGTTAAATTCGTTTTTAAAATTTTGCTTGTGTTACAATATTAAAAGTTTGTTGGTTTTGAAAAAAGGTTGAGAAACGAAAGTTGAGAAAGCCCCAAAAAAGCTTCTCATTTGAGGTTATAGGTGACCACAGACCCCTGATATTGAGTGACATCAAGGATTAGTGGACGTATAAGGCTTGGGTGAAAGAGAGTTGGTGGCATCACTTTCTTTGGTTTTTTGTGATAAACCCTAGAAGAAGTTCTCTAAGCTTGTTATTTTTTTTATTTTTTTGCATTGGAAAGACTGCATTACTCTCATCTCAAGTTAAGCTGTCAAAGGATTTCTTCATAATCCTTCTGACATTAACAATGGGGTGAAAAAGTGGAAATTTGTTGAAAATTATTTTTTTATGAAATGCTGTTGATGTTTGTTATATCTTAGCAGGGAAGTATTGGAAGCTAGTGCACTCCTTTGCACTTAAGCTCATACACTCCAAGGTGTGGATGTGCACCTTGGAGGTAAGTTTCTTACCTGTTTTCATATAAGCTAAAAGTTTGTGAAATTGACTTGTGAAGTAAATGTTTAAGATTTAGTTGATAATAGTTGCTTATTCTGTGTTTATATTAGATTTGATGCATGATTTGTATGCTAGTTTAAAGATTTGAGTGAATCTTGCATGATAAATCTTTGGTGAAATCTGTATGTTCAACAGTTTTTAAGTAGTGTTTGGTTTTGGTGATTAATTAATTACTAAGTAGAAGTTTTAGTGTATGCAAGTTAGTATCTGTCCAAGAAGTGTTTTTGAGCATAAACCTGCAAAATTTTCACCTTAAAACTCTAAAATCAATCTTTTGGGTTCAAAATGGTCAAATCTTGTTGTTTTGGTCTGCTATGCTTGGGTAACCTAGATGCCATGTATAACTAGGGATAACAAGTGTAAAAACATCATTATCTTAACCTGATTAGTAGATTTAGGGGTTTGAATTTGGGATTTTGGTCAAGTGCATTAGCAATAGAATCAAACAGCCTCTTTGTCCATATCAGTAACCTATTTGTGCCATGATTTTGTGATTTTTGTGTTTAAGCTTGTGTGTTTATTGTTGATTTGACTTCCCATAACCCAATTGGTTGTGGGGGTGCCATTGTTGTCCAAAGAAACCAAGTAACAAAGCCTCAAAGACCAAATCAAGTCTTTGTGGTTTTTGCACTAACAGTGGGAACTCCTTTCCCACTGCCTTCACAAAAACACTTGCCACTGCTAGTGTTAACCTTTTCAGCTTATTATTAAGCCATTTCAGCTTATCTAAACGTGCTATAACTTTATTTTGGTAATCAATCTTGCTTATTTTACCTATTTGACTATTCTGGAGGTTTTTAGGTCTTGACTTTTAGGTTTGACTAGAAAACGAACTAGTTGACTTTTTAACAAGTGCTTATTTGCTTTTTCCCAGCTTATTCTATGTGCTTATTTGTAATCTTTTTGGTCATTAAGCTTAGTTTGGTCATTACAAACGTTTTGCAAGTTAAATCAGCTTCTGAGGTGGTCTAGATCACAAATACGACTATTTTGTCGTTTTGTGAATAAGCTTTTGAGTTGTTTCTGGCTTATTTAGTTAGCTTATTTGAAATTTCTTTTTACAAATCGTTTTATAATCCCAAAAGAATGATGTGTATCAAGTTTCAACTTATGGCACAAGCCTATAGCTTAATGGGCCAAAAAGCCCATTAAGAATAAGCTTTGTGTTTAATAAGCTGTGATAAGCTACGTTTCAGCTTTTGGGCCTTTGAAATATTTTGTTTAAAATCAAATTTCAAGCTTAACTAGAATTTTTGGGGTCATTTGGTGGACTTTAGTTCTGTTGGGCCTAAAAGCCAATTAAGTTGGGCTGTTTTGTCATTTAGTCCATTTTAAGGCCCATTAGGGGTATTTGGGTAATTTTAGTTGCATTTTCTGTTTAATTAGCTTAAAATAAACTAGTCTGCAACTTTTTAGAATTTTTTATAAATTTTGGATTTTTATTAATAGTTTATAATTATTTTATTATTAAAAATTAAATTTAGATTTTTTAAAGTTTTTCATTTTTCTTAGATCACATACATTAAGTTAGGACTTTTACAATTTTTAGATAAATTTTTATTGTCATTAGATTAATTTTTAGAATTATTTTAAGTTTTAATAGTTTTTAATTGTTTTTAAATAGTTTTAATTAATTTTAAAATTTTCAAAAATAGTTATAAATTTAGTTAAGTCATTTTAGAGCTCATTTTAGGCTTTTTATTAATTAATTTGATTTTTTGGGCTTTAATTAGCATTAAAAAATTATTATTTAATTAAATAAAAGGTTTGAGTGATTTTTGATTTTTTGTAAACTCTAATTACATTTTTTAAGATTTATTGCAATTCTCTAGGAATTTTTAGGGTAAATTTTCAATTTTGTCACTTTTTACGGTTTTACCTGGACATCTTTCGTCTTAGTTTAATTCATATTCGTAACCGTCATTCTCTTCTAATCTCTTTTATTCTTTTCATTTCTCATCAATATAATCACAAACCATTAATCAACTCTTAACACAACGCGCTTGCCTCCTTGGGAAACGAACTTGAACTTAATTGGTCATTAGTGCTTGGTTTTCCTAAACCGACACTTAATACTTTCCCTATTTACCTCCTTCTCCTAAAGGTGTGTAAAATTACTACACCATTTTTTGCGTCGCTGCCGGGGAGGCATGTTGTGTTTTGATTTGAAAAATTGTTGTTTTTATATAGCCACAATACCTAATTGTATTAGTAGCACTCTACTAATACGTATTATCGGTTTTTCGTTTTTTGTGTGAATACTATTACTATATTGTATACGTAGAACAATAAATTCACAAGTACTCCAAAACTGTGAAAACACAACCTTTATTGGAAGGTCATTACTCAATCATTGTATTCGAATCTCAAACAAGAAAGAAAAGGCAAAATAGATAAATACTTTCGTGAAGCTTAATTTCGAAAAACACAAACTATAAGGTGGGTATAAGGCGGGTATTATAAAATATACCCTAAGGAAAAAGGCTCTTAAGTGCTTCGCGCCGCCTCGTTTCCCCGCTTGCTTGTGCGTGTTTAGATAACAAGAGCTAATCTAGGGTTTGCCAACCAAAGTATTATCTAAGTATCATATATATTTTCTTGGTTTCATTTGATTAAACCCTCTTGAACGTTTTGGTGTTCCACCAACGTTCTAAAGTCATCGAAGGCGTTCACTTCACGTGATCGTTTTCATTCCTTGAGGCTTCTTTAATCAAGAGATTTGATTAAGGAGGATATTTGTAGATTTTTGTCTACCTAATACAATCACAAAATCCAAAAAAAGTAAAAACAATCAAAAACCACAAAAAAATTGGAAAATTAAAAACACCAAAAAGAGTCTTCTTTGCTCATCCCCACGTTATACGTGACGTTTATGCAAACTCGTAACTAAGCAAGACGTGCACGTAAACGTAGAAACCGAAAGGAAGGAACGCCTTCTAGTGAGGAGTCTCCTATTGACGAACCCATCGTAGAACAAGAAGCTCCCATGGCTAATCGTACTATGATGGAGTTGCTTCAAGCACCCACCGAGGGTTATGGAGAAGCGATTGTGATTCCCGCAATCCTTGCGGAGAATTTTGAGGTTAAGACGGGTTTGTTGTCCATGATTCAAAACAACAAGTTTCGTGGTGACGAAAAGGACAACCCTCATAACCACATTCGCCAATTCAATCGTCTTACCACCACTTGCAAATTTAAGAACGTCTCAAACGACTCGATTAAGATGATGATTTTTCCGTAGTCCTTAGTGGGGCCCGCTAAAATTTGGTTAGAGAAAGAGCCACCCAATTCTATATTGACGTGGAAGGATCTCGTTTCAAAGTTCGTGAACCAATTTTTTCCGCCCTCTAAGACTACGCATTTGAAAAACGAGATTTCAAAGTTTTCACAAGAGTATAATGAGAGTTTTTCAACGGCTTGGAATAGGTTTAAGGAAATGTTGCATGAATGTCCTCATCATCGTTTTTCCGACTTGCATCAAATTGACACTTTTTACAATGGTTTAAATGATCATGAAAGGGATTATCTTAATGCCTCCGCGGGTGGTAATTTTTTGTGTAAAACGGTCGAGGAAGCATTGTTAATCATTGAGAATAGGTCTAAGGTTTATAGTCCTCGTAGCACGTCGAGTGTTCGTAAGACTTCGTCTTCACCTTCGCCTTCATTGTCACAAACCATTGATGCTTGCCAAATCGAGGCTAATTTGGAAAATAAGATTTTTGATAAGCTTAAGGGATTGTTGATTGAGTTTAAAGTTGGTGAACAACCCACTCCCGCTACGGCTAAAGCGGTTGAGGTTTCTTGTATGTACTGTGGTGGAGCTCACGATTACTCTGAGTGCATTACCAACGGTGGTAACACTTTGAGTGCCTACGCGGCCGCAGGAACTTATAACCAACACGGTCAAGTTACCCGCACTAATCAGTTGACTCCACCGGGTTTTCCACCAAATAAAAATGCTAACAATTATCGAAACAATCAAGTTGGTTATCAAGGAAATTAAAGGAACAATTATAAGGGAAACAACTATGGGAATCAAGGGGGTAGTAGTCAATTGCAAAATCAAAACCAAAACCGTAATTTTCAAAACCCAAGTCAAGGTCTTCAAAATGCTTGCACTAAAGAGCTTCCAAATGACTTTTTGAATTACGCTACGGCAAATGAAAAGATTTTGGAAAACATTCAAGAGCAATTGGCTATTCCAGCTAGGGAAACGGCTAAAAACGCAAAGGAGTTAGCTAATTTTGCTAAGGAAAATGCCAATATGAAAATTGAGTTGAAAAACGATTTTGCTAATCAAATTAGAGGGCAAAACAATAAAATTGAGCAAAGTCATTCTAGGCTTGAACAAAGGATAGACCAAAAAGCCGCTAGTCAAGATGTTAAGCTAAATGCTATTTTGGAAGCAATCATGGGGAACAAGCCTCTACTTCGGGTAGTCTACCTAGTAACACCATATCAAATCCGAAGGGAGAGATGAAAGTGATTACCACACGAAGTGGTAAGACCTTTAAGGAACCGAATCCTCAACCAATTACTCCAACGGTGGAGAAAATTAAGGAAGAACCCGAGGTTGTGGTCGAAAAGGAGCATATCTCAAGCCCACGAAGTACCGCTCATGCCACACCTACGGTTGACCCATTACCACATTTGGAACCCGCGATTCCAAAGGCTATGCCTATGCCTCAACCCACACCACCTTTGCCCTATCCATCGAGACTTAGAAAGGAGAAACGTTAAGAGCGCGATAATTACCAATTTGAGCTTTTTATGAAAATGTTTCGTGACGTTCATTTTAATGTGAGTTTTGCCGATGCTTTAGTCATGATGCCTCGATTTTCCGCTAACTTTAAAAGTATGTTGAACAACAAGGAGAAATTGCAACAATTGTCTAGTTGTTCATCGGTTTATCTTAACCGCATACCTCAAAAAGTCGATGATCCCGGTAAATTCTTGATTCCTTGTGCAATCCAAGATATGGAAGAATGCTATGCCTTGGCCGATCTTGGTGCTAGTATTAACTTGATGCCACTTGCAATCTTCAAGTCGCTCAATCTTCCTAATCTTACTCCTTCACTAATATCTATCGAGTTGGCCGATCATTCCACGATTCCCGCATGTGGATTGGCGGAAGACGTTTTTGTGAAAGTGGGAAAGTTCTATTATCTGGTAGACTTTATCATTGTCGATATTCCCACGGATCCTCAAGTTCCTCTCATTTTGGTCGTTCGTTTTTAGATACGTCTATGGCTTATTGATGTGCATGCTAGAAAGATCACCTTAGGTTTCAACGACGAGGAACTTGTTATAAACACAACTCAAAATTCTCAACTTTCTCATGTTTATTCCGTTGCTACCACAAACCTCGTTGATATGATCGACGTTGTTTGCGAGGAATTTTCACAAGAAGTTCTAGGTTTTGGTGATGTTGAAAATAGTAGCAATCTGAAGGTGGTGGTTTTATGTTGGAAGAATTCGATGTTCCACGTACTTGTGACGAAGACATCGACAATGACGAGGACTTCTCGATTATCAAGGATTTTCTTAACGATTTCCTATTTCCTCCAACCGAGGAGGTTATGAGTATCGAGCCCAAATCTTCAATTGAGGAACCACGTATCCTCGAGTTTAAATATTTACCTCCTCACCTTGAATATGTATTTTTGGAGGAGGACGACAAGTTGTCGGTTATTATTGCGAAAGATCTTTAGGATGATGAAAAAACCGCACTTGTCGATGTTCTAAAGGATCACAAAGGGGAAATTACGTGGAAGTTATCCGACATTAAGGGGATCGATCCCAAATTTTGTACCCACAAAATCTTAATGTAGGAGGATTACAAACTCGCAATCCTGTGAGACCCCCAAATTGAGTCAAATGCAGCGGAAATAATATTTGTGTGTCACGTAGGTGGATCAACAGCAGATAGCGTATAGAGCGGCAGATAAAAGATTATCATTACATTTATTACATGGATACAAGTGCAAGTAGTATTAAAATAGTCTTAAACATTGTTCAACAGTTTGAATTATTCCCCAGTTTATAAAACCCCAGATGAGCTCTATAAATGCAGCCTATCATGATGCTTGACTCCATGCACACCATTACCTGCTTCAGTTCCCTGAGAAACATGCTTAGAGAGTCAACATAAAGTTGGTGAATTCACAGGTTTAATAAAATAAGTTTGGACAATAAATATTCACTGAAGTAGTAATGCACAAAGCATCAATACTTAAAAGTAATTACATTCCCATATTGCGTGAAACTGAGACTTGACAGTTAAGTCCTTAATAAATAAGGACCATTCGCCTTATAAAAAGGCACCCATAAAAATAATAAGTGTTGACATGTGAAACATTTGTTGTCCTGGCCTAGGCACAGTGAGCATAACTCACCCAGATGGGGACGGTCAATCCTAAAAAGATCTATTTATAACATTCAGGGAATTCAATAATTCTAACAGCTTCAGATGCACGGGTTATGCGGGTTCATCTACAATAGGCAATGTAATCAAAGGTTTCACAGTTCAATTCATGTCCATAAGGTCTCAGTAAATGCATAACATAATGCATAAAAGTTTCAGAATAAATATGTGCATGCTTATACTGGTTTTAAGCATTTTATTACGATACTTGTACTTTAGTTCATCGTTGTACAAGTTGTAGTAGTATTTATTTTAAGTACAAAATAAATAATAAGGTTAAATTAATTAATCTATTTAATTAATAGTTTTGTACTTATGTTGTTTATAAAACACTTTAAATATTTATAAAAGGTAGTTTTATATATATTTAACGTAATAGAAAATAAATATAATTAATATATTTATTTTATAAGTTAACAAATTTTAATTTATATTTAATATATAAATAAGGTTTATAAAACGTATAACATTTTAATTAAATTTCACGTTTCCGTAGTGTTTATAATTATTAAATTATAAGTTTGGAAAAATAACAAATGTTATGTTTATTTAAGTTTTACGTTTTAAATATCGGGTATACATATATAGAAATTTTAGGGTTCGTTATACTTTGGGTAAATTACATTTTAGTCCCTCTACTTAAATAATTACCCACGGTTAAATTACTTATATACCCCTAGGGTTTCTAAATATTTCAAGTAATTACAATATTGGTCCCTCCCTTGTTACACGTGTAACTAGGGTTTGTTTAAGTTTCATAAAATGGCAAATTTGGTCCCTATAGTATTTGGCTTATATTAGGTTTATATAAGTTTCACAAATGCCCCCTAGGGCTTATATAAGTTTTGGAAAATGGAAAAAATCACCCTTAGGGTTTATCTAGGGCTTGATATAGTTTACTATAATGACAAAATAGGTCCCTAGGGCTTATATTAAGTTTCGGTAAATAGCAAAGGTAATCCCTAGGTATTTATTAAGTTACACAATTTACCCTAACGCCTTAGTAATTTCATTTAGGTCCTTATTGTTAACTTGAAGTTTCGGATAGTGTCAAAACACCACCTTTAACTCTTGGCTAATTACAAAGTTAATCCTAAGGTTTATATTTTTGGAAAATAAGTTTCTATACTTGTTCATTTAGATCCCTACACTTAGTAAAATTACAAATCCAACCCGAAAGTATTATATTTCCCTTTTTAACCCGAAACATTATAGATTTACTATTTTAACCCAAAGTTTCATAGATCTTGCATTTTAATACAAAACATTTATAGATTTACTATTTTTAACCCGAAACTTTATAATGTTATATTTTTGACACCAAAAGTTTTAAATAAACATTATTTAGTAATAATGAAGATTTATTTAGGCAACTTATTATATTGAGCTTAAAACTATATCTTATAAGGCACAAATAGTGAGCTTAACATTTTAAGGCAGCTATAATATAGATCTAATGTTTTTAGACTTGTTTAAACATTACAAGATTAACCAATATTGAACCATAGGGTTAAACCCCACATCTAACATGTGCATGCTTATGTTTTTCATAGTTTTTCAAGTTTAACTAGTCCATATTGATATGTTCATCATGGTTATTAAGATTTTGCATCATGTGAACCCATGACACCTTTTTAGCCGTGACCTATATAAGGTCTAGGGTTTCATATTTTTGTTTCAATATTAAATTTTACTAAGAATAACCATGTGTATGTTAATGTATATGAAAGGTAAATATATTGAAAGATAGGTTTTAAGTTTAACTTACTTGTTTAGATAGGTTTAGGAGTGGATAGGAGAATGAGTAAGAACAAGTGATAAGCTTTCAACAATGGAGATCCTAGTAACAAAGATGTAGCCGTGGGCTTCAATGGGGGCTTCTAGGGCTTCTTTCTTGTCGACTTGATGATTAATATACTTGTAGGAATGAACCAATGATTAGCATTCATGTAGGAGAGACATAGTAAATGTGCTTGAAGGTTTTTTCAATGGTGGAAATGGTTTGAGCCGTAGGTTGAGAGAGAGATAGTGAAGTGATGGTATCAAGTGAATTGTGTTGGTGAGTTGTGTGTATGTTTCGGCTTATGAAGAAAGAGAAGGTGGATTTGGTGAATCTTGTACCTAGTACTTAGTATGGGGAGATACAAGTTAGATATCAAAATATTTTTGCCTGTATTAGGCACATGCTCAAACTAGAAAGCTTATTTCCTTCCTATTTTTGGTGTTGTCGTGGGTTTACAAGGGTCAAAGGGGGACTAGGATTGACAATGCATAGTATCATGTATGGTGTGTGTAAGTAGGCAACATGGTTGTGTAAGAAAAGCATGGTTTAGGCATAGTGTATTAGTGGAGTATACATGATTATACTTGTAAGTTAGCAACAATGATCAATGTGTAAGTATGGATACATACACACATCATATACATGCATGTGGGAAGGTGTTTGACAATTTTTATTAAGTGTTGAATGAGAATAATAGCCCTTGTTTAATATTGTATGCATTTGTTGAGTTATAGGTATTTTGTTGAAGCTTTTAGGTAATTTAGTGAAAGTGTATAATGAATACATTACTATAATTATTTTACTTAAATAAGGTAAATAAATGACAATGTAAAATAATGTAAATTGTCTTAAGGTGTTAGGTGTTTATTCCTATTATGTAATATATGTAAATATGTACATATAAAATAAGTCCAAATACTTAATAATTAAATTAAGTAAATTACAGTTTATCTCAAAAATATGTACTGAGGTGATGAGTACTGGTTCATTCAGGTGGCCAGTCAGTTGCCAGAGTAGTCAATAATGACTAAAGGTCCATATAAATATAAAATAAATATGAAAGGTAGTATGATAAAAGATATATGATTTAAAATAAGTCATATAAAGGTAGAATTATATAGATTCCAATAATAAATAGTACAACAGTTGACAAAGTCAATAAGGTAAAATCAGAGGTTTTACAGCACCATCCCGTTATTTTAGCTTTGTCCTCAAAGCTTAGGATGAAGTCATTGGTCAGGTGAACAAGTGTGGGTACTTGCTTTTGAACGAGTCTTCTCGTTCCCAAGTGAACTCAGGGCCTCTCCTAGAGTTCCAACGTACTTTGACCAACGGGATGCGACTGCGTTTCAATTTCTTAACTGTCCTCTCCATGATTTCTACTGGTTCTTCTATGAACTGAAGTTTGTCGTCAAATTAAACTCCCTCCAATGGCATAGCCAATGGTTCTTCAGCATAGCACTTCTTCAGGTTAGACACATGAGAGGTAGAGTGTACCCGACTCAGTTGCTGGGGCAACTCTAAACGATAAGCTACCTCCCCGATCCTGGCTATTACTTTGAAAGGGCCAACATAACGTGGATTCAGTTTTCCACGTTTTCCAAAGCGTACAACACCCTTCCAGGGTGATACCTTGAGCATAACACGGTCACCTACTTCAAAATGCATAGGTTTGCGTTTCAGGTCCGCGTAGCTCTTTTGTCGATCGCGAGTAGCTTGAATTCTTTGCTTAATGAGGACGATCTTGTCTGTAGTCTCCTGGATTAGTTCCGGTCCAGTGAGCTGAAACTCACCTACTTCTGCCCAGCACACAGGTGAACGGCATTTGCGATTGTACAGTGCTTCAAAAGGGGCAGCCTTAATACTGGCGTGATAACTGTTGTTGTAGGAGAATTCCACTAAGGGAATGTGGTCAACCCATCACATGCCCGTAGCATGTCCTCTAGAGTCTGGATGGTTCGTTCACTTTGACCATCAGTCTGCGGATGATAAGCAGTGCTCATGTCTAAATTGGTACCTAAGGCTCGTTGGAAAGCCTTCCAAAAGTTTGATGTGAACCTACCGTCTCGATCACAAATTATCGACACTAGTATTCCATGTTTGGTCACAATCTCCTTCAGGTACGTTTTTGCTAGTCTTGCAAGGGAATCGTTCTCCCTAATTGGCAGGAAATGAGCGGACTTGGTGAGTCGGTCGACGATTACCCAGATAGTATCGTAACCATGAGATGACTTTGGGAGTTTGGTGACAAAGTCCATGGTGATGTTGTCCCACTTCCATTTCGGTATCTCGGGTTGTACAAGTAAACCCGATGGTCTCTGGTGTTCAGTCTTGACATGTGAACATGGCAAACACTTCTGCACGTAGGTGGCGATGTTGGCTTTCATATTCGGCCACCAATATAATTTCTTCATATCTTGATACATCTTTTCATATCCGAGATGTATAGAATATTTAGACTTATGAGATTCATGCATGATCACGTTCCTCAAATCTCCATAGCAAGGTAACCAACTTCGTCCGTGAAGGCATAGGGTTCCATCTGCTCTAGGTTCTATCTTCTCCTTACTAAGGTCGGTTCTTAGCATTCCCCCGACATCTTCCTTCACGAGGTTTTCAGGTAATTGGGCTTGAGTCTGAGGTTCCAAAATCTGTTTGGGTAGATCCAAACTGATCGTCATAACTAATGCCCGAACTCTCATAGGAGGGTCCGTTTCCTTACTACTTAAAGCATCGGCAACCACGTTTGCTTTACCAGGGTGGTATTTGATCTCGCAGTCATAGTCACGCAACAACTCAATCCAACGGCGTTGTCTCATGTTCAGCTCCTCCTGATCCAATATGTGTTGCAAACTTTTATGGTCAGTGTGCATTGTGTACTTTGTTCCGTATAGGTAATGTCTCCAGATTTTGAGAGCAAAAACTACGGATCCAAGTTCTAGATCATGAGTGGTGTAGTTCTTCTCATGCTTCTTTAGTTGTCTTGAAGCGTAGACAATCACTTTCATCCTTTGCATCAATACTGCTCCTAGACCTTTATGTGAAGCATCACAGTATACAACGAAATCATCGTTGCCTTCAGGCAAGGCCACTATGGGTGCACTGCACAACTTTTGTTTGATCAGTTGAAAAGCTGATTCTTCCTTCTCTCCCCAATCGAACTTTATTCCTTTCTGTGTGAGTTTGGTCATTGGCTTGGCTATTTTGGAAAAATCTTCAATGAATCTGCGGTAGTACCCGGCAAGGCCTAGAAATTGGCGGATCTCTATCGGTGATTTAGGAGATTCCCAATCCTTGACAGATTCGACCTTTGCTGGATCTACGTGAGTACCGTCACAATCGATGACATAACCGAGGAATTGCACTCTAGGAATACAGAATTCACATTTGGAGAATTTAGCATAGAGTTGCTCCTCCTTGAGTACCTTTAGTACTTGTGCAAGGTGTTCCCCGTGTTCTTGTTCATTCTTAGAATAAATGAGTATATTGTCAATGAAGACTATCACGAATTTGTCCAGGAAGGGTCTGCACACACGGTTCATAAGGTCCATGAAAATGGCTGGTGCATTGGTCAACCCAAATGGCATAACCTGGAATTCGTAATGGTCGTAACGGGTTCTAAAAGCTGTTTTTAGAATATCTTCCTCCCTGACTCGTAGTTGATGGTATCCAGATCTCAAGTCAATCTTGGAATACACACTTGACCCTTGCAGTTGGTCAAATAGGTCGTCAATGCGAGGAAGCGGATAACAATTCTTCATAGTTAGCTTATTCAGTTCTCTATAATCGATGCACATTCGAAAGGAACCGTCTTTCTTTTTGACAAATAAAACAGGAGCTCCCCATGGTGAGGAACTGGGTCGAATGAATCCTTTGTCAGATAGTTCCTGGAGTTGTTCAGCTAGTTCTTTCATTTCGGATGGTGCCAACCGGTATGGAGCTTTGGCTACAGGTGCAGCTCCGGGAATCAAGTCGATTTGAAATTCCACTTGTCTTGTCGGTGGTAAGCCTGGCAACTCATCAGGAAAGACTTCTGGAAAATCTCGGACGATGGGTACGTCCTTGATTTTTTTCTTCTCGGGCTTGTCCTCTTCATCTGTTTGAGAAATATGGGCCAAGAAGATAGGACATCCTCTCAACAAATATTTCTGAGATTTTGTACAAGAGATAACACTAAGTCTAGTGTCAGTGAGGTCGGTGTTACCATCTCCTCGAATGATTAAAGTTTCGTTTCCCCATGGAATACGGACTAGCTTTTCATCACAAACAATGACTGCGCGGTATCTCGCTAACCAGTCCATACCAATAATAACATCAAAGCTACCAAGGTTTACGGGGATAAGGTCAATGTTGAACGGATGTTTGGAAAGATTTAAGGTACAACCTCTAATGATAGTGTCAACATCTACAGTTTTACCGTCAGCTAATTCTACGGAGTAACGGTGATCTAAGCTTGTAGGAATAACTTCTAGTACTTGGCTAAATTCAGTGGATATAAAACTTCGGTCTGCTCCAGTATCAAACAAAATAGATGCATAATGATTTTTTAGTAGGAACGTACCAGTAACGACATTTGAATCGGGGTTGGCTTTTGCATTGCCGACCACGTACACTCTGGACGAAGCTCCTCCACTGTTCTTGTTCTGGTTGGCCCGCTTAGGACAACCTGGTCTCACGTGTCCTGGTGCTCCACACTCATAGCACACAACTCCCTTGTTGGGTCCATTGCTGTTTCCTCCAGAAGCATTGTGGTTCCCCTGTTGTCCATTCCCGTTCTCACGGGCATTGTATCCACCCCTGTTATGGTAGTTCCCAGTGTTTTGAGTGGGCCGGGCCTGAGTGACAGCATCAACTAGACAGGTTTTAGCAAAATGACCCACTTGTCCACATCTGTAGTAGGTCTGGCATGGGCTATCAACAGTATGATGATAGTTGCACTTTGAGCACAAAGGTTTGGCGCCCACGTATGAGTTAGCTCCTACAGAGGTAGCATTGTAAACCTGTCTAGCATTCTGCTTCTTAGGATGCTGCTGGTGCTGACTGCGGAAATACGCATCTGCCTTTCGCTTGTTCTCAGTTTGCCTCTTGGATATGGTACGGACTGTTTTGTTGATCAATTCAGTAGCGAACTCAATGGCATTCTCGACAGTAGTAGGTCGAGATGCGAGCACACTGTCGTAAATGGCGTCTGGGAGTCCACCCACATACTTCTCAATCTTATCTTCCTCCTCCACAAACATTCTGGTACACATTAGGGTCAACTCTTGGAACCTTTGGTTGTATGCAGTGATGTCATTGTTCCTGCATCTGAGATCCCACAATTCGATTTCAAGCTTCTTCATTTCACCCCTTGGACAGTATTTCTCTGTCATTCTCTCCTTCAGTTCAGTCCAGTTGAGAGCATAGGCAGCGTCATGTCCAAGAGTAGCAACTACGGAGTTCCACCAAGTAAGAGCACTCTCAAGTAGGGTGCAGGTGGAAAACTTCACTTT
Organism: Glebionis coronaria; assembly: GCA_025667525.1. Taxonomy (NCBI): domain Eukaryota; kingdom Viridiplantae; phylum Streptophyta; class Magnoliopsida; order Asterales; family Asteraceae; genus Glebionis; species Glebionis coronaria. The sequence continues at coordinate 333,261,522 of CM046877.1, forward strand.
GTTCTCTTCTACACAGTCGCTGATGCGGAATACTGTTTCCAACCTTTCAAACCACTACATCAGTTCCACCACTCCTTCCTTGCCCTTGTAGGAGGAAGGATTACATTTCAAGAATTCGGGGGTAAGAGCAACCCCTGGTGGTTTGATTATTCCGGCGGTTGTTGGAGTTTTGACTATCGTCTACGTTTCTGCTGGCAGCCATCGCAGATGCGATGCCTTGATCAATCATTTCCCTTAGTTGGCAGCAGTGACGTTTTGGGTAGTGTCGGCATTGTTGGGGTTCGTTCTAGTGATTACATTTTTCTATAATTATACACAAAACTGAAATCATTAGTTCAAGGTGTTAGCACGGTTTTATATAATTACACGAAAAGAAATTCATGCATAGACTTTGCAACAAATTGGATAACCTGTTTAAAAGTTCATAATATAATACAGTACAGGATATAATAAAAGCTAATGTGTACATGCCATAAGTCCAGATTAGGAATACAGTACAAATTGCATAACCAATCCAAGACAGAGCACAGACCGCCTGTCTGGGATGGTGGTACACAGAATATAAAGTACATCATCTATGAATCCCTAATCTAAATAGTACGGTACAAAGATACAGCTGATAAAGGAAAGTACAAATACATGAGGTCCTATATCATGATAGCCGGGATGCAACCCTAATAGCTTATCATGATGTACAAAAGATCTAGTACATCTAATATACTCATGCCTAACGGACTCCTCAGATATGGCTGGTGCCACTGGCGGTGATGAGACGGCTGGTGCCTACATGGCATCCTGCCTTGCGGTCATGGCAGTCCGGGTCTCCTTGAGCAGTCTGAATGCCTCCAGGAACTGGTCTCTAAGGGTCTGCTGAACTCCCCTAAGATGAGCGGTCTCTGATGTCAATCCCTGATGACGGACATCCTGGAGATCGAAGAAAATGGCAAGAGTCTCCTCCATGGTCAAGAGAGCGATGTGAGTATCCGTCTGCTGACTCTGTAGTAAGTAGATCTGCTCACGGAGGAACTCATTCTCCTCCAGCAGCCACTGAAGAGAATGGTAAGTAGTAGACCACGCTCCTCGTGCAGCGTACGCCTCAGCACTCACGGTCCAAGATAAGAGGTCCTGACGCGACTATAGAGCAGTGCGTCCCAACTGTCCGTCGGCCAGTAAAGCATGAATCTCTGCTACATCCTGTGCCTGGCGTGCAGCCAGTGCAGTGATCTGGGCCTAAACAGGGTCCACGCGCCTAGTACCCGAACCCTCGCCGACCTCAAAAGTAGAGTCGATGGGTGCTTCATACCTCCTCTTACGAGGCGGCAGAGACTCGGGTGCATAGTCCCATAGCGAAGTCACTAGTGGTATAGGTGTTATGGCAGCAGGTGGTTGGACCTCTTCCCCAGCGGAGGAAATAGGTGAAACAGGTGGAGTAGTAATGAGAGCAGCAACAAGAGCGATGTCACCAGATGCGTGACTGTCGTTTGTGTCGCTAGCAGATATCCATCCACATAAGACGGATGTCGGTGATACTGCAGCAGGAGTGTCAGTAGGTGAAGCCATAATAATCTGAAACTAATATCGTTTTAATTGACATAAGTATAAACTTACTCAAGTTGAAAGTTTTTGGGAAATAATGATTAAATTATATATATTAGTGCCATTTAACACGACGATGTTAAAGGTTACGTTAGTACTTATGAGATTAATTAACCGGATGTTAATAATCAATGCACAGGTAGCCACGTAAGAATGTATGCTCTACACTCTATATGCTTAACTATTCTAGTCCCGAAAATCCCAAAAGATTTTTAAAGCAGTTATAGTCCAGTTTATATAAAAATTCTATTTTTATATTTATTTACTTTTGTTATGGTTCTCTATAACTATCGCTCTGATACCATTCTGTGACACCCCCAAATTGAGTCAAATGCAACGGAAATAATATTTGGGTGTCACGTAGGTGGATCAACAGCAGATAGCGTATAGAGCGGCAGATAAAAGATTATCATTACATTTATTACATGGATACAAGTGCAAGTAGTATTAAAATAGTCTTAAACATTGTTCAACAGTTTGAATTATTCCCCGGTTTATAAAACCCTATATGAGCTCTATAAATGCAGCCTATCATGATGCTTGACTCCATGCACACCATTACCTGCTTCAGTTCCCTGAGAAAACATGCTTAGAGAGTCAACATAAAGTTGGTGAATTCACAGGTTTAATAAAATAAGTTTGGACAATAAATATTCACTGAATTAGTAATGCACAAAGCATCAATACTTAAAAGTAATTACATTCCCATATTGCCTGAAGCTGAGACTTGACAGTTAAATCCTTAACAAATAAGGACCCTTCGCCTTATAAAAAGGCACCCATAAAAATAATAAGTGCTGACATGTGAAACATCTGTTGTCCTGGCCTAGGCACAGTGAGCATGACTCACCCAGATGGGGACGGTCAATCCCAAATAGATCTGTTTATAACATTCAGGTAATTCAATAATTCTAACAGTTTCAGATGCACGAGTCATGCGGGTTCATCTACAATAGGCAATGTAATCAAAGGTTTCACAATTCAATTCATGTCCATAAAATAAAATATGTTGCATGTTTTCTTCCCTGTTAAAAGGTTTAAAAGTTTGTCAATATATAAAGTGGGACCATGAACTCACCTCATTAGTACAACAATAAGTCAGTAGATAAATCTGATAGGATGCTCACGATACAATCAACGACCTAAATAATTATAAGGTCTCACTAAATGCATAACATAATGCATAAAAGTTTCAGAATAAATCTGTGCATGCTTATACTGGTTTTAAGCATTTTATTACGATACTTGTACTTTAGTTCATCGTTGTACAAGTTATAGTAGTATTTATTATAAGTATAAAATAAATAATAAGGTTAAATTAATTAATCTATTTAATTAATAGTTTTGTACTTATGTTGTTTATAAAACACTTTAAATATTTATAAAAGGTAGTTTTATATATATGTTAGGAATAAAATGTAGCCAGTTCACTTGAACGCTGACAAGAAGAAAACAAGCGTTGATAAGAAGAGAACAAGCGCTGACAGATCAAGCGTTGACAAGAAGAAGTCAATCGTTGATTGGTTGAAGACAAGCACTGATAGAAAGATATGGTCTACGCGTATTTTGTTTCTAGTTTGTTTCTAGTAAAGATAGGATCAACATTGTATTTTCTATAATTATCTTTACCTAGAATAGCTGATACGTAGACTCTTGTACAAGGCTTCTTATGTCTATAAAAGAAGACCTTTAGGTTATGTTTCAATATAAGTTATCATACTTTAAACACTTTCATTATAAGCAAGTTCGTTATTATCAATCAAGTGAAAGTTTGTTTTACATCCTTTGTGTGTTCTTGTTTAAGTGTTAATTCCGCATAACACTTAAATTACTTTATACATAAACAAAGTTTCTCTACGTGCATAACTTGATCTAATCTCGTTTGCACAAGCTAAATCGATCTAAGTTTGGGATCAACAAGTGGTATCAGAGCTTGTTGAGAAACTTTGATCTAAAAGAACACAAGAACCCTAAATCTCCAAAACCCTAATTTTCACAAAACCCTAACATCAAGATTCCCATGCTAGTTGTAGAAAATTTTGAACTGTGGAAGTTCTACTTTGAGCAATATCTGCAAATTCATGACTACACTCTCTGGAGATTATTTAATATGGAAACACATTCAATAAAGCTCAAAAGATTGCAGATGCCATTGCTACAAGATCAGCTGTTCAAGGATGTTCTGAAGCAGATAAGAAAGAAAAACCTGAAGATGGTAGAGCTGTGTCTGCTGATGACATAGCAAAGAAAAGGGTTGATATGAAAACCCTAAGCATTCTGAAACTTTCTTTGGGACAAGAAAATCAACACAAATGCAAAAGATCTTTGGGCAGCCCTTGAAGTTGCATATGATGGTAATGCTGATACTGTGGAAGAGAAAAGAAAGCAACTCTTACATGAGTATGATGTTCTTAAGGCTCAAACTAATGAGATGCTAAGTAGTGTGAGAAGCAGACTTCTTGACATTACAAGCAAGCTGTCCTTCATGGGGACAGTAATTGGTGATGTTGACATTATTGCCACTTTTCTTAAAAGCCTTGGTGATGCATGGAAGATTGAGGCAAGATCTATAATTGCCAACAACACTCACAAAAGTTCTACTTTTGATGATGTTTACAACAAACTGAGGCTATTGGAGAATGAAACTCTTTTGCATCATGGAAGTAAGTCTACCAATAGTAACATGGCCTTCTTCTCACAAAGTGAAGGCCAATTTGATCAGAAGGATTCATACATGCACCCAGTTACTGGATCAACATGTGTCAACGCTGGATCATATCCTGTCAACGCCTCACACTCAGACGCTGACACGTACAAAATTGACTCACCAAGAGTTAAGCATGCTGGTTTGGATCTGGATACTGTGTGTGCATACATTGCTTCATTGCCCAATGGTTTAGTGATTACATATGAGGACCTTGAGCAAATAAGTGATGAGCATTTGGAGGAGATGGATATAAAGTGGAACATGGCTCTTGCTAGTATAAGAGCAAATAGGTGGAATAGAAGATTCAAGAAGAAGATGACTTTTAATGCTAAGGACACTGCTGGATTTGATAAATCCAAGGTTGAGTGTTACAATTGTCATCGTATGAGGCACTTTATGAGAGAATGCAGATCTCCAAGAAGATCTGATGCTGGAAAACCCTCAAGCCAAATTGTTAAGGCTCAGGATCCTAAGGCCATGGTGGAAGTGCAAGAAATTGATGGTATTGGATGGGACTGGAGCTATTTGGCTAAGGATGAGGAAGAGGATAAAGCTTTGGTTGCTGAGATAGAAGAAGAAGAGCATGTTCAATATGCTCTCATGGCACACTCCTCATCTTCATCAGACAATGAGGTATATGATGATGCTTTTTGTAGTAAGGGTTGTCGTTTAAATACTGAAAGACTTAACAAAGAGGTGTTAAGATTGTTAGGAGATGTGAGTACTGAGAGATGCAAGTTGTCTAACTATCAACTTGCTCTTACTCAAACTGAAAAGACAGTTTCTGAGTATAAGAATATGGAGCTTGTAACACCCCCAAATTTATACAATTCAATACAGCGGAAGACTCGTTGGTGTTACGGGCTAGCACATTACTCACATCATAGGCAACGCTTAAAAATCGCGTCGTTTAATAATAAAGCATTTCCATTCATAAATATCAAATTTACATAGGTCCCAAGTCATTATATTTCATACAGGTTTTACAAAGCATTTGAATGGAAATTTATTATTTAAGTGCGGGCCATGAATTCTTCTTGTCTTCCCGAGAATTACCTTCAAGTACCTGAGATAAAACATGTTAAAAGAAAAGGTCAGCGATAACGCCGAGTGAATTCATAGAGTTTAATAAAATCCATCAATATAACATCGGTATAAAATTATTACCGAAAATCATTTTATACAAATCATTGTAATAGGCCATAAAATAGCCAAAGTCATTTTATACAAATCTTTATCAAAATCATAATATAGGCTTTCGCCTTCAAAATCATTATACGAATCATTGTCGTAAAAACATCATACAATACGTTTTATAACGTTGTATAAGCCAAATAAAAATCGTTATATGAATATGGTTATGAAAACAAAACACGAACATAATATCAATAGTAAGACCCCGTATTGCTAGTCAGGCAATATATCGTAATTTAGTGCGTATAGCAGTATTTCGTTACTTGGATTATTATAAGCCGCATGACATTGTTACCTTACTATCACAACAACGGGTAGCTAACCCGAAACTCAATTTGCCCATCTAAGTTAGCGTGTCGTCACAAAGGTCACGCTATGTAAATCTTCTCATACATAAATTCGCTTACCAATCAATGTGGCACGACGGGGATCAACCGTCAAGGCGCGAACTGGGGTGATCGTCCCCAAATAGTAATATTATATGCATAAGCGTCTACCAAATCCCGGTAGTTCACAATTCATGCTAATGGGACTTTTAGTGACATAACCTAACTTTAATAATCCATTTTATCTCATTATCGGGTCATATAATCATTCATCGGGTCATACAATCATTCGGGTCCAAATCAATAAACAAACAATCGGGACAAATGGTGTCCTATTTTATCAAAACTAACATGTTATCTCCCTCGCGGGTTTATAAAACATTTCATTAAACATTTAAAAGAGTGCGAGGCTATGAACTCACGTTGATGTGGGAAGGCGGGTTATCGGCAATTTGGACGTACGGTACGTGCTTCAATCACGGAAACCTAGACAAATAATACTCGTCTTAGACTTTTGTCCAATGACTTTATCAAAATAACATTTATGTATACATATGATGATTATATATATATATATGATTATCAAGTGGGTTTACATATTCTCATTTACTCATTTTAGTGTTTATGTATTGGTAACTTTTTACTAGTTTACTAGTTTTACCTATTTACGTGTTTTAGGTCCAATAAGCCTATTATAAGTTCATTAACTTGTATTAATCCATTTCATACTTGTATTATCAGTATTTATACTTTACATGTTGGGCCCAAATGGGTTAAGCCCAATAAGTACTTTTTATAAGTGTTTTAGCCCATTTTGTTGTATTATTAGTCCAATATGCTAACTTAGCTCGTTAATGTCCGTATGTCCTATAGTTCGGGTTTTATCGGTTTTTACTTGTATTAGGTAGTTATATATCAGTATATGACTTTTAAAAACTTTACATTAGACGGGTTTGATCGTCTAAGTTTTAATTGGCGAAAACGTTAATTTTACGGTAATAGCCGAAAAAGTCCTAAAAATCATGTTTATAGTTTTATAACTTATAAAACTTATCAAACTACCATTTTTATAAAATGTCCTTTTATTTATCCTTATACATATTTATATAAATTTATTATATAAGTTAGTGGGTTTTAATTCACATTTTATACTATTTTTATTTGGGTGCTCATATAATACTATTATACTTTAATTTCCCAAAATCTGATTTTTACTTTCATGTTCATCAAAACAGCCATATCTAGAGTTCTATATGGAGATAGAAGCCCACATTTTTATGGCATAAACTAAACTATATGTGCTCCATTTAAATCTGCTATGGATACTGTTGAATCAGCTTCTAAGTATTTTATAAAAATCGTCCAAAACAGTGTACTCAGATTTGTACTCTAAACTTGTTTTGATCATATCTCACTCATCCTAATGATTCCATTGCATGACCAACTCTCACATGTGTACAAGACATATTACTTACTGTATATCCATTAATCTATTCCATTTTATCAGATTCTCACATGGTTATTTACTGTTTTTATACAGCTTACCAAATTAAGCAAGATTAACCATTTTTACATATAGTTTTTCATCTTTTTACCCATGATTATCAACACCAAATCCCCACACAATATTTTTATCATCATATATTCATCATATACATATACAATAGGAAAGAAAATACATGATTACATAATCAAAATAACAAGAGGATGGGAAGAACAATCTTTATACCACCATGATGATGTAGGTTGTGATCAAGACATGGATTTTGATCACACAACTTGTGATAAACCAATATCATCTTCAAGTCCACCAATCTTCAAGAACTCCTTGTGGAAAATCAGCCCTAAGACTCCATATAAACTCCTCCTTGGATGTTATAATCCCTCCAATCTTCAAGTCTTCTATAGGTTTACATCTTATACAAGTTAAACATAGGATTTATGGTGGAAAATTTGATGAATATGGTGGTGGTGGTGGCAATAGGGACGGTAAAGGGTAGAGAGTGAGAGAGTTTTAGAGTAGTTTGCATGAGTGCAAATGAGAGAATTGGTTTGAGTAGATGGTTTTAGAGGTTAGTAGCTTACTTTGTAAGCTTGTGTGACAAGTGTGTTTAACTTGTTAAAAATTTGACACATAATGGAGGTAGTGTTGCTAGTTATGCCGTCCCATATTGGGGGTGGGGGAAAAGTGGTTTTGTCTCATCCCCAATTATTTACGGGTACTCCTCGATTCTAGTTTCCTCGATTTGTGTTCCCTCGGGTCGTTTTACGAAAAACGTTTTTATAAATTATGAATCAACGGCACAAAACGAATCTAATAAAAATTGTCTCATCAAAAACGGAGTTCGAAAACGTAAATACGTAATCCTAAGGTTTCCGGTTTAGTCGTAAAGGACGTTAAATTATAATCGTAAGTCCTAATCTCTTCTCGTAAATTTGTGAGTTTATGAACCAACACAAATTTGAAATTCCAAAATAATATTCACGGATAAATTTATTTTCTGAAATGTCGGACTGTCACCAAAACGGTGTATGTAAACGTAAGCACGTAACGTAGGATCCTCCGGTTTAGACGTAGTCGATGCTACTTCAAGACGTAAATCCAAATTACTTCCCAAAAATAAGTGAGTTCATAATATAACATTAAAATAATATTTTTAATTAATATTTGAGAATAAAATATCAACCATAAATTGACGGATTGTCACAGAGCTTGACCTAAAAGATAAAATAAATATATTAAAACATGATTTAAATGCTAGTAATGATATTAGAAACATCATGGAAAGGGTCAGTGCTGAATTACAGGCTAAGTTGGATGAGGCTATCAAGAATAAGGATAATGTAGACCTTAAAATTCAGAGATTTGATAAGGCCTCACAAACCCTAGGAGAATGTGTTAGTAAACAGAGGGATTCTAGGTACATGACTGGGATTGGGATGAAAGAGTATTTTGGTGTTCCACCACCAGCTGGGGACTTCTATGGTGTCCAAAGAAAGGACTTATCTTGGACTGGTTTACCAGTACTCCAAGAAGAGGAATTTATTCCTCCACCAAGAGTCCTTACCCCAGTAGAGGAATATAGGCAAAAGTTGACTGATTTGAATGAATGGAAGAAAGCCAACCCTACCTTGTTTGTCAAGGGTGGCATGCTTTGTGATAGTCCATGTAACACCCCCAAATTTATACAACTCAATACAGCGGAAGACTCATTGGTGTTACGGGATAGCACATTACTCACATCATAGACAATGCTTAAAAATCGCGTCGTTTATTAATAAAGTATTTCCATTCATAAATAACAGATTTACATAGGTCCCAAGTCATATTATTTCATACAATTTTACAAAGCATTTGAATGGAAATTTGATAATTAAGTGCGGGCCATGAATTCTTGTTGTCTTCCCGAGAATTACCTTCAAGTACCTGAGATAAAACATGTTAAAAGAAAAGGGTCAGGATAACGCCGAGTGAATTCATAGAGTTTAATAAAATCCATCAATATAACATCGGCATAAAATTATTACCGAAAATCATTTTGTACAAATCTTTGTAATAGGCCATAAAATAGCCAAAGTCATTTTATACAAATCCTTATCAAAATCATAATATAAGCTTTCGCCTTCAAAATCATTATACGAACCATTGTCGTTAAAACATCATACAATACGTTTTATAACAATGTATAGATTAAATAAAAACCGTTATATGAATATGGTTATATAAAACCAAAACACGAACATAAAATCAATAATAAGACCCCGTATTGCTAGTCAGGCAATATATCGTTATTCAATGCATAAAGCAGTATTTTCGTTATCTGGATTATTATAAGCCGCATGACATTGTTACCTTACTACAACAAACAACGGGTAGCTAGCCCGAAACTCAATTTGCCCATCTAAATTAGCGTGTCGTCACAATAATCACGCTTGTGTAAATCTTCTCATACATAAATTCGCTTACCAATCAATGTGGCACGACGGGGATCAACCGTTAAGGCGCGAACTGGGGTGATCGTCCCCAAATAGTACTATTATATGCATAAGCGTCAACCAAATCCCGGTAGTTCACAATTCATGCTAATGGGACTTTTAGTGACATAACCTAACTTTAATAATCCATTTTATTTCATCTATCGGGTCATATAATCATTCATCGGGTCATACAATCATTCGGGTCCAAATCAACAAACAGACAATCGGGACAACTAGTGTCCTATTTTATAAAAACTAACATGTTATCTCCCTCGCGGGTTTATAAAACATTTCATAAAAACATTTAAAAGAGTGTGAGGCTATGAACTCACGTTGATGTGGGAAAGCGGATTATCGGCAATTCGGATGTACGGTACGTGCTTCAATCACGGAAACCTAGACAAATAATACTCGTCTTAGACTCTTGTCCAATGAATTTATAAAAATAACAATTATGTATACATATGATGATTAAATATATGATGATCAAGTGGGTTTACATATTCTCTTTTACTCATTTTAGCGTTTATGTTTTGGTAACTTCTTACTAGTTTACTAGTTTTACCTATTTACGTGCTTTAGGTCCAATAAGCCTATTATAAGTTCATTAACTTGTATTAATACATTTCATACTTGTATTTTCAGTATTTACACTTTACATGTTGGGCCCAAATGGGTTAAACCCGATAAATAATTTTATAAGTGGTTTAGCCCGTTTTGTTGTATTATTAGTCCAATAACGTTAACTTAGCCCGTTAATGTCCGTATGTTATATAGTTCGGGTTTTATCAGTTTTTACTTGTTATATATGTTTATATATCAGTATATGAGTTTATAAAAGTTTACATTAGGCGGGTCCAACCGTCTATGTTTTATTTAACAAAAACGTCAATTTTACGGTAATAGCCGAAAAAGTCGTAAAAATCATGTTTATAGTTTTATAACTTATAAAACTTATTAAACTACCATTTTTTATAAAATGTCCATTTATTTATCCTTATACATATTTATATCAATGTATTATATAAGTTAGTGGGTTTTAATTCACATTTTATACTATTTTTATTTGAGTGCTTATATAATACTATTATACTTTAATTTCCCAAAATCTGATTTTTACTTTCACTTTCACCATTTTTACCATATCTTGAGTTCTACAAGGAGATAGAAGCTCATTTTTGGACACCATAAACTACATGATATGTGCTACAATAAACGTAGTTTTACCTACTGCTCAATCCAAATGTAAATATCCTTAACAGTCCGTCCAAAACTGACTATTCAGATTGGTACTCTAAACTTGTTTTGATCATATCTCACTCATTATAATGATTCCATTGTATGGCCAACTCTCACATGTGTATGACATCTTATACTTACTGTATATTGATTCCACTTTGTCATTTTATCAGTTTAACTTGTGGTTAGTTACTGTTTTTTTACAGCCAACAATTTAAGCAAGATTTTAGCCTTGTTTCTTATAGTTTTTCATCTTTTTAATCATATTTATCAACACCAAATGCCCACACAATACTTTTATCATCAAATATTCATCATATACATATACAATAGGAAAGAAAATACATGATTACATAATCAAAATAACAAGAGGATGGGGAGAACAATCTTTATACCACCAAGATGATGTAGGTTGTGATCAAGGCTTGGATTTTGATGGAGAAACTTCTGATAAACCAAGACCATCTTCAAGACCACCTATCTTCATGAACCTATTTGGAAATCAGCCCCCAAGACACCAACAAAACTTCTCCTTGGATGTTAAAACTTGCACCAATCTTCATCTTTTTGAATGGAGATTAACATATGTTAATTATAACAAATGTTTGTGGTTAAATTTGATCAAAGTGAGGTGTTTAAGGTGAGGATGGGACGGCATCTAGAGGAGGAAGAGAGAAGTGTGTGGTTTTGCATGAGAGAATGAGAGGAAGTGGTATGAGATGGTGGTTTTGATGTTAGGTAGCTTACAAGTTAAGCTTAGGACAAGTGTTAAGCTTCATTGTGAAGCTTTTGACACCTCATGGTGTTGGTGAAGCTTATACTTGCCGTCCCATGTGTGGGGGTGGGGCAAGTTTATCTTGTCTCATCCCCATTTAATTACGGGTACTCCTCGATTCTAGTTTCCTCGATTTGCGTGCCCTCGGGTCGTTTTATGAAAAACGTTTTTATAAATTATGAATCAACGGCACAAAACGAATCTAATAAAAATTGTCTCATCAAAAACGGAGTTCGAAAACGTAAATACGTAATCCTAAGGTTTCCGGTTTAGTCGTGAAGGACGTTAAATTATAATCGTAAGTACTAATCTCTTCTCGTAAATTTGTGAGTTTATGAACCAACACAAATTTAAAATTCCAAAATAATATCCACGGATAAATTTATTTTCTGAAATGTCGGACTGTCACCAAAACGGTGTATGTAAACGTAAGCATGTAACGTTTAATCCTCCGGTTTAGACGTAGTCGATGCTACTTCAAGACGTAAATCCAAATTACTTCCCAAAAATAAGTGTGTTCATAATATAACATTAAAATAATATTTTTAAATAATATTTGAGAATAAAATATCAATCATAAATTGACGGATTGTCGCAGCATTTACCCCTAAACAGGATCTTTGTCCTCAAAGATCATCTTACTACTCGCTTCTTATAGAGTTAAAGCCATGTAGGTATTTCCTCCACATTCGGTCTTTTCTCACAAGTGTAATCCATTACAATACGCGAGCTTCATCAAACATAACTACGGGAATAAGATCAGGCTTAATGTTGACTTACTTTCTCTATCCATGATGTTCACGGGTTTTTGATGAATGCAACTTTTCGCCGATCTAAACTTCATCAAGAAGTGATCAGATTCTCACTTGATAGACATTTTATCAAGTTCGATATACGAAACATAATTCACGCAGCTCTTGAAGTCCTAGGGGAGATCCAACTTATATGCCTTTCATACCAACTTTTACATCGTCTCTATGGTCCCATACACCGGGGACTTATATCCCATGATCTTTCAGATCATCAATTTACTTTTTCATAGTTAAAATGTTTGGCATAACTTCGCTACCCATCCGGCACTTCAAGATCTACATTTCATATTCACATACCCTCCTGCCCACTACCGGCAATCATTAATCAGATCCTAATTTCAATAATCATTTCAGGTCTCGCGGGTCAGGTATTTTGTAAGGATAGGTTCGCCATCATAGGAAACCTTAAACCTAAAAGACATGTCCAACTCACAATGGGTGTATGTTGGGTGTCTTCATCCCAACTCCTACCTACAGATGCTCTAATATATATACTCACAAGATTCAATCTCGATCCTAATACGATAATTATCAATGATAATCTCTCCAAAGGAAAACGATTTTATAGTTTATTACCAAAGCTCAATCATTCAAACATAAAACAACACTTATAGTATTTTGTATCGTTACTTTACCTCGTCCCTTAGATTGGGGTGGTACACAGTACTCTCATCAAGATTCGTTCCCAATGATTTCTGAGCAAATCTCTAGAAATTCGATGCGAAGCGAGGATCTTGATAGAGATGATTGATACGGCACACTATGTTTCCACGACTCCTTTAAATACAAAGAATCAATTTCTTGATCAAGAATTTATCATTAACGAGAATGATATTAGCATATTTGGTCAGTCTGTCGACGATGGCCCAAATTAAATCAAATTCAGATGGTGACCTTTGCAATAGTTAGACGTTTACTAATGTATGAGGCAATGTTTGCCTTCATAATTTGCCATTAGTACAACTTCTTTAGATAAAGATACATTTAGTCAGAAATGACATGAATGGAATACTTATACTTACGAGATTTCAATATGACTAAATCTCAAAATCCTCCATATTTAGACAATCACAAGTGGTCTTTAAAACATTTAACGCTATCGGCTTCTCAATTCTAATGGTTCACATTAGCCGCGAACCACTTTTATTATCTATATTATCCTTTTTATAAGCATCGGCTATATTTTAAATTGTTCGGCAATTTATTTTGCACATTCATTATTAAGAAATACATCGTAATTGATTCTTCATATTTTCTAAGTTTTAGTCTCGTCTCAACTATTATTTTTATCAGTTTTGCTTAATCCGACGTTTACAGCATCGATAATTTATTACAACTAATTAAATAATAAATATTTAATTTTTATGAAACATAACGTAAAAATTTTAATTTTCTTAGTTCGACCAATTATAAAAATGTTCAAAATAAATTTGAATTTAATTAACAAGATTTTTGTTGATTTATCGAAAATTATTAAAATATTTAATAAGATCTGTAAATGTTTGAAAAATCTTTGGTTATACTTTGGTCAAAATTTTCTTAGTTGAAAAGCGTAAATTGTCGTTTCAAATTTCAAGTCATGGTTTAAATGTTTTCCTCAACCCTTCTTAGGTTGTCTTGAGGTATACTCAACCATTTACCCCTAAACAGAAGTTTAGTTAAATGTTCTGGGTATAAGGGAATAATCCCTCAAAAGTTCTTTTTGATAAAACATTTGTCAAAACATTTTTTTGCACTTTCCTTTTGGTAAAACCCAAAATCTTAAAAGGGCTCTTAATTTTTGAAGAGTCAATATAGATTCCATTATCTTTTAATCACACGGTCAAATAATATAAAGGATTAAGTCTTTAATCACATGTTAATTATTCAAGGTACATGTTTTTATTGTTCGGCCAATTCAGGGCAATCTATAAATAATTATTAACTCATTCTTATTCTTATAAACAAACAAATGGTCCTTAATGATCGCAAGCATGAATTTACCAAATTACAGCCTTCACACGTGATTCACCAAATTTATGAATGCTACGTGTGTATTAGTCAATCCAAACGACATCATGTGAAACTCATAATGTTCATTACAAGTTCTGGATGTAATGATTGGAATATATAATCTTTTTCGCGGATGCGAAATTGATGATAACCATGTTGTGGATCAAATCTTTAGAACATACGCTAGAACCTTGTAAATGATCGAACAATCTATCCTCTTGGGTAGTGGATATAGATTTTAATCGTCAATTTACCTAGTTCACGGTAATCAATAAATATAATAACACCATAGCTCTTTATAAGGACGAGCTTGGTAGAATAAAAGTTTTCTCCGACAACTCTCTCAGTTGTACGGTAATTCCTTTTAATTCAGATGGTGCTGACGTACAATGCACACGCCACAGGTGCAGCACCGGGAATATAATCAATACCAATTTCAATCTGCCTTAATGGCAAAAGTCTAGGTAATTCACCAATAAATACCTCCTAAAGTTTCAGATAACATAAACAACTTTTAATAAATTCAGATTAGGTTCTTCTAGATTACAATATCTATAACTAGTTCACAACCATTCATGGTATAATTTCAAGTCTAAATGCAGGATATTGTCATCATCATTTTTGATAATCAACATCTTATTATTTAGGGGAATTCTTTTCGAGTTCCCATCAATTAAGACAATGTCGTCATGTCATAATCAATCAATCCATTCTACTGGCACTATCAACTTTCCAGTTTTATTGCCGTCGATAAGATGTGAACTTCTCAAAAGACTAATAATAACTCATAATCCTTCACAAATTCAGGGATATCTGGAGACATAACTAACCTTAAAAGAGTAAGGTCAACGCATAATCTATGCGAGAGAATTTCAAATCAGATACAGACGAAAACATTTAACGAATATGAATATATCCCATGTTTCCATAATTTGAGTACGCATTCGAAAGCTCCTCGGATCGTTACCCAGGTCATTCAAATGAAATCAAATCATAAGAAATGATAAGAACGTCAATACATACAGTCGGGTATCAACACTCGGTAATCAGATACTTTTCCAAAGAATCTCACCACGGGAGAATTCGACAAGAAGGGAATATCAATTGTCAAATAAGACAAATTCCACAGATGAGTAGATTCGACTCAGAAGAATAAATGGTACGGGCACATATGTAGGTGTCCCTATCAATATGTCCCTATTTTTCACTTCTTGCATATCTCATAAAATTTAATCTTTCATAATCTTTAAAGAAAATGTAGTGTTTATTAATCAGTTTTATGGTGACTACTAATCAGCCTTGCATGGTCCATTCCAAATTGTATGTAGGCGCGCAACTATATACAATTTCATGATTAACGATGCAATACTCAGTTCGTCAAAATTTTATCATCATGTTTAAAATAAAAACATTTTCATGCTTAATTCTTAAATAAGAGTCAAGAATAAATTTACAAAGATTTTCTTTGTTATGAAAACAATTAAGTTTTCCAATGTGTTTTATAAACAACTTCATTTCGATAACAATCACTTATAAATCTCACTTTGAATAATCCTTATAGTGATGAAAATTAAATTTTTCTCAAGGGATACTGTTTTATCTTATAAAAACAATTAGTGATCTGCAAAAGAGTGATGAAAAGTTGTTCACCAAGAACTAACTATGATATAATAGGAAATGAGCTTAGCCAATTAATCATGAGGTTCATGACCTCGATGGCACTCAAAAAGAATAATCCACCACGTAACTCAATTCGAGATGAGTACTTGTTCAATGGTTGCATCACTAATGCGAACATTAGGAACAAGCAAGAAAAGATAGATAACATCGATACATGTAGAATTTAGCAATCAAAGGTAGTCTTTTCATTAATCTCAAACAAGTCAAAATTGTACCGTAACACATTTCGTGTCACTATGTCATACAATTCCAAGAACTCATCCTACCAACTGATGTCTCAGTTAGGTTAGGGATTATTTTTAAAAGATACCACAATGAATACTAATCTACAAGAGTCATTAGGTGTCCCACCTGTACCGGAAGATCCATCGGTCCCAATTCAGAAGAAGATTTCTTCAATTTATTTATTGGACACTGGGCATCCTCGTCATTGGACAATGGCCTAGGAACAACACTTAACACGAACCAACAATCAATTAAAACCTTATAATTCAATCAGAGAACTTAACGACTTCCTCTTATCAATCCCATATTCCATACGGGTTAAATTTTACTTAATTCAAGTTTCAACCAATTTTATACTCAATTCGATATCCTATCTCATTCTCCAATATTTTCAACCTTATTCTTAGATCTTAAAAGGGCAATAAAAGCTCGATATGATCAACACATAATTTCCAATCCTATATCTCTTACAACAATAGTTATCAAATGAGTCACTAGTATGAAATGAATCACACATTCAATTAGACTTCTCAGAAAGGTACTAGTGGCATGAGGCTTTTGGGTAATGGTTCCAATGACAGCCTCAAGTGCAACATTCACCCTTTCGATTTCAATTTAAGAATTGGGTGACAACGAATCAGATGACACCTTTCCAGGTGGTAACGTTTTGTCAAACTCCACTCTATAAGGAAAGATCGTCATGACATCAATATCAGATTTAATCTTGCCAATTCTTTTCTTTTTTTTTTCAATATCACAATCAACTAATATCTACATTTCTACGAATATCAACCATTTTGTTGGGATCATAAATATCCACAACTTGGTTTAGATCTAGGATAGCTAGAATTCCTACGGGAATAGCTTCGATTAATTTACTAGGGGATTTAGGGTTCCTTGTGACAATCTACGTCGTATAAATACCTCGTATAAATATCAAAATAATCATCAAACAATCATGTAATAAAAGTACATCATATATATATATAATCCAAGTTATATATATATATTAAAATAACACTTCTCAGTCTGGCCTTGTCGGTAACTCGGGAATTCTTCGGCACCGTTATAGTCAAAATATTTTTAGACATTTTGTGAAAAATGTTTATAGTTAAAATATTTTGAAATGTTTTATTCAAAACCTTAGTTTTAAAAATCTTTCGTTCTCTATAACGAGAGCTCTGGTACCAAACTGTAACACCCCCAAATTTATACAACTCAATACAGCGGAAGACTCATTGGTGTTACGGGATAGCACATTACTCACATCATAGACAACGCTTAAAAATCGCGTCGTTTATTAATAAGGCATTTCCATTCATAAATAACAGATTTACATAGGTCCCAAGTCATATTATTTCATACAATTTTACAAAGCATTTGAATGGAAATTTGTTAATTAAGTGCGGGCCATGAATTCTTGTTGTCTTCCCGAGAATTACCTTCAAGTACCTGAGATAAAACATGTTAAAAGAAAAGGGTCAACGATAACGCCGAGTGAATTCATAGAGTTTAATAAAATCCATCAATATAACATCGGTATAAAATTATTACCGAAAATCATTTTGTACAAATCTTTGTAATAGGCCATAAAATAGCCAAAGTCATTTTATACAAATCCTTATCAAAATCATAATATAGGCTTTCGCCTACAAAATTATTATACGAACCATTCTCGTTAAAACATCATACAATACGTTTTACAACGTTGTATAGATTAAATAAAAACCGTTATATGAATATGGTTATATAAAACCAAAACACGAACATAAAATCAATAATAAGACCCCGTATTGCTAGTCAGGCAATATATCGTTATTCAATTTATAAAGCAGTATTTTCGTTATCTGGATTATTATAAGCCGCATGACATTGTTACCTTACTACAACAAACAACGGGTAGCTAGCCCGAAACTCAATTTGCCCATCTAAATTAGCGTGTCATCACAATAATCACGCTTATGTAAATCTTCTCATACATAAATTCGCTTACCAATCAATGTGGCACGACGGGGATCAACCGTCAAGGCGCGAACTGGGGTGATCGTCCCCAAATAGTACTATTATATGCATAAGCGTCTACCAAATCCCGGTAGTTCACAATTCATGCTAATGGGACTTTTAGTGACATAACCTAACTTTAATAATCCATTTTATTTCATCTATCGGGTCATATAATCATTCATCGGGTCATACAATCATTCGGGTCCAAATCAACAAACAGACAATCGGGACAACTAGTGTCCTATTTTATAAAAACTAACATGTTATCTCCCTCGCGGGTTTATAAAACATTTCATAAAAACATTTAAAAGAGTGCGAGGCTATGAACTCACGTTGATGTGGGAAAGCGGATCATCGGCAATTCGGATGTACGGTACGTGCTTCAATCACGGAAACCTAGACAAATAATACTCGTCTTAGACTCTTGTCCAATGACTTTATAAAAATAACAATTATGTATACATATGATAATTATATATATGATGATCACGTGGGTTTACATATTCTCTTTTACTCATTTTAGCGTTTATGTTTTGGTAACTTCTTACTAGTTTACTAGTTTTACCTATTTACGTGCTTTAGGTCCAATAAGCCTATTATAAGTTCATTAACTTGTATTAATCCATTTCATACTTGTATTATATGTATTTACACTTTACATGTTGGGCCCAAATGGGTTAAGCCCAATAAATAAGTTTATAAGTGTTTTAGCCCATTTTGTTGTATTATTAGTCCAATAACGTTAACTTAGCCCGTTAATGTCCGTATGTTATATAGTTCGGGTTTTATCGGTTTTTACTTGTTATATATGTTTATATATTAGTATATGAGTTTATAAAAATTTAAATTAGGCGGGTCCAACCGTCTAAGTTTTATTTAACAAAAACGTCAATTTTACGGTAATAGCCGAAAAAGTCGTAAAAATCATGTTTATAGT
The DNA here is from genome assembly GCA_025667525.1 of Glebionis coronaria. Lineage (NCBI taxonomy): Eukaryota > Viridiplantae > Streptophyta > Magnoliopsida > Asterales > Asteraceae > Glebionis > Glebionis coronaria. Next base: position 333,280,987 of record CM046877.1, read on the forward strand.
TTTATAACTTATAAAACTTATTAAACTACCATTTTTTATAAAATGTCCATTTATTTATCCTTATACATATTTATATAAATGTATTATATAAGTTAGTGGGTTTTAATTCACATTTTATACTATTTTTATTTGAGTGCTTATATAATACTATTATACTTTAATTTCCCAAAATCTGATTTTTACTTTCACTTTCACCATTTTTACCATATCTTGAGTTCTACAAGGAGATAGAAGCTCATTTTTGGACACCATAAACTACATGATATGTGCTACAATAAACTTAGTTTTAGCTACTGCTCAATCCAACTCTAAATATCCTTAACAGTCCGTCCAAAACTGACTATTCAGATTGGTACTCTAAACTTGTTTTGATCATATCTCACTCATTATAATGATTCCATTGTATGGCCAACTCTCACATGTGTATGACATCTTATACTTACTGTATATTGATTCCACTTTGCCATTTTATCCGTTTAACTTGTGGTTAGTTACTGTTTTTATACAGCCAACAATTTAAGCAAGATTTTAGCCTTGTTTCTTATAGTTTTTCATCTTTTTAATCATATTTATCAACACCAAATCCCCACACAATACTTTTATCATCATATATTCATCATATACATATACAATAGGAAAGAAAATACATGATTACATAATCAAAATAACAAGAGGATGCGGAGAACAATCTTTATACCACCAAGATGATGTAGGTTGTGATCAAGGCTTGGATTTTGATAGAGAAACTTGTGATAAACCAAGACAATCTTCAAGACCACCTATCTTCATGAACCTCTTGTGGAAAATCAGCCCCAAGACACCAACAAAACTTCTCCTTGGATGTTAAAACTTGCACCAATCTTCATCTTTTTAAATGGAGATTAACATATGTTAATTATAACAAATGTTTGTGGTTAAATTTAATCAAAGTGAGGTGTTTAAGGTGAGGATGGGACGGCATCTAGAGGAGGAAGAGAGAAGTGTGTGGTTTTGCATGAGAGAATGAGAGGAAGTGGTATGAGATGGTGGTTTTGATGTTAGGTAGCTTACAAGTTAAGCTTAGGACAAGTGTTAAGCTTTATTGTGAAGCTTTTGACACCTCATGGTGTTGGTGAAGCTTATACTTGCCGTCCCATGTGTGGGGGTGGGGAAAGTTTATCTTGTCTCATCCCCATTTAATTACGGGTACTCCTCGATTCTAGTTTCCTCGATTTACGTGCCCTCGGGTCGTTTTACGAAAAACGGTTTTATAAATTATGAATCAACGTCACAAAACGAATCGAATAAAAATTGTCTCATCAAAAACGGAGTTCAAAAACGTAAATACGTAATCCCAAGGTTTTCGGTTTAGTCGTGAAGGACGTTAAATTCTAATCGTAAGTCCTAATCTCTTCTCGTAAATTTGTGAGTTTATGAACCAACACAAATTTAAAATTCCAAAATAATATTCACGAATAAATTTATTTTCTGAAATGTCGGACTGTCACCAAAACGGTGTATGTAAACGTAAGCACGTAACGTTGAATCCTCCGGTTTAGACGTAGTCGATGCTACTTCAAGACGTAAATCCAAATTACTTCCCAAAAATAAGTGAGTTCATAATATAACATTAAAATAATATTTTTAAATAATATTTGAGAATAAAATATCAATCATAAATTAACGGATTGTCACAGTCCAAGTGAGTCGACTCCTATCAAAGTAACAAACCCAATCACTGGCAAGACTGTTGACCTTGGCTCAAACACTGTTAGAAAACCTAGCATTAAGTATGAAGAAATGTATAGGAATACTAGGTCACCAAAAAGCCAAGTTAGTGATAATGGAACAGGTTTCTTTTCTTCTAGACCTAGAGTTGTGTCTAGAAAAGCCTGTTACACTTGTGGTAGCTTTTCACATTTAGCATATAAGTGTGTCAACGCTTCCAAGGTCAACGCTGACAAAAGGTCAAACACTGTCAGACCCAAAACTTTTGTGGAGCAAAGTCCACAAGTTGTTAGACCAGCCCCATTCTTCACTAAAGGGTATACCACTCATGGACAAAGACCTTTTTAGAAGACCAATACATGGTCTAATAGGCAATGGGTTCCTGTAGCAAACCCTAGGTTCAACGCTGATAAGGATAATTTCAGCATTGACAAGACCAAATCAAACGCTGACAGAAACGTTGCCAGACCTAAATAGTTTCTTATATTTACTTGTTAAAATGTGGTTTCCAAAATCCTTTTTCAAAAACTTAGGCTTGAGGAAATATGTGAAATCTTCTTATGCACAATATGAACAATGATAGTGTAACTAAACTAATACTAACAAAAATATATCCACAAAGAATAAAGAATGATAGTGTAACTAATCTAATACTAACACATGTATATGCATAAAGAATAAAGAATGTAAAGAGTTAAGGGTAAAGAAAGATCAAACCGAACACCAAGGATTTATAGTGGTTCGGCAACGAAGCTCACTCCTCGTTCCTACTCCACTCCTCGAGTACTCCTTACTCAAGAGTTCACTACACAACAAGCTCCTTATGGTGGAGAAAACCGTACACGTCACTTAACCAATTTCCGACTCTAAGCTAAAAGTCGAGCCCTAATCGTAGATAGGACCAATCTACACAACTATACTTAGTACATACACAACTTCCAAATAGACACAACTACTTGGATCTTCACAACTATGACACAACTACAAATGTATAAAATTAGATCTTTAATGGATCTTTGGTGGTGGACTCAACACTTCACAAGGATAGTTTTCTTCTCTTTGCACTTGGAGAGGAAGGAATGGAAGAACAAGATTCACTTCTTAAACAAGTAATAATCAAACAAATGATCAAAGATTTGAGTGATTAAAGAAGAGGTTTGAATCTGGAAATAAATGTGCAAAAGAGGTGAGATGAAAAGCTGAGAATGGTCCACTATTTATAGGACAAAGGAGCCAACGGCTAGTTCTGCCCGCGGTACCTTATCTTAGCCCGCGGTACCTTATCGATAAGGTACCGCCTAGGTGCTAAGGTACCGCCGGACTAGACTCCGCTCCCTTTTGTCCTTTAGTGGTGGAGGTCTTATCTGGATATAAAAAATATCCTGAAAAGATATTCTTAACAAAATAAGAATATGCCATTTTCAAATTTCAAATAATTAATTTAATAAAACATTTTCTTAAAAAGAAAGTTTAATAAAAACTTCTCACACTTAATAAAAAGTGAGTTTTAAGAAAAGATTAAATCACTTGATCACTTGATTAAGGTTAGTACTTGTTTATCCATACCTTAAGTGAAAATGGGTAAAATGAAAAATACTTGAACTCAAGAATTCGTTTTTCGTTGTTTTCCTAAATGCTTGTTTTTACATATTGTCGTAATCAAAACAAGGCGAGACCGAAAAACGCAAGTAACGTTTTTAGTCATTATTGCATTAACAATGTTTATCTCAAGTGTAGGGGGACTTCTATCGAAGTAAGTGGCCTTTTCCATGAATTTGCCCTCATTTTAACCGGAAAATTTGATTTTTCGACATTTTTTCAAAATTTTTAATCTATTTTGGCCTAGTTGTATAGTTGTATTTTCCTTTTTTATGATTATTTTCTTTCCTTGCTAGAATAAATTTTAATAAAGTGGTTTAATTTTTCAAAGTCGTGAATATTTTGACTCAACCCGAGTTTACTTATCTAAGTTTACTCTAGCTAGTATCCTTAACGTGTTTAAGTCAAGTTTTGCTAGGCTTTTATATAGGGAACTTTAAAACGCGAAAGTCTTAACTCTCACGGGTTAAGAACAAGAACTTTTCGCAAGTTCCTATAATTGATCCTAGAGAGTCATTTATCAAGGGAACTTTAAAATGCGATTTATAAACTTGAAAAAGTCTAAGAATTTGCAAGATCCTATAGATGACTCGAAAACCCAAAACTTTGATTTAATAGGCTAAGCATCCACGAGTCTCATTCCTTGAGATTTTAAACTGTGGAGGACGAGAGATGATAGAGTCAATTATAAGTTTGGTATTCTTTCGTGAATTTATGTGAGTTAATTATGAGCCTATTCTCCCATCGCTTGTTAATAAATTTATCTGCAATAAATAAGGTTGTACGATTTGAAAAGTTACTTAGCTTCTAGCCCAAGATCGTTTAAAAGTTGCTCGGTATTAATTAGAGTTCATAGCCAAGGCATAACTTATTGAAGCGAGATGCGAAGATTGGCGAGTCCGAAAAGGCCCTAACAAGGCATGAGGGCTACATTTTGTTGCTAAAGATCCAAAAGTGATGTGAAGAATCATTTATCGAAAATCAATATGAAGGATGGAGACACACGACGAAAAGCAAAAACTCCCCAAAAGATCATGGAGAAGTCTATCTGAAAAGGCCCTAACAAGGTATGAGGATAAATAGATCCAAGTCCTAAAAGGAGGCGGATCGTTGTATATCAAAGTCCAAAATAAAGATTGGAGAAAAATGAAGAAGTCGTGGTCTAAATATGAAGAATCTCTCTAAACTTCAAGTGAAGAAATCCTATTATGAAGAGAAGACCATAATTTCAAGAACGTCTCTCAAAGATTTGAAGTATGAAGTCGCTGCCAAATATCGGTTCGAGAAAGGTCTCAAATCGCGAAGCAAGTTATGCCAAGATATGAACTTTATGAGGTCCCGAGAAGTAGTTTTAAAAGATTTTGTCCTTTAGCTAACTATTGATTAAATCGTCCACTTTATTTTCGGCCTAAATAACTATCGAAATAAGTCAAACAATGCATCCTCGTGATCATTTAAGACAAAAATAAAATATAAGAGATACACCTAGGAATAAGGGAGTCTAAGTGAATAATTGGCCCACATGAATTCGTGTTAGTTTGCTAACTTATAATAACAATGATCTCGTTTTTAAGCTTGGTATGGGGAAAGTGAAACTTGAGGATGAAAAACGTTCATGGCAGCCAAAACCCAATGTAAGTCTTTAATTTCTTTACTTGTTTTTATCTTTTTATTTAGTGTTGAATAAAGGCCAAGGTAGGTTATTTATGATGGAAAATGTAAACCGTGCTTTAAAATTAATGCATTGCATGAGGGCATTGCAATGGTCAAGTGTAGGGGATTTAATAAGTGTGAAAACACTTATCCTTTTACCACTTATTTCCAATAATAACAAGACCAAAACGTGTATTTTATGTCGTAAAAGTCGGAATTATGCGTGGTTTGTGTTTTTATTGTGTTTTAGGACCAAAAGATGAAAAAGGAAGAAAACACGGGCTTTCACGAGCTTTTATCGAAGAAAACGAGAAAAGACGAAGTCAAGAGATCAAGAGTGCTTAAAGAACGGATGTCCAAGACCTATTCTGAAGATTTATCAAAGAAATAGTCGAGTCGAGAAGAAAAGAATGAAGGAAGCACCACACATGCACTTCCCATTTCCTTATAAATACCCTCCTAATCACATTAGGAGGGTGGTTAGCTAGTTGCACTTTTAATTTTTCTTTTCTAGTTTTTAGAGAGAGAAAGTTCTAAACTTTCTCTCACTAAGTTTTTTATCTTTCCTTTCTTTTAAGCTTTCATTAATCTTTGTAATTGAGTTTCTTTAATCAAAAGTTTAAGTTTAAGCTTTGTGTTCTTTAATCTCCTTCTACATTTCTTGGTTACTTTATCTTTTGATCCGAATTGCATACTTCATTCGTATGATTTGATGTTGTCGTGATTAAAGGTTAACCTTCTTGGCTTACACATAAGCTCTTACACGTTTAAGCTATAAGCTCGCTATGCTTATTGGCTTATTTCAAGTTTGGGCTTATTGATTTTCGGATTTCTCAAAGGTTTTAGTCATTTTAAAGTTCATTTCATAAAGTTTATAATCTTTTATGTTTTACAAGTTGTCCAATCTAAGCTTTTTGAGTTGTTTAAGTTTCGGATGAGTTAGCTTATTGTATGTGCTTATTGAGTTTTAAGCTTACCACCAATTTCGGATTAAGTTTTACTTCCATCGCAATCTTGGGGGTTCTACACATTCCGACGGATTCCTTGGTTTCTATCGCAATAACCCATCAAGGGTTCTACTTTGCGATAACTTGGTCATTCCCCCTTATTCCGATCTGGATTGCGATCGCTCATTGCGATCGCATATTCCGACGGGACTAAGGTCTTTGTTAAAGACGAAACGCTGCCCAAATTTACTTTACAACATTCCGATCAGAACTACTTTGCGACAAAGGTATTGGGGTTATTCCGATCTGAAACATTGCGATCTAGCTCATTCCGATAAGCATCATTCCGACAGAGTTGTATCTGACATTACGATGGGTATTCAACTTAATATTCTGATGGTTCACATGAATTATTCCGATGACTTGTTTTAGTTATATTCCGATGGTATTAACTTCGGTGCATTCCGATAGAAATGATTTACAATATTCCGATAGAACATGTTTTTAAGTTTTAAAGTTTTACATAAAGTTTTTCTAAATAGCTTTTAGTTTAATATTTAAACGCTTTAATTTCGCTCAACGACATTTTCATTCTTGCTTTTAGTTTAAATTAGAAAACCAAACCAAAACATACTCTTGTTCACCAAAAGACAATTGAGTCGCACTTTAGACTGGAAATCAATTCGAAAAGATCGGACGATAACTTTTCATACTAGGGGTAAAAGCCTTGTATTAATATGCATTGTTATTGGTCTTTTTGAGATGTTAGATTTTCCACTATATTTGTCTAACGCTGACAAAGGTTACCTTAACGCTGATAAGTGTTATCGTGACGTTGTCAGCAACAATGTTAGTTTTGTGGTTTTTGATCTAAGTGTGTAGGTGGTGTTAGCATTGTACCATTGGATACAGAGTTGCTTATGGATACTTAGAGAATCAATTGGATCATGTGTCAATTTATGGATGATGGTTGGAATATTTATATTCCTATCTTGACATAAATTTTTATATTCATGCATATTATTGGGCAACATATGTATCACAGTTTAAGGGGAGGTTTTAGGAACCTTTAGGACTTTTGGGTATTCTTATAATACTCTTATCATAATTCTAGATTGTGTCCACAAGTGAGTATGAGTTAGTTTACTAAATCATGAGGCACTGTAGCATGCAAAGTTGATATACTATGCATGCTGCCAAGACATTTTTGGCCTAGAATTAGATGTGGTATGTAGGGAGACTTGGGAATGATTTATAATGGGTTTTACCTGGGAGTTACAAGGAATTTTATGAGATAACTTAATTGTTAAGAATTTTGGTTAGCAAGGGACACTAGAGGACTGTTATGTCTATCTTGCATAAGCAAGTGTGCATAACTGGATAGTGCTTGCCGCCCTATAATAATTATCAATTTATAGGTTATCTTCACTAGGATAAATTACTTTGTTAAGGTCCTTTTTCATTTTTATGACTTTTATTTTTAGACGCTGACAAGTATTTTTTCCAAGCGTTGTTATGATCAATTTAGACGCTGACATGGCTTTGGCAAACGTTGACAAGAATATAGTCGTTGGGCGTTGATGGGTTATTTTTGACCGTTGACACTCATTGGGACCTACCCAGTTGTTATTTTTGACGAATTTTGGGGCCGTAATTTTGGGAGCAGATAACTTTTAATTAATGCACAAGATAACTTATTTTCTTTTCAATATTTTCATCATTATATTTTGAAAATAGTTGCCTAATTTTTGACCAATCACATGTGCCTATCTCTCCTATATATTTGGCTCCTATTTTTAAACAGTGTATCTCATATTCTTGTTTAACAAATTTTCTCCTATAATTCATCTTTCTCAATAATTCACAAACAGCTTTCTTCAACAATGGCACCAAAGTTTAAACCAAGTGACTTGGTATTGGGATTCAGGAGTCAACACAACATGATTGCTTATTTGGACGCTGATGATACACTATTTCCACAATATACCCAGATGGTGGCGTATTTGAATGCATCCCCTATTAGGTATGCTCTTTCTCATGCTCCTCTCATCTCTGTAACTCATATTAAGCAGTTTTGGAACACTATCAGTTCCTCAACAATTAATAATGTGACTACAAGCTATTGTTCATGGGCGTACATGGGTGGTTACTGAAGCCTTGGTTCGCCAGGCTTTGCATCTTGATGATGCAGATGGTATAACCACCCTCCCCATTCATGAAATAGAACAAGGACTTCGGGCTTTGGGGTATCCTTTCCCTGATGAGGCACTTTAAACAAATATCATAAACAAGAGTTTCCCCCAGCCTGGAAGTACCTCATACATGTCATCCTACAATGTTTGAGTCCCAAATGTACTGCACACAATGAAATTAACATATCTGTTGCTAGTGCAATTGTGTGCATTACAAATGGGCGAAAGTTTAATTATTCAAAACTGATTTTTGATGGCATGTGTAAAAACAAAGGGAGTAAGATGACTTTTGCTTATCCCATATTTTTGGAAATGGTTTTTGATGTGCAAAATTACTACACAAGGGATCATGATGATTTTTATGGGATCCCTGTGCAAAAGAAAGCTATTTTTACCAAGATTAACTCACCCCTTCACCGTGAGTTACCCCTCACCCAAGCTATGCTTGCTGTTATTGCAGCAGCACAACCCCAACCAGACCCACAACCACAACTTGACCCAATACCAGAACCTTTGCCTTCACCTCAACACATGGAAATTGACCAAGAACACTTTGACGCTGACACATTAAATGTTGGCGTTGATACAAGTAAACCAAACGTTGACACCTTTCCTTCATAGTCCCAAACACCCCTTACCCTTCCCACATCCACCCAATCCACATCATCTTCTACCCCACCTCAATATAGGTTGCAAAAACGCCCAACGACTACTGGAGTGTTCTCCTCTAGTGGTCCTAGCCATGTAGCAGAGAGAACCGCCACCACAAGTGTGGTTGGTGCTATGGATGAGGCTGGGACTATTGGTTCTGGCTTAGATGCTGGCCAAGACAGTCCTAACATCTTTAAGACCTCACCCATGCCCCATGACTCTAACTTGGGAGGTCAAATACCCATTTTAGAGGAGGGAAGATTGGAACCATACACATTGATGGAATTGACGGTTGTCTGCATTAGCTTGCAAAAGCAAAATGCAGACCTGGTACAAACAGTCCGTACACAAGGCCTTGAACTCAAGCAATTGAGGGAGAGGATTGTCATTTTGGAGAATGCTAGCACTCGGTGTGGGATGGAGGAATCTTCCAAAGGGGAGGATGAGCAGATTAATCTGAGTGATAAAGGCTCACATGATGGAGAATCTTTGGGTGTTGCTGAAGCCCTCACTGCATTGAAGAAGCAACCAGGTTTTGATAGATCTCTAGTTACTCCTACAAATTTGAACTTATCTTTTACAGCTATGTTGGAGCAATTTACAACAGGCGCTGAGACAAGTAATTTGGGCGTTGACAAGCAAAATTTGAACGCTGACACACCAAGCGCTGACAAGAGTAATTTGGGCGCTGACAAGAGTAATTTGGGCGCTGACACAAGGAATTTGAGCGTTGACAGACCTGCAGATATGGTTGATGTATTCCAGTCATCAGCTATTATCAAAGAAGTATCTTCACAGGTATTACCATCATCCTTACCCATCATTGATCCATTAGATAAGGGTAAAGGAATTATGGTAGAAGTAGAAGTTCCAAAGAATGCAGCACAAGTAGAGTTTGATTCAAGGTTGGCTCACAACTTATGGAACAAGAAAGGAAGAAGGTTGGTGAATCACCATTTGTTGTCACTTCAGAGGAACAAGAAGGAAGTGATGAAGCAAGTTCAGATTTAAGTGTGATGATAATAGAACAACCAGAAAGACTTGAATATGGTGATGATTTGGCAAGAGAGAAGCTTAGAGAGTTGAAATTGCAAGTAGATTTTGATATGCCAGAAGTTGTTCAGATGTACCATGCTTGGGAGAATAGGTGTATGGAGAATCCAGATTTGACTATTTCAAACCAAATTTGGGGTTTGGAGATTCTTCTAAGAGTTCAAAAAGACTGCAAGGTAATTCTGAAACATAAGGCTAGCAATGTTCTCTCACTGCTGAAGAGGGATAGAATGGAGCTTTACTACATGCTACTCAGATGTCATGGAACAGGATGGACCTATAAGAAATTGTTGGGATTATCCTTTGAAGAATTGGAGTATAAGGCTTATCCCATTTGGGAAAAAGTACAGGAAATGAATACTATCAGACTTCTTTCAGATGAAAGGAAAGAAGAACTTGCAGAAGAGATGGAGCTTCAGAAGGCAATGATTGTTCCAAGACCTTTGAAGAAGGGAGTTCCTCTTGAGTTTCCTAAAGATATGGATAGATTGAAGCCTAGTGAAGCTGTTCTTAGAAGAAGCATTAATCTCTCACCCATGGAAGCTTCAGATATGGTACAAGTGTTACCTCTTGATGCCAGAAACCCTATCATAAGCTATGAAGAAGATGCAAGTGGGTTTTGGAAGATTGGCAGGTATAGGAAAGAGGTACACACATTTACTACTCTTGTGTCTCTCTTTGCAAGTATGGATAGAGAAGACTTGGTAGACCTTTGGAGGTTGTTGGTGGCCAAGTATGAGACTGAAGCTCCTACTTCAGTCAATGGAATAAAACTTTGGTCAACATTCAAGAGAATGTGTGCATCAAAAGAAGAAGATCCGACTGTTTGGAAGGATCTTGAGGATGATATCAGTGGTCTTCAATGGCGTTTGTATTCAGCTGCTGGTGTGTATTATTTGAGCTCTACAAAGTTTGCTGAGTATCTTCTTGTAGATGGTCAGTATCCATGTCCAAAGAAGTTTTGGAAAAGATGAAGACAACACAGCTGGAGATTGACTATTCAAGTGACGTGGCCAAAGATTTGATTAGGCATGTTTATTACCAATATGATAAGATTTGTAAGATTCCTCCTAGTTCTTAATTTTTATTCAGAAACTTGATTAGTAGAGTAGATATCAAGTTTAGGGGAGGATTGTTGGGAATAAAATGTAGCCAGTTCACTTGAACGCTGACAAGAAGAAAACAAGCGTTGATAAGAAGAGAACAAGCGCTGACAGATCAAGCGTTGACAAGAAGAAGTCAAGCGTTGATAGGTTGAAGACAAGCACTGATAGAAAGATATGGTCTACGCGTATTTTGTTTCTAGTTTGTTTCTAGTAAAGATAGGATCAACATTGTATTTTCTATAATTATCTTTACCTAGAATAGCTGATACGTAGACTCTTGTACAAGACTTCTTATGTCTATAAAAGAAGACCTTTAGGTTATGTTTCATATAAGTTTTCATACGTTAAACACTTTCATTGTAAGCAAGTTCGTTATTATCAATCAAGTGAAAGTTTGTTTTAAATCCTTTGTGTGTTCTTGTTTAAGTGTTAATTCTGCATAACACTTAAATTACTTTATACATAAACAAAGTTTCTCTACGTACATAACTTGATCTAATCTCGTTTACACAAGCTAAATCGATCTAAGTTTGGGATCAACAATATATTTAACGTAATAGAAAATAAATATAATTAATATATTTATTTTATAAGTTAATCATTTTTAATTTATATTTAATATATTAATAAGGTTTATAAAACGTATAAAATTTTAATTAAATTCCACGTTTCCGTAGTGTTTATAATTATTAAATTATAAGTTTGGAAAAATAACAAATGTTATGTTTATTTAAGTTTTACATTTTAAATATCGGGTATAAATATATAGAAATTTTAGGGTTCGTTATACTTTGGGTAAATTACATTTTAGTCCCTCTACTTAAATAATTACCCACGGTTAAATTACTTTTATACCCCTAGGGTTTCTAAATATTTCAAGTAATTACAATATTGGTCCCTCCCTAGTTACACGTGTAACTAGGGTTTGTTTAAGTTTCATAAAATGGCAAATTTGGTCCCTATAGTATTCGGCTTATATTAGGGTTTATTATAAGTTTCACAAATGCCCCCTAGGGCTTATATAAGTTTCGGTAAATGGCAAAAATCACCCTTAGGGTTTATCTATGGCTTGATATAGTTTACTATAATGACAAAATAGGTCCCAAGGGCTTATATTAAGTTTCAGTAAATGGCAAAGGTAATCCCTAGGTTTTATTAAGTTACACAATTTGCCCTAATGCCTTAGTAATTTCATTTAGGTCTTTATTGTTAACTTGAAGTTTCGGATAGTGTCAAAACACCACCCTTAACTCTGGGCTAATTACAAAGTTAACCCTAAGGTTTATATTTTTGGAAAATAAGTTTCTATACTTGTTCATTTAGATCCCTACACTTAGTAAAATTACAAATCCAACCCGAAAGTATTATATTTCCCTTTTTAACCCGAAACATTATAGATTTACTATTTTAACCCAAAGTTTCATAGATCTTGCATTTTAATACAAAACATTTATAGATTTACTATTTTTAACCCGAAACTTTATAATGTTATATTTTTGACACCAAAAGTTTTAAATAAACATTATTTATTAATAATGAAGATTTATTTATGCAACTAATTATAGTGAGCTTAAAAGTAAATCTTATAAGGCACAAATAGTGAGCTTAACATTTTAAGGCAACTATAATATAGATCTAATGTTTCTAGACTTGTTTAAACATTACAAGATTAACCAATATTGAACCATAGGGTTAAACCCCACGTCCAACATGTGCATGCTTATGTTTTTCATAGTTTTTCAAGTTTAACTAGTCCATAGTGATATGTTCATCATGGTTATTAAGATTTTTCATCATGTGAACCCATGACACATTTTTAGCCGTGACCTATTAAAGGTCTAGGGTTTCATATTTTTGTTTCAACATTAAGTTTTACTAAGAATAACCATGTGTATGTTAATGTATATGAAAGGTAAATATATTGAAAGATAGGTTTTAAGTTTAACTTACTTGTTTAGATAGGTTTAGGAGTGGATAGGAGAATGAGTAAGAACAAGTGATAAGCTTTCGACAATGGAGATCCTAGTAAAAACGATGTAGCCGTGGGCTTCAATGGGGGCTTCTAGGGCTTCTTTCTTGTTGACTTGATGATTAATATACTTGTAGGAATGAACCAATGATTAGCATTCATGTAGGAGAGACATAGTAAATGTGCTTGAAGGTTTTTTCAATGGTGGAAATGGTTTGAGCCGTAGGTTGAGAGAGAGGTAGTGAAGTGATGGTATCAAGTGAATTGTGTTGGTGAGTTGTGTGTATGTTTTGGCTTATGAAGAAAGAGAAGGTTGATTTGGTGAATCTTGTACCTAGTACTTAGTATCCTTGGAGATACAAGTTAGATATCAAAAGATTTTTGCATGTATTAGGCACATGCTCAAACTAGAAAGCTTATTTCCTTCCCATATTTGGTGTTGTCGTGGGTTTACAAGGGTCAAAGAGGGACAAGGATTGACAATGCATAGTATCATGTATGGTGTGTGTAAGTAGGCAACATGGTTGTGTAAGAAAAGCATGGTTTAGGCATAGTGTATTAGTGGAGTATACATGATTATACTTGTAAGTTAGCAACAATGATCAATGTGTAAGTATGGATACATACACACGTCATATACATGCATGTGGGAAGGTGTTTGACAATTTTTATTAAGTGTTGAATGCGAATAATAGCCCTTGTTTAATATTGTATGCATTTGTTGAGTTATATGTATTTTTGTTGAAGCTTTTAGGTAATTTAGTGAAAGTGTATAATGAATATATCACTATAATTTTTTTACTTAAATAAGGTAAATAAATGACAATGTAAATTAATGTACATTGTCTTAAGGTGTTAGGTGTTTATTCCTATTATGTAATATATGTAAATATGTACATATAAAATAAGTCCAAGTACTTAATAATTAAATTAAGTAAAGTTACAGTTTATCTCAAAAATATGTACTGAGGTGATGAGTCCTGGTTCATTCAGGTGGCTAGTCAGTTGCCAGAGTAGTCAACAATGACTGAAGGTCCATATAAATATAAAATAAATATGAAAGGTAGTATGATAAAAGGTATATGATTTAAAATAAGTCATATAACGGTAGAATTATATAGATTCCAAAAATAAATAGTACAACAGTTGACAAAGTCAATAAGGTAAAATCAGAGGTTTTACAAATCCAATGTCAAAGGAGGGTGAACCCCAAAATTCACGACGTCATCAAAAAGGAAGTCCTTAAACTCCTTGACGCGGGAATGATTTACCCTATTTCCGATAGCCCTTGGGTGAGTCCTATCCATTGTGTCCCTAAAAAGGGAGGGATGACTGTTGTGCCAAACGATGCAACGAGTTAATTCCAACTAGACTCGTGACCGGATGGAGAGTGTGCATTGACTATCGTAAGTTGAATGACGCCACTCGTAAAGACCATTTTCCCTTGCCCTTCATGGATCAAATGTTGGAGCGTCTTGCGGGAAACAATTTTTATTGCTTTTTAGATGGTTTTTTCGGTTACTTCCAAATCCCCATTGATCCTCGTGATCAAGAAAAAACTACGTTTACGTGTCCATATGGAACGTTTGCCTATCGTAGAATGCCATTCGGACTTTGAAATGCACCGGGAACCTTTCAAAGGTGCATGATGGCTATTTTTCATGATATGATCGATAAGACGATGGAAGTCTTCATGGATGACTTTTCCGTGTTTGGTAGTTCGTTCACTTCGTGTTTGTCGAATCTTAAGAGAATGTTGAAGCGTTGTGAGGAAACCAACCTTGTGCTCAATTGGGAAAAATGTCATTTTATGGTTAAAAGTGGAATCGTCTTAGGGCACAAGGTCTCGAAAGCGGGGATTGAGGTAGATCAAGCTAAGGTAGACGTCATCGCCAAATTACCTTGAAGGATATGTAAATCTTGCTTATGTTTTAGAGAGAGAAAGAGATGGAGAGATGATGGAGTTCACACACTTCGAGAGAGAGAAAGTTTAAGAACACTATGTGTAAATTATGAAAACCACCACCCTCTCCATCTAAGGAGAGGGTTTATATACCCAAGCTCATGTCATGGGCTCGGGCTTACATTTGGTCGCCGGCCCATACAACTTATAGGCTCGGTTTGGGCTTTGTTTAATAAGTGTAAATAACTAAACTACGAGCTATTACATGGACTATTGTTGGAGTGACCGATCCTTCTTAATACGTAAAACGTATTTCCAACAATCTCCCCCTAAGGGAGGTCACTCCAAACAAGGGCGTTACCCAAGTTACAATAAATAAACCTAGCATACTATGCTTTTCTTGAGCTCGTAGTCATCGTCTTTCTTTTCTTTTTCTTTTCTGGTGAACATGCTGATGTGATCTTTAATATCAATCTTTAGCATTAGTCTCTTGCCTTGATCTTATGCATCCATCACTTGTGATCTTCGCATCCTCGTGACACCATGTCCCACATACTTATACCTTTATAATTCTTGAAAGCTTCAGAGTTCAATACAACGGAAGACTTAACTTTTAGGCTTTATTGAATTAGTTGAGGTATTAAGTGCATAAAGTATAAGCATGCGGGGACGAGTTCTTCTTGGATCCCGCAACGCCACCGTCTTCAAATGCCGCAACACAAGTAGACACGAACAAAATGGCTTTGAACATTTCATTCTAATTCGGTAGCATTTTACCTCCGGTCGGTGAAGACCGTTGGACGATATAAAATATCGTACTTGTGGCAGGTAGATTTAATTAAAAATCTCCTTGACAAGATTTCGCGGGTAAACCCGTTCTCTTTACTCGATCGTCCAAAGCTGACTGCGAACATAAAGAGTGAATCATTTGGATTAAATTATCCGCATGATTGAAGCCGTCAATTCTGATTCCTAGAACAAGTTTGATTCATTAAAGAATCGCACCATCGTTTCTTTCCAGTTGTCACGATCTTGATTCATATTGAATCTTGCAAGTTACCTACCAAGTTCTGTTTGATGTTAACACTAGAAGGATTTCCACTCATCACTGTGAACACTAAGGTATCACTCTGAGTGTTCTGGCAAGATCACAGAGATTTTGCGCAGAGGCCTGGAACGTGTTTAAGTTCAGTTAAGAATTAAACCACTGTTGTTTTCCAGTTATCACAAGTTTAGTTTATAAAGAATCGCACAAGTCACCTACCATGAGCTTTTTGATATTCGCTCAAGAAGGATTTCCATCTTCATTGTAAATACTTTCGTATTACTCGGATGTTCAGGCAATATAATGAAGATTTTGCGTAGGACTCTTAAGATCTTTCTTACTTTTCACAGTGTTTAAAGAAGCAAGGAATTCTGAAAGTGTGTCCTAAAGAGATTTTTGATGATCTCAAATGGCTCTAGACTCGATTGTGCACTTTGGATTTTAGTGATCGAAGGCTGGAGAGGAGTGCCACCTTTTCAATACCAATTTATTCGGAGTGAATAAATCAATAGATAATGCGTTGTCTCCGTGTGATTAAAACAAATATCTTTTAAAAGATATCTGAGTTAGCTGGGATGGGTTGTGCATTGCATCACTGGGTCCATGATGTCTATCTTTAATATCAAGAATCACTAAAAATGATCTCAATAGCATATGTATTGACCCGGTTTCTGCCTAAGGTTGTAAGGAGGGCTTCTTTCTTTACACCCTTTATCTTTACAATTCTTTTTCATTCTTCAACCCCTTCAATGCTTACCAATACGTCATAACTAGCACCTTGTTGTGATTGTTCCAGTGCTAACTTAAGTACTTGGTCGGCATTCAGCTACGTTCACAATCTTTCTCCATCTTTCCTAAGGACTACTATTTCTAGCTATGGAATATCCTTGGGAAGATTCCTCCGGTTTAAGAAGAACCATTGGACTTAACCTATCCTACCATCCTTATGTCACCACAATCTTCATCGTCGTGAAATAAATGGGTTTTGGGTAAGTATATGTCACCATGAAAATCTATTTTGATATGCAAATCTGTTTTGCTCCCCCTTAACATATGCCATGATATTCGAAAACCTTTCGCATATGTCGGGATGAGCCAGCACATTAAGTCAAACCATTTGTGATAATTTCCCATGTTAAATCACATTGTCTCCCTCATATTAAAAATATTAACCCAATCGATGTTTTTAGTATCAATTGATTTAATGAAGTTTTAACAAAGGTTTTGGGAAGAAAAATGCAAGTCCGTTTTATCTTCATGATACCAAATGTATGAGATATGATACCGACTTGTAACATGATCACATATTCACCATATTAGAAAAGAATTGACAAGGTTGGACCTGATAGATGAGAACATCATATGATAAGATTAAATGGTTCGTGTCAGCATATGTTGGTCGCCTCGTCACGTCTGAAGTCATCTCTTGACACCACGTGTACGATTGGTATTGTTGTCTTGACACCAACTTGTGAACTTGGCACTTTCGGCATCAAAGACTTTGAATGCTTGACAATTTCTCCCCCTCAATTGTTGACCCATGTTCTATTGAAAGAGCTGTAGTCGTCGGTTGAGTAGTCGCATCGTCGAGTATGTAGATACCAATTGTAGATAGCTATGGTTGTAGAGATGATAGCTTCATAAAAACAAGACTTCTCTTGTTTTAACAAATAAATACACTGAAACGTACATCGATTTGTGTTAGACCAAGTTATAAAGTAAACTTGATCCCTTACAAGGTTTTAAAGAAAACCTTGCCCGAGAAAATTAATTCCCGTTGTGAGCCAAAGCTTTCATAAGAAATACTTGGCTTTAAAACGAAAACCGGGTTGCAGTCAGAAATAACTACAAGCCATATAGGCATGTTTTATGAAATATTTACAACTTTTGTACGAACTCTATTTATGGTGTCGTGTCAATATTAATCAACATTTCTAGGGCCGTAAATATTATTGTACCAAAAGACATGCCTTTGAAAAATAAAGTAAAAATATTTTTGGATTTTTCTAGATTTTTCAATTTTTATGGTTTTTATATGGTTTTATATTTTTGTATTTTGCTTTTGTGGATAAAAATATAAACAATATATACAGATGATCACCAAGGATACGGAGAATAGTTTACCACCACTATTCTTTCGCTTCATCTGCCATTTCCTTTAGAGTCTCAGGCGAGAAGGTTCTCATTCCTAGCTTGTCGGCCAAAAGTTCAATTCGAGCGCGATCTAAAGCCTTCGTGAAAATATCCACCAATTGATACTCAGATCGGAAAAAGTAAAGCTCTATTACTCCATTTTCCACTTGCTTCTTGATGAAATGGTAGCGAATGTCAATATGCTTCAACCGGGAGAATTGAACGTTGTTGCAGCATAAGGCAATTGCACTTTTGTTGTCGCAGTACATCAGAATTTTGTTGAAACCTAGACCTTAGTCGGTAAATAGATCATACCATGCACGTGGAGCTTGCTTCAACCCATAGAGAGCCTTCTTAAGCTTGTACACATGATTAGGATATTTAGGATTCACAAAACCATCCGGCTGTTGAACATAGACCTCTTCCTTGATTTCACCATTGAGAAATGCCGTCTTCACATCCATCTGATAGACGATCATATTCATGTGGGCTGCATAAGCGAGGAATAGTCTAATAGCTTCCAAACGGGCAACAGGTGCAAAGGATTCCATAAAGTCGATGCCTAATAATTGCTTGTATCCACAAGCTACAAGTCGAGCTTTGTTCTTCAGTATTCTGCCTAACTCGTCGAGTTTCACCTTGTAAACCCATTTCAAAGTGAGTAACTACACTTGATCCGGGCATGGGACAAGTTCCAATACTTCAAGACGTATAAATTCATTAAGTTCTTCTTGCATAGCTTCTATCCAACATGATTGAGTAAAAGCTTCTTGCCATGTCTTAGGTTCAACTTCAGTGAGAAAAGCATCAAAATGACAAAACATTGCATTTTCTTGTAACTGACTTCGTGTGGATACCGGACGATTAGGGTCACCAATAATAGAATCTATAGGATGATCCTTTGTCCACTTGCTGTCATGTTCACGAATCCGTAGATTGGAGTAAATCGTAGTAGGAGCTTCCTCTGAGGTGGACGACCCGGCTTGATTAGGGTCGAGAATTGGTACACCAAAGAATGGAAGTTCACGCATTTGAGCGAATTCTAAATCGTGATCATCATCATCCTCTTCATCATCAATAGGCATGACATGGGTAGTTGAAACATGTGTTGGTTGAGAATTACTTGTTGAAGGTATATTTTGACCAACTGTAGGTGCAGACGTGTTTGATTGTGCAACGGTTGCTAGAGCGACAACTTCGGTTACCGGAGCTATTACCTCAGGTTCTTGAGCAACAATACTTGGAGGAGTAAAGAATTCATCAAAGAACGGTTGAAACAACGTATCCCATTCAGTCCTAGAAGGTGGTGTAAATGATGATGAAGTAGGGTTGTTTGGGACAAGACCAGAGCTAATGCTACTGGGTCCCATTTCATGAAGTGCGTGTTCAGAGCTGCTTTGCTCAGAAGCCATTGTGCATGAGCTTAAAAACTTCGAATGTTTTTAATATAAGCTCATGCCCGAGAAAAATTAATTTCTCGTTGTGAGGATAAGTTTATCATCAGCGATAAACTTTCCTTTCTTTGATGAACGAGTTACAGTCTGTGATGTGACTATAAGTCCTGGTATAGCTTAACTGCAAGTCCCCTGAGACATTTTTTTCTTAGATATCAGCTTCTTCAACAACCAAACTCTGACAGTGTCCTTAGTTGTACGGTATACAAAGATTGGACCGCTATGTTCTTGTTGAACTTGGACTTTAGTACCTGCATTCTCATTAGGAGTTTGTATGCTTTGATAAGGGTTAGCGATATCTATTTTAGAACCATGCGGGGGTTCACAGTCAACCTTGTTAGTGCAAGAGGGAAACAACCTTCCTATAGGAACCCATTGAAGATTACCTAATTTGATAATCCTACCCGTGGGTTGCCACCTAAGATTGGATCTAGGCGACATGGTTTTCTGATGCACAGCGGAAGACTTAGCGGTAGAAAACCTATTTCCTTTAGGAATCCCTCTTTTAGCACTTGAGTTCAGCTTCTTCAAGACTTTAGTAACACAAGACGCATGATTTGTCATGAAGACACTTTTCATGCATACGGAACAAACACCGTGTTTGAGGTCTGGTTTAGATCTAGAAATCCTAGGTGTAGCTTGTGTCATTTTCTTAGATGCATCTATATAGTGATTATTAGGCATGCTATTCGACCTATGTTGTTGCATATTCTTAGAACTATACCTAGAATCATTAGTAGCAGTCTTGTTTATAGGTTTTGCATAAGATGATTTGATCACATTAGGCCTAGATAGTGGAGTGACTGGTCTAGAAAGATGAACCATATCAACTTGGGAGGCAAACTGCGGTCTCGAGGATTTTCGTCGCTCTGATCTAAATGCAGTCGGTTGATGAACGGACTGATTTTTAGGCGGTTTTCCCAAGATTGATGGTTTTTCAAGCTTAGTGTCCACACTAGTGCCCTTTGTTTTCCTTAGCTCGTTTTTCAAAGCAGCTATAGCAAAAACCTTTTCCTGAACATGAGCCTTTAAAGTCTCATTCTCTTTGAGCAATCTATCTTGGGATGCCAACTTAGATTCAAGCAACTTAATTTGTTTCAAAAGATTATCCTTTTCAGCTTTAGAATCTAGAACTTTTTGATCCAATTTTCGTTCAAGAACAATTTTTTACTTTTCAAGTTTTTCAAAATATGTTTGAAATTTGTCCGTTGTCTTCGAAAATTCAATTTTGGCATCCTCAAGGGTTTTAGATTGGTGAGCTAAGGTCGTTTCAAGCTCTTTAATCATCGAATCATAATCGGTTAGTGAAGCAGTCATAAAGCATGTATCACGATTTACCATAGCATTCTGAACAATTTCTCCCTCATTATGACTCACATCGGATTCCATCCCATGTTTATCATAATTGGTTCGGAATGCTCAACATGCGGTAGTTCATCGGCACAAACATCATATACCACGTTCCTTGACATGCTGCTTGTATCATGCTTTCCTCTCGATTCCATGCTCTTGCAATCTTGAGGCTCCAAGTTTTCAACCGTATGACCATGCTCCTCTAGCATCTGCATCGTAGATACTTGCACTCCACTATCATACTCTTGCTGAAGTCGGGATCTTTCATAAATCGAAGACGAGACCGATGTCATTAATTTCAACAGTGTACCACGGAACTCTTGAACCTCTGTATGTGTGTATTGTAGAAATGACTGACATATCCCTGAATTTTCAGACTTAACAATGTTGAATTGAAAGAAGTGCGTAAGTTGTGTCACTAGAGCTGTATATGCAAATACTGATTCAGAGTGATTAAAGTCTTCTTTGTGAAGTTGCTCAGCTATTTGATTCAAGTTGAGGAATATTGAGTCGATG
Source organism: Glebionis coronaria (assembly GCA_025667525.1). NCBI lineage: Eukaryota > Viridiplantae > Streptophyta > Magnoliopsida > Asterales > Asteraceae > Glebionis > Glebionis coronaria. The sequence continues at coordinate 333,302,268 of CM046877.1, forward strand.
AATGTATAACGATCTTGACCAAAGAGTGTCACAAATTCACTTCCTCCTTGAAGCCATGAAAGGGTTACAAGATGAGACTGAAGTAGTCGAAATAACATTATACCACTTTCTCTAGCTGTGTTTTGCATTAGATGCAATTCTCCCTCTTGAGATGTTGAATTCAACGATTCCATTGAAGTTTGATGTGAAGATTTACAAACGTTGATCGAACAATGAGAGAAAGTAAATGTTTTTGTTGTTGTGTGTAGAAGCCGAGAAATAATGTTAAAATCCCTTAAATTATGTTCTCGATAAACCAAAAATTCCAAGATGAAATTGCACACGTTTTTGAAAAATCTTAGAATACTTGTTGCCCTAGCGCAATGCCTAAAAGGAATGCTGTCGCAATGTCCAATCGCAATAATTCCTATCGCAATAATCCAATCGCAATAAATCCTATCGCAATGTTCCAATCGCAATAAGTCCTATCGCAATAATCCAATCGCAATAAATCCTATCGCAATAATCCAATCGCAATAAATCCTATCGCAATGTTCCAATCGCAATATCCAATCGCAATAATCTAATCGCAATACCCTGTCGCAATACCCTGTCGCAATATCACAAAAACAATCCTGTCGCAATATGAATCGCAATATGGATCGCAATAACTAAGAACTCCAATCGCAATCTAACTATAATCGCAATCCCAATCGCAATATGGATCGCAATGTTAAAACCCTAGATATTGCGATAGGAGCTGTCGCAATAGTACAAACAGTATACTCTTTTTTTCCACTTTTCTCGGACAAAACACACAAAATTCGAGATTTTAAGCCAAAAATTGATCCAAACACCCAAAAATTTTGCGTTTTTAACCAAAGAAACAATACCAAATCACTACCACAACTATGTAGATGATTTGTATCAAGATTAAACCATAAAAAACACAAAAAAAAAAATTGGACGTAGGTTTAAATAGATCAAAAGCAACTAAAATCAAGAACACAAACACATAAACAATACAATCATCCCATGGCTCTTGATACCATTTGAAGGATATGTAAATCTTGCTTATGTTTTAGAGAGAGAAAGAGATAGAGAGATGATGGAGTTCACACACTTCTAAAGAGAGAAAGTTTAAGAACACTATGTGTAAATTATGAAAACCACCACCCTCTCCATCTAAGGAGAGGGTTTATATACCCAAGCCCATGTCATGGGCTTGGGCTTTGATATGAGTGTTAATACAAGGCTTTTACCTAGTAAGAAAATTATCGTTCTAGTGGTTGGTCTAATCGAATTTGATCTTGGTTAACTATGTGACTCTATTGTTCTTTGGTGAAACAAAAGTGTTGTCGTTGTAGTATATTTAAATGTGCAAAGACTTAAAAGTAAAAGGCGTTATAATAAAAGGGCGTTAAAATAAATCTAAATCTAATTAAAAGAAAGTGGTGCGATATTTAAAACTTTGAAAAGTAATAACTAAATGACGGAAAATTTAAAGCGTGACGGAAATTAAAATATGACAAATATTAAAATGTAACTTGAAAATTAAACAAAGCAAAATTAAAATCCAAAACCCATAGCCATCGGAATCCACTATCGGAATGCTGTCACCATACCATCGGAATCCAGATCGGAATGTGCTATCGGAATAAAAGGTGCAACCTGTCGGAATGTAACCTATCGAAATGTAGCCCAGATCGAAATGTTGCTGGGGAAAATTGGGCAGCACTTCGTCTTAGTGAAGCCTTAAGAGCCGTCGCAATCCCGATCGCAATGTGCGATCGGAATAAGGGGGTAATTCACTCTATCGCAATCCTGGATCGGAATGCAAAACCCTTGTCCAAAACTGTCACTATCGGAATGTGGTAAAGCAAGCCGTCGCAATGTGTGGAGAACCCTTACTTTCCGATGGATACAAATTCGTAATAAGCACACGAACTAAATAAGCTATAACTAATAAGCAGTAACAAAATAAATTCGAATGAAATGAAAACAAGGCGAGACAAAAAGCTAAAAAGTTAAAACCTTTCAAAATTTAAAAGACGAAACTTAATGAAAATAACTTGATAAGTAAAACTTTTAAGAAAACTTTGAAAACACTTAAGAAAAATACCAAATAAGCACACAAGGTTGTCAAACTCGTGGCTTACTTCGTATGAGGACTTAAAAGGAAAAAGAAACGACAAGAATTTGAATCAAATAAGCAAATGACTAAGCAAAAACTTGCTTAATCCGAAATTGTAACCGAATCAAAAAGAAGAAGAGTAGAATGAGATTGATAAAAAGAACTTGATCAAAGATGAATAAAGATTAAAGCAACAAATTTTAAAGAACACAAATTGAAAACACTTACTTGGAAATTAAAAGGATAATTAAAGTGCAAAACATGTATTTAAATGGCATGAAAAGTAAATGACAAGATATGAAAATGGTGGAAGAGTAATTGTCACCTTAGCCAACAAAAATGAAAATGAGATACTAATGGTCTATTTATAGGAGATTAGGAGAGTGGTTAGAGGAAGCTTCCTCCTCTCCTTCCTTTCTTGTTAATTGCACCATTGAGTCCTTCCTTCTTAGTCTTTTGTTAATCTTGAACTTTAAGGACTTTTGGCTCGGGATTTCTTTAAACTCGTCTTTTAATTCTTCAATAAATAAGACTCGAGTTCTTCGGCTTTTGGTAAACTTCCGTCTTTTGACTTTTTCTTCGATAAATCTTCAGAAATGGTCTTGGACTTCCGTTCTTTTTGCACTCTCGACTTCTCGACTTCATCTTTCATCTTTTTCTTCAATAAAAGCCCGTAAATGCCGTGTTTTCTCCACTTTTCACAATTTCGTCCTAAATCACAACAAAAACACAAACCACGCATAATTTCGACATAAAAGACATAAAATACACGTTTTGGCTCGGTTATTATTGTAATTAAGTGGTAGAAAAGATGGGTGTTTTCACACCTATCAAATCCCCTACACTTGACCATTGCAATGTCCTCATGCAATGCATTAGTCACAAAGCATGTTTACACTTTTCATCATAATCAATTCATAGTGGCCTTTATTAAAGAGATAGAAAACTATAAATATTCAAAGTAAAGAAATCAAAAGCATACCTTGGGTTTTGGAAATGTTATGAATAATCATCATCCTCAAGTTTTCACTTTCTCCAAACCAAGCTTAAAAACGAGATCATTGTTATTATAAGTTAGCAAACTAACACGAACTCATGTGGGCCAATTATTCACTTAGACTCCCTTATTCCTAGGTGTATCTCTTATATTTTATTTTTGTCTTGAATGATCACGAGGATGCATTGTTGACTTATTTCGATAGTTATTTACTCCAAAAATAAAGTGAACGATTTAATCAATAGTTAGCTAAAGGACAAAATCTTTTAAAACTGCTTCTCGGGACCTCATAAAGTTCATATCTTGGCATAACTTGCTTCGCGATTTGAGACCTTTCTCGGACCGATATTTGGCAGCGACTTCATACTTCAAACCTTGAGAGACGTTCATGAAATTATGGTCTTCTCTTCATAATGGAATTTCTTCACTTGAAGTTTTGAGAGATTAATACTTGGACCACGACTTCTTCATTTTTCTCCAATCTTTATTTTGGATTTTGATATACAACGATCCGCCTCCTTTTATGACTTGGATCTATTTATCCTCATACCTTGTAAGGGTCTTTTCGGATACACTTCTCCATGACTTTTGGGGAGTTTTTGCTTTACGTCGTGTATCTCGATCCTTCGTATTGATTTTCGATAAATGATTCTTCACATCACTTTGGATCTTTAGCAACAAAATATAGCCCTCATGCCTTGTTAGGGCCTTTTCGGACTCGCCAATCTTCGCATCCCGCTTCAATAAGTTATGCCTTGGCTATGAACTCTAATCCATACCGAGCAACTTTTAAACGATCTTGGGCTAGAAGCTAAGTAACTTTTCAAATCGTACAACCTTATTTATTGCAGATAAATTTATTAACAAGCGATGGGAGAATAGGCTTATAATTAACTCACATAAATTCACGAAAGAATACCAAACTTATAATTGACTCTATCATCTCTCGTTCTCCACAGTTTAAAATCTCAAGGAATGAGACTCGTGGATGCTTAGCCTATTAAGTCAAAGTTTTGGGTTTTCGAGTCGCCTATATGATCTTGCAAATTCTTAGACTTTTTCAAGTTTAGAAATCGCGTTTTAAAGTTCCCTTGATAAACGACTCTCTAGGATCAATTATAGGAACTTGCGAAAAGTTCTTGTTCTTAACCCGTGAGAGTTAAGACTTTCGCGTTTTATAGCTCCCTATATAAAAGCCTAGCAAAACTTGACTTAAACACGTTAAACTAGCTAGAGTAACTTAGATAAGTAAACTCGGGTTGAGTCAAAAGATTCACAACGTTTGAAAATTAAAACCACTTTATTAAGCATTTATTCTAATAAGGAAAGAAAATAACTATACAAAGGTAAAAACTAATAGGCTAAAATAGATCAAAAATTTTGAAAAATGTCGAAAAATTGATTTTCCGGTTAAAATGAGGACAAATACAAGGAAAAGGCCACTTAACTTCGATAGAAGTCCCCCCTACACTTAACATAAACATTTTCCTCAATGTTTAAGCATGTGGGATTAAACTCCCCTACACTTAGGACATTGTGCACTTTGTTTAAATCTCGCTAAGGACAAGACAACTAAAGAGATTCCTATTTTAATATTGAGAAAATATAAAATAGTGAATCTAAAAGAGATTAGGATAGAACCGGGAAGAAGTGAACACGGAATCACGGGTCGTTAAGAATCATCAAGAGTGGATCATTGAGCGCTCGAATCCCTGATTAAGAGAGAGAGGAGGAAAGCAAACCAACGGGTCTCCCCTACACTTAGGATAAAGAAAGCGAAAAGATAGATACATGGGTTGCCTCCCAAGAAGCGCTTGGTTTTTGATTACCGAGTCGTGAGCCTGACTCGACCTTGATTATCAACGGAAGAAGCATGAAACATATCCACCAGGATCAAAGACATAGTTTTCGTCCATCAAATAGCACAAGCTTAAGGCGAACAAGGCAAGCCAAAGAAGAGTAGGCAAGGTTCCCTTAAGCAAAGATGGAGCACGGTAGAAGCAAGGGTGAAGTGGTGCAAGCAGATTTCCATAAGTTCCAAAGATATTTCCTTTTATTTCATCAGGTGGATACTGAGATGGCTGTAGAATATTGATACCGGGGTCGAACACCTTTTCCTTTAGGGGAAAATAGCACTCAGGCTCAGCAGAGTGTGAAGAAGATCCGCGAAGAAGCACAACCTCGTCCTCAGAAGGTGGACAAAGAGGTGTTAAATCATATGTGCTGCGGATATTGGTGTCGACCGGTTTCTTCTCCTTAGAAAGAATGTGCTTCAAATCCAAAGTAGGATCAAGACGATAATCTTCAAAGTCCAAAGGAGGAGCATCACTCTTATGAAGGAAGTAAGTGTTGAGAAACGTAGAAAAATCTTCCTCAAATGAGTAATCGTCCAAAGTAGGATCGAGTGATGGCGGAGGATCTTCATCATGTGAAGAATCGCTCGAAAGAGTATCGGCCTCATCGAAATCATCATATGTGGGCAGCTCGGGATACTCAGAAGTAAGGTCATCATAATCATCTGAATCTGAGCTAGAATCATCATCATCATAAGCATCGAAGATCGGTGGAGAATCATAAATGGGAGAAGGTTCAAAAGTGGAGCGAGAATCATCCACATCATCATGAAAAAGTGGATTATCGATGCAAGAGTCGAATAGAGGATTGTTGTAGACAACGAAGTCATTATGCACATTAATCATATTCACTGATTCTCGGCCTCCAAAGGATTTGCCTGTAAGCTTCCCCATTTTGAAAACGTGTGCATCATCCCTGACTCGTAAGATTAACTCACCTTCGGCCACATCTACTAAAGCTCGTCCGGTTCTCAAGAATGGCCGACCAAGTATTAAAGGAATACGAGGGTCCATTTCATAATCAACAACGACAAAGTCGTCCGGGAAAGTAAATGTGCCAACTTTGATGAACACATCTTCGGCAATACCAACGGGGTAAGCGAGAGTGCGATTTGCAAGTTCAAGAGTCATCTTTGTTGGAGTGAGGTCGGGTAATGATAGTGTTTTCCAAACACTCAAAGGCATCAGATTTATACTGGCCCCGAGATCAGCAAGGGTAGTAAATTCTTCAGTTTTGTTGAACACGCAAGGCAACACAAAACGACCAGGATCTCCAAGCTTTTCAGGAAGTTCTATAAGAATAACTGCAGAGCAGTTTTCAATTAAGCGTGTGTTGGCGAGTTCAATCAGCTTCTCCTTCTTGTTAAGCAATTCCTAAAATGCTTTAACAAATTTCGGCATGTGGACAAGTGCTTCAAGAAAGCTAATGTTGAAGTTCATCTGAGAGATCATCTTCACATAGCGTCTCACTTTGGAGTCCTGCTTGGTTAGCAGTTTGGTCTTGCCTAAACGAGAAGGATAAGGGATATTGGGTTTGGGTGGTGAAGGTGCAGGCGTAGTAGGTAAAGGTTGAGAATTTGAAGTGTCCTTTGTTGTCCCTAATATATGATGATTGTATAGCATGAATTAAAGAAAGAAAGGTAGATATGAGAAGAATTCTAGAGAGAGAAAGTAGTGAGAGAAAGTAGAGAGAAAATGGTTGGTGAAACTTGTGGAATATTAGATTAGAGAGAAAATGAAATGACCAACACCCTTCCTAACATGCTAGGAAGGGTATATATAGTCCACCCACATGCGGGCCTTTTTATGGACTATATGGTTTGGGCCGGGCTTTCCTTTTGGGCTTTGGTTACTTATTAATGAACCTTAGCTTAAAGTTAAGCCCGTAATAACACGACTAATATACTACCTATTACAACGTTCTAAAATACGATACATAATAAACATATGACCGAGCATTCTTGTTTGGCTCAATATTTTGAGGCTAACAATCTCCCTCAATGAGAGGTCATAAACCTTAGTCATTTAGGAAATTTGTAGAGATTACTAATCTCGCAAATAAATGAGTCTTGAACGTGTAATCGTAGTCTTGTTCCTTCATGCTGTGATCTTTGAGCCTTTGTCGTTGTCTTTCGACTTTGTCTTTAAGCTTGAGATCTTCAAATCATCCTTGACTTGTCTTTGCCATCTTGCGATCTTGTGCCTTCATCCACATGCTCACACTATTAATTGTTGAATATGTCTTTAGGCATGAGTATGTGGTTTTGAATCTTTGACTTTGCTGTGTACATCATGACGCCACCTTCTCGAGACAAAACATAGACACGGACAGAATGGCTTTGACATTCGTCCTAAATCGGTAGCGTTTTACCTCCGGTCGGTGAAGACCGTTATACGATATTAAATATCGTACCTGTGATCAGGTAGATTCAATTAAGAATCTCCTTGACAGGGTTTCGCGGCTGTACTAGCCGTTCTCTTTACTCGACCGTCTCAAAGCAAGACTGCGAACATAAAGAGTGAATCAATTGGATAGATATCCGCTTGATTAAAGTCGTCAATTCAAATTCCTGGAACAAGTTTGATTCTTAACGAATCTTACCATTGTTGCTTTCCAGTTGACACAAGTTTGATTCATAAGAATCTCCCAAGTCACCTACCGTAGCGCTGTTTGATGTTGACGCTAGAAGGATTTCCATTCGTCACTGTGAATATTAATGAATATCACTCTGAATGTTCTGGCAAGACCATAAAGATATTGCGTAGAAACCTGAAACGAGTTTGAATCAATTCAGAATCAAACCACTGTTGCTTTTCAGTTTTACACATGTTCAATTCATAAAGAATCTTGCATATGACCTACCGCAGTGCTGTTTGGTGTTAACACTGGAAGGATTTCCACTCATCATTGTGAATACTAAGTAGTATCACTCTGAGTGTTCTAGCAATATCGCAAGGATATAGCGTAGGACTCTCTTGATCTTCATCCGTGTGTCCTAACGAGATTTGATTGATCTCTTGGCTCTAGACTCGATTTGTGCACTTTTAGTGATCGGAGGCTGGAGCAAATGCCACCTATTCAATATCAACTATCTCGGAGTGAGAAAGTCGATAGAAATCGTGTTGATCTCCGTGACAATAAAACAAACTTCTTTTGAGAGAAGTCTGAGTAGCTAGGAAAGGGTTGTGATTCACATCACTGGGTCCATGATGAGTTTGTCTTCATGATGAGTTGACCCGGTTTCTGCCTAAGTTGTATGGAGGGCTTCTTTCTTTACACCATTTATCCTTACATTTCTTTTTCATTCTTCAACCCCTTCAATGCTTACCAAGACATCATTACTAGCACCTTGTTGTGATTGTTCCAGTGCTAGCATCAGTACTTAGTCGGCATTCAGCTACGTTCACATTCTACTCCATCTTTCCTAAGGACTTCTAATAATCTATTGGATTGTCCCTGGGAAGATCCCTCCGGTTCTGGTTGGATCATAGGACTTAAACCTAACCACCCTTTTGACACCAATAACGTCGTGAATTAAAGATGTTGTGGGTATTTGATCGTAACCATGAAAACCACTTTAAATTCTAACAAAGTGTTTGAAAAACATTTAACACCTTGCTAGTTTTGTCGTTTCAGAAATGCTCCCCCTTCACATGTGCATCGATAATCGAAAGTGTTTCGCACATGTAGGTAAGAGTGAAAGTGCTTGAGTCTTATATTAGATCACATTTTAATCACATTTTCTCCCCCTATCTCTAATATATAAAATCTTTTGATATTAGAGATACCAAATTTGATTAAAATATATTTTGAAAAATAGTCTTGAAATCTCCGGGAGAAAGATGTGTTAATCTTTTGCATGAAGTTTAAAATGCTCCCCCTCAAAAATTGATCCAATTGAATTGTCATTGTGAGGATATGATCCACATTTCGCTTTTTGAGGATGGGAGTTGTTGAACACACAATTTTTGAAAGATTTTGAATATCATTGAAAAATTCTTGAAAAAATTGTGTTCAACGCTTTTTGAAAAATCAATTCTTTTTGTCGAAAGGTTTTTCTAAAGCATAAACTTGAGTTCATAGACTTTGAATGTCTTGACGAATCCACTCAAGTGTAAGAAGATTTCTCTTCTTTTGCTGAGGGTAAGGGTACTAAATCGTACACTCCCCCGTGAATATCGATCCGGGTTGCAATCTGAAAGTGATTACAAGCCATTGTGTTGAGCTCAAAACGTTGAATGTTTTGTGACAAGCTCAACCCGTGATAGATTGCTCTACCCGTTGTTTGGAAATATTTGTCCAAAATAGACAATTTCCTTTATTAAAAGAAGAAATGACATGTTTTGAAAAATATTTACAACTTTCATTCGAGCTTTATGTACACACCCGTGTCGTTATTGAGCGACATTTCTAGGCACGTCCATATTATCGATACTGAAAGACATGTCGAGAAGAATATTTTTGGATTTTGAAAGATTTTTAATTTTGTGTTTTGCTTTTATATGTTTTTATATTTTTGTATTTTGCTTTTTCAAAGATATTTACAGGTTGATGTTTGATAGATAAATCAAGCAGGCACCTTTGCCAGAATCTCCAGGTCTGCTGGAGTCAAACATCTCATACCAATTTGCCTAACGAGGTACTCAAACCTATCTTTCGACAGAGCTTTCGTAAACAAGTCGGCTAATTGGTAATCTGTTCCAACAAAGTATAGTTCAACGATACCTCTTTCAACTTGTTCCTTTATGAAGTGGTATCTGACATCGATGTGCTTCGTGCGGGAATGCTGTACCGGGTTGCAGGAGATGGCTATGGCAGACTTTGAGTCACAGTACATAGGTACTTTATCAAAGTGGAAGCCATAATCCGTGAGTTGTGTTCTCATCCAAAGAACTTGAGCACAACACGCAGATAGAGACACATACTCCGCTTCGGCTGATGAAAGTGACGTGCAATCCTGCTTCTTGGAAGACCATCCCACAAGCTTATCTTGTCCTAGAAATTGTGCACCACCAGACGTACTTTTACGTGTATCAAGACACCCTGCATGATCAGAATCTGAATAGGCCGTTAGAAAGAAACCGGTTTCCCTCGGATACCAGAGTCCCATGTGAATGGTATTCTTAAGGTACCGAAAGATCCGTTTAACCTCCTTGAGGTGCTTTTCAATGGGTCGTGCCTGATATCGTGCACAATAGCATGTAGCATGATGAATATCAGGTCTGGTTGCTGTTAAATACATGAGGGACCCGATCATGGAACGATATCTCGTTTGATCTATGGGTAATCCCTCCAAGTCAGCATCTAGCGATGTGGTTGATAATGGTGTCCCAACGGGGTCACATGAAGTCATACCATGCTTTTTGATTATCTCTTGACAATACTTAGCTTGGTTTATAAAGATACCACTTGGGGATTGGTGAACTTGAATTCCTAGAAAGAACTTTAGTTCGCCCATCATTGACATTTCAAATTTGCTGTGCATTACTTTTTCAAACCATTTTGAAAGTTTTGGGTTTGTAGACCCGAAAATAATGTCATCAACATAAATTTGCACAAGCAAAATGTCATCCCCATATTTATAAGTGAACAAAGTTAGATCAATGGAACCTTTTGAGAAACCTTTGGATACCAGAAATTTTGAGAGCTCGTCGTACCACGCCCTTGGAGCTTGCTTGAGTCCATAAAGTGCTTTGTGGAGACGATACACCTTGTCAGGATAATGAGGATTGACGAATCCTTCCGGCTGCGTGACATAGACTTCTTCCTTCAAAGGACTGTTAAGAAATGCCGTCTTTACGTCCATTTGATAGACACTGAATCCCTTATGTGCAGCATAAGCAAGAAAAATCCTGATTGCTTCCATGCGAGCAACTGGTGCAAATGATTCATCAAAATCAATTCCCTCTATCTGGCCATACCCCTTAGCCACTAGCCTAGCTTTGTTCTTGATGATCGTATGTTCTTCATCCATCTTGTTTTTCCAGATCCAACGAAGATTTAAAGGAGTCACATCGTATGGTCTGTCAACAAGTTCCCAGACTTTAAGTCTTTCAAATTGTTGAAGTTCATCCGTCATCGATTCAATCCAAGCATGATCAGCCATGGCTTCTTTGATGTTTTTCGGTTCAGCAGTACTCACGGCGAGTGCGAACATACAAACATCGCCATCGGTTTCTAGTTGTCGTCTTGTACGAACAGGCTATGAAGGGTTTCCAATTACGTGAACCAAAGGATGATCTCGGGTCTAATGATGTGTTGAAGGATGTCGCTGATAGAACGTATGCATATTTGACGGATCAACATGGCGAGTAGAAGACTCTCCAGTTTCGTGTACCGATGTACCGAATGGGTTGTGAAAATCGTCATCTTCAGATAATGCACCGTCTGCTTGATTTGTGTTCTCTGGAGCAATGACAGTAGTTGTGGATGTTGTAGGATCCATTGTTGAAGTGATATTCTGAGGAGGTAAATCTGCAACAACCTGTGTTGAAGTAGATGAAGTTGTATCCTTTTGTTGACGATGAACGGTATCATCATTCTTATCATGAGTGACAGCGGAAGACTTCGATGCAACTTGTTTCTCCCCCGTGAAATATTCATCATACATTGGTCCATATAACATTTCCAACTCTTCAAGTGTCGTGTCCACTGTCATATCTGCTCTAGGAACATGTTCAGGAACCAGCTTTGAACTTGACGGTTCATTGCTGTGGTCTTGAGTTCCGAGTTCCGTGCGGTTGTGAACGGAAGTCGTTTGTCGTTGTGGATCGGGACTTAAACTGTTTTGTTCAAGTGCCATTTCTTGCAATTCATCAAATCTGATATGAATAGTCTCGACTATCAATTTTGTTCTCTTGTTGTATACTCTGTATCCCTTTGACTGAGTTGCATATCCCACTAAAATGCATGCATCACCTTTCTCTTTCATCTTGTCCAGATTTTCACCATCTCGAATAATGTAACACGTACATCCAAAAACATGAAGGTGTTTGAGTGAAGGTTTGCGATCATTAATTATGTGATATGGTGTCTTTTCGTGTCTTGGGATAACTAAGGAGCGGTTTTGTGTGTAGCATGCGGTTGACACGGCTTCAGCCCAAAAGTATAGTGGAAGTTTTGAAGCGGATAATAATGTTCGAGCAGCCTCAACTAAAGTACGGTTTCGTCTTTCAACAACGCCGTTTTGTTCGGGTGTTCGAGCAATAGATGTTTCATGTTCAATTCCTTCAGCTTCAAAATAGTTTCTCAGTTTTGAATTCAAAAATTCAGTACCTCTGTCAGTACGAACCACTTTAACTTGAGCTTGAAGACCACGTTGTATCACTTTAAGGAAGTTGATGAGAACATCGGGTGTTTCATCCTTGGACCTCAAGAAGTGAGTCCATGTGTACCTTGAATAGTCATCGACAATTACCATAACGTATTTCTTCCCATTGATACTTTGAACACGCATGGGACCACACAAATCTATATGAAGAAGATTTAACCGTCCTTTAGAGCTAGGTGTAGTCTTTGTCTTGAAACTACTCCGTTTAGCTTTACAAAGCTCACAAGAAGAACAAAGATGATCTTTGATGAATTTCAAGTTAGGAAGGCCTCGCACAATATCTTTCTTAGAAAGCAAGTTGATGGTATCGAAGTTAAGATGAGATAAATGTTGATGCCATAACCAAGCTTGAGTCGTTGAAGCTTTAGCCATGAAACAGATTGGAGTGGAAGATGTGGAGTCTTGTAGTGAAATAGTGTAGAGATCAGTACCCCGTGTTCCGGTAAGTAAGTCATTCCCATCATAATCACGAACAAAACATGTCTTCTTTCTAAAAGCAACCTCCAAATCCGCATCACAGAATTGACCAACCGAGAAAAGATTATGATTGAGCCCTTCGACGTAGTAAACCCTTTTGATAGTGATATTCCCCTGAACCAAGTCTCCATATCCTAGGATCGGTGCAAATTGATCATTTCCAAATTGGACCGTACCCAGGAACTTCTCCACGAAGTTAATTAGAAGCTTGAGATTCCCCGTCATGTGCTTCGTGCATCCGGAGTCCATAATGAAGAGAATTACTTCGATCACCTGCAGAAGAATTAGAACACGATGGAGCATTTGCTAAATTGGATTCCATGTTAGTTATGATTTCCGATTCATTAGTTTCCCTAGTTTCATCACTTAGAGTCACACTAACGCTCGTAGTCACATTTTCTGTCCTAACCTTAGGCATCCATTTATATCCTGGAGGACATTGATTAGCAAACCACCATTTCCAAGGCTTGCTAGCAGACTCATATAATTCCCTAATTCTGCTTCTAGGGTTCTTAGTGGTGGAGTCTGATGCAATACTTATCTTAGGGGGGGTTGCACCAGAATGGTTCACTTTGCGTTTGGGTTTTCTAGCACTAATAGGCATCACAGTTTGCTTCTTAGTTCTAGTTTCTACGCCTTTGACATTATTCGAAACACACATAGCATGATTAGCATTAGCACACTTTCCACATTTCACACAAACAAACTTAACTTTCATAGCATTCAAAGTCGAATCATTCAAATCGTCATTACACGCGATTACAGACGTTTTATTCTTAGAAACATTGAAACTCCTAGGGTGGTCTTCTACTTGCTTCATCTTCCCTTGACTTTTGTTTTGCCAGACCTTTTCATTCATGCGAGTGCTCTTAAGCTGGGGCCGGCTAACACTAGCAGTGGGGACTACTCCTGTAGTAAAAGACACACGTCTATTAGTGTTTCGAGAAGTCTGAGGTGATTGACTTTCTTTGTTTTGTGTGGGTTTAGTGGTCAATCTATACATCCCTGGTTTAACCACATTTGTGTTCTTAATGCTTTGTGATCGAATATTTGTTTTGGGAGTGTTTTGTGGCAACCTATCCTTCCCATCCGTCTTGGGGGCAAACGCAGGTTTTGCAAATGCAGAATTAGAGAAAACAGATGGTTTTCCCAAGACAGAGGGTCTAGTCACTTTTTGAGCATTGGGTTGTCTTACAACAGGTTTCTTAACACTAGGTTCCACAATCTTCCCACCCATCTTAGCAATGAGTTTCTGCAACTCTGCTATCGCTCTGTCCCTGTCTTGTACCTGAGCTTTCAACCCTTTAATTTCCAAATCTTGTTCGTTCATTTCTTGAAACGTTTGGGAAAGTTTTTCTTGCAATTTATTATCATGTGGAAAACTACCAACGTCTTTTTGCAAAGCAAGTTCAAGAGAATGACAATGTTTTTGAAGGAAATCAGTTTTGTGTTGAAGTAACTCAAAAGCCTTTTTATCAACATTTTCTTTATGTTTCGAAAGCTCAAGTTCAAGACGCTCACACTCTTTGATTTTATCAAGATATTTACATGCAACATCAGAATATTCATCGATATCAGCACAAGATTGAAGAGTAACACACAAAATATCTTTGGAGAGACATTCTTCTAAGAGTAGATCATATTCGTTTGAAAATTCTAATTTGTCATTTTGAAGGTCATCAATTTCTTTTTCAAGAGACTCAATATATTTCAAATCATCAAACATTTCAGACTGAATTAAATTTTCAAACTCAAGAACATGTTCTTTTATTATCTTCGTGTTCGGTATTAAAAGTTCTTTCACAAGCACAGTTATGTCGTGAGGAATCTCGGTTTTCCACTTATCCTTTTGACGTTTCTCCCAATCGCTTTCAACAATTGATTGAACATTATTAACGTGGTGTTTAAGAAAACCAAGTATTTTTCTACTTTTGCTTTTAGAAGCATCTAGAGGCAAATAGTTAATATATTTAAAAATATTAGTTTTCCTCTTAGTGGCAAAAGCTTTTTTCCATTGAATTCTTTTTTGTTTGCTTTCTAAAAATAATTCCTCACGAGACTTCTGTTTTTGTGGAGTGAAAAGACCATAAAGACTGTTTTCATAAGCATAGTTATATGGTTTCACAAAATCTTTATTGACCGGTGATCTACTCTCCTCATCCCAAGGGGACGTCTCTTCGCTATCAATGTTAGCTACTGGGCAGGCATTATCAGTCCTTTCGGACTCATCAAGATATAAGTGAGGGTTCGCAGCTTGAGCTTGTTCGAGGTACTTGGGGGTGGCAAAGCTAGGTTGACCCTTGAAAAACGACTGAGGTGCTATCATTCTTACGGTTTGAATAGAGTCATGTGTATTATAAACAACTTTTTTCAAAAAATCGACTTGTTCTTCGAGATATTTTACTTTTTCAGTATCTTTGCTTTGTCTATTTTTGAAATCTTGTTTTAATGTTTCAACCTCTTGTTTCTTCTCGTCAAGAATTTTAGCAGAATCGGTGGTGTTCATAGAAAGCCTATGTTCAAGTTCATTAACTTTTGTTGTGGCAAGGTACGTTTTTTGACGTTCATCACTTAATAAAACATTAAATTGACGTTTTTCTTTAGTTAACAAAGCAAGAGCTTCATTGTATTTATTTTCAAAATCGTCCTTTTTAACGTTGATGACACGACTTTTGTACCCCTCAAGCTCGTTGGTCTTTTGAAGAAGCTCAGCCCTATAACTATCAATAGTCTCACTAGATTTTATAAGAGCGGCTTTGCATTCTTCAAAGTTTTGAGTGAGCGCTGCGTTTGCCTTCTTTAATTGCTTTTGATTCTTTCTATTTTCATTGACATCTTTTTGTAAACTAGCAATTAAATTAGCAAGCGCGACACGCTCCTCGTCATCATACTCATTTGCATGTTGATCATCCTCAAACCCATTATTGCACATGTCTGATGAATCGGGTGTGGTATTGCTATCAACCGTTTCCATCATACACGTGTCAGTAATTGTTGTTGGTAGATCACTATGCTCATGTGTATCACCAAACACATTATATTCAGCATCATCTTGTACCTTATCAATTAGCTCAGTATCAAAGATAGGACCATTGTCATCTTCAGTGACGTTAAGGACCTCATGAATCTTTGCCATGTATGAATAATGTGCCTCGAGTTCTTGGTCGGAGATTTCATCATCTGTGTCGTCAAGCATTTCTCCTTCCTCAGCTGATAACTTGATTCCAGCTTCCATTTTCTTGCACAACAGCATCTTTTCCTTATGATAACCATAATCTTTAACCCTCTTTGGCTGCCTGCATTCCTTAGCCAAATGCCCAAAACCTCTGCAGTTAAAACACTGAATCCCACTTTGTTGCACAACTTGAGTACCAACAGTTTCCCTATTTCCAACAACAGTAGCCACCCTCTGATTATCATACTTAGGTTGTCGATCATACCTTGGAGGACTCTCAACACGTCTTCGTGTGTCATACCTTGGAGGACTCTGTGCATGGGTGTTCCTCGAGTTTGAAGATGTTCGAAGGTTGTTGTTGGTGGGTTTGTAGATTTTCTTATATTGCTTCATAACAAAAGCCATTTGTTGCTTGAATTCCCTATCCTTTTGAGCTATTTCTTCATCACTGTCTTCTTCGGATGATTGCTCAGGTATGGGTGATGGTGCTCTTGCAACTTCTTTGCCTCGGGATCGTGTTGGAACATGTGACTTGGAGACAATGGATGATCGTGGTGATGATGATTGAGTAGAGTAGGTCTTTGAAGTACGGGAGTGATATTCTGGGTAATGTTGAGTGGTAGACACCAAAGCAAGTGGATTGGAAATCTTTGCAACTCGTTCAGCTCGAAGTTCATTTGCCTCATTTTGAAATTGTTTCAAGATGTCAAAGAGCTTGTGATATGAAACTTCGTCTAACTTTTGTTGTTGTTTGACCAAGGTGACAAACCGTGTCCACTCTGGTTGAAGTTGCTGTAGAAATTGGACATTGACTTGCATGGTGGAAACTTGCAAGTTGTTTCGGGTCATATCATTCATCATCTTGTAGAATCGGGAGTAATAAGAATCAATTGATTCCCCATCCTTTGATGTAAACTTGCCAAAGTTCCAAAACATCTTAGTTTTCACATCTTGTTTGTTAAGTGATTCACCTTGTTGCAATCTTTCAATGGCCGTCCACATTTCTTGAGCAGTAGGACATGCGTCAACCGTAGAGTAAATTTCATCTCCAATGCCACTGAGAATTAAGTAGATTGCTTCCTTCTCTGCATCAAACCACGCACGATTCTCTGGGGTGAGGTCGGTCCTCTTCTCATCACGTTCATATGTGGGTTGTGCGTCACTTGTGTCTGTGGCTGGTACTGCAGGAACTTGAATCCTTGAGAGTTTATAGGGTCCTTCCAAAATACATTGCCTTAAAGCATCACCGTTAGGTTTTGTGTCAAGGTAACGTATAAAACGGGATTGCCATTGATCATATCGACCAGACACAAGCATTGGTGGTCTTTCCTTGTTACCTGCCACCATTATGTTGTTGTTCATCACACGATATTCGGCAGTAGAATCCATCTCAATATTCTCTGAAATGATGAATCGAATGTGGATCTTAAGTAGTTGTGTTGTGATTGTTTGGTTGTTGAAATTCCGAAAATTGCAATTTTTTTTCTCAGCCCGACAATAAATTCCTCAGTCCGACAAAACGGTAGACCTAAAAAATTTGTAATCACCAAATTTTGAAATTGAGCTAGAAAAGTCCTAAAACTAGTATGGAAAAAATTTGATTTTACTTGACCTAAATTTTTTAACTCTTTTTTTTTTTTTTTTTTTTTTAATCTTCGTGTAAACTACGTTCCGAAACTAGTCTAGATGGTGGCTAAGTCTAAAAAATACTCAAACAAAAATTTGGCTAAACATGTCATCGGAATGTCCATCGGAATGTGCCATCGGAATGCCCATCGGAATGTTGTTTAGATCGGAATGTCCTGTAGATCGCAATGTGCACCTGTCGAAATCCCAGATCGGAATGTGTACCTATCGAAATCCCAGATCGGAATATTCAGATCGCAATGTGTACTTATCGAAATCCCAGATCGGAATGTGTACCTATCGCAATGTGGCTGTCGCAATGTGGGCAGAGTAACGTTTCAAGATTGCCTTAAATCCGTCGCAATCCAAATCGCAATAACGATCGGAATGTTCAGATCGGAATAAGGGGCTATCGCAATACTGATCGCAAAGTAAAACCCTAGGGTTATTGCGATCGAAACCGTACTACCTTTTCCGAAATTCAAGCTGTCGCAATAAGGGACCTTGTTTTTCCAACTTTTTAGGCAACGATTATAGCAACTTTTAGGCAACAAGATCGTGTTTTTAACCAAACCAAAACAACCAAATCTCTACAACAAGTATATAGAATATTTGTAGCAAGAGATAGAACACGAAAAACACAAAAAAATTCGAATTCGAGATGATTTATGGATTAAATCACACGAATCATATGAAAACACAACAACCAATCACAAAACTACTCCATGGCGATTGATACCAATTGTTGTCCCTAATATATGATGTTATATAATCACGAATTAAAGAAAGAAAGGAAGAAATGAGAAGAATTCTAGAGAGAGAAAGTAGTGAGAGAAAGTAGAGAGAAAATGGTTGGTGAAACTTGTGGAATATTAGATTAGAGAGAAAATGAAATGACCAACACCCTTCCTAACATGCTAGGAAGGGTATATATAGTCCACCCACATGCGGGCCTTTTTATGGACTATATGGTTTGGGCCGGGCTTTCCTTTTGGGCTTTGGTTACTTATTAATGAACCTTAGCTTAAAGTTAAGCCCGTAATAACACGACTAATATACTACCTATTACAACGTTCTAAAATACGATACATAATAAACATATGACCGAGCATTCTTGTTTGGCTCAATATTTTGAGGCTAACATCCTTCCTAGGTACATTGTCATGGCGAGGCGGAGACGGTAATGGTGCACTAATACTAGGTGTAGGAGGAATAGGGATAAATGGTGGTGGAGGAGGTGTAGATGATGGGGGCGGGATCGGTGGATCGACAATGGAAATTCTACTACGAGTAGTAATAGCACTCACATTTGCTCGCGGATTGGTGACGGTGTTTGAAGGTAGAGAACTCGAAGTAGAAGGTTGAGCGGCGGGCAAGAAACTAGCCAGCATATTCTTCAAATCATTGGTTTAATTGCTGAAGGAGGATTGGATATTATCTCGAAGCTCGGATCTAATCTCATTTCCTTGCTTGGTGATATCTCCTTTCAGATTAATAATTTGGCTCTGTAGATTCTTGATTTGCTCACCGTGGGTTCTCATTATGGCTTCAACATCCGGATTACTGGGTGGGGTTTGTTGAGCGGTTGGGTGACAAGGATTAGAAGCTCTTGGTGGGATTTGGTTGCTTCTAATGTAGTTGTTGGCGGGGTTTTGGTTTTGAGGAGAAAAACCGGGTGAAAGATAGTTGTTTGACCGGTAACTCAGCAAATTTCTATCCCCTTGTGGTCTAGCTTGGTAATTTTCCGGTGAATAATTACCATAAGCTGCATACACATTTCCGGATTTCCTTGTGTCGAAGGACAATCGGTGTATGAGTGTGGACCGCCGCATGTTTCACAAGGATTAACAACCGCTTTAACTTGTTGTTGTTGTTGGTTTGAAGCGAGAAGCGTGATACTTTTGCTCATTTCCGTCATCATGCGGGTGAGTTCGGTCATATCAGGGTTTGCTGAGGTGGGAGAAACATTGACTCTCGGGTTGTTCCTTGAAGAAGCAGAGGAATCCCAGTTTTTGTGGTGAGTAGTCATGTTCTCAATTAGCTCTCTACACTCCTCGGGTCTCCTTTTCATGAATGTGCCACTGGCGGCTGCATTAATCGTATCACGATCTCGAAAAGTCAAACCGTTGTAGAAAGTATCTATTAAGGTCACAGGGAGCATGTTGTGGTTTGGACAACGATCAATCAAGACATTATATCTTTCCCAAGCATCAAAAAGAGATTCATCGGGTTCTTGCATGAAACCGCTGATTTGATTGCGAAGGCTTGTGACCATGGATGGTGGAAAGTAGCGCGACAAAAAGCGTTGAGTCATGTCATCCCAAGTATGAATAGAATTCTTCGGGAGACGATCAAACCATTTCTCGGCATGATGCGATAAAGTATGTGGGAAGAGTTGTAGGTGAAGAACATCCATTGTGGCACCAGGCAACTTCATGCTTTGGGTGATTGTAATGAACTTGTCGAGGTGTTTGATGGCATCATCATCAGGCATTCCACGGAAAGGATTTGTTTGCACTTGCTGAATCATGTGGTGCTTCAACGAAAACTCAGGAGCGTTGATTTGCATCGGCGCAATCGGTCCTCCTCGTCCAAACATGGTAGGTTGACAAAGTTCCTCCATTGTCCGAAGATCGGGCTGTGGAAGAACATTGTTGTTATTGTTGAGGTGCGGTGGATTATTGTTGTTGTTAACACCTGACATACTTAAATCTTCTCGAGTCTCGGGCTCTTGATAATTAGAAGATCTAGTACGCATACACCTACAAAGACAAAAGAAAACAATACCAAACACAAAGACAATATATATACACAATAAAAATAAAATCTTTTTGGATTTTTGAAATTTTTAATTTTTATGGATTTTTATCAATTTTTAATTTTTATGGTTTTTTTTTTTGAATTTTTTATGCAAGAAAAATAACGCTCACAAGTGAAGGATCCCAAAAAGCAACGCGTCTCTCACAGAAAACCGTTAATCTTTACGAAAAGAGCCAGCAGCGGCGCCATTTGATAACTAGGTTTTACTCAGGTTAAAAATTATCGTTGTACCAATCTCTTCGAATTGAAAAAGGAGTTTAATGTGCGACTCAGTCGTTCTTTGGTGGAAACAAAAGTTGTGTCGTTGTAGTATATTTAAATGTGCAAAGACTTAAAAGTAAAAGGCGATATAATAAAAAGGCGTTAAAATAAATCTAAATCTAATTAAAAGAAAGTGGTGAGATATTTAAAACTTTGAAAAGTAATAACTAAATGACGGAAAATTTAAAGCGTGACGGAAATTAAAATATGACAAATATTAAAATGTAACTTGAAAATTAAACAAAGCAAAATTAAAATCAAAAACCCATAGCCATCGGAATCCACTATCGGAATGCTGTCACCATACCATCGGAATCCAGATCGAAATGTGCTATCGGAATAAAAGGTGCAACCTGTCGGAATGTAACCTATCGGAATGTAGCCCAGATCGGAATGTTGCTGGGGAAAATTGGGCAGCACTTCGTCTTAGTGAAGCCTTAAGAGCCGTCGCAATCCCGATCGCAATGTGCGATCGGAATCTTGATCGGAATAAGGGGGTAATTCACTCTATCGCAATCCCGGATCGGAATGCAAAACCCTTGTCCAAAACTGTCACTATCGGAATGTGGTAAAGCAAGCCGCAATGTGTGGAGAGCCCTTACTTTCCGATGGATACAAATTAGTAATAAGCACACGAACTAAATAAGCTATAACTAATAAGCAGTAACAAAATAAATTCGAATGAAATGAAAACAAGGCGAGACAAAAAGCTAAAAAGTTAAAACCTTTCAAAATTTTAAAGACGAAACCTAATGAAAATAACTTGATAAGTAAAACTTCTAAGAAAACTTTGAAAACACTTAAGCAAAATACCAAATAAGCACACAAGGTTGTCAAACTCGTGGCTTATTTCGTATGAGGACTTAAAAGGAAAAAGAAACGACAAGAATTTGAATCAAATAAGCAAATGACTAAGCAAAAACTTCCTTAATCCGAAAGTGTAACCGAATCAAAAAGAAGAAGAGTAGAATGAGATTGATAAAAAGAACTTGATCAAAGATGAATAAAGATTAAAGCAACAAAATTTAAAGAACACAAATTAAAAATACTTACTTGGAAATTAAAAGGATAATTAAAGTGCAAAACATGTATTTAAATGGCATGAAAAGTAAATGACAAGATATGAAAATGGTGGAAGACTAATTGTCACCTTAGCCAACAAAAATGAAAATGAGATACTAATGGTCTATTTATAGGAGATTAGGAGAGTGGTTAGAGGAAGCTTCCTCCTCTCCTTCCTTTCTTGTTAATTGCACCATTGAGTCCTTCCTTCTTAGTCTTTTGTTAATCTTGGACTTTAAGGACTTTTGGCTCGGGATTTCTTTAAACTCGTCTTTTAATTCTTCAATAAATAAGACTCGAGTTCTTCGGCTTTTGGTAAACTTCCGTCTTTTGACTTTTTCTTCGATAAATCTTCAGAAATGGTCTTGGACTTCCGTTCTTTTTGCACTCTCGACTTCTCGACTTCATCTTTCATCTTTTTCTTCAATAAAAGCCCGTAAATGCCATGTTTTCTCCACTTTTCACAATTTCGTCCTAAATCACAACAAAAACACAAACCACGCATAATTCCGACATAAAAGACATAAAATACACGTTTTGGCTCGGTTATTATTGTAATTAAGTGGTAGAAAAGATGGGTGTTTTCACACCTATCAAGTGTAATTACTCATATCATTTGTAGCTTAAAACGATGAAATTATGCATGAAATGTATCATATATGCCTTGGATATACTTGTTTCTTGTTTGAATGTGTGTAGGTACCAAGTTCACGAAAATCGGCAAAAACCGGCACGAGTTTGAAGAAAAAGATTGAAGAAGCCAAAATCGAGCTCGACTTGAGTGGATTTATAAATTTTGCAAGTTTACGGGCCAAGTGGGTCCCATAATGGGGTAAATGGGCTCAAAAGCCCATTATTGATTCAAGTTGATAAAATAAGGTTTTGGAAAGCCCAAATCAATAAAAGGAACGGTTTCAATGTTTTTGGGCCACAAGCCCAGTTCAGTAGAATGAAACGAATGAAAAAAAATCATATTGGGCTTTTAGGCTTCAGTTAAACGCATAATAACCCATCTCACCTTCACACTTACGTTTCATTTATTCACTTTATAAAAATAAAATAATGTCCACTCATCATATTAATAACCGTTCCATATCCTTATTCCACCCACACAACTTTTCACACCACAAACCGTCCCACTTGCATCCACAATAAATAACTTCGATATAAACTATGTCTACCTTTCTTCCCCATCTCACCTTCACACCAAAACTAGTAACTTTTAGTTACTGTACCAAACCCTAATTACCCCAAAGCATTAGTTTTAAATGGGGCTTTTCAATTAAACTATTAATTCACACCATGGGGAATAAAACCCCCATGGTTTAAGGAAGAGAAGGAATGGTATGCCAAGGCTACGTGTCAACTCATCATTTGAAGAAACACCTCATCATTCCATTCCCACCAATCAGAAATCCCAAAAGAAGCACAACTAGCACACGGATTCCACGTTGGCAATCCTGTGCTAGATTGAATCATACCAGCCATCCGATCAAAGAAAGAGAGAGAAATTGAAGATCAAAGGCCAAGATTAGAATGGAATATTCTATTAGAGATCCGAATATCCTTCATCAACAGCCCTGGGAAGGCTATAAATACCCCCAATTTCTATTGTAATTTCATCCTTTTCTTTACTTTAGTATTATGCTGTTAAAATAGTTGTAGAAGTTATTCTTGTATTTTCTTTAAATTTAGTCTTGTAATCTCTTTAAATTTAATAAAAGCTCAATTTATTTCCTCATATTGGTGTCTCGTTTTCTTTTATTTCCTGTTTAAATTAATATATGAATTAATCTCTATAACTGTTTTACATGAATAATAATTGAAATGTTAAGTTTAAACTAATTAATAGTTTAGATTTAATATTTGGAGTAAAAATTGGATCAAGTATTTTCCCTACTGGAAAATATTCACAAAAAGTGGATGTTTCGGTTAATGTTATTGATGGTATAATGGTGATGATCATGGTGGTTCGTATGTCGATTAATGGTGGTTGATGGTGGTCTAGTTTTGGTTCTTAGGTTGCTCAGCGCAATCCTACTTCTCAACGGCTTGCTTCAAAAGGTTAGATCTCCTTTTAATTTCATGTTTATAGTTGAAATAGGATGTTATGATTAATCTGTTTATGAGTTCTCGTTTGAATTACTTGAGTGATGATTTTATTGATTTTTACTTATTTGATATGAAAGCTGATAAGAGTAGTAACTTGTTGAAATTGATAGGAGTCTAAAAGCTTTTAGGAATTGTCTGTTTGTTATTAGATGAGTGAGATTTCTGTTTTTATAAATTTCTGATAGAATGGTTATTGCAAAATTTCTGGATATTTTGTTGAATAGGTTTTACTGTTTCTTTGTCATGGGTTAACTGGAGGTTAACTATTTTGAGTTTGATACAATTAAGAAGGTTAATGAGTTCTATTAATTTTAACTTCCTGTATAATAACTCTGCTGATATGATAATTTTAGTGATAATTCGTTGAGGAGTTTAGCCTAAGTTGTGATATTATTCTTCCTGGGTAATCTGATAACTGAGTTTATGTTCTTTTATTTTGTAACTGTCTGATATGTGGGATAATCTATTCATGTTATTGCTTTTGTTAGGATAAGTAATTTTACGCTTGCTAGGACTTAAGTTCGCTAAATTTTAGGTTTTAATTTCGGTTTTAAGTTTGCTATAAGTTTCTACGATTTGTTCCTGTTAAGTTGGATAATTAATTTGTTTGCTGAATCATTGGGTTTATTTGATTGTATCGCTTAAATTCTACTTGGGCTAGCTTACTGCTTATATGATCTTGCTGATATAAATCCTTCAAGCATTTAAGCTTATCAGATTCCATTAATCTGATAAGCACAAATAAGCTGTGTCCTCACAAGCTTAAAGCTATTAAGCTGTCAAAAAGTCTTTCCTAAGACTATCTTTTAGTTATTCTGTCAAAAAGAAATAATTCCAAAATATGTCTCTTCTTGGGTTCGAACCTGTGACCTTTTAACACCCCCAAATTTACGCGCAGCGGAATACATCTTTGGGTGCTAAACAATGATACAACGATACATAATTTATAAAGAACGACTCAAAAAGAGACGTTTTAGATTTATCGTTCCTAAAACATTTGTCAGAGTAGCGTAGTCCCAAGTAATCGTTACCAAAACATAAGTTAAAACAACATATTGGTTTGTTTTGAAAATGGAACGATAAATAAATCAAAGAGTTTGAACAACAAAAGCAGTGCACAACTTCATTCCCCGTGACCTCCAAGCTTCCACTTCTTGATTACCTGAAATACATGTGAGTAAAACAATCAGCAAAAATGCCGAGTGAATCTATAGGTTTATGAAATCAATTTGAACACAAGCAAAGATTATAAGTTTGTGGCATGCTTATAAGCATCAAATAATAATTTGCATCAACAATGATAATTGTATATAGCATAAATTGCAATAAGCTCATGGAACCGAGCCCTTAGACACTCCCATGTCAGTCTAATAAGACGAGAGATTTATTAATTGTCGGTTACCTCCAGATTATTGGTACATTGCCGTATACCTGACTTCTCAATACAATATGCTCAAACAGTGTGGAGGTCGGGCATAAGCTTCTATGACAAGTCCACAAAAACTGAACCGGGGCGGCTTCCCCCATAGATCTATTAATTGTACTAGCGGTTAACCCATCATAGGTTAATTAACTGTCCATAATTGAGGCTTTAACTAAGGCAATCACTTAATGCAATTTAAAGGCAACCACGGGTCCATTCATAGAGGGACAAAGTATACCATAAAAAACTTGTGTTCTAAGTTTATAAAACATGTATTCCCCCTCGCGGGTTTAAAATCATTTAATAACTAGTATAAAGCGAGGCTATAGACTCACGTTGATAATGAAAGGTGGATTATCGGCTACGGGCGTGCTTCAGTCACGGAAACCTATATAAATAATAATCGGTCTTAGACTCTTGTCCAATGACTTTTATCAAAATAACAATATACATATGATGATTTTGTACATATGATGATGATCAAGTGGGTTTATATATCCTTGTTTACTCATTTTAGTGTTTACGTTTTGGTAACTTTTTACTAGTTTACTAGTTTTACCTACTTACCTATTTTAAGTCCAATAAGCTTAGTATAAGTTCTTTAACTTGTTTTAATCCATTTTATACCTATATTATCAGTATCTATACTTTCCATGTTGGGCCCAAATGGGTTAAGCCCAATAAGTTCTTTTTATAAGTTTTTATCTTATTTAGTCCAATATGCTTAGTTAGCTCGTTAATGTCCGTATGTCCTATAGTTCGGGTTTTATCGGTTTTTACTTGTATTAGTTACTTATATATCAGTATATTACTTTTAAAAACTTTACATTAGACGGGTTTGATCGTCTAAGTTTTATTTGGCGAAAAACGTTAATTTTACGGTAATAGCCGAAAAAGTCGTAAAAATCAAGTTTATAGTTTTTATTACTTATAAGTATTATTCCACTACCATTTATATAATTTATCCATTTATTTAACCTTTTACATATTTATATAAATAAGTTTCATAAGTTAGTGGGTTTTTATTTTACATTTTATACAATAAATTTGAGTGCTTATATAATAATAATAAACATTAATTCTCAAAATCTGATTTTTATTTTCATCTTCATCATTTTTATCATATCTAGAGTTATATAATGAATTAGAAGCTCATTTTTCGGTGGCATGATATTCATATTATGTGCTACATTTAACTTAGTTATAGCTACTGCTCATTATAAGTTTATCTTTCCTTAACAGTCCCTACAAAACTGCTTATTCGGATTAGAACACCCAACTTGTTTTGATCATATCTCACTCATTATATTGATTCCATTGCATGGCCAACTCTCACATGTGTATAACATCTTGTACTTACTGTAAATGGATCATACCATGAAATTTTATCAGTTCAAGTTTTAGTTATATACTGTTTTTATACAGCCAACTAAATAAGCATGATTTTAGCCTTATTTCTTATAGTTATTAACCTTTTTAAGCATATTTATCAACACTTGATCCCCACACAACATTTTTATCATCATATATACATCATATACATATAAAATAATAAAGAAAATACATTTTTTCTTTACAAAAATAACAAGAGAAAATGGAGAGGATGATCTTCTTTACCAACCAAGTGTATTTCTTGTTTTTGGAAGACAAGAACTTGATGAACACCACAAGTAACTCCAAGATCATCAAACACCAAGAAAAATAGTTGAGAAATCAGCCCTAGGACACAAGAAAATCACCTACAATGTTGTTAATATGGCCACCAAATGATCAAGGCTTCAAGATAACTCCGTGATAGAGCTAGTTAACATGTATTTTATGGCTAGAAAAGATCAAAAGGGGTGTTTGTAGCTTGAAAGTGGATGGAAAGGGTGAAGTGGTTGAGAGGATTTGAGAGAGTTTTGCATGTAAGTAAATGGTATGTGTGAAAGTTTCTAGTGGTTTTGAGTTAGTGGGAAAGAACTAAGCTTAAGGTGTAAGCTTTTCTTACACTTGTAAGTGTTTAGCTAACATGATGCCACATATGGTTGTGGTGTCATGTTGGTGCCATCCAAGCTAGCTAGTGGGGTGGGACAATGTATTTTGTTCCATCTCACTAGTTTACGGGTATTCCTCGATTCTAGTTTTCTCGATTTGCGTGCCCTCGGGTCGTTTCACGAAAAATGTTTTTATAAATTATGAATCAACGTCACAAAACGAATCCAATAAAAATTGTCTCATCAAAAACGGAGTTCAAAAACATAAATACGTAATCCTAAGGTTTCCGGTTTAGTCGTAAAGGACGCTAAAATATGCACGTAAGCCCAAATTTAAATCCGTAAATTGTGAGTTCATCAACCAACACAAAAATAAGTTTCAAAATATTATACGATATAAAATTTTTGGCATCCGTCGGTATCGCGATCACTAGTAGTCCTCGTTGCTCGTCAAAATATTAAAATATAATATTTAATATCGGTTTCAACTTAAACCGTTAAACATAATAATATTTAAAGTTATAAAATACTTCAAAATAATTGAAAGTAGAATTGAATTATGACCTTATTTTTACGGGTTTTACATCCTCACCACCTTAAGGGAGCGACGTCTCGGCGCTCAACTCACCTCATACACGAGTTGATCACTACCCGGAAGGATGACGGCATTCCTTATAAAGAAGTCTTCACGTTCCCACGTGAATCTCGATCCACGATCTCCATTGGTTCTTTTACAAAACGCAACTTGTCGTCAAGTTGTATCTCACCAAAAAGGAATAAATAAGTCCTTATCCACAAGTCACCCGTCAAGCTCGACACATGAAAATTTTATGAAACACGAAGCTAATTTGACGACAAGAATAGATGACAGGATTTTCGGGTAAGTCCAGTAAAAAGGAAGGTTGTAATTTAAAGGATATCCATCGGTCGGATAGCCATGGACACACATCAAAAAGAACTAACAAGAAAACATTTTCGTCATCGGAGGGTGCTCACACGCGGGTCCCTACTCAAAAGATAATACAAAGACACCATCTCACTTTCGCCAACGCGCATTCAAAGACTCAATAAACATCGTTGTTGAAAGTCAAAAAGATATTACATAATATGTGTTCTACATGATCGGACGTCATCGGATGATGCCGTCTCAAGTTCTCACAACTTAAGATCATTTGACTAGATCACACACCATATAAGTACATAAAAGAAAAAGGTCGAACATAAACATCGATTATAGATCTCCACCGTTAATCATCGAGAAAACCTTGAACGAACCCTTGATAATAACCACTTGATCTCCAGAGTCTTTCCACTTGCGGTGTCGGCTTCAACATACTCCTCGAGGTCGTAACGAATTTATTAACTCCATTCATTAGGAGATTCGGTCCTCAATCATTCCACAAGTACACGCATAAATCCTGGTGACACTTATCGTTTCTTCTTATAATTGCTTCCCAAGATTCATTTTAAACTCAGAATAAAATAGTGATCTTCAATACGAGGAATAGAACGAGATAAAAATGAACTCAATAAACGCATAAACGGACAAGATGTGGTAAAATGATTTAAGGTTGACGATCGACGAGGGATCTCGACTCACGTAACCGTAAAACATAATAATTCACAATACTAGAAAAATGAGAGCGAAGAAAGAATTAAATATTAATATTAAAATAACGTTTGTCACAGTTATCAGTCCCGGATTTGTATTACCTTAAAACTTAGTTGAGGTACCTTCTTGATAAAGATGATATATTAAAAATAGAAGTTAAATAGCTTCATAATTTATTTTGGTTGTCTTAAGAAACTTTGAAAGAATAACACGAATTTATTAATTAAACTCGTATTGATGGTTAAAATTTAGAAAATATAATTTTCAAATTAAATCATTGTTAGGAATATAAATTAAACCGGTAATTTTCATTACATTAAAAGTAAAGTATGATAAGTCAATTAGTTCAAAAGATAGAGCATAACTAACATTAGTTTTAGTTATACAAAATATGATGTATAAATCTGACTTTTTTCTTATGGTAGTTATTTCGATAATTGAAAATCATTAGAAAATGTAGACAAGTTCCATAAAAAAAAATTATAATACTTTGTAGGAATACATAAAGGTGTTTATTATTTCAAGATAACATGGGATATATTCGGGTTTCAAAGTGTGACAAGATAACAAACGAATACGAATGGTAATAATGTCAACAATTAGTACGAAATCAACAGTACAAAAGAGGATGAAGCAAATGTCGTATGAATTCTTAAAGAGAATAATAAAATAAAGGCGTTGATGGTAAGACGATAAGAAATAATAGATTAAACAAGTTGTCAATTTTGTTAGTGCGGTTGCTGGTTCACCAATATCAGCTCGTTAACTTAGCGGTGGTCGTTACACGATTGGAAATAAGATCCATACAAAAATTTTAATAAAATAAAATTCCTAATAATCACTTGTAATTAAAACAAATCAAATGAACGATGTTAGTGTTTAAAGAGAGAAGTCAAAGCACGGTTCACAAGAGTGGATTTCGAGACAAACGAGAGTGACGGACGTCATCCCGGATAGACGGAAATCACTCTAGTGATAATTCATTATTCACGTGCGGAGACATTCCAAAGATCTACCCAGTCGCATAAAAGAAGATTGGACGAGAAGGAAGGATAAAATATTGAGACTTTCAAGTCATTTATCAACAGTCAGTAATTAGACGAACGGTCAAAAGAAATCAGTTATAAGACAAAATGAAGTAACAAGTGGAAAAACGATTGTCGAGTAAAAACGTATTCGTAAGCGCGTAATTCGTTTAAGAAAAGGTAAGAAAACGTATGCGGATGCATAGAAATTGCGCCACTTGCATAAATTATAAAGGTTTTCAAAACTTCTTTTCACTTTATTTCATTTTATTTATCTTTATCATAAATACAAGTAAAAAGTTCTTTATTATTAAGATTTTTAAGGTGACTACTATTCAGCCTAGCATGGCTCCTTCTAAATTAGACATAGGTGATCAGGCCATGTATAATTTAGGGCTAGCAATGCAGTGCTCCGTTTCGTCGAAAAGTATTACGTTTCTTATGTTTATATAAACCATGCCATTTGTAAAATGGAATTTAAAAATAGTTTATAAATTTATAGGATACAAGTAATTGGCGAGATTTCTAAGCAATAACTCAAATGTTATAAAAATTATTTCATAATATCAAAGTAAAACAATTTATGAAAATAATTGTAATAAAAATGTCAATTAAAATTACAAGGTGACATTTTGATGAAGTATATAATAACCAAAGGTTTTGCAAAAAGTTGCAAATAGTAGCTTATAGGAAAACCAATGAAATGGTTACAAGTCGTTAAGGTGTCAAAAGGTTATAAGGTTAGACGGAAACGCCATGAGACACACGATAAAAATATCGACGAAGAATGTGAAGGCAAAACTTCAAAACTCAACCCAAATCAGTGGAAGGTTAGAAGAAAATAAAAATAAAATAACATCGAATGACAAATGAGTCATATATATGAAAAGAATAAAACAATCCACATGTGTATTCTTTGTAAGATACTCGACACGACATGCTTTTAAGAAAGTATGTTATTCGTTTTTAAATTACACCATTAATCCGGTAATTGCTAATCCTGTACTGTTTCTATTTTTAAATATTTTCACATGCAACTAGTATTCGTTAGTTGTAAAATAATATTTGTTAAAATTTTACGATCCCAAATGAAATCAAAACAGCTTAGAAACATTTAAAACTCATGTTCTGAATTTTCTATCAGATTTAACTTTTAAATATGAGCCGATTAATTGAC
The DNA here is from genome assembly GCA_025667525.1 of Glebionis coronaria. Taxonomy (NCBI): domain Eukaryota; kingdom Viridiplantae; phylum Streptophyta; class Magnoliopsida; order Asterales; family Asteraceae; genus Glebionis; species Glebionis coronaria. The sequence goes on from CM046877.1 coordinate 333,333,308, forward strand.
CCGATAAACGACATCTCCAAGACTCAGAGTCTAAAGCATTTTGATGCAAAACGACGTTTCAGACGACTTTCTAGTTTTACCCGAGACCTGAAACCCAATGTAAAATGACCAAAATACCCCTGCAAGTTCTGTGCAGGTTTGACTGTTTTATTTTAAAAACGCAGGTTTTACTTTTTGTGTTTTGACCTGTTATACTGCCCCTGCAGTTTCTACAAAAAATGTATTATTTTTTGACACTTCCTAACGACTCAAAATATATACACACATGTCTTGTGGATTTTACAACAACGAAAAATAAATCTCATAATGAGCATCAAATAAAATATAGCATGATGAATGACAGGAAATGCTTCAAGGTATTCAACACGAAATTTAGGAAGCAAGACGGTGAAAGACGTTCGTAATTTAGATTTCAAAATGCAATGTAGGCAAATCTCCTTGGTGCCACGATTGTCAAAACACAAAACATAACAAGAAAAGAATGGAACATTAACATGCTACACTCCGGGAGCGAGAAGGTTAATGAAAAACAAATGATACAATTTTATATAAGTAAAATCGTATTCCAATTCTAGCGCCATAATCTAGACGATGATTTATAAAATGACGATGACGTTACCGAGATATAACTGAACAATACACTTCGGAGTCGATACATATAAATGTCAATAAATAGCGGTTAGTCTATTCCAAGGACACATTGAGCTACACAATGGTCTAGAAATTACGTTAAAAGACGTCCAAGCACAAATAGCCGGAAGACGATTTGAATATCTATATAGATATCTCAAAGGGTTAAGCAATAAAAGTAACGCGCGCAGATGGAGGTATGTAATAAATACAGAAAGATCTTGAAAATTCAATGTATTTATTTAAGTTAATCATTAATAAATGATAAACTTTTATCGAAAAGTTTAACGACATAAATATATATCAATAAAGGATTATAGTATTTATTTAGAAATACTTAGCAATAAGGCATACATAATAATGTATACTAAAGTTGTAATCCCAGAAGTAGCTTGAACCTGAAGTCACGCGGAAATCATGTGCACCGACTCTTTGAAAAATAAAACCGACAGTTATAGTTTAGGTTTTTAGAAAAAGACCTAGTTCTCTATAACTCATGGCTTTGGTACCAATCTTTAAAACCCCCAAATTTACGCGCAGCGGAATACATCTTTGGGTGCTAAACAATGATACAACGACACATAATTTATAAAGAACGACTCGAAAAGAGACGTTTTAGATTTATCGTTCCTAAAACATTTGTCAGAGTAGCGTAGTCCCAAGTAATCGTTACCAAAAGATAAGTTAAAACAACATATTGGTTTGTTTTGAAAATGGAACGATAAATAAATCAAAGAGTTTGAACAACAAAAGCAGTGCACAACTTCATTCCCCGTGACCTCCAAGCTTCCACTTCTTGATTACCTGAAATACATGTGAGTAAAACAATCAGCAAAAATGACGAGTGAATCTATAGGTTTATGAAATCCATTTGAACACAAGCAAAGATTATAAGTTTGTGGCATGCTTATAAGCATCAAATAATAATTTGCATCAACAATGATAATTGTATATAGCATAAATTGCAATAAGCTCATGGAACCGAGCCCTTAGACACTCCCATATCAGTCTAATAAGATGAGAGATTTATTAATTGTCGGTTACCTCCAGATTATTGGTACATTGCCGTATACCTGACTTCTCAATACAATATGCTCAAACAGTGTGGAGGTCGGGCCTAAGCTTCTATGACAAGTCCATAAAAACTGAATCGGGGCGGCTTCCCCCATAGATCTATTAATTTTACTAGCGGTTAACCCATCATAGGTTAATTAACGGTCCATAATTGAGGCTTTAACTAAGGCAATCACTTAATGCAATTTAAAGGCAACCACGGGTCCATTCATAGAGGGACAAAGCATACCATAAAAATCTTGTGTTCTAAGTTTATAAAACATGTATTCCCCCTCGCGGGTTTAAAATCATTTAATAACTAGTATAAAGCGAGGCTATAGACTCACGTTGATAATGAAAGGTGGATTATCGGCTACGGGCGTGCTTCGGTCACGGAAACCTATATCAATAATAATCGGTCTTAGACTCTTGTCCAATGACTTTTATCAAATAACAATATACATATGATGATTTTGTACATATGATGATGATCAAGTGGGTTTATATATCCTTGTTTACTCATTTTAGTGTTTACGTTTTGGTAACTTTTTACTAGTTTACTAGTTTTACCTACTTACCTATTTTAAGTTCAATAAGCTTAGTATAAGTTCTTTAACTTGTTTTAATCCATTTTATACCTATATTATCAGTATCTATACTTTCCATGTTGGGCCCAAATGGGTTAAGCCCAATAAGTTCTTTTTATAAGTTTTTATCTTATTTAGTCCAATATGCTTAGTTAGCTCGTTAATGTCCGTATGTCCTATAGTTCGGGTTTTATCGGTTTTTACTTGTATTAGTTACTTATATATCAGTATATGACTTTTAAAAACTTTACATTAGACGGGTTTGATCGTCTAAGTTTTATTTGGCGAAAAACGTTAATTTTACGGTAATAGCCGAAAAAGTCGTAAAAATCAAGTTTATAGTTTTTATTACTTATAAGTATTATTCCACTACCATTTATATAATTTATCCATTTATTTAACCTTTTACATATTTATATAAATAAGTTTCATAAGTTAGTGGGTTTTTATTTTACATTTTATACAATAAATTTGAGTGCTTATATAATAATAATAAACATTAATTCTCAAAATCTGATTTTTATTTTCATCTTCACCATTTTTATCATATCTATAGTTCTATAATGAATTTGAGGCTCATTTTTGGGTGGCATGATATTCATATTATGTGTTACATTCAGCTTAGTTATAGCTACTGCTCATTTTAAGTTTATCTTGCCTTAACTGTCCCTACAAAACTGCTTATTCAGATTAGAACACCCAACTTGTTTTGATCATATCTCACTCATTATATTGATTCCATTGCATGGCCAACTCTCACATGTGTATAAGATCTTTTACTTACTGTAAATGGATCATACCATGAAATTTTATCAGTTCAAGTTTTAGTTATATACTGTTTTTATACAGCCAACTAAATAAGCATGATTTTAGCCTTATTTCTTATAGTTATTAACCTTTTTAAGCATATTTATCAACACTTGATCCCCACACAACATTTTTATCATCATATATACATCATATACATATACAATAATAAAGAAAATACATTTTTTCTTTACAAAAATAAAAAGAGAAAATGGAGAGGATGATCTTCTTTACCAACCAAGTGTATTTCTTGTTTTTGGAAGACAAGAACTTGATGAACACCACAAGTAACTCCAAGATCATCAAACACCAAGAACAATAGTTGAGAAATCAGCCCTAGGACACAAGCAAATCACCTACAATGTTGTTAATATGGCCACCAAATGATCAAGGCTTCAAGATAACTCCATGATAGAGCTAGTTAACATGTATTTTATGGCTAGAAAAGATCAAAAGGGGTGTTTGTAGCTTAAAAGTGGATGGCAAGGGTGAAGTGGTTGAGAGGATTTGAGAGAGTTTTGCATGTAAGTAAATGGTATGTGTGAAAGTTGCTAGTGGTTTTGAGTTAGTGGGAAAGAACTAAGCTTAAGGTGTAAGCTTTGCTTACACTTGTAAGTGTTTAGCTAACATGATGCCACATATGGTTGTGGTGTCATGTTGGTGCCATCCAAGCTAGCTAGTAGGGTGGGACAATGTATTTTGTCCCATCTCACTAGTTTACGGGTATTCCTCGATTCTAGTTTTCTCGATTTGCGTGCCCTCGTGTCGTTTCACGAAAAATGTTTTTATAAATTATGAATCAACGTCACAAAACGAATCCAATAAAAATTGTCTCATCAAAAACGGAGTTCAAAAACGTAAATACGTAATCCTAAAGGTTTCCGGTTTAGTCGTAAAGGACGCTAAATTATGCACGTAAGCCCAAATTTAAATCCGTAAATTGTGAGTTCATCAACCAACACAAAAATAAGTTCCAAAATATTATACGATATAAAATTTTTGGCATCCGTCGGTATCGCGATCACTAGTAGTCCTCGTTGCTCGTCAAAATATTAAAATATAATATTTAATATCGGTTTCAACTTAAACCGTTAAACATAATAATATTTAAAGTTATAAAATACTTCAAAATAATTGAAAGTAGAATTAAATTATGACCTTATTTTTACGGGTTTTACAGACCTCCTGGTCACAGGCGTAGAGTGTTTACCATCTGGGCTAACTGGCCTCTTTGGTTTTATTATACTCAGTTTAATTAATATAGAGTTTTTAGAATTTGGCAGAATTTAATTTAGTAAAGTTCTACTTACTTTACATTCGTTTCTAAATAATTTTTCAATTAAAGTTTAATTAAAGCTTTTATTAAAATAAGTTTAGTTAAATAAAAATAAAAAAAAAATTTATTTACTTAAAAAGTTTAATTAAATAGATTTTTATAATTTTAGTTTAAAATAAAATTAGTTTTTAAATAAATTTGTTTTAGGTGAATTTTAAAAGTAAATTAGTTTAATATTTATTTCATTAAGTAGAATTAATATTTTATAGATTTTTAAATTAGTTTAATTTTTAAATAGTGTTAATTTTTAGATAATTAATTGTTTGTAGGTTTTTTAAAATAGGCGGGGTTAACGATTCATGCACTTTAGGTTTATTTTAAATAGCTTAAAATTTGTAGATTTTAATTGTAGTTTAAAAACCGAAAACCAATTCAATCAATTGTCCATATCAAAGCAAAACGTCTCAAATTCATAAGATCTTCGTGTACAACGAACTCGACTCACTCACGTGTTTAATTGAATTCGTCATTGGTAATATTAGTCTATTACTTTCTCCTAAAGGTAATTTTCTAATTTACCCTATAACGTATCAAATTATCACTATACTATCCACGACACATCAAAAATTTTGGCGCCGCTGCCGGGGATCTTGTGTACGATTCGCTTTTGTGGAGATTTGTTGATCGTTGATTTGAAGACCCTTTCCGTCCTCGGAAAGTTTGTTATTTTTCTATTATATAGTATGTATCGTTTTTCTCGTTTTTTGTGAATAATATATTGTATTACGTAGAACAATAATTTTACATACTTATCAAATAAGCCTTAGTTGGGATTTCATCACCTAGCTATTGTAGTCGAATCCAAAACAAAAATAAAGGCAAAATAGATAAATACTAATAAGAAGTTTGAACTCGATTTATACAAACTATAAGGTGGGTATAAGGCGACGTGCTATAAAAGGCCGTCTAAGGAAAAAGGTTTTTAAGTGCTTTGTACCACCTCGTTTCCCCGCTTGCTTGTGCGTATATTGAGAGGGACAACCTATTATTGGTATGCCGACTCAAGTAGTAATAAATCTTATTTTTGTTGTTACTTATTGAACCTCGAGACGTTTAGGTTTTCACCTATCGTTTCAAAGTCGACCGAGGGTAAATTACTTCCATAGTAGTTATCCTTATTCCTTGTTTTTAATCGATCATTATTGATTGAGCAATACCAAATAAAATACCAAAAATAATCTTCTTCTTGTCTAAATTCTTTTCTTCAATCCTCTAAATTCTCGTTTTTATGAAAAATACCAAAATTAATCTTCTTCTTGTCTAAATTCTTTTCTTCAATCCTCTAAATTCTCGTTTTTATGAAAAATACCAAAAATAATCTTCTTAATCCTCTATCATGTTTAATTCTTTTTCTCCTCACCCTCTAAATTTTAATTCTTCCTTCGTTGATTGTGTTGGGTGTGGAGAACCGTTATATGGTTTTTCACCATGTCGGCGGTGCACGTGTGAGCGTTGTGGTAACGATTTACGTCACGATATACGTGTTGGATTTTGTCCTTATTGTAATGAGATTACTTCATGTGGAAATCCGAATTTTTTGAATAATTCTCTCGATTTCAATCCACCTCCACACCCTACATACGAGACACCCTCGTGTGAGTTTTGTGGAAACGATTCTCATTTTGGTGATGATTGTTCGCATCGATTCTCGTTTAATTACGAGCAAGAACCGAGCTACAATCAAAACTTTAATGATAATTGTTATCCACAAGATTTACCGAGTTTATCACAACAATATCTTTGTTGTGAGTATTGTAGAGGTCCTCACGAGAGTTTTTGTTGTCAACCGAGAGATCAAAGTTTTTATGAGCCTAATCCTTGCTATAATTCAATTTCTTCCGGTTTTGACCAATCTCCACAATATTCTTTCGATATTGAACGATTTGAAACAATGAATCAAAGAAATGTTGAAATTGTTGAAAAAAGTATTGAAGATATGTTGCTTGAAAAGAGACAAATCAATCAAGAGATTAATGATATAACGAATGAATTGGGAAGTCGACGATTTCATGGAGAAATGATTGATGAGGGATTTAAAAGAGATTGTGAACTTAAGATTAACCAACTTTCGCAAGATTATAATGGTTTAAGCATTGAAATTCGAGAGAAAGAACGAGCTCAAGCGGAAGCAAAATACCTTGCTAATCGTGAACTCAAGCGTTCTCTTCTTTTGGATGATGATGAGGATAGTTCTATTTCTTTGCGAGATCTTATGGCTCTTCATCCTTCGTCTAGTGCTATCGTATTTCCTATTCGTATCTTGCCGGCTATTGAGCCCGAGGATTCTCCCATCCTAGATGATGAGGAAATCTCTCATGACATCACCACTCCTATTCATGATTCTTCCATCGTGGAACCCAAAAATTCTCTAAGCAAGGGGGACGAGCATATTAGCACTATTCTTGTCCAAAACCCGAGAGAGTTTGACGGTATTTCCAATGAGATGCGTGATTTGCCACATTGTGATGACTCGACTTCTTCCATTCACTTTGATATTTTCTCCAATCCTAATGATGAAAATTGTGATGGAAATGAAGATTTTGAGGATGATTCTACTTCTAGTGTATTTTCTAATGAGGAGTTCTCCGATGAACTTTCTTATAAAGATGATATTCACAACTCGGATTTTGAGGGGTTTACCGATGAACCTACTCTTCTTCACCCATTTCCACCGGGAAATGAGGATGATAGTGATCCGTTTTATGAGAGGTTCACTTTTGAACTTGCTCCTTTAGACCCATTTCCACCGGGAAATGAGGTTGATTTGACTATTCCGATCCTTGAGAAGTTCACCGATGAACTTACTCATTTAGATGTAGAAGACGTGGTTCTTCGTGAGAAATTATCCAACGTCTATCTTCTCATATCTAGGATCGAGGCTTTAAATTCTAAGCCTAGTGCCAAGTCTTTCTCTCCATCTCCTATTCCCGTTGAGGATAGTGATTCGCTTATGGAGGAGATTGACACTTTTCTTGCTTCTCATGATTCGATACCACCGGGTGTTGATGATATCGACCCGGAGGGGGACGCTCTCTTTTTAGATAATTTACTTGATGATGATTTCGTCCCAAGTCCTCCTCCCACCCACTTTGACCTTAATGTGCGGGTTTTTCATTTGTCTCATATTGAGTACCATGACTCAATTGATCACATTTCTAAGGGTGAAATGGTCGATAAAGCAAAGAATGTTGATTCCACTATGGATGAGATTTTTATCCCACCATTACCATGTGCTTTCTATGATCTTGAATTAGCATGGGGGGACGACACTGTGTTATCCTTTCCTTTCTCCACCGAGGACGAGGTATTCGATCCCGGAATCGTCGATTTAGGGAAATCTCGGACTTTCACCGATGTAATAAATGAAAGATTTTTCTATCATCTAGGTGCGAGTTTATCTCGTGGAGCATGCTTTATCCATACCATTAGTTGTGACTACCATCTCTTATTAGAGATTTGTGTTGGAGTTTTATCCTTTCGTTTGTCATCTGACAACGAGGATGAGATCTTTGACCCCGGCATCGTGCTTTATGTTGGTTTTTATTCCAATATGCCGGTTTTCACCACTTTCCCTAAGGACCAATGAATGCGGGGATCGAGTCGAGCTCATGACTCGGTTAACAAAAACGAGGTGCCTTGTGGGGGAGTCCCATACATTCTATCTTCTTTCTATTTTCTAACACCTAATAAGGCTTGATCTTTCAAGCTCGTGCTCGTGTTTTTTTGTGTTGTGATCTTAGGTACGACCCTTATCATTGAAGACTCTCGTGTTCGGTTTTTGCTGGTCCACTTGATCTTCCATTCTTTGAATGCCAAAAAGGGGCATACTTTCTTTACCCTTGATTTTTATCGACTAACGTTTTATCTTGAGGCATAGTTAATAAACGGCTTATAGATTTGCGTGCTCTTTCCATGCTAGGAATTTGCATTAGACTCTTCGTGTTTTAGCAAGGGGGTGTCACTCTTGAGCTAAGAAACATTGAGGAAAATGTTTGGTTTTAGCATGGGGGAGTCAATCGATATAATCGCTTGTAATTGCTCTTGTCGTGTCCAAACGTATTGTTTTTCTCATTTTTCAATAAAATTTTAAATTTTTTGTGTTATTTTTAAGTTTTAATAAAGAAAATAAGTGTTTTTGACACAAATGTAGGCTTTCAATAAGAATAGTTTTTGACTCGACTCGGTTTTTAACCTTAGCTTTTCCTTAACGTATTTGAATTAAGTTTTGCTAGGCTACTATATAGGGAGCTTTAAAATGCGAAAGTCTTAATTCATACGAGCTAAGAACAAGAACTTTTCGCAAGCTCCTATAATTGATCCTAGAAAGTCGTCTATCAAGGGAACTTTAAAACGCAAATTCTAAAACTTGCAAGAGTATAAGAAGATGCAAGATCCTATAGATGACTTGAAAACCCAAAACTTTGATTTAATAGGCTAAGTATCCATTGATTTCACATTTTTGAAAATTTTCGATATCGAGAACAAGAGATGATAGAGCCAATTATAAGTTTGGTATTCTTTCGGGAATTTATGTGAGTTCATTATAAGCCTATTCTCCCATCGTTTGTTAATAAATTTAATTGCAATAAATAAGGTTGAACGATTTGAAAAGTTACTTAGCTTCTAGCCCAAGATCGTTTAAAAGTTGCTCGGTATGGATTAGAGTTCATAGCCAAGGCATAACTTATTGAAGCGGGATGCGAAGATTGGCGAGTCCAAAAAGGTCCTAACAAGACATGAGGGCTATGTTTTATTGCTAAAGATCTCAAGTGATGTGAAGAATCATTTATCGAAAAATCAATATGAAGGATCGAGACACACGACGAAAAGCAAAATACTCCCCAAAAGTCATGGAGAAGTCTATCCAAAAAGACCATAATAAGGTATGAGGATAAATGAAGCCAAGTCCAAAAAGGAGGCGGATCGTTGTATATCAAAATCCCAAATAAAGATTGGAGAAAAATGAAGAAGTCGTGGTCCAAGTATGAATCTCTCAAAACTTCAAGTGAAGAAATTCCTATATGAAGAGAAGACCATTATTTCATGAACGTCTCTCAAGGTTGGAAGTATAAATTCGCTGCCAAATATCGGTCCGAGAAAGGTCTCAAATTGCGAAGCAAGTTATGTCAAGATATGAACTTTATGAAGTCCCGAGAAGCAGTTATAAAAGATTTTGTCCTTTAGCTAACTATTGATTAAATCGTTCACTTTATTTTCGGCCTAATAAATTATCGAAATAAGTCAACAATTTATCCTCGTGATCATTCAAGACAACAATAAAATATAAGAGATACACTTAGGAATAAGGGAGTCTAAGTGAATAATTGGCCCACATGAGTTCGTGTTAGTCTACCAACTTATAATAACAATGATCTTGTTTTTGCACTTGCCATGGAAAAGTAAAAAGTCGAGGACGATGAATCTATTTGAGCTTTTATGATCCATAAAGTTATTTTATGTCTTTACAAAATAAAAGGTCAAAAGCTGAATAATGGTGTAGTTCATAGTTTTATTCTATCATTGCGTGAGGACACGGCAATTGCTTAGCATGGGGGAATTTGATATGAGTGTAATTACTCATATCAATTGTAGCTTAAAACGATGAAATTATGCATGAAATGTATCATATATGCCTTGGATATACTTGTTTCTTGTTTGAATGTGTGTAGGTACCAAGTTCGCGAAAATCGGCAAAAACCGGCACGAGTTTGAAGAAAAAGATTGAAGAAGCCAAAATCGAGCTCGACTTGAGTGGATTTAATAATTTTGCAAGTTTACGGGCCAAGTGGGTCCCACAATGGGGTAAATGGGCTCAAAAGCCCATTATTGATTCAAGTTGATAAAATAAGGTTTTGGAAAGCCCAAATCAATAAAAGGAACGGTTTCAATGTTTTTGGGCCACAAGCCCAGTTCAGTAGAATGAAACGAATGAAAAAAAATCATATTGGGCTTTTAGGGCTTCAGTTAAACGCATAATAACCCATCTCACCTTCACACTTACGTTTCATTTATTCACTTCATAAAAATAAAATAATGTCCACTCATCATATTAATAACCGTTCCATATCCTTATTCCACCCACACAACTTTTCACACCACAAACCGTCCCACTTGCATCCACAATAAATAACTTCGATATAAACAATGTCTACCTTTCTTCCCCGTCTCACCTTCACACCAAAACCAGTAACTTTTAGTTACTGTACCAGACCCTAATTACCTCAAAACATTAGTTTTAAATGGGGCTTTTCAATTAAACTATTAATTCACACCATGGGGAATAAAACCCCTATGGTTTAAGGAAGAGAAGGAATGGTATGCCAAGGCTACGTGTCAACTCATCATTTGAAGAAACATCTCATCATTCCATTCCCACCAATCAGAAATCCCAAAAGAAGCACAACTAGCACACGGATGCCACGTTGGCAATCCGTGTGCTAGATTGAATCATACCAGCCATTCGATCAAAGAAAGAGAGAGAAATTGAAGATCAAAGGCCAAGATTAGAATGGAATATTCTATTAGAGATCCGAATATCCTTCATCAACAGCCCTGGGAAGGCTATAAATACCCCCAATTTCTATTGTAATTTCATCCTTTTCTTTACTTTAATATTATGCTGTTAAAATAGTTGTAGAAGTTATTCTTGTATTTTCTTTAAATTTAATCTTGTAATCTCTTTAAATTTAATAAAAGCTCAGTTTATTTCCTCATATTGGTGTCTCGTTTTCTTTTATTTCCTGTTTAAATTAATATATGAATTAATCTCTATAACTGTTTTACATGAATAATAATTGAAATGTTAAGTTTAAACTAATTAATAGTTTAGATTTAATATTTGGAGTAAAAATTGGATCAAGTATTTTCCCTACTGGAAAATATTCACAAAAGTGGATGTTTCGGTTAATGTTATTGATGGTATAATGGTGATGATCATGGTGGTTCATATGTCGATTAATGGTGGTTGATGGTGGTCTAGTTTTGTTCTTAGGTTGCTCAGCGCAATCCTACTTCTCAACGGCTTGCTTCAAAAGGTTAGATCTCCTTTTAATTTCATGTTTATAGTTTAAATAGGATGTTATGATTAATCTGTTTATGAGTTCTCGTTTGAATTACTTGAGTGATGATTTTATTGATTTTTACTTATTTGATATGAAAGCTGATAAGAATAGTAACTTGTTGAAATTGATAGGAGTCTAAAAGCTTTTAGGAATTGTCTGTTTGTTATTAGATGAGTGAGATTTCTGTTTTTATAAATTTCTGATAGAATGGTTATTGCAAAATTTCTGGATATTTTGTTGAATAGGTTTTACTGTTTCTTTGTCATGGGTTAACTGGAGGTTAACTGTTTTGAGTTTGATACAATTAAGAAGGTTAATGAGTTCTATTAATTTTAACTTCCTGTATAATAACTCTGCTGATATGATAATTTTAGTGATAATTCGTTGAGGAGTTTAGCCTAAGTTGTGATATTATTCTTCCTGAGTAATCTGATAACTGAGTTTATGTTCTTTTATTTTGTAACTGTCTGGTATGTGGGATAATCTATTCATGTTATTGCTTTTGTTAGGATAAGTAATTTTACGCTTGCTAGGACTTAAGTTCGCTAAATTTTAGGTTTTAATTTTGGTTTTAAGTTTGTTATAAGTTTCTACGATTTGTTCCTGTTAAGTTGGATAATTAACTTATTTGCTGAATCATTGGGTTTATTTGATTGTATTGCTTAAATTCTACTTGGGCTAGCTTACTGCTTATATGATCTTGCTGATATAAATCGTTCAAGCATTTAAGCTTATCAGATTCCATTAATCTGATAAGCACAAATAAGCTGTGTCCTCACAAGCTTAAAGCTATTAAGCTGTCAAAAAGTCTTTCCTAAGACTATCTTTTAGTTATTCTGTCAAAAAGAAATAATTCCAAAATATGTCTCTTCTTGGGTTCGAACCTGTGACCTCCTGGTCACAGGCGTAGAGTGTTTACCATCTGGGCTAACTGGCCTCTTTGGTTTTATTATACTCAGTTAATTAATATAGAGTTTTTAGAATTTGGCAGAATTTAATTTAGTAAAGTTCTACTTACTTTACATTCGTTTCTAAATAATTTTTCAATTAAAGTTTAATTAAAATTTTTATTAAAATAAGTTTAGTTAAATAAAAAAATTATTTACTTAAAAAGTTTAATTAAATAGATTTTTATAATTTTAGTTTAAAATAAAATTAGTTTTTAAATAAATTTGTTTTAGGTGAATTTTAAAAGTAAATTAGTTAAATAGTTATTTCATTAAGTAGAATTAATATTTTATAGATTTTTAAATTAGTTTAATTTTTAAATAGTGTTAATTTTTAGATAATTAATTGTTTGTAGATTTTTTTAAATAGGCGGGGTTTACGATTATGCACTTTAGGTTTATTTTAAATAGCTTAAAATTTGTAGATTTTAATTGTAGTTTAAAAACCGAAAACCAATTCAAATCAATTGTCCATATCAAAGCAAAACGTCTCAAATTCATAAGATCTTCGTGTACAACGAACTCGACTCACTCACGTGTTTAATTGAATTCGTCATTGGTAATATTAGTCTATTACTTTTTCCTAAAGGTAATTTTCTAATTTACCCTATAACGTATCAAATTATCACTATACTATCCACGACACATCAGGCTTACATTTGGCCGCCGGCCCATACAACTTATAGGCTCGGTTTTGGCTTTGTTTAATAACTATAAATAACTAAACTACGAGCTATTACATGGACTATTGTTGGAGTGACCGATTCTTCTTAATACGTAAAACGTATTTCCAACATACCTCATCCCAAAACCGTTAAGGGAGTTAGGAGTTTCCTAGGCCACGCGGGCTTTTATCGTCGATTCATCAAGGATTTTTCGAAGATTTCTCGACCTATTACACATCTCCTCGAAAAAGATGCACCCTTTGTCTTTAACGAAGATTGTGTACGAGCCTTTGAAATCCTTAAGAGGAAACTTACCGAAGCTCCCATTCTTGTTTCTCCCAATTGGAACCTCCCCTTTGAGCTCATGTGTGATGCAAGTGACTACGCTATTGGGGCAACGTCATGATAAGCACTTCTTGCATATTCACTATGCACGCAAGACGATGACCGAGGCTCAACTAAAATACACTACTACGGAAAAGGAGTTCTTTGTCGTGGTGTATGAATTTGAGAAATTCCGACCTTACCTCGTCTTGACTCGATGAATAGTGTATACGGATCACTCGGGGCAATCAAGTATCTCATGGCTAAACAAGATGCAAAGCCGAGATTACTTCGTTGGATTCTACTCCTACAAGAATTTGATGTCAAAATCCTTGACAAAAAAAGGAGCCGAGAATCTAGCGGCCGATCATCTTTCTCGTTTGGAAGATCCTCACCAAAGTGTTTACGAGCCAAAGGAAATCACCGAAACATTTCCTCTCGAGACACTTGGTGTAGTGATATCTAAGCTTGATTCATCCACACCATGGTTTACGGACATCGCAAATTACCATGCGGGAAACTTCATCATTAAAGGTATGACGACTCAAGAAAAATGAAAATTCTTTCGTGACGTCAAGTTCTATTTTTGGAAAGACCCTTAATTTTTTCGAACTTGTGCGGATCAAATCATTCGACGTTGTGTTTTTGGCTCCGAAGCTTCTAACATCCTTAGAGCTTGTCACGAGGGACCCACGGGTGGTCACCACGGTGCTAATCTCACGGCTAAGAAGGTTTTTGATGCCGGTTTCTTTTGGCATACTATTTACCGAGATGCACATGCACTTGTAAAGTCGTGCGACTCATGCCAACGACAAGGAAAAGCCTCACAAAACGATGAAATGCCACAAAATATCATCCAGGTGTATGAGATCTTTGACGTTTGGGGCACTGACTTTATGGGGCCGTTCCCATCATCTCCTGGTAATAAGTATATCCTTGTCGCTGTTGACTACCTATCTAAGTGGGTGGAAGCTAAGGCTTTGCCCACCAACGATGCTCGTGTGGTAGTCAAGTTGTTGAAAAGCGTGTTTTCTCGGTTTGGAACCCCTCGTGCGATCATAAGCGATCGTGGAACCCATTTTTGTAATGACCAATTCGAAAGGGTCTTAAGGAAATATGGGGTTACACATCGGCTTTCTACGGCTTATCACCCACAAACGAGTGGGCAAGTCGAGGTTTCAAACCGAGGGTTAATGAGGATCTTGGAGAGATCGATTGGCGAAAACCGACAATCTTGGTCGGATAAGTCGGATGATGCTTTATGGGCCTTTAGGACCGCTCATAAGAATCCCATCGGGTGCACTCCTTATAAGCTTGTGTATGGGAAGAATTTCCATCTACCAATTGAACTCGAACAGAAAGCTTATTGGGCCCTTAAGCATTGTAATGATGATATGGAGACCGCGGGAAAACACCGGAAAATGCAATTAAATGAATTAGATGAATTAAGAGATATTGCTTATGAAAATTCATTGATTTTTAAAGAAAATACTAAAAAGTTCCATGATTCAAAAATTAAAAACCGGGTTTTTAACATTGGAGATCAAGTGTTGCTTTTTAATTCTCGTTTGAAAATATTTTCCGGTAAGTTGAAATCCCGTTGGTCCGGTCCATTCACCGTGACTCAAGTTTTTCCTTATGGGACCATCGAGCTAGCTCAAAATGATGGCCCCAATTTCAAGGTGAATGGACATAGGTTGAAGCACTACTTTGGCGGGGAAGTTCCATCCTTGAACTACCTCGACCAAATCACTTTCCCCAATGATAATTAGTATTGAGGGGATCGAGTCGAGCTCATGACTCGGTAATAAAAAAGGAGGTGCCTCGTGGGGGAGTCCCATGCTTATCCTATGTACATATTATCGCTTTCTAATGCAGTAGCGTGAGGGGATTTGTGCCCTTCCAACCTTTGTTCCGTGGTTGTTTGTGAATTGTGGATGTTAGATGATCACGATCTTCACGATTGGAGCCTCTCGTGTTCGTTTTATGGGAGCACTCGATTGTTTGCTTTGAAGAATTTCTAAATATCCATGATATATCCTTTTATGCTAACCTTAGGTTTATAGCACACTTCATAAACGGCTATTAATTTAACGGTTACACCCTTTCCGTGCTAGATTAAGCATTCGACTACGTCTCTAGTATGGGGGTTTACCAACCCTTAGAATCAAAACGTTGAGGACAATGTTTAACTTTAGTATGGGGGGTGAATAGATACTTGCCTTGCCAAACCTTCACGCTTTCCAAAGTTTATCTTTTTGTTTATCGTTTTGTTGCAAAATAAGGCTAAAAATGGCCAAATTTTAAAATTTTTCTCATGTTTTATAAGTGTTCGAAGACAAGAATGTAGGTTTTCTGATGGCGAGAATAAGAGTAATTTTTTACTCGACCGTGCGTGTTAAGCACTTAGCTTCGATTCCTTAACTTTATATTAGGCTAAGTCTCTTAAATGAGGACGAGAAATGATAGAGTTAATTATAAGTTACTATGCTAAATGTAGAGTACTCGTATTCTTTCAAAAACTCATGTGTTCTCGTTGTTTGCTTATTCTCCCTTCGCTTGTAAATATTTTTTGCTTAATAAATATTGGCTTAGCGGTTTAGTCTTGATTGTTGGTTTCTAGTCTTTTCTACACTACTACACAAAAGGCCATAAACACCCCTTAATAGAAACCGGTTTTGAGTTAACCGCTTCTCATTATAACTATAATAAAAAATGGGAATTTCCCCAAAAGAAAAGGGCATGCCTCACATAAAAATAAATTTAGAGTAAAACGGTTTAAAACGGTTATTTCAATATTCTTGACCATTCTCAAAAGTCAAAGCCAACCAAAAGAAACCAAACTTAAAAATAAACGACACAAGATTTAAAGAAACGTCGTGACTCAATAATCCGACCATATATATAACCCACAATCTCAGTAATATCGGTCACTACCTAAACCCTTCGTCTCAGTAACACATAAACTGACTCGAATCATCAAATAAAAATATGATCTCAGTTTCTCAGTTAGTGTTTAGGATATCAATATCATAGATCTTTTTAGATCTAACCACGAAAGAGACATGCATCACAGATCCATGTTTGGTTTACACACTTTGATGTTCGAAAATGAATAAGATAAATAACAAATATGTCATAATCTATATGTTCCTTTCGATGGACACTCAAAATAGAGACAAATCACAAAACATCTCATGCAATCAGAAAACTCTTTTACAATCAAACCTATCCGATATCAAATTTGATCTTGAAGCCACGGTTGATCTTGATTATACTCTATTGAATACAAAAGGGTGTGTGGGACTTTCGTTAAAGTATAGTGATTTTGATGGTTAACGAGCTCGTGTAGTGAGTTAGCTTAGATGAATGATGTATTCGATGATTGTGATTTTATGATGATGTGACTTGATTGAGTTTGATATGGATTAATCTCCTTGATTGGATGTGCGTTTGAAGTAAAGAATATGAGATGGTAAATAAGGAGTTTTGTTACTACGTTTAACACCCCCAAATTTACACGCATCGGAATCCATCTTTGGGTGCTAAACAATGATACAACAACACATAATTTATAAAGAACGACTCGAAAAGAGAAGTTTTAGATTTATCGTTCCTAAAACATTTGTCAGAGTAGCGTAGTCCCAAGTAATCGTTACCAAAAGATAAGTTAAAACAACATATTGGTTTGTTTTAAAAATGGAACGATAAATAAATCAAAGAGTTTGAACAACAAAAGCAGTGCACAACTTCATTCCCCGTGACCTCCAAGCTTCTACTTCTTGATTACCTGAAATACATGTGAGTAAAACAATCAGCAAAAATGCTGAGTGAATCTATAGGTTTATGAAATCAATTTGAACACAAGCAAAGATTATAAGTTTGTGGCATGCTTATAAGCATCAAATAATAATTTGCATCAACAATGATAATTGTATATAGCATAAATTGCAATAAGCTCATGGAACCGAGCCCTTAGACACTCCCATATCAGTCTAATAAGACAAGAGATTTATTAATTGTCGGTTACCTCCAGATTATTGGTACATTGCCGTATACCTGACTTCTCAATACAATATGCTCAAACAGTATGGAGGTCGGGCCTAAGCTTCTATGACAAGTCCACAAAAACTGAACCGGGGCGGCTTCCCCCATAGATCTATTAATTGTACTAGCGTTTAACCCATTATAGGTTAATTAACGGTCCATAATTGAGGTTTTAACAAAGGCAATCACTTAATGCAATTTAAAGGCAACCACGGGTCCATTCATAGAGGGACAAAGCATACCATAAAAATCTTGTGTTCTAAGTTTATAAAACATGTATTCACCCTCGCGGGTTTAAAATCATTTAATAACTAGTATAAAGCGAGGCTATAGACTCACGTTGATAATGAAAGGCGGATTATCGGCTACGGGCGTGCTTCGGTCACGGAAACCTATATAAATAATAATCGGTCTTAGACTCTTGTCCAATGACTTTTATCAAAATAACAATATACATATGATAATTTTGTACATATGATGATGATCAAGTGGGTTTATATATCCTTGTTTACTCATTTTAGTGTTTACGTTTTGGTAACTTTTTACTAGTTTACTAGTTTTACCTACTTACCTATTTTAAGTCCAATAAGCTTAGTATAAGTTCTTTAACTTGTTTTAATCCATTTTATACCTATATTATCAGTATATATACTTTCCATGTTGGGCCCAAATGGATTAAGCCCAATAAGTCCTTTTTATAAGTGTTTAACTTATTTAGTCCAATTATTAGTCCAATATGCTTAGTTAGCTCGTTAATGTCCGTATGTCCTATAGTTCGGGTTTTATCGGTTTTTACTTGTATTAATTACTTATATATCAGTATATTACTTTTAAAAACTTTACAATAGACGGGTTTCATCGTCTAAGTTTTAATTGGCGAAAAACGTTAATTTTACGGTAATAGCCGAAAAAGTCGTAAAAATCAAGTTTATAGTTTTTATTACTTATAAGTATTATTCCACTACCATTTATATAATTTATCCATTTATTTAACCTTTTACATATTTATATAAATAAGTTTCATAAGTTAGTGGGTTTTTATTTTACATTTTATACAATAAAATTTGAGTGCTTATATAATAATAATAAACATTAATTCTCAAAATCTGATTTTTATCTTCATGTTCACCATTTTTATCATATCTAGAGTTCTGTAATGAATTAGAAGCTCATTTTTTTGGTGGCATGATCTTCATATTATGTGCTACATTTAACTTAGTTATAGCTACTGCTCATTTTAAGTTTATCTTGCCTTAACAGTCCCTACAAAACTGCTTATTCAGATTAGAACACCCAACTTGTTTTGATCATATCTCACTCATTATATTGATTCCATTGCATGGCCAACTCTCACATGTGTATAACATCTTGTACTTACTGTAAATGGATCATACCATGCAATTTTATCAGTTCAAGTTTTAGTTATATACTGTTTTTATACAGCCAACTAAATAAGCATGATTTTAGCCTCATTTCTTATAGTTATTAACCTTTTTAAGCATATCTATCAACACTTGATCCGCACACAACATTTTTATCATCATATATACATCATATACATATACAATAATAAAGGAAATACATTTGTTCTTTACAAAAATAACAAGAGAAAATAGAGAGGATGATCTTCTTTACCAACCAAGTGTATTTCTTGTTTTTGGAAGACAAGAACTTGATGAACACCAAAAGTAACTCCAAGATCATCAAACACCAAGAACAATAGTTGAGAAATCAGCCCTAGGACACAAGCAAATCACCTCCAATGTTGTTAATATGGCCACCAAATGATCAAGGCTTCAAGATAACTCCATGATAGAGCTAGTTAACATGTATTTCATGGCTAGAAAAGATCAAAAGGGGTGTTTGTAGCTTGAAAGTGGATTGCAAGGGGTGATGTGGTTGAGAGGATTTGAGGTTGTTTGCATGCATGGAAATGGTGGTGTGTGTAGTAGCTAATGGTTTTGACTAGGAAGTGGAAAGTGTAAGCTTAAGGTGTAAGCTAATGCTTACACTTGTAGCTAGTTAGTTAACATGATGCCACATCCTTAGATGTGGTGTCATGTTCCATCCCATGTTAGCTAGTGGGGTGGGACAATGTATTTTGTCCCATCTCACTAGTTTACGGGTATTCCTCGATTCTAGTTTTCTCGATTTGCGTGCCCTCGGGTCGTTTCACGAAAAACGTTTTTATAAATTATGAATCAACGTCACAAAACGAATCCAATAAAAATTGTCTCATCAAAAACGGAGTTCAAAAACGTAAATACGTAATCCTAAGGTTTCCGGTTTAGTCGTAAAGGATGCTAAATTATGCACGTAAGCCCAAATTTAAATCCGTAAATTGTGAGTTCGTCAACCAACACAAAAATAAGTTTCAAATATTATACGAGAAAATATTTCACTACCTGAAAATGTTAGATTGTACTTTTTAAAAGTTTAAACGCACACGAAAAATAATAATATAACGACTCGATACGTAATTGAAATGATATCATCGAAAGTATTAAATATCGAAACTATCGATAATAAAATATAAAAATTTTGGCATCCGTCTGTATCGCGATCACTAGTAGTCCTCGTTGCTCGTCAAAATATAAAAATATAATATTTAATATCGGTTTCAACTTAAACCGTTAAACATAATAATATTTAACGTTATAAAATACTTCAAAATAATTGAAAATAGAATTAAATTATGACCTTATTTTTACAGGTTTTACATCCTCACCACCTTAAGGGAGCGACGTCCCGGCGCTCAACTCGCTTCACTTTCGCCAACGCGCATTAAAGTCTTAATAAACATCGTCGTTGAAAGTCATAAAGATATTACATAATATGTGTTCTACATGATCGGACGTCATCGGATGATGCCGTCTCAAGTTCTCACAACTTACGATCATTTGACTAGATCACATACCACATAAGTACATAAAAATAAAAGGTCGAACAATAACATCAAGTATAGATTTCCATTGTTAATCATCGAGAAAACCTTGAACGAACCCTTGATAATAACCACTTGATCACAAGAGTCTTTCCACTTGCGGTGTCGGCTTCAACATACTCCTCGAGGTTGTAACGAATTTATTAACTCCATTCATTAAGAGATTCGGTCCTCAATCATTCCACAAGTACACGCATAAATCCTGGTGACACTTATCGTTTCTTCTTATACACTGCTTCCCGAGATTCATTATAGACTCAAAACAAAATAGTGATCTTCAATACGAGGAACAGAACGAGATAAAAATGACTTCAATAAACGCATAAACGAACAAGATGTGGTAAAATGATTTAAGATTAACGATCGACGAGGGATCTCGACTCACGTAACCGTAAAACATAATTATTCGCAATACTAGAAAAATGAGAGCGAAGAATGAATTATACATTATAATTAAAATAACATTTGTCACAATTATCCGTCCCGGATTTGGTATTACCTTAAAACTCAGTTGAGGTACCTTCTTGATAAAGATGATATATTAAAGATAGAAGTTAAATAGCTTAATAATTTATTTTGGTTGTCTTAAGAAACATTGAAAGAATGACATGAATTTATTAATTAAACTCGTTTTGATGATTACAATTAGAAAATATAATTTCCAAATTAAATCATTATTAGGAATATAAATTAAACCGATAATTTCATTACATTTATAGTAAAGTATGATATGTCAATTAGTTCAAAAAGTAGAACATAATTTTATTTTAAACATTAGTTTTAGTTATACAAAATATGAGGTATAAATTTGACCTTTTACTTGTGATGGTTATTTCGATAATTGAAAATCATTGGTAAAATGTGTAAAAATTTCATATAACTATTATAATAAGTTGTCGATATACTTATAGGTGTCTAATATGTCAAAGTAAATATGGGACATATTCGGTTTCAAAATGTGATAAGATAATAAACGAATACGAACGAAAATAATAGTCAACAATTAGTACGAAATTAGCGGTACAAAAGAGGACGAAGCAAATGTCGCATGAATTCTTAAAGAGAACAATAAAATAAAGGCGTTGATGGTAAGACAATAAGAAATAATAGATTAAACAAGTTGTCGATTTTGTTAGTGCGGTTGATGGTTCACCAATATCAGCTCGTTAACTTAGCGGTGGTCGATACATGATCGGAAAGAAGATCCATACAAAAATTTTAACAAATAAAATTTCTAATAATCACTTGTAATTAAAACAAATCAAATGAACGATGTTAGTGTTTAAAGAGAGAAGTCAAAGCACGGTTCACAAAAGTAGATTTCGAGACAAACGAGAGTGACGGACGTCATCCCGGATATACGGAAATCACTCTAGTGATAATTCATTATTCACGTGCGGAGACATTCCAAAGATCTACCCAGTCGCATAAAGAAGATTGGACGAGAAGGAAGGATAAAACATCGAGACTTTCAAGTCATTTATCAACAGTCAGTAATTAAACGAACGGTCAAAAGAAATCAGTTATAAGACAAAATGAAGTAACAAGTGAAAAAGCGATCGTCGAGTAAAAACGTATTCGTAAACGTGTAATTCATCCAAGAGAAGGTAAGAAAACATATGCGGATGCATAAAAATTGCGCTACTTGCATAAAATATAAAGGTTTTCAAAACTTCTTTTCACTTTATTTCATTTTATTTATCTTTATCATAAATACAAGTAAAAAGTTCATTATTATCAAGATTTTTAAGGTGACTACTATTCAGCCTAGCATGGCTCCTTCTAAATTAGACATAGGTGATCAGGCCATGTATAATTTAGGGTTAGCAATGCAGTGCTCAGTTTCATCGAAAAGTATTACGTTTCTTATGTTTATATATAAACCATGCCATTTGTAAAATGGAATTTAAAAATAGTTTATAAATTCAAAGGATACAAGTAATTTGTGAGATACTCAATAAGAAACTTTTAATGTTACGAAAAGTATTAGGACCAAAGTAAAAACAATTGGTGAAAATAATCGTAAAACAATATCAGATTTATTTATAAGGTGACATTATGACAACGTGTAAAGTAGCCAAAGGTTTGCAAAAAGTAGCAAATAGTAGCTCATAAAACAATCAATGAAATGGTTACAAGTTGTTAAGTTTTCAAAGGGTTATAAGGTTTAGACGAAAACGTCATGAGATACGCGATAAAAATGTCAATGAAGAATGTGAAGACAAAACTTCGAAACTCAACCAAAATGAGTGGAAGGTTAGAAGAAAATATAAATAAAATAACATCGAATGACAAATGAGTCATATATATGAAAAGAATAAAACAATCCACATGTGTATTCTTTGTAAGATACTCGACACAACATGCTTTTAAGAAAGTATGTTATTCGTTTTTTAAATTACACCATTAATCCGGTAATTGCTAATCCTGTACTATTTCTATTTTAACATTCACATGCAACTAGTATTAGTTAATTGTAAAATAATATTCGTTAAAATTTTACGATCTCAAATGAACTCAAAACTGCTTAGAAACATTTAAAACTCATGTTCTGAATTTTCTATCAGATTTAACTTTTAAATATGAGCCGATTAATTGACCCGATAAACGACATCTCCAAGACTCGGAGTCTAAAGCATTTTAATGCAGAACGATGTTTCAGACGACTTTCTAGTTTTACCCGAGACCTGAAACCCAATGTAAAATGACCAAAATACCCCTGCAAGTTCTGTGCAGGTTTGACTGTTTTATTTTAAAAACACGGGTTTACTTTTATGTTTTGACCTGTTATACTGCCCTTGCAGTTTCTACATAAAATGTATTTTTCGACACTTCCTAACGACTCAAAATATATACACACATGTCTTGTGGATTTTACAACAACGAAAAATAAATCTCATAATGAGCATCAAATAATAATATAGCATAATGAATGACACAAGATGCTTCAAGGTATTCAACACGAAATTTAGGAAGTAAAACGGTAATTGACGTTCGTAATTTAAGTTTCAAGGGGCAATGTAGGCAAATCTCCTTGGTGCCACGATTGTCCAAAAACACAAAACATAAAAAGAAAAGAATGGAACATTAATATGCTACACTCCGGGAGCGAGAAGGTTAATGAAAAACAAATGATACAATTTTATATAAGTAAAATCGTATTCCAATCTAGCGCCATAATCTAGACGGTGATTTATAAAATGACGATGACGTTACCGAGATATAAGTGAGCAATACACTTCGGAGTCGATACATATAAATGTCAATAAATAGCGGTTAGTCTATTCCAAGGACACATTGAGCTACACAATGGTCTAGAGATTACGTTTCAAGACGTCCAAGCACAAACAGCCGGAAAGCAATTTGGATATCTATAGATATCTCAAAGGGTTAAACAATAAAAGTAACGCGCGCAGATGAAGGTATGTAAGGTCATAATATAAAATTTGCAATTAAAGCAATTTAAATACTTCAAAAATAAATACATAAAGATCTTGAAAATTCAATGTATTTATTTAAGTTAATCATTAATAAATGATAAACTTTTATCGAAAAGTTTAACGACATAAATATATATCGATAAAGGGATCCTAGATATAAATATATATCAATAAAGGGATCATAGTATTTATTTATAAATACTTGGCAACAAAAGGATACGTAATAACGTATACTAAAGTTGTAATCCCAGAAGTAGCTTGAACCTGAAGTGACGCGAAATCATGTGCACCGACTCTTTGAAAAATAAAACCGACAGTTATAGTTTAGGTTTTTAGAAAAAGACCTAGTTCTATATAACTCATGGCTCTGGTACCAATCTTTAACACCCCCAAATTTACACGCAGCGGAATCCATCTTTGGGTGCTAAACAATGATACAACAACACATAATTTATAAAGAACGACTCGAAAAGAGAAGTTTTAGATTTATCGTTCCTAAAACATTTGTCAGAGTAGCGTAGTCCCAAGTAATCGTTACCAAAAGATAAGTTAAAACAACATATTGGTTTGTTTTAAAAATGGAACGATAAATAAATCAAAGAGTTTGAACAACAAAAGCAGTGCACAACTTCATTCCCCGTGACCTCCAAGCTTCCACTTCTTGATTACCTGAAATACATGTGAGTAAAACAATCAGCAAAAATGATGAGTGAATCTATAGGTTTATGAAATCAATTTGAACAAGCAAAGATTATAAGTTTGTGGCATGCTTATAAGCATCAAAGAATAATTTGCATCAACAATGATAATTGTATATAGCATAAATTGCAATAAGCTCATGGAACCGAGCCCTTAGACACTCCCATATCAGTCTAATAAGACGAGAGATTTATTAATTATCGGTTACCTCCAGATTATTGGTACATTGCCGTATACTTGACTTCTCAATACAATATGCTCAAACAGTGTGGAGGTCGGGCCTAAGCTTCTATGACAAGTCCACAAAACTGAACCGGGGCGGCTTCCCCCATAGATCTATTAATTGTACTAGCGGTTAACCCATCATAGGTTAATTAACGGTCCATAATTGAGGTTTTAACAAAGGCAATCACTTAATGCAATTTAAAGGCAACCACGGGTCCATTCATAGAGGGACAAGGCATACCATAAAAATCTTGTGTTCTAAGTTTATAAAACATGTATTCCCCCTCGCGGGTTTAAAATCATTTAATAACTAGTATAAAGCGAGGCTATAGACTCACGTTGATAATGAAAGGCGGATTATCGGCTACGGGCGTGCTTCGGTCACGGAAACCTATATAAATAATAATCGGTCTTAGACTCTTGTCCAATGACTTTTATCAAAATAACAATATACATATGATGATTTTGTACATATGATGATGATCAAGTGGGTTTATATATCCTTGTTTACTCATTTTAGTGTTTACGTTTTGGTAACTTTTTACTAGTTTACTAGTTTTACCTACTTACCTATTTTAAGTCCAATAAGCTTAGTATAAGTTCTTTAACTTGTTTTAATCCATTTTATACCTATATTATCAATATATATACTTTCCATGTTGGGCCCAAATGGGTTAAGCCCAATAAGTCCTTTTTATAAGTGTTTAACTTATTTAGTCCAATTATTAGTCCAATATGCTTAGTTAGCTCGTTAATGTCCGTATGTCCTATAGTTCGGGTTTTATCGGTTTTTACTTGTATTAGTTACTTATATATCAGTATATGACTTTTAAAAACTTTACATTAGACGGGTTTGATCGTCTAAGTTTTAATTGGCGAAAAACGTTAATTTTACGGTAATAGCCGAAAAAGTCGTAAAAATCAAGTTTATAGTTTTTATTACTTATAAGTATTATTCCACTACCATTTATATAATTTATCCGTTTATTTAACCTTTTACATATTTATATAAATAAGTTTCATAAGTTAGTGGGTTTTTATTTTACATTTTATACAATAAAATTTGAGTGCTTATATATTAATAATAAACATTAATTCTCAAAATCTGATTTTTATCTTCATGTTCACAATTTTTATCATATCTAGAGTTCTATAATGAATTAGAAGCTCATTTTTTTGGTGGCATGATCTTCATATTATGTGCTACATTTAACTTAGTTATAGCTACTGCTCATTTTAAGTTTATCTTGCCTTAACAGTCCATACAAAACTGCTTATTCAGATTAGAACACCCAACTTGTTTTGATCATATCTCACTCATTATATTGATTCCATTGCATGGCCAACTCTCACATGTGTATAACATCTTGTACTTACTGTAAATGGATCATACCATGCAATTTTATCAGTTCAAATTTTAGTTATATACTGTTTTTATACAGCCAACTAAATAAGCATGATTTTAGCCTCATTTCTTATAGTTTTTAACCTTTTTAAGCATATCTATCAACACTTGATCCGCACACAACATTTTTATCATCATATATACATCATATACATATACAATAATAAAGGAAATACATTTTTTCTTTACAAAAATAACAAGAGAAAATAGAGAGGATGATCTTCTTTACCAACCAAGTGTATTTCTTGTTTTTTGAAGACAAGAACTTGATGAACACCAAAAGTAACTCCAAGATCATCAAACACCAAGAACAATAGTTGAGAAATCAGCCCTAGGACACAAGTAAATCACCTCAAATGTTGTTAATATGGCCACCAAATGATCAAGGCTTCAAGATAACTCCATGATAGAGCTAGTTAACATGTATTTCATGGCCAGAAAAGATCAAAAGGGGTGTTTGTAGCTTGAAAGTGGATTGCAAGGGGTGATGTGGTTGAGAGGATTTGAGGTTGTTTGCATGTATGGAAATGGTGGTGTGTGTAGTAGCTAATGGTTTTGACTAGGAAGTGGAAAGTGTAAGCTTAAGGTGTAAGCTAATGCTTACACTTGTAGCTAGTTAGTTAACATGATGCCACATCCTTAGATGTGGTGTCATGTTCCATCCCATGTTAGCTAGTGGGGTGGGACAATGTATTTTGTCCCATCTCACTAGTTTACGGGTATTCCTCGATTCTAGTTTTCTCGATTTGCGTGCCCTCGGGTCGTTTCACGAAAAACGTTTTTATAAATTATGAATCAACGTCACAAAACGAATCCAATAAAAATTGTCTCATCTAGTTAGTTAACATGATGCCACATCCTTAGATGTGGTGTCATGTGCCATCCCATGTTAGCTAGTGGGGTGGGACAATGTATTTTGTCCCATCTCACTAGTTTACGGGTATTCCTCGATTCTAGTTTTCTCGATTTGCGTGCCCTCGGGTCGTTTCACGAAAAACGTTTTTATAAATTATGAATCAACGTCACAAAACGAATCCAATAAAAATTGTCTCATCAAAAACGGAGTTCAAAAACGTAAATACGTAATCCTAAGGTTTCCGGTTTAGTCGTAAAGGATGCTAAATTATGCACGTAAGCCCAAATTTAAATCCGTAAATTGTGAGTTCGTCAACCAACACAAAAATAAGTTTCAAAATATTATACGAGAAAATATTTCACTACCTGAAAATGTTAGATTGTACTTTTTAAAAGTTTAAACGCACACGAAAAATAATAATATAACGACTCGATACGTAATTGAAATGATATCATCGAAAGTATTAAATATCGAAACTATCGATAATAAAATATAAAAATTTTGGCATCCGTCGGTATCGCGATCACTAGTAGTCCTCGTTGCTCGTCAAAATATTAAAATATAATATTTAATATCGGTTTCAACTTAAACCGTTAAACATAATAATATTTAACGTTATAAAATACTTCAAAATAATTAAAAATAGAATTAAATTATGACCTTATTTTTACAGGTTTTACACTACGGATCTGTGATTATATGAAAAAGTGTGGGGCGGAGTTATCTAAGAAATGGTGGCTGCGTGAATAAGAGATTAGGTTAAAAGATCTATGAGAAAAAATAGGGTAAAAGTGACTTTATATCCCTATGTTTCACTATCCGCATCGGGTATTCACAAATTGGGTTGGACCTTGTACTGATTATTTGGTGATGGGCCGAAGGTAGCAAATTAGTCAATTTAATTATCTTTCTCATTTGGCTGCATAATACATATCAATATAAGAACAAATGATGGCCACTGATGAGACTGCTTTTATACATAGTCTCATCGTCCAAAAAGAGCTTCAAATGCATTAAATATCATCAAAATACCCATATATATGCTTGTGTTTGTTGCTTGTGTATTTTAGGTACGGATATTGAGAAAATGACAAAAGATCACAAGAATCATGCAAAAACGAACACGGGAAACGAAGCCGCACAATGAACCAAGCCCTAATGAAGAATTTTCCCAGAAAACCCTTGAAATTTTGAAGATTTATGAAGAAGGGTCCTCCAATATGGAAGAATTGACACTTTAAACCCTTGTATCTTCATAATTACAAGATTGGTCCCTAAAGTTTGTCAATATTACAAAAAGGGCCCTCCACTTTGAAGAATTGGCAATTTTAGTACCTAAACAAACTAAAATGTCAATATTTATCCTCCTCAAAGTCAAACATACCAAGAAGGACTCCAAGTTACAAGAATTACAAGTTTGGTCCTTTGAAAATATCAAAATTGCAAAAAGGACCCTTGACTTTGAAGAAATGGCAAAAATGGTCCCTCATTAATCATGACTTGGCAATTTTAGTCCTCCAAAAGGTCAATCATACAATTCAAGACCATTATCAATCAATAAAATGCCAAATCAGTCCTTCAAGAATCAGGAATTGGCAAGAAATACCCCTGAAAATACTTTGGAAAAGTATTTGGGGCAAAAGTGTGAAAAAGGAAACTTCATTAACAAAGGATTCGTATTTTTAGGCTGTTTATTTGCAAATGAAAGAAAGGAGAAAGATAGGGGGTTAATTATGTCTGACATACAAACATACCTAGACCACTCACATCTTGCCACCTGTCCCACTACCACCTCTCCACCAATCAGCTCTCACCTTTCATCCACCTCACCTTCCACTAATAATAGATTATAACTAATCTGTATTAATTATTTCTTTGGCGCCTAACACCTAAGTTTAAACCAAAAACAGATTAAAACCCCATGTTCATCATGTTCTAATCCAATTTGGGCTTTTACAAACTGCTTAAAATTAAGCCACCAAAACCTCCAGAATTATGATTAACCTTGTCTTAATCATAACCCAAACCTTAAATCCCTTGCCACATCATCACCTTGGTCACATGATAAACCCTCCTCACACGGTTTTGGGGAAAAATCCAAAAGTGCCAGAAGATCTAACCATCCTTGTTTAGCTTTATTCCTAAGCTTCATTTGTGCCCTTTGGATGCAATTTTCAACTTTCCAACTCACACAAACAGCCAATTCAGTCACATGATTCAACAAAAGACCAAAGCTCTTAAGGGCATTTCAAGGATTCTATAACATTAGGGTTACGTTTTTTTCTTGATTTCCTAGTTCATTTGTAGCCTATAAAAGGCAATAGGATCA
Organism: Glebionis coronaria; assembly: GCA_025667525.1. Taxonomy (NCBI): domain Eukaryota; kingdom Viridiplantae; phylum Streptophyta; class Magnoliopsida; order Asterales; family Asteraceae; genus Glebionis; species Glebionis coronaria. The sequence goes on from CM046877.1 coordinate 333,362,663, forward strand.
ATAGTTTATTTTTTTGCGCTTGAATTTTCCTTGGTTCACTTTTCTATAAATCCATTTTCAGTATTAATGAAATGTGTTTGAAATGTTGAAGAAAGCTCAAGTGCCATCCTTTATATCTGCTTATTATTGTTCTTAGTTTGATAATCTTGAATCTCAAAACCTGTTTTTAAGGAGTGTGCAAAAGTTTGCACATTTTCCTTCAAGCTTGATATTTTGCTAAGTTCTTGGTCTATCTTGCAATTCTTGGGCTATAAGGCTGATCATAGAATCCTGATATTGTGTTATCAAGGTGTGGTGAAGTTAATAACTTGGGGATAATCAAGTGTGGAGTACAAGAGTTGCATTAATCAAGGCTTTTTAATCTTTCTGTTTTTGATATTTTGCTTCTAACCTTGTTAAATCTTAGCAGGCTTTGTTGTGGAAGCTTGTACTTGTTCTTGCTAGTACATAAGCTCAAAATTCGTGGGTGTGGATGTACATCCATGAGGTACACACCTTTCTACCCAAAATCTGATAAAATCTTGATTTTTGGTGAATTTGTGTGTTACTTGTGTTCTTGCTGATTTTATGGTCTAATCTTGCTTAAATCTGCTTAATATATCTGTTATTGTGCTAATTTAGGCTTGGGTGGTCCTGAAATACACTTTTGATTTGAAAAATTTGGTTTTGAAAAGTTAAAAGGGTGTTTGGGATTACCTGTTTGAGATCATAAGTGGTTATTATGTTGTTAGAAGTTGGTGTTTATGCTTGTTATTTGCTATACACTTGGTTGAGAGTTGTTTGCTGCAAGTTTTTGGGTTTGAAACCTTGAATCATACATTGTGCTATATTTAAGTGATTTTAACTGTTTTTGACCTAAAATTTTGGTAAAATCTAGAATTTATGCATGCTTAGGGTTAAAAGTTGTTAAAATATCATTTAGATAACATATGTGATAGATCTGAGTGATTGAATCTGGCTTGTTCGTCAAGTGCATCAGCAAAAGTGAAACCTGCTTGTGTTAGTGTTCATCAGTAACCTTCATCTGCTTGAATCTTGATCTAGGCTTTGAGCCATTGCATGAAAACTGTTTGAACTTGTTCATTTGAGTTTATAATAGCTTGTGTATGCTTTTGGTGCAATTTGGTTGGCTGAATATTGCTAAAACAGCTTATAAGTTCATAACTGCTTAAGTGTTCATGTCTGTGTCAGATCTGGTGATTGATTGATTAAACTGTACTAATTGGTTGTTGTTGATTGTGATTTCTTTGTTGTATTTGACTCCTCTTGATCCACTGATCAATTGGGTGCCTTTGTGAAACTTGAATCTCCAAAAAAGTCACTAAAGACAAAAAAGTCAACAAGTCAAGCAGTGGAAAAAGTTCCCACTGCTCAACACCCAAAACTAGCCCCTGCTAGTACAAATTTTCAGTTAGCTTATCAATAAGCCATTTTGGCTTATCCAGACCTGCAACAACTTATTTTTGTGATAGATCTTCATTATTTGACCCATTTGATTGAAATGGAGCTTATTAGACTTTGACTTTGACTTTTTGCTTGAAAACCAACTTATTTGACTTTTTCATAAGTGCTTATTTGCTTTTTCCAGCTTATGGAGTCAACTTATTTGAAAACTTTTTGTTGATTAAGCTTAGTTAAGTCATTTAAAAGCTTTTGCAATTTGAATCAGCTCTTGGGATAGCCTAGAACTCAAAAACGACTATTTTGTCGTTTTCTGTAGATTGCTTTTTGCATTTTCAGGCTTATTCCTTTGGCTTATTTCAAATTTCTTTTTACAAAAGTCTTAACTAGGTCAAGAGAAGCTTGTGTGTTTAATTTCAGCTTATGGCATCAACTTATGGCTTAATGGGCCAAAAAGCCCATTAAGAATAAGCTGTTGGTAATAAGCTAGCTTATATCACATTTTCAGCTCTTGGGCCTTTGGAAAAAGTTGTTCATAATCAAATTCTGAGTCAAGTAGTGGTTTTTGGGCTAATTTGGGCCACTTTTTCTTATTGGGCCAATTCTAAGCCCATTAAGGGACTGTTTGGACTTTAGCCCATTTTCTAGGCCCAGTAAGGGTATTTAGGTAAATTCAACTTCATTTCTGTGTTATTTAGGTTAAAATTAGCTAGTTTGCAACTTTTTAGGATTTTTTAGGATTTTTGAATTTTTATTAATATTTTAACATTATTTTATTATTAAAAATTAAAAGTATGATTTTCTAAGTTTTTATATTTTTTCTAGACTCTAGACACTTAATTAGGAATTTTACAACATTCCAAATATTTTTAGGGTCTTTCAATTATTTTCTAGAACTATTTTAAGTTTTTATAGTTTTTAATAGTTTTTAATTGTTTAAAAATAGTTTTTAGTGGTTTTAAAATTTAGAAAAATACTTTTTAGCTTAATTAGGTTATTTTAAAGGTTTTCAAACTTTAAGATCTTTATTTGGACTTTTTATTAGTTAATTTTGATTTTTAGGGCTTTAATTAGCATTAAAAAATTAATAATTAATTAATTAAAAGGTTTTAGCAAGTTTTGATTTTTTGTAAACCCTTAGAATATTTTAGTGGATTTATTGCAATTTTTTAGGAATTTTTAGGGTAAATTTTTAAATTTGGTGCTTTTACGGTTTTACGTGTATGACCTTTTCGTCTTAGTGTAATCCGTCATCGTAACCGTCATTCTCTTCTTACCCCATTTCTATTTTCTTTCTCATAATCATATAATCACATAATTAATCATCTCATTACACACACACCAAGCCTCCTTGAGAACGATCCCCACTTTGGGTCATAACTCGTGGTTTTCCTAAATCACTTGTTAACGCTTGCCCTATTTACCTTCTTTTCCTAAAGGTGTGTAAAAACACTACATCATTTTGGCGCCGCTGCCGGGGAGGCGTGTTGTGTTTTGATTTGGCAATTGTTGTTTTTATATACTAACCATAAATAGTATTTGTATTAGTAGCACTCTACTAATACGTATTATCGGTTTTTCGTTTTTTGTGTGATTACTATTACTATATTGTATACGTAGAACAATAAATACAAAAGTACTCCAAAAGTGAGAAATCACAACCTTGACTTGGGAGGTCATTACCCAATCATTGTATTCGAATCTCAAACCAAAGAAAAAGGCAAAAATAGATAAATACTTTCGTGAAGCTCGATTTTGAAAAATACAAACTATAAGGTGGGTATAAGGCGGATATTATCAAATATATCCTAAGGAAAAAGGCTCTTAAGTTCTTCGCGCCGCCTCGTTTCCCCGCTTGCTTGTGAGTATTTGATTTTGAGAGCTAATCGAGGGTTTTGCCGCCCAAAGTATTATTAAGTATCATATATACTTTCTTGGTTTCATTTGATTAAACCCTCTTGACGTTTTGGTGTTCCACCAACGTTCTAAAGTCATCGAAGGCGTTCACTTCACGTGATCGTTTTCATTCCTTGAGGCTTCTTTAATCAAGAGATTTGATTAAAGAGGAGATTTGTAGATTTTGGTCTACTTAATACAATCACAAAATCCAAAAAAAGTAAAAACAATCAAAAACCACAAAAAATTAGAAAATACAAAACACCAAAAAGAATCTTCTTTGCTCACCCCCACGTTGTACGTGACGTTTATGCTTACTCGTAATCAAGCAAGACGTGCACGTAAACGAAAAAACCGAAAGGAGTCAACACCTACTCCTAATCTTTCTAGTGAGGAGTCTCCTATTGACGAACCCATTGTAAGAGAAGAACCAACCATGGCGAATCGAACTATGATGGAGTTACTTCAAGCACCCACCGAGGGTTATGGAGAGGCTATTGTGATTCTCGTTATCCTTGCGGATAATTTTGAAGTGAAAACGGGTTTGTTGTCGATGATCCAAAACAACAAATTCCGTGGTGATGAGAAGGACAATCCACACAACCATATCCGCCAATTCAATCGTCTTACCGCCACTTGCAAGTTTAAGGATGTTGCTAATGACTCGATTAAGATGAGGTTTTTCCGTATTCTCTAGTGGGGCCCGCTAAAATTTGGTTAGAGAAAGAGCCACCCAATTCTATATTGACGTGGAAGGATCTCGTGTCTAAGTTTGTAAACCAATTTTTTCCGCCCTCTAAGACTACGCATTTGAAAAACGAGATTTCAAAATTTTCACAAGAATTTAATGAAAGTTTTTCAACGGCTTGGAATAGGTTTAAGGAAATGTTACATGAATGTCCTCATCACGGTTTTTCCGATTTGCATCAAATTGACACGTTTTACAATGGACTTAATGATCATGAAAGGGATTATCTAAATGCCGCCGCGGGTGGTAATTTTTTGTGTAAAACGGTTGAGGAAGCTTTGGTGATAATTGAGAATAGATCTAAGGTGTATAGTCCTCGTAGCACGTCTAGTGTTCGTAAGGCTTCGTCTTCGGCTTCACCTTCTTTGTCTACTACCATCGATGCTTGCCAAATTGAGGCGAACTTGGAAAACAAAATCTTTGATAAGCTTAAGGGTCTTCTAATTGAGTTTAAAGTTGGAGAACCAAGTGCTACCGCTACGACTAAAGCGGTTGAGGTTTCATGCATGTATTGTGGTGGAGGTCATTATTTCTCCGAGTGCATTACCAACGGTGGTAACACTTCGAGTGCCTACGCGGCCACGGGAACTTACAACCAAAACGGTCAAGTTACCCGCTCTAATCAATTGACTCCACCGGGTTTTGGTTCAAATCAAAATGCTAACAACAATTATCTCAACAATCAAGTTGGTTATAAAAACAATTACAATAAGGGAAACTATAGTAATCAAGGGGCTAATAATCAAGTTTCAAACAAAATTCAAAATGATTTTCGAAACAACAACAAAAGTTTGCAAACTTTGAAAGATCTTCCAAATGAATTTGTTGAATACGCTAATGGGAACGATGTTAGGTTTGACAACATTCAAAGAGAAATCATTAGCCTAAGATCCGAGTTTAAGAACGACTTGAAGAAAGAGTTGAAAAATGAGTTGGCAAATGAGCTTAAAATCCATACAAACAAGATGGAAGGAAATGTAATAAGGTTACAACAAAACCAACAAAAAATGGAACAAGGGAAACATGAAATTAAGCAAGAGATGATTAAAGCCGAGAAGAGGCAATCATTGTTTGAAGAAAAGATTTCATCTATGTTTGAGGCAATTATGCGTAAACCGTCTTCGAGTAGTCTTCCTAGCAACACCGTATCAAACCCTAAGGGTGAGATGAAAGTGATTACCACACGTAGTGGTAAGACACTTAAGGAACCGACTCCTCAACCAATTTCTCCTACAGAGGAAGCAATTAAGGAAGAACTCGAGGTGGTGGTCCAAAAGGAGCATGTCCCAATCCCATGAAGTACCGCTCATGCCACACCTACGGTTGACCCATTACCAACATTGGAACCCGAGATTCCAAAGGCTATGCCTATGCCTCAACCCACACCACCTTTGCCCTATCCATCGAGACTTAGAAAGGAGAAACGTTAAGAGCGCGACAATTATCAATTTGAGCTTTTTATGAAAATGTTTCGTGATTTTCACTTTAATGTGAGTTTCGCCGATGCTTTGGTCATGATGCCTCGATTTGCCGCTAACTTTAAGAGTATGTTGAACAACAAGGAGAAATTGGATCAATTGTCTAGTTGTTCATCGGTTTATCTTAATCGCATACCTCAAAAAGTCGGTGATCCCGGTAAATTTTTGATCCCTTGTGCAATCCAAGATATGGAAGAATGGTTTGCCTTGGCCGATCTTGGTGCTAGCATTAACTTGATGCCACTTGCAATCTTCAAGTCGCTCAATCTTCCTAATCTTACTCCTCCACTAATGTCTATTGAGTTGGCCGACCATTCCACGATTCCCGCATGTGGATTGGCGGAAGACGTTTTTGTGAAAGTGGGAAAGTTCTATTATCCGGTAGACTTTATCGTTGTCGATATTCCCACGGATCCTCAAGTTCCTCTCATTTTAGGTCGTTCGTTTTTAGATACGTCTATGGCTTTGATCGATGTTCATGCTAGAAAGATCACCTTACGTTTCAACGACGAGGAAATTGTTATAAACGCAACTCAAAACTCTCAAATTTCTCATGTTTATTCCGTTGCAACCATAAACCTCGTTGATATGATTGACGTGGTTTGCGAGGAATTTTCACAAGAAGTTCTAGGTTTTGGTGATGATGAAAATAGTGGCAATCCCACTATGTTATATCCAATTCTTGATAACTCGACACCAAGCTTCACTCCATTTGAAGGTGGTGGTTTTACATTGGAAGAATTCGATGTTCCACGTACTTGTAACGAAGACCTCGAAAATGATGAGGACTTCTCGATTATCAAGGATTTTCTTAACGATTTCCCATTTCCTCCACCCGAGGAGGTTATGAGTATCGAGCCCAAATCTTCAATTGAGGAACCACCTATCCTCGAGTTGAAAGATTTACCTCCTCATCTCGAATATGTCTATTTGGAGGAGGGCGACAAGTTACCGGTTATTATTGCGAAGGAACTTTCGAATGATGAAAAAACCACACTTGTCGATGTTCTAAAGGATCACAAAGGGGCAATTGCGTGGAAGTTATCCGACATTAAGGGAATCGATCCCAAATTTTGTACCCACAAAATCTTAATGGAGGAGGATTACAAGCCCGGAATCCAATGTCAAAGGAGGGTGAACCCCAAAATTCACGACGTCATTAAAAAGGAATTCCTTAAACTCCTTGACGCGGGAATGATTTACCCTATTTCTGATAGCCCTTGGGTGAGTCCTATTCATTGTGTCACTAAGAAGGGAGGAATGACCGTTGTGCCAAACGATGCCAACGAGTTAATGCCCACTAGACTCGTGACTGGATGAAGAGTGTGAATTGACTATCGTAAGTTGAATGAAGCCACTCGTAAAGACCATTTTCCCTTGCCCTTCATGGACCAAATGTTGGAGCGTCTTGCGGGAAACGATTTCTATTGCTTTTTAGATGGTTTTTCCGGTTACTTCCAAATCCCCAGAGATCCTCGTGATCAAGAAAAAACTACGTTTACGTGTCCATATGGAACGTTTGCCTATCGTAGAATGCCAATCGGACTTTACAATGCACCGGGAACCTTTCAAAGGTGCATGATGGCTATTTTTCATGATATGATCGAGAAGACGATGGAAGTCTTCATGGATGACTTTTCCGTGTTTGGTAATTCGTTCACTTCGTGTTTGTCGAATCTTGAGAGAATGTTGAAACGTTGTGAGGAAACCAACCTTGTGCTCAATTGGGAAAAATGTCATTTTATGGTTAAAAGTGGAATCGTCTTAGGGCACAAGGTCTTGAAAGCGGGGATTGAGGTAGATCAAGCTAAGGTAGACGTCATCGCCAAATTACCTCATCCCAAAACCGTTAAGGGAGTTAGGAGTTTCCTAGGCCACGCGGGCTTTTATTGTCGATTCATCAAGGATTTTCAAAGATCTCTCGACCTATTACACGTCTTCTTGAAAAAGAGGCACGTTTTGTCTTTGACGAAGATTGTGTACGAGCCTTTGAAATCCTTAAGAGGAAACTTACCGAAGCTCCCATTCTTGTTGCTCCCAGTTGGAACCTCCCCTTTGAGCTCATGTGTGATGCTAGTGACTACGCTATTGGGGCCGTATTGGGGCAACGTCATGAAAAGCACTTCTTGCCTATTCACTATGCTAGCAAGACAATGAACGAGGCTCAACTAAGATACACTACAACGGAGAAGGAGTTCCTTGCCGTGGTGTATGCATTTGAGAAATTTCGACCTTATCTCGTCTTGACAAAATGCATAGTGTATACGGATCATTCGACTATCAAGTATCTTATGGCTAAACAAGATGCAAAGCCGAGATTACTTCGTTGGATTCTCCTCCTTCAAGAATTTGATCACAAAATCGTTGACAAAAAAGGAGCCGAGAATCTAGCAGCCGATCATCTTTCTCGTTTGGAAGATCCTCACCAAAGTGTTTACGAGCCCAAGGAAATCACCGAAACATTTCTGCTCGAGACACTTGGTGTAGTGGATTCTAAGCTTGATTCTTCCACCCCATGGTTTGCGGACATCGCAAATTACCATGCGGGCAACTTCATCATCAAGGGTATGACGACTCAAGAAAAATGAAAATTCTTTCGTGATGTCAAGTTCTACTTTTGGAACGACCCTTACTTGTTTCGAACTTATGCAGATCAAATCATCCGACGTTGTGTATTTGGCACCGAAGCTTCAAATATCCTTAGAGCTTGTCACGAGGGACCCACGGGTGGTCACCATGGTGCTAATCTCACGGCTAAGAAAGTTTTTGATGCCGGCTTCTTTTGGCCTACTATTTACCGAGATGCACATGAGCTTGTGAAGTCGTGTGACTCATTCCAACGACAAGGAAAAGCCTCACAAAAAGATGAAATGCCACAAAACATCATCCAAGTGTGTGAGATCTTTGACGTTTGGGGCATCGACTTTATGGGGCCGTTCCCATCATCTCGTGGTAATAAGTACATCCTTGTCGCGGTTGACTACCTATCTAAGTGGGTGGAAGCTAAGGCTTTTCCCACCAATGATGCTCGTATGGTAGTCAAGTTTTTGAAAAGCTTGTTTTCTCGGTTTGGAACCCCTCGTGCGATCATAAGCGATCGTGGAACCCATTTTTGTAACGACCAATTCGAAAGGGTCCTAAGGAAATATGGGGTTACACATCGGCTTTCTACGACTTATCACCCACAAACGAGTGGGCAAGTCGAGGTTTCAAACCGAGCTTTGAAGAGGATCTTGGAGAGATCCGTTGGGGAAAACTGACAATCTTGGTCGGATAAGTTGGATGATGCTTTATGGGCCTTTAGGACCGCTCATAAGACGGCCATTGGGTGCACTCCCTATAAGCTTGTGTATGGGAAAAATTGCCACTTGCCAATTGAATTGGAACACAAGGCTTATTGGGCCCTAAAGCATTGTAATAACGACATGGAGACCGCGGGAAAACACCGGAAAATGCAATTAAATGAATTGGATGAATTAAGGGATATTGCTTATGAAAATTCATTGATTTATAAAGAAAAGACTAAAAAGTTGCATGATTCTAAAATTAAAAACCGGGTTTTTAACATTGGGGATCAAGTTTTGCTTTTTAATTCTCGTTTGAAAATCTTTTTCGGTAAGTTAAAATCCCGTTGGTCCGGTCCATTCACCGTGACTCAAGTTTTTCCATATGGGACCATCGAGCTAGCTCAAAATGATGGTCCCAATTTCAAGGTGAATGGACATAGGTTGAAGCACTACTTTGGCGGGGAAGTTCCATCCTTGAACTACCTCGACCAAATCACCTTCCCCAATGATAATTAGTATTGAGGGGATCGAGTCGAGCTCATGACTCGGTAATCAAAAATGAGGTGCCTCGTGGGGGAGTCCCATGCTTATCCTATGTACATATTATCGTTTTCTAATGTAGTAACGTGTGGGGATTTGTGCCCTTCCAACCTTTGTTCCGTGGTTGTTTGTGAATTGTGGATTTTAGATGATCATTATCTTCACGAATGGAGCCTCTCGTGTTCGTTTTATGGGAGCACTCGATCGTTTGCTTTGAAGACTTTCTCAATATCCATGATATATCCTTTGATGTTCTAACCTTAGGTTTATAGCACACGTCATAAACGACTTTAAATTTAACGGTTACACCCTTTCCATGCTAGATTAGGCATTCGACTACGTCTCTAGTATGGGGGTGTTTGCACCCCTAGACTCGAAACATTGAGGAAATGTTTAACTTTAGTATGGGGGGTGAATAGATACTTTCCTTGCCAAACCTTCACGCTTTCCAAAGTTTATCTTTTTGTTTATCGTTTTGTTGCAAAATAAGGCTCAAAATAGCCGAATTTTAAATTTTTTCTCATGTTTTATAAGTGTTTGAAGACACGAATGTAGATTTTCCGATGGCGAGAATAAGAGTAATTTTTTACTCGACCGTGCGTGTTGAGCACTTAGCTTTGATTCCTTAACTTCACATTAGGCTAAGTCTCTTAAATGAGGACGAGAAATGATAGGGCTAATTTTAAGTTACTATGCTAAAGGTAGAGTACTCGTATTCTTTCAAAAACTCATGTGTTCTCGTTGTTTGCTTATTCTCCCTTCGCTTGTAAATATTTTTTGCTTAATAGATATTGACTTAGCGGTTTAGTCTTGATTGTTGGGTTTCTAGTCTTTTCTAGTAGCTTCCGTGTAATTAAGTTGGGAAGACATTAAGGTATCGCCAGCGTCACGGTTTTGAAGTATTGGCACCCGAATAATCAAAAGCTTCACCCAATAATAAGATTTCAAGTGCTCACCTAAATCAAGCAAACAATTTGAAGCCCCACAAGGCCGAAAAATCTATGCCAAATTGAAAGTGAATCAAGCCTTAATCTTTGAAGCTTTAAAGATCCAAAATTCGCCTTAGCGTGAGGATATACGTCTATGGCTAATAAAACTACCGATGAGGTGGATAATAAAAGGCAAGGCAAGACCGAAGTCATAATAAAAGCTTCATGGCGAAGTTGAATAAAAGATGGAGGTAAACCAAAGATAATAAGGCCCTTCCGTTAGGGGGCGTATAAAAGTCTTGGTAATAAGTCTCATGTTCAAAACCGTTATAAAACCGTGTTTATCGATCCTTCTTGTTGACTTAATTTTTTGACATCGTTGTCTATTAGGAGGGGTTATTGATTTGATGGTCTTGGTTACACCGTTAGGACTCTATTTTTAGACCTAAATCTCTATTTCACATAAGTCAAACAATGTATCCTCGTGAAACATTCAAGACAAAATAAAATATAAGAGATACAACTTAGGGAATTGGGAGAATAAGTGCGTGATTAGGGCATATGAGTAGTGTTAACATTACTAACTTATAATGACAATGATCTCCTTGCACGCTTGACATGGAATTGGGGTGAAAATCGAGGACGATGAAATTATTTCTAACGAAGCATTCACGTGTTCTTATTCTATGAACCTAAACGTCCCATTTTGCGATGAAAATCATATATTATGTCTAAAACGCAAGTAGTAGCAATAGTAGTAGTGTAGCTAGTTTATCATTCAATAAAATGAATAAAAATGAATTTTGGAGATGCTAAGATACTTTATTCTAGCATTGCGTGAGGGCACGACAATGGTTTAGTATGGGGAAGTGATGAGACTGCTTTTATACATAGTCTCATCGTCCAAAAAGGGCTTAAAATGCATTAAATATCATCAAAATACCCATATATATGCTTGTGTTTGTTGCTTGTGTATTTTAGGTACGGATATTGAGAAAATGACAAAAGATCACAAGAATCATGCAAAAACGAACACGGGAAACGAAGCCGCACATTGAACCAAGCCCTAATGAAGAATTTTCTAAGAAAACCCTTGAAGATTTGAAGATTTATGAATAAGGGTCCTCCAATATGGAAGAATTGACACTTTATACCCTTGTATCTTCATAATTACAAGATTGGTCCCTAAAGTTTGTCAATATTACAAAAAGGGCCCTCAACTTTGAAGAATTGGCAATTTTAGTCCCTCAACAAAACTACAATGTCAATATTTATCCTCCTCAAAGTCAAACATACCAAGAAGGACTCCAAGTTACAAGAATTACAAGTTTGGTCCTTTGAAAATATCAAAATTGCAAAAAGGACCCTTGACTTTGAAGAAATGACAAAAATGGTCCCTCGTTAATTATGAATTGGCAATTTCAGTCCTCTAAAAGGTCAATCATACAAGTCAAGACCGTTATCAACCAAGAAAATGCCAAATCAGTCCTTCAAGAATCAAGAATTGGCAAGAAATACCCCTGAAAATACTTTGGAAAAGTATTTGGGGCAAAAGTGTGAAAAAGGAAACTTCATTAACAAAGGATTCGTATTTTTGGGCTGTTTATTTGCAAATGAAAGAAAGGAGAAAGATAGGGGGTTAATTATGGCCGACATACAAACATACCTAGACCACTCACATCTTGCCACCTGTCCCACTACCACCTCTCCACCAATCAGCTCTCACCTTTCATCCACCTCACCTTCCATTAATAACAGATTATAACTAATATGTATTAACTAATTCTTTGGCGCCTAACACCTAAGTTTAAACCAAAAACAGATTAAAACCCCATGTTCATCATGTTCTAATCCAATTTGGGCTTTTACAAACTGCTTAAAATTAAGCCACCAAAACCTCCAGAATTATGATTAACCTTGTCTTAATCATAACCCAAACCTTAAATCCCTTGCCACATCATCACCTTGGTCACATGATAAACCCTCCTCACACGGTTTTGGGGAAAAAGCCAAAAGTGCCAGAAGATCCAACCATCCTTGTTTAGCTTTATTCCTAAGCTTCATTTGTGGCCTTTGGATGCAATTTTCAACTTTCCAACTCACACAAACAGCCAATTCAGTCACATGATTCAACAAAATGCCAAAGCTCTCAAGGGCATTTCAGGGATTCTATAACATTAGGGTTACATTTTTTTTCTTGATTTCATAGTTCATTTGTAGCCTATAAAAGGCAATAGGATCAGTAGTTTAGTTTTTTGCTCTTGAATTTTCCTTGGTTCACTTTTCTGTAAATCCATTTTCAGTATTAATGAAATGTGTTTGAAATGTTGAAGAAAGCTCAAGTGCCATCCTTTATATCTGCTTATTATTTTTCTTAGTTTGATAATCTTGAATCTCAAAACCTGTTTTTAAGGAGTGTGCAAAACTTTGCACATTTTCATTCAAGTTTGATATTTTGCTAAGTTCTTGGTCTATCTTGGAATTCTTGGGCTATAAGGCTGATCATAGCATCCTGATATTGTGTTATCAAGGTGTGGTGAAGTTTATAACTTGGGGATAATCAAGTGTGGAGTACAAGAGTTGCATTAATCAAGGCTTTTTAATCTTTCTATTTTTAATATTTTGCTTCTAACCTTGTTAAATCTTAGCAGGCTTTGTTGTGGAAGCTTGTACTTGTTCTTGCTAGTACATAAGCTCAAAATTCATGGGTGTGGATGTACATCCATGAGGTACACACCTTTATACCCAAAATCTCATAAAATCTTGATTTTTGGTGAATTTGTGTGCTACTTGTGTTCTTGCTGATTTTATGGTCTAATCTTGCTTAAATTTGCTTAATATATCTGTTATTGTGCTAATTTGGGCTTGGGTGGTCTTGAAATACACTTTTGATTTGAAAATTTTGGTTTTGAAAAGTTAAAAGGGTGTTTGGGATTACCTGTTTGAGATCATAAGTGGTTATTGTGTTGTTAGAAGTTGGTGTTTATGCTTGTTATCTGCTATACACTTGGTTGAGAGTTGTTTGCTGCAAGTTTTTGGGTTTGAAACCTTGAATCATACATTGTGCTATATCTAAGTGATTTTAACTGTTTTTGACCTAAGAGTTTGGTAAAATCTAGAATTTATGCATGCTTAGGGTTAAAAGTTGTTAAAATATCATTTAGATAACATATGTGATAGATCTGAGTGATTGAATCTGGCTTGTTGGTCAAGTGCATCAGCAAAAGTGAAAACTGCTTGTGTTAGTGTTCATCAGTAACCTTCATCTGCTTGAATCTTGATTTAGGCTTTGAGCCATTGCATGAAAACTGTTTGAACTTGTTCATTTGAGTTTATAATAGCTTGTGTATGCTTTTGGTGCAATTTGGTTGGCTGAATATTGCTAAAACAGCTTATAAGTTCATAATTGCTTAAGTGTTCATGTCTGTGTCAGATCTGGTGATTGATTGATTAAACTGTACTAACTGGCTGTTGTTGATTGTGATATCTTTGTTGTATTTGACTCCTCTTGATCCACTGATCAATTGGGTTCCTTTGTGAAACTTGAATCTCCAAAAAGGTCACTAAAGACAAAAAAGTCAACAAGTCAAGCAGTGGAAAAAGTTCCCACTGCTCAACACCCAAAACTAGCCCCTGCTAGTACAAATTTTCAGTTAGCTTATCAATAAGCCATTTTGGCTTATCCAGACCTGCAACAACTTATTTTTTGTGATAGATCTTCATTATTTGACCCATTTGATTGAACTGGAGCTTATTAGACTTTGACTTTGACTTTTTGCTAGAAAACCAACTTATTTGACTTTTTCATAAGTGCTTATTTGCTTTTTCCAGCTTATTGAGTCAACTTATTTGAAAACTTTTTGTTAATTAAGCTTAGTTAAGTCATTTAAAAGCTTTTGCAATTTGAATCAGCTCTTGGGATAACCTATAACTCAAAAACGACTATTTTGTCGTTTTCTGTAGATTGCTTTTTGCATTTTTAGGCTTATTCCTTTGGCTTATTTCAAATTTCTTTTTACAAAAGTCTTAACTAGGTCAAGAGAAGCTTGTGTGTTTAATTTCAGCTTATGGCATCAACTTATGGCTTAATGGGCCAAAAAGCCCATTAAGAATAAGCTGTTGGTAATAAGCTAGCTTATATCACATTTTTAGCTCTTGGGCCTTTGGAAAAAGTTGTTCAGAATCAAATTCTGAGTCAAGTAGTGGTTTTTGGGCTAATTTGGGCCACCTTTTCTTATTGGGCCAATTCTAAGCCCATTAAGGGACTGTTTGGACTTTAGCCCATTTTCTAGGCCCAATAAGGGTATTTAGGTAATTTCAACTTCATTTCTGTGTTATTTAGGTTAAAATTAGCTAGTTTGCAACTTTTTAGAAATTTTTAGAATTTTTGAATTTTTATTAATATTTTAATATTATTTTATTATTAAAAATTAAAAGTCTGATTTTCTAAGTTTTTATATTTTTCCTAGACTCTAGACACTTAATTAGGAATTTTACAACTTTCCAAATATTTTTAGGGTCTTTCAATTATTTTATAGAACTATTTTAAGTTTTTATAGTTTTTAATAGTTTTTAATTGTTTAAAAATAGTTTTTAGTGGTTTTAAAATTTAGAAAAATACTTTTTAGCTTAATTAGGTTATTTTAAAGGTTTACAAACTTTAATATCTTTATTTGGACTTTTTATTAGTTAATTTTGATTTTTAGGACTTTAATTAGCATTAAAAAATTAATAATTAATTAATTAAAAGGTTTTAGCAAGTTTTGATTTTTTGTAAACCCTTAGAATATTTTAGTGGATTTATTGCAATTTTTTAGGAATTTTTAGGGTAAATTTTTAAATTTGGTGCTTTTACGGTTTTACGTGTATGACCTTTTCGTCTTAGTGTAATCCGTCATCGTAACCGTCATTCTCTTCTTACCCCATTTCTATTTTCTTTCTCATAATCATATAATCACATAATTAATCATCTCATTACACACACACCAAGTCTCCTTAAGAACGATCCCCACTTTGGGTCATAACTCGTGATTTTCCTAAATCACTTGTTAACGCTTGCCCTATTTACCTCCTTTTCCTAAACGTGTGTAAAAACACTACATCAGCCACGTTATCATTGTTAAAATAAAATGTCATTGGACATATTAGGCTACGTTTTGTAATCTTATCCATGTGGAAAAAAGACCATTTCTGCGGCAAAGTACCATCTTTTGGCAACAACATGACATTGCAACTAATATAATATAACCTTAACATAATGTATGTATAACAAACTTACTTCCAACATATCATGTTGAATACTAAATGATTAGTTTCTGCAAACATAAAAGCATATCTCATTGTTTTTCTTAAATGGCGTATGTTTGACACATAATATGGTTACGTGGGAGAAAATGTTTTTCTTTTTTTTAATATAGTTAAATATTTAATAAGCGGGTATATTATCGAAACTCGATATTTTAAAAATTACGTGATTTAAAATATACACGTTAAATACGATAATTAAACGCTCAATATAAAATAAAAATTTCGACATTCGGATCACGTTGATATTTTGATAAATAAATGAAGGTTTATTATTTAATAAACGTTAACGTGTCATATAAACGAATGACACTTATTGGGTTTATCATAAATTTACGAAGAATACCCGTAAAACGAATAATAAAAAAATGACAAGAAAAATATTTCTATATCGTACCAAGGATATTTACGGTTGATGACGGTCATATACTTTGTCGATAAATAATAAATGACAAGTACTCAAAATATTATAATGATCAGAAAAATAATTATAATATAATTTAATTAAAATTCTGGAGATCTCAGGATTTACATTGAAAAGTAAATAGAACAAGTAAACATTGTAAAATAGAAAAGTATGAAAAAAAGAATAATTTTATTACCGAGAAAAATACGAGTTCTCATATCCAACACATTGGATTTATGATTATTCGTCTTTCTTGGTAGATCTATAACGATCTCAGCTTGCATGTCTAAACACGAATTGGATCTGAGATCTTTTACATTTTCGAGTCTGGTCTTACTCGGTTGAGGCTAAACTTCGTTGAGTTAACCAGGTCCTTACATTTTATATTCCCGACATATTGATTTTAGCATATTCTCGTCACTCAAAAAATTGACATTATAGTTTGCATTAGTATAGTGTAGATGCTTTTTAATGTTTATACAATGTGCATATGATGGAGTATTTATGTAATGGGGTCTTTTATTAAGAGTATTAATTACACTTTCATATTAATTCTACCATATGTACATTTGGCTTGTAAAGTTGTATTACTTAAACCTTGTTTTAATTTGTGTATTAAAGAGAGGTACAACATGTTGATTAATTGGTACCTCCTATTTTTTTGTATTTAATATGCGAGAAGGTGTAATGGTTAATAAGGATTATAGATTATAGATTATAGATTATTATGTATTAATTAGTTTTAATATGAGTATTAAATTATATTTGTATTAATGAGGTGTTAAAGTTTCCTATTTTAATTTTTTAGGCTTATTTTGGTTGTGCATAATGCATTAGAAGATGTAAGTTGAAATTTCAGGTATTCTAAAAATAACATGTCAATATTCTTTATAAGAGAGTATGATAATCGTCAAACATGAAAATATATTGTATCATAACCAGCAGGGTACCCACGCGTTGCGACGACGGGTACCTGTAACATATTTTTGGCAAAGAATATTGTTAATTTTATACTTTCGTTACGATAGCATTTCGAAAAACGAAAATTTAAAGTTTGAGTAACCTTACGACTGGCTATGTTTGATATAGATTTCAATTGGTTGGGGCTTGTTTAGATTGTATAACGTGAACATATTGTTGTATTTTTTAGTAATGGAATATTTTAAGCATATTATTGTATTAATTATGTGTTTTAATGTATTTGTGTATTAAAGGGTTATAAATATAGCTTTCTATCTTGTATATACTTAAATGATATTTAATTGTGATAAAATGCTGCATTAATTGTGTTTCATAACTTGTATTAGTTACTATTGTTTGCACTAAGGGTTGTACGTTGTGCTAAAAAATTTATACTACTTAACTTTTTTATAATTAATGAAGAAAGAGATTCCAATCTTTATTATATAATTTAATTGACCATTTTAATGCTTATTGTTTTCAATACTTTCTCTCTTTACCCTTACATATTAAAAATTTTTGGTAATGCGTTGTTATAATTGCTGGATATAAATATGAAGGGATGAGCGCCTTAGCAAACACTCTCAATAAGCATCGCTTAGCAAACACTCTCAATAAGCATCGCTTAAAAATGTCTCGCTGCGAAGCGCGGGCATTAATACTCGTTCTAAAAAGATAAAGGATGTAAAACAAAAATACCGGTTTTTTTAGAAAAACACAATTCTTTATAACCTAAAATAACATAGAAAGTGTTCCTCTAAAATAACCAGTCTCAGTTTCTTAAACGTTCTTCGAAATTTTTTTTAACGCTTTTCATAAATTTTTCTAAAAGTTTACTGCTTTCCCCTAAAATTAATAAGCGGGATTTTTCCCCCCATGTTAACAAAAAAATAAAACATACATTAAAATACAAACATTCATCTGAAACCTCGAATTATGTCTCACTTATCCTACACACCCGCACCCATTCATCTTCCCTAACAGTTTCTTATTCTATAGATCTAATCAATGCAAAACTAATCCGTACAATTACTCGAATATGTTCAATCTCGAGGTATTTATACCATTTAATTAGTTATTTAGTTTTTAATGTGTTTATTTATTTATTTATTTATTGGGTTTTTTGTTTGTAAGATCCCACCAGAAGATGATTCTGATTGCTAATTTAAGAGTTGTCAGGATGAGGGTCGCGGAGGAGGAGGTATGCGTTATTTTCGACACACTTCTTTCGTTTAATTTGTGCGATACATGTTATAGATTATGTTAAAGGTGTGTTTAGGATTTGTGTAACTGGTTAGTTACTATAGTGTTTGGTTTTGCATATGTTGTAGAAAATCTAGTATAATTGTATAGCAGGCTTATGGATTATTTGGTTTTGGGCTTATGTTCGATAAGCTTGCTTTTTGTGGCCTCGGCTTATATAAGTTTGGGTTATGTCTTAATAAAGGTTATATAAGGCAGAAAAGTTTTAAAATAATCCACAAAAATGCGCTTATAGAACATAAGCCCAAAACCAATAAGCCATTAGCCAGCTATATAAGCCAAAACAAGCATTCGCTCGCTAGCTCCTTGGTTACTTCAGAATAAATAGATTGCAGAATCACAAAACTCCAAACTACTTATGTTTTGCAACTTATAGCTGGTCTATTTTGCAGTCCACCAACAGCATTTATTTGTCTGAACATTGATAACTAATTTAGTGATTTATAAGCAAAAGTATAAGCAGGATTATGTAAGATACAATGATAAAACAGTAATGAGTTTGGATTTTCTTATTCTATAAAATAAGGCCAATAGTCAAAAAAGATATTGTAAAACTTTTTAATCTGATCAATTTATAAGTTATGACTTCGTCCAAAAGCTTTGACAGGGGCCATTGTCAACCACACAGATTGATGTTGAAAATAGCCCAATGACAGTGCTATATAACAAATAAGACATTCTTAAACGCTATGCAAACTTCAAGAAGTTTGATACTATCGTGGACCACTCAGACCACCTTTTTCAGCACCCAGTTTCTCTTCCACGAATTTGTAATTTTTATTTGACTATTCACGTGATTGAGGTCTTTTTTAAAGTCTCCTTTATCTTGGAAGTGTCACATTTATACTTCAAAAATCTAATTTATTATCTTATGTTATTCATATAATAATCATGCTAATGTTATTTTTACTAGTCTTGCCTTATACAACTGTAGTATCTCAGTTAATACTTCAAAAATCTAAGTTATTATCTTATGTTAGTCACATAATCATGCTAATGCTATTTTTACTAGTCTTGCCTTATACCACAATAGTATCTCAGTTAAGGTGTTTGTGTTGAAATATATGCGAGTATGTCACGATCTCACTTTCAGATTTATCATGTCAATGCAACATCGGAATAAAAAAATGCTAAACAACCAAACCTGCTGCACATCATTCACTGTTTATCATAACTTAAGCTTTAGATATAAATATATGACCATATTAAAACAATAGTCATACACATATTCCACAATCTTTAGACATATGAAAATCAAAGGCTTCAAAAGGCATGTCTCTCATGTATATAATCTTATTAAGAAAAACCTTATTAAACTAAACAACTTTTATACAGCCTTCTTAAAAACAACTTATGTTGTGATACAATAAATATAAACAAGAATACTTTTTCTTTGTTTCTCACCCATTCTATAGAAGTGACATCTCCTTTGTTATAGAAAACGAAAATGCAAGTCTCTGGGCTTCTGATTATTGCTTGATGGGCCTGTATGAGCAATAAGTAATTGTTATACTTAAAAGTTATCTGTATTGCATGACTTCAGATTACCCTTCCAAATCGCCTTATAACTTTAGACACGATATTTATATATTTCAATTATGTCGGAATCACAAGTCGAGAGTAAAAAAGGCTCAAAGCTGTATCAGTGGTCCAAATTACAGTATATAATTTGTTTGAGGCTTTGAGGAAGATATTAATTGTGCTCATACGAATATATTTATTTATAAGGAGATTGTTTTTTATGATGTAATTACTAGAAAACATTGTACAACGTAGTAAAAGTATGCTCATAGTACACATTTATGAAGTTTACAAAGCTCGAGCTCGGCTCGTTTCGAGCCTTATGATTTAGGCTCGAGCTCAGCTCGTGGTATGGTAGATAAACTCGGGCTCGGCTTGAGCTCGGCTCGTTTATATGATTTGGCAATGTAAAAGTAAAACTTGGCTTTAGCTCGCTCGTAATATATCTAAATTAGGCTCGTTAATAAGCTTGTTATTAAGCTCGTTAATAACCTCGTGTATAAAACATTAGGCTCGCTTAGGCTTGCGAGCCCAAACGAGCTTTGTACGTAAAGCTCGGGCTCGAGATCGTTTAATAAACGAGTTTAAACTTAGGCTCGAGCTCGTTTAGACTCGGTTCGTTCGAGCTTTTTACCGATCCGATCTCGAGCTTTTCGCGAGCAACTCGGCTTGTTTTCACCCCTAGATGAGACACCTGGTATTTTTTTATTATAGCTGGTTGTATCTTGTATCTTTTATTCTTTTATCAGCTAGAATTGGTTTATGGTTTTTAATACTTCACATGTGTGTAGGTAGCCTTTCAAATGAAGGAAAACATCAAGGTACAAGTTTACCTCTCTCTTCAAATGTTTCAGATTTACCAAAGTCGATGGTGGTGAAGAAGACATTATTGTTGCACCTAATAACAAGACAAGGGTATTGACTGTATTTTTCTTCTTCCTTAAAATGTTTCAAATTTACTTAAATTTGAAATAGTTTTGAGGGAAGTTGATCTTTTCAATATTCTCGGGTTGTTGGTGAAGAACGCATGAATGGTGCGGCTAAGAGAAAGAGACAGGTATGAGTTTTTGCACCCTTCAAATGTTCAATAATTTTAAACTGTTAAATAGTATTATAAGTATTGTTGTTCACATGCTAACATTTATAACTCAGAAGACACGTGGATTGATATAAACGGATCCTAATTTATCTTTCATCCCACTTAACAATGCAAATGATGACATCTAATTGTAAGCCATATATACAAAGGAGACCCTTTTAAACAATGTTTTGGCCGCTATACCTCAAGACCTTTACCGGGATGAATGGATTTCAGCAATGCAAAGGGCTTTCGTGACAGGATTTGTGAAAACGGATAAATAATTCCAAGAACAAGGTACATTTATCGCCTTGGTGGTTCTAGATAGATAATATTACAGAATAAAACATTGGCCCTGGTAGTTAATCGACTATTAATGCAATCCACGACTATAAGTAATTTTGATAGTTCTTCTGTCCATGGTAGAAGTATGTGTTTCTAGATAGATTATATTATAGTAGTACATTTTTTATATGTAATTTTGATAGTTCTCATACTGTTTTATTTTAACTCTAAAGCCCGAGTAATGGTCCATAGTAATGGCAATCATAAGTTACTAGTTAATAGGTGGTGGTATTTTTTCTTGGAGATCATCGTCAGTTTGTTTATAGGGCTACTGTATTTTATCAGTTTTTAATGTTTTTCTGTGTCTGTTTGCTAATTTTTGCATATCATATATGTACATGTATTCTAGAACATACAGTCTAACTTGCTGTTGTGATGCTTGCAGGTCAACTATCAGCAACGATGGTATCGTTTATGATTATTTTAAGGCTTTGTCATTACTGTAGCGTCAGTTGGTGATTCCCCTTGTGTACTTGAATCTGCAGATAGAAGCCCACATCATTTGTCAACTTATCATAGATTCGAAGACAAAGATGAAGAGTTTTTCTTTATGATTATTTGTTGAATTCTACTCTTTTAATTTTATGTTAAGCTGAATTGAAGTATCCTTTAATTTACTTTGTTGATATATATTGAAAACACTTCATATATTTTTTTTTTGAACATCGGAGATTTATTTTAAACACATGCTAGTAAGAAGCTAGCATGGACAAAACAAGAAAACACTTCATATATATTTGTTGTATTTATATTTTCATTTTGGTGGGTCAAATTTGTAAATTTTGAAATTTGTAAAAGAATTTCAATTTTTTTTAATAATATAAATAAAAAAAGACAGGTTGTAGATTTACTATTTAGGATCTGGTGGTCTAACATGGTGGTATATGGTATTGGCTGCCATTGTTGGTTTAGAGAGAGAGAAGAGATGTTGAATGTGAAAGTGAAAATGTATTAGAAATGAACAAATGACAAGCAACACCCCTCCTTGGAAGCTAAGGAGGGGTATATATAGCCACACACACAACATAAACTATACAACGAACCTAGTCTAGTCTAAATGTGTGTGACTATGATAACTAATGAGAATTCTTAAATGTCGTCACATAAAGTGAGTTTCCAACAATCTTTCCCCATGGGACGACGTGTAGAATTCCTTACAATATTCTTCCTAACAAGTACAAAATGATTAAGAACAAGAGCTTTCATGAAGCATCCAATGCTGATGAAGTCTTCTGAGGCCTTCGTCTTCAAAACGACTCATCTTTAAAGTAACTTGTAGAAGAAATACTGTAACGGCACGAGCTAAGTAACCCATACACTTCTGGTTAAGGAGAAGCTTCTGAATTAGCTTCCCCCTAATTCATGCCACATAAACTTGATGTAGAAGCTTTTAAATAGCTTCTCCCTAAATCGACAATCCTCATAAGCAACTTCAAAGCTTTCAATAAAGCTTAGAATGATTAAGCGCACAGCGGAATCTAACAAGCAAATCCCATCATATAACATGATAATGTTGCTAAGAGGGATTGAAAGTTTGGGGCACACCAAGTAGATCAACAACTTTTCTTCTCACGCTTGAATAATTCTTCTGAATTTTTCTTCCCCCTGAGAGTTCAAGTTATGCATACCAGAAAGAATCAAGACACTTCTTCCCCCACATAGTTGAAGAAGGTAAATCAATCCCAATTATGAAGCTCAAATACTGAAGTGGACACTTTATCCCATTCATGAAGCTGACATCGTAACACCAGAGTCAATTAAGTCCCGGAAATGCACATGTCTTCTTCCGGAGATGCACCAGAGTCAATTAAGTCCCGGGAATGCATATAGGATAATGATGATGAATAATTGCAACAATCAAACAATTAAACCTCGAATCAGTAGTGTACCGTTTAGAGATTGATAACGCCACGAGTTAAAACACTGATTTTCTCTGCGGCTATGACAAATGTCATCCCGGAATATCTTCAAATCAAAAGAAGGTATGAAGTTCATCACGTGTACTCGTTGTGCGTTCAATGTATCTTCTTCTTCCCCCTTGATGGTTTCGAAATTCGGAACCATCAACAAATCGTACGCACATAAACCGGAAATCTCGTGAGAATAGTAAATAAGCTGAATTATATATTTTGTGAGAATCAGCTGTTGATCGAAAATCTCTTCTCATAAACTCTCCATGGCCACCTTTACCAACCCACGTGAAAGCAATTTGAAGTGACCACTGAAAGAATGAACCGGATACATCAAACGTGAAGCTGAATAAAAATCCTTCGATCTTGTGACTTAAGCTTGCACTATTGTTGAATGAAGAACGGCAGAGAAAGCTCTAAGTACTCAATGCATCACTGAAGAAGTCTATAAGCACAACACCTCTTGAAATTATCCACGTCGACTAAGCGCGTGACACTGAGTACAACAATGTAACCCCTTTAAGTGATAGTTATCCGAGTCATCAACCAACCACCCCAAACCCGGAAACCAGATAACCAAGTCTTCATTCTAATATGAAGCACGAGCAAGTTATCTATGAAAGATAAAATAAGTACACGTCTTCAAAAAATCCGTCTTCAACGTCACGTAATTAATACCCGATCAAACAAAATCTGTAGCCACTAAAAAATCGCCCATTTTTTCTTCGATCTCGTCAAATAAATTTTGTCACAATGTCTCGTCACTTAGCTAAAAATCTTAGTCACTTTTCAATGTCACGTCATTTTATCATCCCGGAGTATAAAAATGACTAAATATAACAAACATTGAATAAATTTAATCTTTTAACACAAAATTTATAAAAAACTTGTGTAAAATTAAATAATATTTATCAAGTTTGTTATACTAAATCAAAGTTAGCACCAAAAATTAAATAATATGTTTGTGCAAAAGTTTGTGCACCAGCCCGTTACTTTTAAACAAAGCCCGGCCCAGCCCTAATTAAACAAATACCCGGGCCTATCAACACATTTGCAACATTTGCAAAATCATTTTGTGAAATTCCAGGGCCCATCACAATTTAGCCCATCATCCATCGTTATGCCCGGTCCATCAAACTCACCCTAAATTTAGGTTATAACTAACCTAATTTCACTCACTAATCATTTTTCATTCGCAGCCAACACATAGAACTCTCCGTCTCTCACCTAACTTCCTTCATCTCCTCACCCACTCAAACAATTAACCCTAATCCTCTCATCATTTAGGAATATCCGCCCCCAAATTTTGTTTTATCTCCTCAGCCACCTAAAACACAACTCTCCCAATCTCACACAACTTTCCCAATCTCGAATTCATTTTCATAGATCATCATAACTCATCACCAAGTCTACTTAACACCATAAATCCATGAATAAAACAAATCAACCCAATATCATTTCAGCTTTAAAACGAAGCAGCTACTCATGATTAAGACCTGTTCGATTCGTGACATCAAGATCTTGATAAGGTCTCGGGTAGGTTGATGCATATGTTTTATTTTGTTGTGTTTGATTTCGTGTTTAATTCGTTTGATTTTTTAAAAAACGAAACAAAGAATCTCTTGAATATAACATAATTGTTATAATTCACTCTTTAGTTTCGTAAATTAAAGAAGGTTTAAACCTTTACACGAATCTGTGAAGACTTATGTCTAAACTGATAAGATCTAAAATGATCGATCAGTTGGTCGAATCTGAGATTTAAATGTTTTGGTTCGAGTCTAAATGAATTGTTTTTAGTCCGAGTCTTAGGTTGGATTGGGGATTAGGAGACGATGGGATAGGATAGTTTAGATTTGGTGTTGAGGAGATATAAGGTTGGAGTGTTATGTTGGTACGGGTCAAGTCCTAGGTCTCGGTGAGTCTTGGTTTTCAGAAATTGTAAAAACTGTCGCAATGGTTCATTTTAATTATACAGTCATCGCAATGTGTTTCTTTAAAACCCATCGCAATGAAAAAAAAATCCATCGCAATGTGAGAAAAAAATTTCAGCAGCATGTCGTTTTAATATGCCATTGCGACAGGTCAAACCACCCATCGCAATGTGACTCATCGGAATGAGTCCCATCGCAATGGGTAGGTCGAACCCATCGGAATGTGTTAAAAAACAACCCATCACAATCCATGCGAATGAAAGTGCCATCGGAAAGCCATCGCAATGCCTGTAGAAATCTTATCCATATCTGTATTTTTTTCCGTTTTTTAGGAACATGCATTTTCTGAATCTGTTTTTCTTGGCAAATCTGGGTTCATCTTCATCTTCATAAAGCTACCAGAAAAACATGTAAATGCTGTTAAAAAACAGATAAGTAAACCTTGACCATGGGAAAACCATTTGACCAGGGTATAATAAGCAGTTTTGACCAGATTCAAGAAAAATGAAACCAGTGGACATATGAGTTAGTTTGGATAAACCAGTTAACTAGAAAGATGATAGTAGTACATGGGACAACACACTGACAGTTTGGACAACAAAACCAAGTGATACAATAAATATGACATAAAGACGTGACAAATTTTTTTTAACAGATTTGAGATAAAAATTTTAGACCACCAAAACAATAACAATAAACATGATCCAAGGAATGAACCAAGGCTCTGATGCCAAATGTAGATTTGCTATTTAGGATCCGGTGGTCTAACATGGTGGTATATGGTATTGGCTGCCATTGTTGGTTTAGAGAGAGAGAAGAGAGGTTGAATGTGAAAGTGAAAATGTATTAGAAATGAACAAATGACAAGCAACACCCCTCCTTGGAAGCTAAGGAGGGGTATATATAGCCACACACACAACATAAACTATACAACGAACCTAGTCTAGTCTAAATGTGTGTGACTATGATAACTAATGGGAATTCTTAAATGTCGTCACATAAAGTGAGTTTCCAACACAGGTTTTAAAATAAAAACCTATCTTTTTACTATATATAAAGACAGGTCGGATGCTCATATAAAGACATGTTGTGGAAGGACCGGTGTTCATTTTCAATAAAAAATGCGTTTATTTTAATATGGGGACCAGTTCTTAAGGAGAGAACCGATGTCGATTCTACTAATAGAGACTGGTTGCATAACCTGTTTTCATATGTTTCGATCATAGAAATACCCCCCTTTGGAGAGTGGTTCAAAAACCACTCTTTATGAGCTATTTTGACCAGTTTTTATGGCATTTTTTGTAGTAGTGCTAGTAGCTTCCATGTAATTAAATTGGGAAGACACTAACGTATCGCCAGCGTCACGGTTTTGAAGTATTGGCAAGTGGCAACCCGAATAATCGAAAGCTTCACCCAATAATAAGATTTCAAGTGCTCACATAAATCAAGCAAACAATTTAAAGCTCACAAGGCCGAAGAATCTATACGAAATTGAAAGTGAATCAAGCCTTAATCTTTGAAGCTTTAAAGATCCAAAATTTTCCTTAGCGTGAGGATATACGTCTTTGGCCACAATAAACACCTCATGGTGAGGTTAAATAAAAGGCAAGGCAAGACCGAAGTCATAATAAAAGCTTCATGGCGAAGTTGAATAAAAGATGGAGGTAAACCTATGATAATAAGGCCCTTCCGTTAGGGGGCGTATAAAAGTCTTGGCAATAAGTCTCATGTTCAAAATCGTTATAAAACCGTGTTTATCGATCCTTCTTGTTGACTTAATTTTTTGACATCGTTGTCTATTATTAGGGGCTATTAATTCGATGGTCTTGGTTACACCGTTAGGACTCTATTTTTATACCTAAATCTCTATTATCGAATAAGTCAAACAATGTATCCTCGTGAAACATTCAAGACAAAATAAAATATAAGAGATACAACTTAGGAAAATGGGAGGATAAGTACGTGATTAGGGCATATGAGTAGTGTTAGCATTACTAACTTATAATGACAATGATCTCGTTGCACGCTTAGCATGGAATTGGGGTGAAAATCGAGGACGACGAAATTATTTCTAACGAAGCATTCACGTGTTCTTATTCTATGAACCTAAACGTCCCATTTTGCGATGAAAATCATACATTATGTCTAAAACGCAAGTAGAAGTAATAGTAGTAGTGTAGCTAGTTTATCATTCAATAAAAGTGAATAAAAATGAATTTTGGAGGTGCTACGATACTTTATTCTAGCATTGCGTGAGGGCACGACAATGGTTTAGTATGGGGGAGTGATGAGACTGCTTTTATACATAGTCTCATCGTCCAAAACAGGCTTTAAATGCTATAAATATCATCAAAAATGCCAAATATATGCTTGTGTTTGTTACTTGTGTATTTTAGGTACAGATATTGAGAAAATGACAAAAGATCACAAGAAACATGCAAAAACGAACACGGGAAACGAAGCCGCACAATGAACCAAGCCCTAATGAAGATTTTCCAAGAAAAACCCTTAAAGAAATGAAGATTATACAAGAAGGGTCCTCCAATATTGAAGAATTGACACTTTAAATCCTTGTATATTCATAATTACAAGATTGGTCCTTAAAGTTTGTCAAATTTGCAAAAAGGACCCTTAACTTTGAAGAATTGGCAAGAATGGTCCCTCTAAAATGAATACTTGTCACTTTTAGTCCTCCTAAAAGTCAATTACACAAGAGAAGACCTTCAAGTTTCAAGAAATGTCATTAATGGTCCTTGAAAATACAAGAAAGTACATGAAATACCCTTAATCATACCTTATGAAAGTTTTTGTGGCAAAATTATAAAAACAAAAACTTATTTATAAAGGGACTCGAGTTTTGGCTGATGAAAACTGGATTTGCAAAGAACAAAAGAGAAGAAGGGCCATTTCTGCCAAGACACACAAACCCCCACACCCACTCTTGGCTTGACACGTAGCCCACTTACCCACATCAACCAATCAGAATCCCCCAATTCGCCACATCACCCTAACCCACTAACCCGGTTTAAAGTTATTTAATTAAGTTTAAATTTGGGCGGTTAACACCACTTTTAAAACCCAAACAGATCAAACTAACTATTGTTTATCAAAAACCCTAGTTACTAATTACCTTAACCACTTGAAATTAAAGGGGAAATGTCCAAATTTATGATTAAACTACCTCTAAACACTTTGCCTCTCAAAAATCAACATCCCTTTCACTAAAACCCTTTCCCACATGCACATGCCCCCACCCTTCACGTCCAAACAAGAATGAGCCAGCAAATCACCTAGCTTCATTCCTACGCATTATATGGACCATTGAGATCACTAAACAACAAGAACCATCACATGGAGCAGCTTCAAATTCAAATTTCAAAGGAATATGCCAAAGCATCTACAAGGGCAATTTGGGGACTTAAATCTCAGGGTTTAAGTTTTATTTCAGCTTTCTAGTCATGTAAGCCCTTAATACACGGGTTTTACACCAAGTATATAATCTTATCGCCCGATCTTTTCGAATTGATTATTGGTAGAAAGTGTGACTCAATTGTTCTTGGTGGATAAAGAAAGTGGTTTGGTTATCTATTTTAATCTAAAAGCAAGTATGAAAATTGTCGTTGAGTAAAATAAGAGATTTAAAGATTAAACTAAAATAACGAGTTAAAAATAAATGCTTGAGAACTTTAAGACAAGATTAGAAAAATACTTGAAAACTTAATGAATCTAAAACTTGAAAACTTTGTAAAAACAAGAAATTTCGGAATCCCTGGTCGGAATCCCGTCGGAATATAGCTGATCGGAAAGATTAATCGGAATGTCTAAAAAAATGCTTCAATCGGAATGAGGCCAAATCGGAATAATGACAAGGCAAGGTTATCGGAATGTAAAAGGGGACACAATCGGAATATTTGAAATCAAAACCAATCGGAATATCCAATAAGTCCTTCAGTCGGAATACAAGTAAGGGATCCAGATCGGAATACGTTAAAATGATACAATCGGAATGCAAGAAAGGAATCCAAATCGGAATCCTGAAACCCCTTTCCGATCTTAGTGATCGGAATATTAGTGATCAAATTGGAAAGCAAAACCCTAATCCGATCAAGTGATCGGAATAAAGAGGGACTAATCGGAATGCCTAATCGGAAAATGGTTTACCCTTTTCCGATTACCTTGTGATTCGAAAATAAGCCAAGTTATAAGCTATGTATGATAAGCTAACACCAAAACTCACCAAATCAGCAATGAAATAAACTAAATAAGCTCGAATAACAACTTTTCCAACTTAAAATAAGCAATCTTTTAAATCAAACCATAAAAAATGGAACTTTTTAAGAAAGCTTTTAAAAAGTAAATAAGCTAAAAATACAAATAAGCCAATAAGCACAAGCATCTTAAAGCTTAACCGTATGAAAGCTTAAGTATGATAAAAATACGAACTTTTTAATCCTTAAAACATCAAGATCAAACACGGATCATCAACATTTCGGATCAAAATTAACTAAAATAAAGAAAGGTAGAAAGAGATTAAAGATTAAAAGCTTAAACTTAAACTTGATTAATGAAATCCAAATACAAAAAGCTTAATCTTCAAAGATTAAAAGAAAGAAAAGATGCAAACTTAGTGAGAGAAAGTTGGAACTTTTTCTCTCTAAAAACTAGAAAGGAAAAAAAAAGAAAAAACTAAAACTAGCTAACTCCCCTCCTAATGTGATTAGGAGGGTATTTATAGGCTAAGTGGGAGGTGCATGTGTGGTGTGCTTCCTTCTTTCTTTTCTTCTCGACTCGATTTAATTCTTTGTCTTTTCTCGACGTCGTCTCGGGATTTGAACTTGTCTTAATAATTTTTCTTCTTTAATTTAGACTTGAGTTCTTCGACTTCATTAAACTTCCGTCTTTAGACTTTTTCTTCGATAAATCTTCAGAATAGGTCTTGGACATCCGTTCTTTAAGCACTCTTGATCTCTTGACTTCTTCTTTTCTCGTTTTCTTCGATAAAAGCCCGTGAAAGCCCGTGTTTTCTTTCTTTTTCATCTTTTGGTCCTAAAACACAATAAAAACACAAACCACGCATAATTCCGACTTTTACGACATAAAATACACGTTTTGGTCTTGTTAATATTGGAAATAAGTGGTAAAAGGATAAGTGTTTTCACACTTATTAAATCTCCTACACTTGACCATTGCAATGCCCTCATGCAATGCATTAATTTTAAAGCACGGTTTACATTTTCCATCATAAATAACCCACCTTGGCCTTTATTAAATACTAAACATAAAAAGATAGAAACAAGTAAAGAAATCAAAGACTTACATTGGGTTTTGGCTGCCATGAACGTTTATCATCCTCAAGTTTCACGTTCCCCATACCAAGCTTAAAAACGAGATCATTGTTATTATAAGTTAGCAAACTAACACGAATTCATGTGGGCCAATTATTTAATTAGACTCCCTTATTCCTAGGTGTATCTCTTTTATTTTTGTCTTGAATGATCACGAGGATGCATTGTTTGACTTATTTCAATAGTTATTTAGGACGAAAATAAAGTGAATGATTTAATCAATAGTTAGCTAAAGGACAAAATCTTTTAAAACTGCTTCTCGGGACCTCATAAAGTTCATATCTTGGCATAACTCGCTTCACGATTTGAGACCTTTCTCGGACCGATATTTGGCAGCGGCTTCATACTTCAAATCTTTGAGAGACGTTCATGAAATTATGGTCTTCTCTTCATAATAGGAATTTCTTCACTTGAAGTTTTTGAGAGATTCTTCATACTTGGACCACGACTTCTTCATTTTTCTCCAATCTTTATTTTGGACTTTGATATACAACGATCCGCCTCCTTTTAGGACTTGGATCTATTTATCCTCATACCTTGCTAGGGTCTTTTCGGATAGACTTCTCCATGATCTTTAGGGGAGTATTTTCTTTTCGTCGTGTGTCTTGATCCTTCATATTGATTTTTGATACATGATTCTTTACATCACTTTTGGATCTTTTGCAACAAAATGTAGCCCTCATGCCTTGTTAGGGCCTTTTCGGACTCGCCAATCTTCGCATCCCGCTTCAATAAGTTATGCCTTGGCTATGAACTCTAATTAATACCAAGCAACTTTTAAACGATCTTGGGCTAGAAGCTAAGTAACTTTTCAAATCGTACAACCTTATTTATTGCAGATAAATTTATTAACAAGCGATGGGAGAATAGGCTCATAATTAACTCACATAAATTCACGAAAGAATACCAAACTTATAATTGACTCTATCAACTCTCGTCCTCTACAGTTTAAAATCTCAAGGAATGAGACTCGTGGATGCTTAGCCAATTAAATCAAAGTTTTGGGTTTTCGAGTCATCTATAGGATCTTGCAAATTCTTAGACTTTTTCAAGTTTAGAAATCGCATTTTAAAGTTCCCTTGATAAACAACTCTCTAGGATCAGTTATAGGAACTTGCGAAAAGTTCTTGTTCTTAACCCGTGAGAGTTAAGACTTTCGCGTTTAAAGCTCCCTATATAAAAGCCTAGCAAAACTTGACTTAAACACGTTAAGGATACTAGCTAGAGTAAACTTAGATAAGTAAACTCGGGTTGAGTCAAAATATTCACGACTTTGAAAAACTTAAAACCATTTTATTAAACTTTATTCTAGCAAGGAAGGAAAATAACTATAACAAAGGAAAAACTTATAGGCCAAAATAGATTAAAAGTTTTGAAAAATGTCGAAAGATCAAGTTTTCCGGTTAAAATGAGGGAAAATTCATGGAAAAGACCACTCACTTCGATAGAAGTCCCCCTACACTTGATATAAACATTGTCCTCAATGTTTAAGCATGTGGGAGTAAACTCCCCTACACTTATGACATTGTGCACTTTGTTTAAATTTTGCTAAGGAAAGGACAACTATAGTGATTTCAATGTGAACATATAAGATATGAAATATTGAATCACGAGAGTTTAGGATAGAACCGGGAAGATGGGAACACGGGATCACGGTTCGTCAAATGTCATCAAGAGTGGATCTTTGAAGCTTTAAATCCCTGAACAACACAAGAAACAAGATAACAAACACATACGGGGATCCCCCTACACTTATTATGAAAGCGGTAAAGGATAGATCACGGGTTGCCTCCCGAGAAGCGCTTGTTTTTGATAACCGAGTCACGAGCCTGACTCGACCCAAAACTAGTTCATGGGAAACGTGGTGAGGGATGGAATCATCTCATGAGTGATGTCCTCACCAAAGTACAGCTTCAAACGCTGGCCATTCACCTTGAAATTGGGTCCATTTGGCTGAGAAATCTCAATGGTGCTATATGGAAAGACTTTGGCGACGGTGAATGGACCAGACCAGCGGCTCTTCAACTTGCCCGAGAAGATCTTCAATCGAGAGTTAAAAAGTAAGACTTGATCACCAACGTGGAACTCTCGGTTCTTAATCCTTGCATCATGGATGATCTTGGTCTTCTCTTTGTAGATCAGTGAGTTCTCGTAAGCTTCATTCCTCAGTTCATTAAGCTCGTTGAGTTGAATCTTGCGAAGATCACCGGCTTTGTTGATGTCGAAGTTAGCCCACTTCAAGGCCCAATACGCCTTATGTTCCAGCTCGATAGGGAGGTGGCATGCTTTCCCGTACACAAGACGATAAGGTGTACAACCAATCGGGGTCTTATAAGCAGTACAGAAATCCCATAAAGCATCATCTAACTTATCGGCCCACGCGGCACGATGCTCTCCCACAGTACGTTCCAGAATTCGCTTCAATCCACAGTTGGAAATCTCGGCTTGCCCATTGGTTTGGGGATGATAGGCGGTGGAAAGACGGTGATTGACACCATACTTAACAATGACTCTTGTAAATTGATCATTACAAAAATGAGTCCCGCGGTCACTGATTATAGCACGAGGAACACCGAATCGAGCAAACAACTGCTTCAAAAAGTTCACAACCACCCTCGCATCGTTTGTAGGGAGAGCCTTAGCTTCAACCCATTTGGAAACGTAGTCAATGGCTACGAGGATGTACTTGTTCCCTTTAGATGATGGAAATGGCCCCATAAAGTCGATACCCCAGACATAAAAGATTTCACATTCTTGTATGAAATTTTGAGGCATCTCATCTTTATGTGTGATCTTGCCTTGTCTTTGGCAAGCATCACAATGTTTAACCATTTCGTGAGCGTCACGGTAAATGGTGGGCCAATAAAATCCAGAGTCATATACTTTCTTCGCGGTGTAATTGGGACCAAAGTGACCACCGGTGGGTCCTTTATGGCAAGCGTCAAGGATTTGTAAAGCTGCCGGCCCATCAACACATCGACGAATGACAAGATCCACACATTGTTTGAAGAGGTAAGGGTCGTCCCAGAAATAATGTTCAATATCTTTAAAGAACTTTTTCTTTTGTTGGGACGTGAACCCTTCCTTGAGAATTCCACCCGCTAAGTAGTTTGCAATGTCCGCAAACCACGGGGTGTCATCAAGATTGGAGTTGATAGACATTAAGGCCTCAAGGGGAAAAGAGTCATTGATCTCTTGATTCGGATGATCCCCTTGATAAGGATCCTCAAGTATACTTAGATGATCCGCGGCTAGGTTTTCGGCTCCCTTCTTTTCACGAATTTCAATGTTAAATTCTTGAAGGAGCAAAACCCAACGAAGAAGTCTTGGCTTAGAATCTTGCTTAGTCAACAAGTACTTCAATGCGGAATGATCGGTATACACGATGGTGGTAGAAAGGACAAGATAGGGGCGAAACTTTTCAAAAGCATACACTACAGCTAAAAGCTCTTTTTCGGTAGTGGTATAATGCAATTGAGCCCCCGTCATTGTCTTGCTAGCATAGTGGATTGGTTGGAAGTGTTTGTTCACTCTTTGGCCCAAAACCGCTCCAATAGCAAAGTCGCTAGCATCACACATCAACTCAAAAGGTTGCTCCCAATTAGGGGTAACCAAGACCGGTGCCTTAGTTAGCTTATCCTTAAGAAGATTGAAGGATTCAAGACACTCTTTGGAAAAGATGAAAGGGGTATCGTTTTCCAAGAGGTGGGTCATCGGGCGAGCGATTTTAGAAAAATCTTGAATGAATCGACGATAGAAGCCCGCATGACCGAGGAAACTTCTC
Organism: Glebionis coronaria; assembly: GCA_025667525.1. Lineage (NCBI taxonomy): Eukaryota > Viridiplantae > Streptophyta > Magnoliopsida > Asterales > Asteraceae > Glebionis > Glebionis coronaria. The sequence continues at coordinate 333,396,792 of CM046877.1, forward strand.
ACACCCTTCACGGTTGAAGGTGGAGGCAATTTAGCAATAACATCGACTTTAGCACGGTCCACTTCAAGACCAGCTTTGGAGATTTTATGTCCTAGCACGATGCCCTCTTTTACCATGAAATGGCATTTTTCCCAATTTAGAACAAGGCGAGTGTCTTCACACCGCTTAAGCATACGCTCTAAATTGGCAAGGCAAGCAGAGAATGAATCACCATAAACCGAGAAATCATCCATGAAGACTTCCATAGTTTCTTCAACCATGTCATGGAAGATAGCCATCATACACCTTTGAAATGTCCCAGGAGCATTGCATAAGCCGAAAGGCATTCTTTTATAAGCAAATGTTCCGTAAGGGCAAGTGAATGTGGTTTTCTCTTGGTCTGTGGGATCGATGGGAATTTGAAAATACCTGGAGAAACCGTCTAAAAAGCAGTAATAGTCATTACCCGCTAGACGTTCAAGCATTTAGTCCATGAAAGGAAGGGGAAAATGATCCTTTCTCGTAGCATCATTGAGTTTGCGATAGTCTATACAGACTCTCCACCCTGTAACGAGACGAGTAGGAATCAACTCGTTGTTTTCATTGGGAACAACGGTGATTCCGCCTTTCTTAGGCACACAATGGACGGGACTAACCCACGGTGAATCCGAGATAGGATAGATCATTCCCGCATCAAGAAGTTTGATAACCTCTTTTTTGATTACGTCATGGATCTTAGGATTCACCCTTCGTTGGCTTTGAATAGTGGGTTTAAAGTCGTCATCCATGAGAATTTTATGTGTGCAAAAGTGAGGATCAATTCCACGAATATCGGAGATCTTCCAAGCAATAGCTTTCTTGTGATTCTTCAACACGGCGATAAGTCGGGATTTTTCTTCTTCTTTCAAGTCCTTAGCGATGATCACGGGTGACTTCTTGTTGTCTTCAAGGAAAACGTACTCGAGATGAGACGGTAGGTCCTTAAGCTCTAAATACGAAGGATTTTCGATGGAAGGCGTAGTCAAATTCGGTTCATCGATAGAGATATCCTTAGGAGATGGTGGAGAATTATGGTCGTCATTGAGAAGTTTCTCAATGGTACGAATGTCTTCATCCTAATTGGAGGGAGAATCGTCATATTTTAAGTCCACATCTCCCAAAGTTGCTTCAAATTCTTTCAAGATGAAATCACTTTCTCCAAATGGAGTCAGTGATGGAGTAATAGAGGCAACGGTCTCAACGGTGGGTAGAGAAGAAGAACCACTTTTACAAGTGTCTTTGAAATGTTCTTCACAAGCCTCATCAAGAACGTCAATGAAATTAACACTCTCGTTTTCCGAAGGCTGCTTAGAAAGTTTACCCATGTTGAAGACGATTTTATCGTCACCAACTCTCATGATCAATTCGCCCGCGGCTACATCGATGAGAGTGCGACCGGTCCTCAGGAATGGACGTCCAACGATTAATGGAACACGGGGGTCCATCTCGTAGTCAACGACAACAAAATCCGCCGGAAAGGTGAATTTGTCGACACTGACGAAGACATCTTCGGCTATCCCCACCGGATAAGCAACCGTACGGTTGGCTAATTCCAAAGTCATTCGTGTGGGGACTAGCTCGGGGAGAGATAATTGCTTCCAAACACTTAATGGCATTAAGTTAATACTAGCACCTAGATCGGCTAGGGCCATGCAATTCTCTACTCCCGGGAAGTTGCAAGGAATCAAGAAACGACCCGGATCACCAAGTTTGGTTGGTAATTTCCTTAAGAGCATTGCGGAGCAATTCTCATTAAGTTGGGTCTGAGCAATATCGAGAAGTTTCTCCTTATCACTGAGAAGATCTTTAAACATTTTAGCATATTTGGGCATGTGAGCGAGAGCCTCAGCAAAGGAGATATTGAAATTCAGTTGTTTGAAAATTTTAAGAAAGTTCGAAACCTGAATATCATCCTTGTTCTTCAATTTCTCTTTCCTCAACCTCGAAGGATAAGGTATATTGGGTTGAGATGAAGGCTTTGGGATAGAATTCGCACTCACATCCGTGGGTGGTGGAGGGGTAGAAGTAGAAGGTGGTGGAATTGGAGAAGTAGAAGTTGTAGGAATAGAAAATGGAGGATTCGGAGAAGGAGACTCGTTTTCCTTTGTCACAATCACCGGTGTAGGTGTAGGAAGCTCGGGTTCCTTTAAACCTTTTCCACTGCGAGTGGTGATTGCTTTCATCTCCCTCTTGGATTAGCAACGGTGTTACTCGGAAGAGAACCCGATCCAGAGGCTTGATTACTAGGGAAGAAACTAGCCATCATATTCCTCAAGTCATTCGTTTGACTTGCCAAAGTGTTTCGCATATCAGCTCGAAGATCATTCCCTTGCTTCACCATATCTGCTTTCATGTTGGCCATTTCCCGCTGAAGATTTTGCACGATCACATCATTAGTCCTCATGTAGGTTTCAACATATTGGTTTAAGGCGGTGGGTTGGTTGAGAGGAGGAGCATGGTAGGCGGGTGGTTGATAAGCAGGTTGTTGGTAAACTTGGTTGTTTCTTTGAGGTGGATATGGATTTCTTTGGTTTGGATATTGATTTGGAATACGAGGTTGGTTTTGATTGTTGCGATTGAGGTTGTTCGGGTTTTGTGGGGGGAAACCGGGAGGTGAAAGAAAGTTGTTTGAGCGATAGCTGAGCAAGTTACGGTCACCTTGAGGACGTGCTTGATAGCCTCCCGTAGAATAGGTACCGTTGGCGGCATACACATTTTCCGGATTGTCATGAGTCGAAGGACAATCGGTGTATGAGTGAGATCCCCCGCATATATCACATGATTGAGTCAAAGCACTAGCTTGGACAGTGATTGCTTTAGTATTATTGGCGGCTTGGAGAGCAAGTGATTCAACAAGCGAAGTAAGCTTATCAAGTCTCTTCTCGCTCTCATTAGTGCTAGCACTAGCCACATTGGTCCGAACACTCTTGATTTGAACTCTAGACTTGTTCTCAATAATATCCCAAGCGGCATTAGCAGACTTAACCAAAAGATTACCCCCCGAGGCACTATTTAGTGAATCTTGGTCATTCATGCTTAAACCATTATAAAAAATATTAATTTGGTGCACTTTGGTAAAACCATGTTGTGGGCACTTTCTTAAAAGTTCTTTAAAACGGTCCCAAGATTAACTAAAAGTCTCATCGTACTTTTGTTCAAAAGTAATGATTTCATTCCGCAAAGCGGTAGTACGAGAGGGTGGGAAAAAGTAGTTTATGAATTTGGTCTCTAAGTCCGTCCACGTAAGAATACTTTGTGGCGGTTCCTTATCAAGCCAATGCCGGGCTTGTCCCTCTAAGGAGAAAGGAAAAAGTTGCAAGCGGATTACCTCTTGTGAAACCCCATTATATTTAACCGTATTAGTGAGTTGAAGAAACCTTTTAATATGGTCATGAGGATCATCAATTGAACGCCCCAAGAATGGTTGAGCAGAGACCATTTGAATGAAGCTAGATTTGAGCTCAAAGTTGTTGGCTCCAATCGCGGGTACGACAATAGCATCGTGGTTGCCCTCTACATGTGCTTGCAAAAGTTCGATCATTGGACGATTGTCCGGTAGAGGTTCATTGTTGTTATTATTCATGTTGTTTTGAGGTGGATTATTATTATTGTTGTGTACACCGGCCATGTCTAAGTTATCGAGAGTCTCGGGCTCTTGATAAGACGTTGATCGAGTGCGCATACACCTGCAAAAGAACTAACAAAGCAGAAGTATTTTTGGTTTGTTATGTTTTTTAATTTTTTTTGTATTTTTGAAAATTTTATATTTTTTAGGATTTTTTGAAAATTTTAAAGCAAGGAAAATAACTTTCAAAGATGAACGGATCCCAAAATCCAACGCGTCTCTCACTAAAAACCTTGAATCTTAACGAAAAGAGCCGGCAGCGGCGCCATTTTATACACGGGTTTTACACCAAGTATATAATCTTATCGTCCGATCTTTTCGAATTGATTATTGGTAGAAAGTGTGACTCAATTGTTCTCTGTGGATAAAGAAAGTGGTTTGGTTATCTATTTTAATCTAAAATCAAGTATGAAAATTGTCGTTGAGTAAAATAAGAGATTTAAAGATTAAACTAAAATAACGAGTTAAAAATAAATGCTTGAGAACTTTAAGACAACATTAGAAAAATACTTGAAAACTTAATGAATCTAAAACTTGAAAACTTTGTAAAAACAAGAAATTTAGTCCGTCGGAATCCCTGGTCGGAATCCCGTCCAAATACAGCTGATCGGAAAGATTAATCGGAATGTCTAAAAAATGCTTCAATCGGAATGAGGCCAAATCGGAATGCTTAATCGGAATAATGACAAGGCAAGGTTATCAGAATGTAAAAGGGGACACAATCGGAATATTTGAAATCAAAACCAATCGGAATATCCAATAAGTCCTTCAGTCGGAATACAAGTAAGGGATCCATATCGGAATATATTAAAAATGATACAATCGGAATGCAAGAAAGGAATCCAAATCGGAATCCTGAAACCCCTTTCCGATCTTAGTGATCGGAATACTAGTGATCAAATCGGAAAGCAAAACCCTAATCCGATCAAGTGATCGGAATAAAGAGGGACTAATCGGAATGCCTAATTGGAAAAGGGTTTACCCTTTTCCGATTACCTTGTGATTCGAAAATAAGCCAAGTTATGAGCTATGTATGATAAGCTAACACCAAAACTCACCAAATCAGCAATGAAATAAACTAAATAAGCTCGAATAACAACTTTTCCAACTTAAAATAAGCAATCTTTTAAATCAAACCATAAAAAATGAAACTTTTTAAGAAAGCTTTTAAAAAGTAAATAAGCTAAAAATACAAATAAGCCAATAAGCACAAGGATCTTAAAGCTTAACCGTATGAAAGCTTAAGTATGATAAAAATACGAACTTTTTAATCCTTAAAACATCAAGATCAAACACGGATCATCAACATTTCGGATCAAAATTAACTAAAATAAAGAAAGGTAGAAAGAGATTAAAGATTAAAAGCTTAAACTTAAACTTGATTAATGAAATCCAAATACAAAAAGCTTAATCTTCAAAGATTAAAAGAAAGAAAAGATGAAAACTTAGTGAGAGAAAGTTGGAACTTTTTCTCTCTAAAAACTAGAAAGGAAAAAAAAATGAAAAAACTAAAACTAGCTAACTCCCCTCCTAATGTGATTAGGAGGGTATTTATAGGCTAAGTGGGAGGTGCATGTGTGGTGTGCTTCCTTCTTTCTTTTCTTCTCGACTCGATTTAATTCTTTGTCTTTTCTCGACGTCGTCTCGGGATTTGAACTTGTCTTAATAATTTTTCTTCTTTAATTTAGACTTGAGTTCTTCGACTTCATTAAACTTCCGTCTTTAGACTTTTTCTTCGATAAATCTTCAGAACAGGTCTTGGACATCCGTTCTTTAAGCACTCTTGATCTCTTGACTTTGTCTTTTCTCGTTTTCTTCGATAAAAGCCCGTGAAAGCTCGTCTTTTCTTCCTTTTTCATCTTTTGGTCCTAAAACACAATAAAAACACAAACCACGCATAATTCTGACTTTTACGACATAAAATACACGTTTTGGTCTTGTTAATATTGGAAATAAGTGGTAAAAGGATAAGTGTTTCACACTTATTAGCCCTCTATATAAAGGGTCCTTAGGTTTCATTTTCAAGGTGTTCATGTGTTTTCTTTGGGTTCACAACTTTGTAAATCCCCACTGTCTAAAGAGAAGTGTGGTGTAATGTTTGATGAATAAAAAGCAAGTTCCAAGTTTATGTTATTCGACTCTTATTGTTATGATTCTTGTTAAATTCGTTTTTAAAATTCTGCTTGTGTTACAATATTAAAAGTTTGTTGGTTTTGAAAAAAGGTTGAGAAAAGAAAGTTGAGAAAGCTGTTGGGAATTATTTGTTAAGTGTCAAGTACCGTTAGTGTATTCCAAGTACTGTTAGTATTATATAAGTACCGTTAGTGTTAACGCGGTACATAGTAAGTACTGCTAGTTATAAAGTAAGTACTGCTATGATGATTAGGACGAATATATCTTTGTATAAGATATGTCATAGTTATAGTTAGAGTATATCTTATGTGATATACCTAAATAGTTAGAATATTGATAATATATCGTATGTGATATAGTTATCTTTATAGAATATTCTAAGGTTTCTAGGGTTACTTACTCTATAAAAGGAACATAGGTACAATGTCTTTCATGTACCTCATACAATTCGATTAATAAGAGAATCGAATAGTTAAAAGTAATTCTGTTCTTCTGTGCTTTATAAGTTAGATTCCGCATAACTTATTTAGTGTTAGTAAGAGTGCTCAAAGTGTTTTAGTTTGATTACAAACTTTTATACTAATTCTTAACAGAATATAGATCCAACCAAAGGGATCAACAAGTGGTATTAGAGCTTGTTGAGAAACTCCAAAAAAGAAGAACACAAACCCATACACTCCACACATACCAAATCTCAATGTCTCAACCAGATGGTGATAATGCTAACTTGGATAATGTTCAGAACACTGATCCTATTCTGCCACAAGGACAACCACAAGTTGTGCATCCTGCACCAGCACAAGGTGCTCAAGTCGTGAATGATGTAGCTACCTCTACACCAACACCTTCTCATACTCTATCTGCTGTTAAACTCCCAGTTCTCAAAGGTGACAATTATGAGACTTGGGCTATGCAGATGCAACATTACTTGAATCACACAAATCATACTATGTGGCAAGTTATCAAGAATGGGAACACACCAAAGAAGCTACACTGGTTGCCAGACGGTACATGCTATGCTCTACCTGCTGCGACTGCTGAGCAGATACAAACAGAGATCAGAGAAAGAAAAGCCAGAACTGCTTTGGCAATGGCTCTTTCTGAAGACATTCTACCAAGCTTTCATCATTATAAAGATGCCAAAGCTATGTGGGATGCTATAAAACTTAGATTTGGAGGCAATGATAAATCTAAGAAAATCAAGAAGATTGTTCTTAAGCAAGAATTTGATAACTTCTCAATTACCAGTATAGAGGGAATACATGGTGGATATGGAAGGTTCAGCAAGTTGCTTATTCAGTTAGCAGTTTATGGACAAGTAATCCCTAATGAAGAAGCTAATCTAAAATTCTTAAGAAGTGTTCCACCAGAGTGGAAAGCAATGGCTATGCACTTCATCACAAGAGATGATTTGGAAACAATTCCGTTTTATCATCTCTACAACAATCTTAGAGCATATGAGATGGATGTGAAAGGAACTGAAGTAAAAACAGCAACAACTTCAAAGTCTAATTCGGCTTTTGTGTCAGATGGGAACAGCGGTACTTACTTTCAAAATACCGCTAGTGGATCTAGCAGCGGTACATACTTCACAAATATCGCTGGAGGACTTACAAGCAGTACTTACCCACAAAGTATTGAAAGCAGTCCAATGATCTCTCAAAATCCACATGGAAGGTCTTGACTATTGTTTAGTGACAATGATGCCTTCTCATTCTTTGCTGGACAAGACAACAGGCCAAGATTAACTCTCAATGACTTGTTCCAAATGGATGATGCTGATGTTGAAGAGATGGATCTTAAACGGCAAGCTGCTATGGTGTCAGTAAGATCTAATAGGTTCTTCAAGAAGACTGGAAGAAAAATGACTGTTGATCCTAATGAGCCATTAGGATATGACAAGTCTAAAGTTGAATGCTATAACTGTGGAAGGAATGGACACTTTGCAAGAGAATGCAATAGAGATATAGCTGAGACTAGCAATCTGAAGTCCAAGAACAACTATAGAACCAGTCCAAGAATAACTGAAAGCTTTCCAAAGGAAACAGCAGGAGTCCTAATGGAACCAAAGGATTGGTTACTATAGATGGAGTGATTAATTGGGCAGAAGAAGAAGAACAAAAAGAGCTTGGATTAATGGCTCTCTCACATGAAGATACTGAGGTACACCCCTGTTCTAAAGATTGTATTCTTAAATTTAATAGTCTAAAAGTTGAACTAGAGGAACAGTATCAAAAGGTTAACACATGCACTATAGAAGTAGAGGCTTTCAAACAGGGTGTTGTTAAACTAGAAGATAATATAGTTTTGTACAAAAAGGCTCAACAAAACTATGAAGAGAAAATAAGGATTTTGACTCTTCAAATGAGGGAAAAAGATGTGGAAATAAAATCTTTTGAAAGACAACTTTTAAAAATAAATTCAAAAAATGAAGCTTTAAAAACCAGTCTTTGTAAAGAGAGGGAAGTGATTAGTCATTGGAAACAATCCTCTAAGGGATTGGGAAAACTGATTAATTCACAAATGGGGTATTATGATAAACAGACCTAGGATATATTGAGGATCAACCTGGGATAACCTTAACCAACAAGGACTTATCAAAAGGGATTTTTGATAGTTCTAGTGAGGTAGATGATACACCTGAAAATGATAGATATGCTGAAGGAATGAAGGCAGTTCCTCCACCAGTATCAGGAATTTTCATGCCCTCTTGTAATGATACTAGTATAGAGTTAGAAGAACCTAAGATTAATAATGTCTTTAACTCTAGTACTGTAGAAAATACTGATGTGACCAAGAATATTGTTTATCCACCTTTAATGAACAACTTTGTTTCTAAGGAATCTAAGACTAGTTCTGCTCCCAAACAGGTAAAAACTCCTAGCAAGATATTGGAAAACAATAAACAACATACTAAAACCAAAAGGGCTGGGTTAGGTTTTGAAAAAGTAAAGTCAAAACAACCTTTTGGGTCTTCTCTAAGAAGAAAAGGATGTTATGTTTGTGGTAGTCTAAGTCATTTTATCAAAGACTGTACATTACATGAAGATAAAATTATGAAACAGAAGGCTACACAAAGGGTCATGAAAAACAGTAATGTGAAAAATGCACAGGGTTATAGGAAACAGAAACTTAAAGATGACAAACCTAAGTTTGATCACACAAGGGTAGTTAAACAGGTTAAAAATAATCCTACCAAAAGTTTTGTTCCTAGGGCAGTACTTATGAAACAAGGACTTGTATCCTTAAAGTCTGGTAAACTAAGTACCGGCAAGCCAAAACCTACAAGTACTGCTAGACCAAACTCAAGTACCGTTGGTTTAAATTCTGTAAAACCAGTGTTCTCCAAGACTTCTAATAAAGTTTTTGAAAAAGTTAAAACACCTAGAAGTAAGGACAAGAACAAACGCGTACAAATGTGGGTTCCTAAAAGAGATATACCATGTGTTAAACCAAGTACCGCTAAAGCAGTACTTAAGTCAAAGAAGTCAAAGCACATAGAGTCACCCTATGAATTTGACTACATAAATGAAACCATGAAGTATAAGAGTAAGAGTAGCATCACTGGAAATGCTTCAGTACAAACTCTTAAATGTGTAGGTCCCACAAGATCCGAGCCAAATGTGGCTTGGTCCCTGTTAAAAACTAATAAGTTTTATTTGTGTGCAGGGGCATCTCATTGATGAATTAAAAGATAAAGGAATTGTAGATAGTGGATGCTCAAGACACATGACAGGGAACAAAGATTTTCTTGCTGAATTTGAAGAATTCAGAGGAGGTCTAGTAGCCTTTGGGGGTAGCAAAGGCAGAATCACTGGCAAAGGGAAAATCAACACAAGAAAGTTGGAATTTGAAGATGTCTTATTTGTAAAAGAATTGAATGAGTTCAATCTCTTTTCTGTATCACAAATGTGTGATAAGAAGAACAAGTTGCTATTCACAGACAAAGACTGCTTGGTGTTGTCCAAAGACTTTGAGATGCCCAAGGAATCTCAAATACTGCTTAAAGTACCCAGGCAAGAAAATATGTACACCTTTAATCTTCATACTATTACTCCAACAGGTGGTATTACATGTTTGCTAGCTAAGGCTTCTTTAGATGAGTCAAACTTATGGCATAGAAGGTTAGGTCATGTGAATTTCAAGAATCTTAATAGATTGGTAAAAAGGAATTTGGTTAGAGGTCTACCTAACAAATCTTTTCAAGATGATTTCACATGTGATGCTTGTCAAAAAGGTAAACAACATAGAGCCTCTTGTAAGACCAAGACTGTGAACACTGTGACAAAACCTTTGCATCTCTTGCATATGGATTTATTTGGTCCAGTTTCTATCAGAAGCATTAGCCATAAGACCTTTTGTCTAGTCATAACTGATGATTATAGTAGATTCAGTTGGGTTTTCTTTTTAGCCCTTAAAAGTGAAACAAGTGAATTACTAAAGGATTTTATCATTTTAGTTGAAAAGCAGTTCACTAAACAGGTTTTAATCATTAGGACTGATAATGGAACAGAATTTAAGAATGCTGATTTTGATGAATTCTGTAGGTCTAAAGGAATTAAGAGACAATTTAGTAATCCTAGAACTCCACAGCAGAATGGAATAGCTGAAAGGAAGAATAGGACATTAATTGAGGCTGCTAGAACTATGCTGGCCGATTCACTTTTTCCAAATACCTTTTAGGAAGAAGCAATCAATACTGCATGTTATGTGTTAAATAGAGTCCTAGTAACTAAGCCTCAAAACAAAACACCTTATGAACTATTGACTAATGTAAAGCCTAACATAAGTCAATTAAAACTTTTTGGGTGTCATGTGTCCATACTAAATACTCTTGATTATTTGGGAAAGTTTGATGGAAAGTCTGATCCAGGATATCTTGTAGGATATTCATTGCAAAGTAAAGCATACAGGGTTTAGAATTTGGCAACTAAGAAAGTTGAAGAAAATGCTCATGTGAATTTCTTAGAAAATAAACCCAATGTTCCAGGAATAGGTTATGCTTGGATGTTTGATTTAGATTATCTAACCACTCTATGGATTATTACTCTTTGCAAAAGGATTGTCAAACTAACAATGCAGGCGAGGAGTCAAGTGCAACTAATGCAGGTACTCAAGAAGATGGTTCTTCATCAGATGATGATGTTCATATCTATGGGCCAAACATACCTACTGTTACTCGCATGTCTACAACTCCCAAGAAGCAAACCATGCCATCAAATGATGATCAAGCCTCCCAGGAGCTTCAGAGGCTTCAAGATCAAGAAAATAACGCTACATCTACTAATAAGCATTCAGGAGAAGAGTCTTTTGAGTCACAACACTCAGCAGTACATACTATACCTAGTGGTACTTCCTCTGCAAGTACTGCTAAGTCAAAATCTGCTAAATCTGCTGACTCACTAGAAGAGATTTTGCAAGCATTGGACGATGAAGACTTATATGCCAGTCCAACTGAAGGAATCTTCTCCAAAGCTTCCTATGATGAGCAGGGTGCAGTAACTGATTTCAATAATTTGGAAACTGAAATTCCAGTCAGTTCTATTCCCACTCATAAAGTCAACAACAACCATCATGCTACACAGATTATTGGTGATCCAAAATATGCTGTACAAACCAGAAGACAACTGCAAGCCAATATTGAAACTCATGCACTAGTGAGTTATGTCAAACAACAACAGAGAACAAATCATAAAGATACTCAGCATTGTTTGGTTGCCTGTTCCTTATCTCAAGTAGAGCCCAAAAATATCTCTCAGGCTCTTGATGAAGAAAGTTGGGTAGATGCCATGCAAGAAGAATTAACCCAATTTGAGCTACAAAAGGTTTGGATTCTTATGGATCTTCCCTCAGGTAAAAGAGTCATTGGTACTAGATGGGTCTTCAGGAACAAGAAGGATGAAAGAGGGGTTGTTGTGAGGAACAAGGCAAGACTTGTTGCTCAAGGCTACAGACAGGAAGAAGGGATAGACTATGATGAGGTTTTTGCACCAGTGGCAAGGATAGAAGCCATTAGGTTATTTTTGGCCTTTGCATCATATATGGGATTTATAGTCTATCAAATGGATGTGAAAAGTGCCTTTCTATATGGTACTATTTTCAGAGGAGGTATATGTCTCACAACCTCCAGGTTTTGTAGATCCTAAATTCCCCAATAGAGTCTACGAAGTTATCAAAGCACTTTATGGTCTGCATCAAGCTCCAAGAGCCTGGTATGCAACTTTATCCAACTTTCTGCTAGAACATGGATATAGGAGAGGAACCATTGACAAAACTCTGTTCATCAAGAAAAATGACAAAGACATCATTCTAGTTCAAGTCTATGTTGATGACATCATTTTTGGTTCTACCAAGAAGATATGGTGTGAAGAGTTTGAAGCTTTGATGAAAGGAAGATTTCAAATGAGTTCTATGGGAGAACCAACTTTCTTTTTGGGACTACAAGTCAAACAAAGGAAAGATGGAATATTTATCAGCCAAGATAAATATGTTGCTGAAATCTTAAAGAAATTTTCGTGTATGGATACAAGGAGTAAAAGCACACCTTTTGAAGCCAAGAAATCTTTATCAAAAGATGAACATGGAGAAGATGTTGACATTCATCTCTATAGGTCAATGATTGGTTCATTGATGTATCTTACTACTTCAAGACCAGATATAATGTTTGCTGTGTGTGCCTGTTCAAGATTCCAAGTTCATCCAAAGGTGTCACATCTTTATGCTGTGAAGAAGATTTTTAAATATCTTAAAAGTCAACCTAATTTAGGATTATGGTATCCTAGAGATTCCACCTTTGAATTGGAAGCTTACTCAGATAGTGATTATGCTGGAGCAAATCATGATAGGAAATCCACAACAGGAGGTTGTCAATTCCTAGGCAGAAGACTAATATCATGGCAGTGTAAGAAGTAAACCATTGTTGCTACTTCTACAACTGAAGCTGAATATGTAGCTGCTGCTCATTGCTGTGGACAAGTACTTTGGATTCAAAATCAATTGTTGGACTATGGGTTTAACTTCATGAACACCAAGATTTACATTGATAATGAAAGTACTATATGCATTGTCAAGAATCCAGTATTTCACTCCAAGACTAAGCATATTGAAATAAGACATCACTTTATAGGAGATGCTTATGACAAAAAGCTTATTCAAGTCTTGAAGATTCATACAGACAACAATGTAGCTGATTTGTTGACCAAGGCATTTGATGCAAAGAGATTCGAATTCTTGGTGACACACATTGGTATGCTCCACCAATAACATGCTGCATATGTTGAGGGGAGGTAATAGTTGTACAAGTTTTATATAAATTTTATTGTATAGTCTATGTTTTGTGTTTTTGATGATATTGCAGGTTTATAGAAAAAGATAAAAGAGGTTACATGTCTAGTGGAAAGCATGAACTGGTCAAAATTGTGAGGTACCGTTGTCATTCCAAGTACCGCTAGCACAAAACCAAGTACTGCTTATGTTCCATGTACCGCTACATGTTCGTTGTACCGTTAAGGGTCTCTTTTGTAAATTTGGCGGTTTCTTCGCGCTTGGGTTTGTTATTTACTTAAATACTTACCCCAATTACACAATTGATTCACCTAATCTTTTTATTTTTCTCTCTTGATTCTATAACCTTCTCTCTAATCTTTCGATCATCAAAAATACTAATGGCTGCCTTACAAGTAATCTCTAAGCATAATTTGGTTGCGAATCTTGCTACGAATGATGACTCTCTTGGTTTCCATGAGATGCTTAGTTTCGTATCTCGAAGTCATATTCGTTTCGCACTCACTGTAAGTCCAGTTATCTCTATACCTATTGTTGAACAATTTTGGGATACTGCTGTGTTAGGTACTCGCTTTGATCAACCTTGCATTAAGGCTAGGGTAAATCATAGGAATATATATGTCACTGAGGTACTGCTACGAGCAAGTTTGAGACTTAATGACAAAAATGGACTTAGTATGCTTAATAATACAGAGATTCATGATGGCCTTGCAGCCATGGGCTATGGGGGTGGTAGGGAAAGTCTTACTTTCTTTAAAGCATTATTTTCACCTTAATGGAAATTGCTTTTTCATGCTATTATTCATTGTTTAAGTTCAAAAAGTACATCTTTTGATCAAATACCTGCTGCATTGGCATCTGCTGGTATTTGTCTAGCAAATAACAGGATTTTTAATTTTTCAAAATTAATTTTTGAAGGCATGACTAGGAATTTGAAAGGGACTAAGAAGTTTTTAATTTATCCTAGATTCATTCAGGCTTTAGTTAGTGACCAAATACCTAGCCTACCAGCATTAACTGATACACGGGATGTTCCTTCTTTCACAAAGAGAACTTTCTCTTTCTTGACCAAACAAGGCAATGCCTTTACAGGAACAGTAACACCATTGTTGGCTCATATGTTAGCCCAACCTGCCAATAAAGAAGGTGAGGAACCTAGCAATACTAGTTCTTCTCAGCAAACTCCTTCTCACCAAAGCTCCCACTCTCTAGAAGATTCACAATCTTCTTCTCACAATGTTGGTATTCCACCAAACACTGATGAGATGATCCACACACCTGCTGCTTCTATTGCTGCTAGTGGTTCACCACAAGCACAAGCACCAGAGGTGGTGGATGTTGCAAATTTAAATGCTTTGTGTACAAGTTTGTCCCAACAGGTACATGTGTTGTTGAAAGATAAGCTTGTTCAAGACAAGAAAATTGTTGAATTAGAAGCTAGCCTACTCAAGTTAAGGAACAAAGTGTCATCTTGGATGAGGCAATATAGATCTGTTCAGACATCTGCAATTAGGAAGCAAAGACTCAGGAACCACAAGAAAAGGCAACTGAATGCAACCAAACAGGGGAGGAATAATGAAGAACATGGAAGGAATAATGAAGAGCAACCACCTTCTTCTGATAATCAAACAATGATCTCTAGAAATGACATCAATTTTGAATTGGATGAAGATGTCATGGGGACTTATAAAGATGGAACTGGTTTAGAGACTGGTGTGGATGAACCTTCAGATATGCAGATTCAACAACAAGACCCAGAACCTACTCCAGAGGAACCACAAGTTCAAGAACAAGTTCAAGAACAAGTTCAAGAAAAGTTGGTAAATCAACCAGCGGAGCCACAAGTTGCAGAGACATTGGCAACTCAGCCAGAACCATCAGTTCAATCACCACCTCAAGCTAATTGGAGTGCTTTCTATGAGAAGTTGGAGGAAATTTCTAATCAGTTTCCTGATCCATCACCACAAAGCAATAAATCAGAAAAGACCGAAGAAGTGCAAGTTGATATGATGGCTTCTATGGAAGATAAGGTATCTGGGGATACACAAGTGATAGAAGAAACAAGTGTGTCTAATACTGGTGAAGTCAACTTTGTTGAAGATCCAAGTATTGCTAAGCCAACTGCAAGTACTATTGACATTGTTGAATACCCAAGTACTGCTAAGCCAATTGCAAGTACTGCTAAGCCAATTGCAAGTACCGCTGGTGATCATCCTTCACTAGAAAGTCAAATTTCATTTGGAGAAAATGAGACTTTAGCCCAATTGTTGCTTGATCTAAAGAAGAGTTTAGTCGAGAAGACTAAGCAAGCAGAAGTGGAGAAAAAGACACAACAAGAAGTTCTTGCCACAAAGGATAAAATTCAAGGTAAGAAAGTTCAAGCTTCACACCCTACAAAAGGTATAGTCATTCAACAGTCAGCTAATGAAGAAGTAGCTGCCAAACTGAAGAAGAAGCTACCTAAGATTAATCCAAGGGATAAGGGGAAGAAGCAGTTATTGTCAGAGTCTGAAGATGAAAGTGATTCAGATGATGATATAAACAAAGTCATGTACAGATTTAATCAAATAGACCATGATGAGGAATTTGCTTATAGAATGCAAGCACAAATTCGTGAAAGTGAATTGCAGGAAGAGCTTGCAGCAAAGCAAAATTTGTTAGAAGCTAAAAGGATTCAGCAAGAATGGAACATACAAGAGTATGACAAGATTCAAGCTGAGATACATGCAAGTGAGCTTCTTGCAGACTCATTGATAGCTGAAGAAAAAGATGCATATGATGAAGAAGAGAAATCAAGATTGATTGATGATCTAGTAAGGGAGCAACAAAGATTCTTTGCTGAAAAGAGAAGGAAAGAAAAGATTAAGCCTCCAACTACTATGCAGATTAGAAATCAAATGATGAACTTTATAAAGAAAGTAAAAGGATTTACTCATATTCAGCTGCTCAAGAAGAATTTTGAAGAAATCAAGACTTTGTATGAGCAAAGTAAGAGGACTGAATTGAATTTTGTTGAGATTGGATCTGAAGCAGAAAAGAAAGCTGTTGAAGAATTCAAGAAACATCTGCAACAACAAAGACAATTTGGTAGTACTCCTAGAATTGAGCCAAGTACTGCTGAACCTACAAGTATATCTCCACCTATCAAGACCACTTATGTGAGAAAGAATAGAAAGGAGAAAGTAAGTTCAAGGGAGGAAGAGACTGCTCAAAGGATGAATACAGGAGTTGAAACTCAAGGTATTGCTCAGACTGAAAATTTACAAGCAGTACATACACAGTCAACAGTACATACAATAGTACATACTGAGGAAACGATACATACAAGCTTGGAAGAGGGTTCAACAGAACTTGAAGGAATTTCCAAGAGTGTTAAAAGGAAAAGATCAACAAAGCTAAAGAAGAAAGCTAAGAGAGCTAAAACTACAGCAGAAGATAGTGATGATGATGAGAGCTTAAGGAAGTACTTGAGGATTGTGAAATTTGAAGATCAATGTATTGATACAAAGATTTTTGGAAAAAGAGCATCCATTGTTAAGTGGATTTACTCTATAAATCAATGACTTGAAGCTCATGGAACTTAGAGATCTGATGGCACAAAAAGGATATTCAGACTTTTGGAGGATATTCTTCACATTCTTGACAGACAAGATATTCAAGATCTTGTAAGGTTAGTTGAAGAAGCCAGTGCAGGTAAAACTGAAGTATCACTATTATATAGGGAATTTCTCTTTATGTATGAGCCACACAAATGTGATCAAGAAATGTTGAAGGTATTAGAGGATCAAGTTCCTAGTTACTGGAGATATTACAGGTCATGTGTATTGCATATTTTGGATGTAGATGATGTTACATATTATATGCTACAAGAGAACTTATCCCTTTAAAAGGAAATTGTTGGAAAGGATGTTAGAACAACATTTAGAAGTTACAGAAGAGTCTGCTGATGCTTTGGAGTTGATCAGAATGGTTAAACAACAAATCAAGGATTTGAAAGATGAGGAAGAAGCTGAGAAAGAATCTTAAGTGTTTGACTTTCAGTCACACTTCATAAATGGTTCTCAGTTCACCATGTCTAACACACATAAGAACTGGCTAGTCCATAAGCAAACGGTTTGTGGTAAAGACTTATCAAATCCGTTGAAAGCTGATAGTTTACTAAAAACTGTATGGTTCTAACTCACCTTGTTTCGAGACAAAGAGTTGGCTAGTCCTAGACAAACGGTACTAGGTAAAGACTTCATCAAATCCGTTGATGGTTGACAATTTACCAAAAATTGTAAGGTTTTCATTACACCTTATTCTTTGTGAATAAAGTATTGGCTATTCCAGAGTGTACGGCTAACTAGTAAAGAATTTATCAAATCCGTTGATAGCTGGTGATTTGCTAAAAATCATGAAGCCAATACAGATTGGTGTTTGTTGTTAACTGTTTTATTTTAGGTATGAAGATTGCAGACAAAGAAGTATTAAAAGATATAATACTTATAAGGTTTTGTTATCATCAAATCAAGTGAAAGATTTATGATCAAGAGTTCAAGGACTAAACTCAAGAAGACCAAAACTGATGCTGCAAAGATGAATGAATGTTTAGAAGACACAAGAAGATCATAGTTTGAAGACAAAGATGATGCTTATAATGTTTGAAGATTGTCTTATCAGAAGAAGATATACATTTGAAGTGTTTGGCTACATTTAGTTGGATACAAATACAAATTACCAAGTTCAATCCAAGAATGAAGGAAAGACTGAAGAAATGTATTTTTAATACATCCAGTACAAGAGAAACAAGAAGACAACAAGTTATCATTTCTTGTTTAGGGGAGGATTGTTGGGAATTATTTGTTAAGTGTCAAGTACTGTTAGTGTATTCCAAGTACTGTTAGTGTTATGTAAGTACCGTTAGTGTTAACGCGGTACATAGTAAGTACTGCTACTTATAAAGTAAGTACTGCTATGATGATTAGGACGAATATATCTTTGTATAAGATATGTCATAGTTATAGTTAGAGTATATCTTATGTGATATACCTAAATAGTTAGAATATTAATAATATATCGTCTGTGATATAGTTATCTTTATAGAATATTCTAAGGTTTCTAGGGTTCATTACTCTATAAAAGGAACATAGGTACAATGTCTTTCATGTATCTCATACAAGTCGATATAAGAGAATCGAATAGTTAAAAGTAATTCTGTTCTTCTGTGCTTTATAAGTTAGATTCCGCATAACTTATTTAGTGTTAGTAAGAGTGCTCAAAGTGTTTTAGTTTGATTACAAACTATTATACTAATTCTTAATAGAATATGGATCCAACCAAAGGGATCAACAAAATCCCCAAACAGCTTCTCATTTGAGGTTATAGGTGACCATAGACCCCTGATATTGAGTGATATCAAGGGTCAGTGGACGTATAAGGCTTGGGTGAAAGAGAGTTGGTGGCATCACTTTCTTTGGTTTTCTGTGATAAACCCCAGAAGAAGTTCTCTAAGCTTGTTATTTTTTTTTATTTTTTTTTTTGCATTGGAAAGACTGCATTACTCTCATCTCAAGTTAAGCTGTTAAAGGATTTCTTCATAATCCTTCTGACATTAACAAGGGAGTGAAAAAGTGGAAATTTGTTGAAAATTATCTTTTTATGAAATGCTGTTGATGTTTGTTATATCTTAGCAGGGAAGTATTGGAAGCTAGTGCACTCCTTTGCACTTAAGATCATACACTCCAAGGTGTGGATGTGCACCTTGGAGGTAAGTTTCTTACCTGTTTTCATATAAGCTAAAAGTTTTTGAAATTGACTTGTGAAGTAAATGTTTAAGATTTAGTTGATAATACTTGCTTATTCTGTGTTTATATTAGATTTGATGCATGATTTGTATGCTAGTTTAAAGATTTGAGTGAATCTTGCATGATAAATCTTTGGTGAAATCTGTATGTTCAACAGTTTTTAATTAGTGTTTGGTTTTGGTGATTAATTAATTACTAAGTAGAAGTTTTGGTGTATGCAAGTTAGTATCTGTCCAAGAAGTGTTTTTGAGCATAAACCTACAAAATTTTCACCTTAAAACTCTAAAATCAATCTTTTGGGTTCAAAATGGTCAAATCTTGTTGTTTTGGTCTGCTATGCTTGGATAACCTAGATGCCATGTATAACTAGGGATAACAAGTGTAAAAACATCATGATCTTAACCTGATTAGTAGATTTAGGGGTTTGAATTTGGGATTTTGGTCAAGTGCATCAGCAATAGAATCAAACAGTCTCTTTGTCCATATCGGTAACCTATTTGTGCCATGGTTTTTTGATTTCTGTGTTTAAGCTTGTGTTTTTATTGTTGATTTGACTTCCCATAACCCAACTGGTTGTGGGAGTGCCATTGTTGTCCAAAGAAACCAAGTAACAAAACCTCAAAGACCAAATCAAGTCTCTGTGGTTTTTGCATTAACAGTGGGAACTCCTTTCCCACTGCCTTCATAAAAACACTTGCCACTGCTAGTGTTAACCTTTTTAGCTTATTATTAAGCCATTTCAGCTTATCTAAACGTGCTATAACTTTGTTTTGGTAATCAATCTTGCTTATTTAACCTATTTGACTATTCTGGAGGTTTTTAGGTCTTGACTTTTAGGTTTGACTAGAAAACGAACTAGTTGACTTTTTAACAAGTGATTATTTGCTTTTTTCCAGCTTATTCCGTGTGCTTAGTTGTAATGTTTTTGGTCATTAAGCTTAGTTTGGTCATTACAAACGTTTTGCAAGTTAAATCAGCTTCTGAGGTGGTCTAGATCACAAATACGACTATTTTGTCGTTTTGTGAATAAGCTTTTGAGTTGTTTCTGGCTTATTTAGTTAGCTTATTTGAATTTTTTTTTTACAAATCGTTTTATAATCCCAAAAGAATGATTTGTATCAAGTTTCAGCTTATGGCACAAGCCTATAGCTTAATGGGCCAAAAAGCCCATTAAGAATAAGTTTTGTGTTTTATAAGCTGTGATAAGCTACGTTTCAGCTTTTGAGCCTTTGAAATATTTTGTTTAAAATCAAACTTCAAGCTTAACTAGAAGTTTTGGGGTCATTTGGTGGACTTTAGTTTTGTTGGGCCTAAAAGCCCATTAAGTTGGACTGTTTTGTCATTTAGCCCATTTTAAGGCCCATTAGGGGTATTTGGGTAATTTCACTTGCATTTTCTGTTTAATTAGCTTAAAATAAACTAGTATGCAACTTTTTAGGATTTTTTATAAATTTTGGATTTTTATTAATACTTTATTATTTTATTACTTAAAATTAAAATTTAGAATTTTCAAAGTTTTTCATTTTTCTTAGATTACATACATTAAGTTAGGAATTTTACTATTTTTAGATTAATTTTATTGTCATTAGATTAATTTTTAGAATTATTTTAAATTTTAATAGTTTTTAATTGTTTTTAAATAGTTTTAATTAATTTTAAAATTTTTAAAAATAGTTATAAATTTTGTTAAGTCATTTTAGAGGTTTACAAGTTAAAAAATCTCATTTTAGGCTTTTTATTAATTAATTTTATTTTCTGGGCTTTAATTAGCATTAAAAAATTATTATTTAATTAAATAAAAGGTTTGAGTGATTTTTGATTTTTTGTAAACTCTAGTTACATTTTTTAAGATTTATTGCAATTTCTAGGAATTTTTAGGGTAAATTTTTAATTTTGTCACTTTTTACGGTTTTACGTGCACGACTTTTCGTCTTAGTTTAATTCATATTAATAACCGTCATTCTCTTCTAATCTCTTTTCCTCTTTTCATTTCTCATCAATATAATCACAAACAATTAATCATCTCTTAACGCAACGCACTTGCCTCCTTGGGAAACGAACTTGAACTTAATTGGTCATTAGTGCTTGGTTTTCCTAAACCGACACTTAATACTTTCCCTATTTACCTCCTTCTCCTAAAGGTGTGTAAAATCACTACACCAATCCCACATTAGTTCAACCCTCTATTGAGAGTCCACCAACTTTAGAGCTTAAGGATCTTCCATCACACGTTGAGTATGCTTTCTTAGAGGGAGAGGATAAGCTACCCGTTATCATAGCTAAATACTTGAAGGAAGATAAAAAGAAAAAGCTTATAAAAGTTCTTAAGGAGCACAAAAAGGCTATAGCTTGGAAAATATCCGACATAAGGGGGATTGATCCTAACTTTTGTACACATAATATCCTTATGGAGGATGATTACAAACCCTTCATTCAAAACCAAAGAAGGGTTAACCCAAAACTCCATGAATTCATCAAAAGGGAAGTTATCAAACTCCTTGATGCGGGTATGATTTACCCAATTTCCGACTAACCATGGGTTATCCCGATGCATTGTATGCCTAAAAAGGGTGGAATCACCATTGTTCCAAATGAAAATAACGAGTTGATTCCCATAAGACTTTTCACGGGTTGGAGAGTTTGTATTGATTATAGGAAGCTTAATGATGCTACTAGGAAAGACCATTTCCCATTACCTTTCATGGACCAAATGCTAGAACGCTTAGCGGGAAATGAATACTATTGCTTTCTTGATGGATTCTCGGGTTATCTCCAAATACCCATGATACTAGGTTTTTGCACTGGGTTCAATTAAATTCTCTCGATATCCTCTCGAATTGATCTCGGTTCTAAGTGGAATGATTGTTCTTGGTTACTAAAAAGGGGAGTGGTTTTCTATTCTACTAAAGGTTTAAATACATTAAAATGTAAACTTAAATCTAAAAGCAATTAAATTAATAACAAATGATAAAACTTGAATTAAAATTAAAATTTAAATATGAAATGAAGAAACAGTAAGTAAGACTAAAAAATGCTCAAAAGAAAATTGATTCGGAAGTTGACCTTGATTCGGAACTTGATTCGGAACCTTCACTCGGAAGTTGATCCGGAACCTTCACTCGGAACTTTACTCGGAACCTTCATGCGGAACTTTGATTCGGAAGTTAGTTCGGAAGTTCACCCGGAACTTTTCGTTCGGAAGTTCACTCGGAAGATTGATTCGGAAGATTGATCCGGAAGTTTATCCGGAACTTTATCCGGAACTTTGAGTCGGAAGTTTATTCGGAACTATCAACTGATTCGGAACTTTTGAGAATTGATTCGGAACTTTTTAGAGTTGATTCGGAACTTTTTGAAAGGAAATTTATTCGGAACTTTTGAAACTCATTCGGAAGTTTGTGTTCATCCGGAACTCTGTACTCATTCGGAAGTTTGTGTTCATCCGGAACTATTTGCTCATCCGGAACTTTTGGTTCATTCGGAAGTTTGTGTTCATCCGGAACCTGGGAATACTCAAGAACAGTAACCTTACGGAAAAACAGGGAGATACGTTTTAATCCAAAATCAAGCTAAATAAGCAAAAAGGTTTTACCAAATTAACCAATAATCATTTAATAACCATAAGCAACAAATCGCAACAGTAAAAACACAATTTCAACAACTTTTTAAAATCAAAACTCAACCAAATAAGAACTTAAGAACTTGAAATAAAAGATGATGATGAACAAGAGTAATGAAAAGATTAAATAAGAACTTGTATTGATGATTAATGTTGAACAAAATAAAAGACAAGATTAAACTACAAGATTTGGAAGAACAATAATCAAAATCACCAAACACCCTAGTGGTGTTGGTGATGACTACGAACAAGAAAAGAGAAAAAGAAGGGAATGAAAAACTGGATGAAAAGTGTGAGGGGAACCTTTTATATAGGTGTCCCCTTTGGTTGGTGAGTGGGCTTTCTCCCGTTCTTCTTGTCTTCTCGTCTTTTCAGAAAAGTTGACGTTTTCGATTCTGATTCGGGATTTGTCGTCGATTAAATTCAACTCGTCTTTTAATTTCTTCGTTTAATAGACTTGAGTTTCTTCGACTTATGTAAATCTTCCATCTTTGGTCCTTTTCTTCGATAAATCTTCGAATAGGCCCAGTGACTTCAAATCTTTTGCATCTCTTGGACAATAGACTTCATCTTGAGTCTTTTTCTTCGGTAAAACCCGTGCAATCCCATGTTTTCTCCATTATCCATCCGGTTAGCTCTGAAAACACAATAAACACAAAAACCACGCATAATTCCAAACAAATGATATTAAATACGCGTTTTGGTCTCGTTTTAGCCAGAATTAAGTGGTAAAACGATGGGTGTTTACACACCTATCAAATCCCCCACACTTAACCATTGCCATGCCCTCATGCAATGCTTAGTGATAAAGCAAATTTACACTTTTCTCATAATTAATCAACCTTGGCCTTATTCAAATACTACTAAACAAAAATTTAAAGTACTAAAAGAAATTCAAACTTTAAAGGAAACAAAAGGATAGAAAACCATTTTCACTTAAAAATAGCTACATGGAAATAACTTGCAAAGAGATCAAGGACTTACATTAGGGCTTTGGTGCTGCGAAGATTTATCACCCTCAAGTTTCATGTTCCCCAAACTAAGCTTAAAAATGAAATCATTGTTATTATAAGTTAGTAAATCAAACACTTACACACATGGCTTAATTATTTGCTTAAACTCCCTTATTCCTAGGTGTATCTCTTATATTTTATTTTTGTCTTAGAATGATCATGAAGATGTATTTTTGGACTTATTTCGATAGTTTATTTAGGATGAAAGCAAAGTAGGACGATTTGATCAATAGTTAGCTAAAGGACAAAATCTCTTAAAACTGCTTCTCGGGATATCAAAAAGTTCATATCTTAGCATAACTCGGTTCACGATTTAAGACCTTTCTCGGGCCGATATTTGACATGTACTTCATACTTCATATCTTGAGAGACGTGCTTGAGATAATGGTCTTCTCATCGTTAATAGAGTTTCTTCACTTGGAGACTTTTGAGGGGTACTCCAACTTTGTTGACCACGACTTCATGATTATTTCTTCAATCTCTATTTGGGATTTTGAGATACAACGATCCGCCTCCTTTTCGGACTTGGATCTATTTATCCTCATACCTTGTTAGGGTCTTTTCGGATAGACTTCTCCATCATCTTTATGGGAGTTGATTGCTTTTCGTCGTGAGTCTTGATCCTTCATATTGACTTTGGGAATAATGCTTTTCACATCACTTTGGATCTTTAGCAATAAAATGGAATCCTCATGCCTTGTTAGGGCCTTTTCGGACTCGCCAATCTTCGCGCCCCGCTTCATAAGTTATGCCTTGGCTATGAACTCTTATCATTACCGAGCAACTTTTAAACGATCTTGGGCTAGAAGCTAAGTAACTTTTCAAATCGTATGACCTTACTTATTGCAGATAAATTATTAGCAAGTGATGGGAGAATAGGCAAATAATTACACCAAGTGAGCTTGTGCAAGAATACCGACTTATAATTGACTCTATCATTTCTCGTCCTCCACAATTTAAAATCTCAAGTAATGAGACTCGTGGATACTTAGCCTAATAAACCAATTAAGGTCTACATGGTTAAGGATACTAGCTAGAATAAACTTAGATAAGTCTATTCGGGTTGAGTCAAAATAATCGCAACGGGCCTAATATGTCAAAGACTTCTAAACTAGCTACACCACTTTATTAATATTTTTGACTTTATTGCGGGATATATACATATGAAAGCAAAGATAAAAATTTAAAAATTATGACTAAATGGCCAAAGTTAATAAAAAATTTGAAAAAAATGTTAAAAATAGGATTTTCCGGTTAAATGAAGGCATTTTTATGGAAAAGTCCACTTAAAACTTCGATAGAAGTCCCCCTACACTTAAGATAAACATTGTCCTCAATGTTTAAGCATGTGGGAAAAGTCTCCCCTACATTATGACATTGTGCACGTTGGTTAAATCAAGTTAAGGAAGAGACGACTAAAGTGATCAATTTCAAATGTGAGTATGAAGAAAATTGAATCACGATAGTTGAGAGATAGAACCGGATTTCGGATAACACGGGAGCACGGTTCTTCAAAGTTTCCATAAGTGCACTTATCCCTGTAATCACATCACCACACAAATACAAACACCTATAGAGGTCCCCCTACAATTAGGAGGTTAAAACGAAGAGGAATAGATACTCGGGCTGCCTCCCGAGGAGCGCTTGTTTTTGATAACCGAGTCACGAGCCTGACTCGACCCAAAATTAGTTCATGGGGAACATGGTGAGGGAAGGAATCATCTCTTGAGAGATGTCCTCACCAAAGTACAATTTCAAACGCTGGCCATTCACCTTGAAGTTGGGCCCATTTGGCTGAGAAAGCTCAATGGTGCCATAGGGAAGAACATTGGCGATGGTGAATGGGCCAGACCAGCGGCTCTTCAACTTGCTTGAGAAGATCTTCAACCGAGAGTTAAAGATTAAGACTTGATCACCAACGTGGAACTCTCGGTTCTTGATTTTAGCATCGTGGATAATCTTGGTCTTCTCCTTGTAGATCAATGAGTTCTCGTAAGCTTGATTCCTCAATTCTTGTAGCTCGCTGAGTTGAATCTTGCAAAAATCACCGGCTTTGTTGATGTCGAAGTTAGCCCACTTCAAGGCCCAGTATGCCTTATGTTCCAGCTCGATAGGGAGGTGGCAAGCTTTCCCGTACACAAGACGATAGGGCGTACAACCGATCGGGGTCTTATAAGCAGTACGGAAAGCCCACAGAGCATCATATAACTTATCGGCCCATGCGGCGCGATGCTCTCCCACAGTACGCTCCAAAATTCTTTTCAATACACGGTTGGATATTTCGGCTTGACCGTTGGTTTGAGGATGATAAGCGGTGGAAAGACGGTGATTGACACCATACTTTGCCATGACTCTTGCAAATTGATCGTTGTAAAAATGAGTCCCGCGGTCACTGATAATAGCACGAGGAACACCGAATCGAGCAAACAGTTGTTTCAAGAATTTACAAACCACCCTCGCGTCGTTAGTGGGTAAAGCTTTGGCTTCAACCCATTTGGAAACGTAGTCAACAGCGACAAGGATGTATTTGTTACCTTTAGAAGAAGGGAATGGCCCCATAAAGTCGATGCCCCATACATCGAAGATTTCACATTCTTGTATGAAATTTTGAGGCATCTCATCTTTATGTGTGATCTTGCCTTGTTTTTGGCAAGTATCACAATGTTTAACCATCTCGTGAGCATCACGGTAAATGGTGGGCCAATAGAATCCCGAATCAAACACTTTTTTGGCAGTGTAGTTGGGACCAAAGTGACCACCGGTGGGTCCTTTGTGGCAAGCCTGGAGAATGTCCAAAGCGGCCGGTCCGTCAACACATCGGCGAATAATCAAGTCAGCACATTGTTTGAATAGAAAAGGGTCATCCCAAAAGTAAGTCTTAACATCGTTCAAGAACTTCTTTTTTTGTTGGGATGTTAACCCTTGGATGAGAACACCACCCGCTAAGTAGTTTGCAATATCGGCAAACCACGGGGTGCCATCAAGATTGATATTCATAGACATTAAGGTCTCAAGGGGGAAAGAATCATTGATCTCTTTGTTCGGATGATCCCCTTGATATGGATCCTCAAGTCTGCTCAGATGATCCGCGGCCAGGTTTTCGGCTCCCTTCTTGTCACGAATTTCAATGTTGAATTCTTGAAGGAGTAAAACCCAGCGAAGAAGTCTTGGCTTAGAATCATGCTTTGTCATCAAGTACTTCAACGCGGAATGGTCCGTGTATACGATTGTGGTGGAAAGGACAAGATAGGGGCGGAACTTTTCAAAAGCATAGACAACAGCTAAAAGCTCTTTTTCGGTTGCCGTGTAATGCAATTGAGCCCCCGTCATTGTCTTGCTAGCATAGTGGATTGGTTGGAAGTGTTTATTCACTCTTTGGCCCAAAACCGCACCAATAGCAAAGTCGCTAGCATCGCACATCAACTCGAAGGGCAGCTCCCAATTAGGGGTATCTAAGACGGGTGCCTTAGTAAGCTTATCCTTAAGTAAGTTGAAGGCTTCAAGGCACTCTTTGGAAAAGATAAAAGGGGTATCTTTTTCCAAGAGGTGGGTCATCGGGCGAGCGGTTTTAGAGAAATCCTGAATGAATCGACGATAGAAGCCCGCATGACCCAGAAAGCTTCTCACACCCTTCACGGTTGAAGGTGGAGGTAATTTGGCTATGACATCTACTTTAGCACGGTCGACTTCAAGACCAGCTTTAGAGATTTTGTGTCCTAGCACAATGCCTTCTTTTACCATAAAATGGCATTTTTCCCAATTCAGAACAAGGCGAGTGTCTTCGCACCGCTTAAGCATACGTTCCAAATTGGCAAGGCAAGAAGAGAAGGAATCCCCGAAGACCGAGAAATCATCCATGAAGACTTCCATGGTTCGTTCAACCATGTCATGGAAGATAGCTAACATGCACCTTTGGAAAGTCCTGGGGGCATTGCATAAGCCAAAAGGCATTCTTTTATAAGCAAATGTGCCATAGGGACAAGTGAATGTTGTCTTCTCTTGATCGTGGGGATCGATGGGTATTTGGAAATAACCCGAGAAACCATCAAGAAAGCAGTAATATTCATTACCCGCTAAACGTTAAAGCATTTGGTCCATAAAAGGTAGAGGGAAATGATCCTTTCTCGTGGCATCATTGAGTTTGCGGTAGTCTATACAAACTCTCCACCCAGTAACGAGACGGGTAGGAATCAACTCGTTGTTTGCACTGGGCACAACGGTGATGCCTCCTTTCTTAGGCACACAATGGACTGGACTAACCCATGGTGAATCCGAAATAGGGTAAATCATACCCGCATCAAGAGGTTTGATAACCTCTGTTTTGATGACTTCATGGATTTTTGGATTCACCCTTCGTTGGCTTTGAATTGTGGGATTAAAGTCGTCCTCCATGAGAATTTTGTGTGTGCAGAAGTGAGGATCAATTCCACGAATGTCGGAGATTTTCCAAGCGATAGCTCTTTTATGCTTCTTCAACACGACGACAAGGCGGGCTTTTTCTTCTTCCTTCAGGTCCTTCGCGATGATGACCGGTAACTTCTCGTTGTCTTCAAGGAAAACGTACTCAAGATGAGGAGGTAGGTCCTTAAGCTCAAGAGTGGGAGGATCCTCAATAGATGGTGAAACTAACGATGGATCATCATTAGTCACCTCTTTAGGAGAAGGAGGATCAATAGCAGTAACCGTCGGAGATAGATGAGAAAGATTGTCTTCTTTGAGAAGGTTTTCAATGAGGCGGAGATCTTCATCCCAATTGGTGGTAGAATCGTCATGGTCTAAGTTCACATCTCCCATGGTGGCTTCCAAATCTTTCCAAAGGAAATCACTTTCTCCAAATAGAGATAGTGATGAGTCAATAGAGGAAACGGTCTCAACATTGGGAAGAGAGGTAGGAATACTTTTACAAGCATCTTTGAAGTGTTCTTCACAAGCCTCATCAAGAACGTCAATACAATTAACACTCTCGTATGAATAAGGCTGTTTAGAAAGCTTTCCCATGTTGAAAACGATTTTATCGTCACCCACTCTCATGATAAGCTCACCGGATTCAACATCGATTAGAGTGTGACCGGTCCTCAGGAATGGACAACCAACGATCAATGGCACACGAGGGTCCATGTCGTAGTCAACAACGACGAAATCAGCAGGAAAAGTGAATTTGTCGACTCATACAAAGACGTCTTCGGCTATCCCCACTGGATAAGCAACCGTACGGTTAGCTAATTCCAAAGTCATTTTGGTGGGGACTAGCTCAGGGAGAGATAATTGCTTCCAAACGCTTAAGGGCATTAAGTTGATACTGGCACCTAGATCGGCTAGGGCCATGCAATTCTCTACTCCCGGGAAGTTGCAAGGGATTAAGAAACGACCCGGATCACCAAGCTTAGTTGGCAATTTCCTTAAAAGTACTGCGGAGCAGTTCTCATTAAGTTGGGTCTGAGCGATGTCAAGAAGCTTTTCCTTATCACTTAGAAGATCTTTAAACATCTTAGCGTATTTGGGCATGTGAGCGAGAGCCTCGGCAAAGGAGATGTTAAAATTCAATTGTTTAAACATTTTGAGAATGTTTGAAACTTGAATATCATCCTTGCTCTTTTGCTTCTCTTTCCTCAACCTTGAAGGATAAGGTATATTGGATGAAGAAGAAGGCTTTAGGGGAATAGGATCACTCACAACCACGGGTGGTGGGGAAATGGGGGTAGAAGGTGAAGGAGGCGGAGAAATTGGGGAAGTAGAAGGATGAGGAATAGGAGCAGGTGACTCGTTCTCCTTAGTCACAACCACCGGTGGAGGTATAGGAAGCTCGGGTTCCTTTGTACCTTTGCCACTGCGAGTGGTGATTGCTTTCATCTCCCCTCTTGGATTCGCAACGGTGTTACTCGGAAGAGTACCCGAAGAAGAGGGTTGATTACCTTGGAAGAAACTAGCCATCATGTTCTTTAAGTCATTAGTTTGACTATCCAAAGTATTTCTCATGTCAGCTCTCAGATCGTTCCCTTGTTTTACCAGGTCTGCTTTCAAGTTGAGCACTTCCCTCTGAAGATTTCCCACGATCACATCGTTAGTCCTCATGTAGGTTTCCACTTCTTGGTGTAAAGCGGTGGGTTGGTTGGGAGGAACATTGTATGCGGGTGGTTGATAAGCGGGTTGCTGGTAAACTTGGTTATTTCTTTGAGGTGGTTGTTGTTGTTTGTGAGGAGGTATGTATGGTGTACGAGGTGGTTGTTGTTGTTGAGGAGGTCGATTGAGGTTTTGTTGTTGGTTTGGGTTGTTTGGAGGAAAACCAGGTGGTGAAAGATAGTTGTTGGAGCGGTAGCTAAGCAAGTTACGGTCACCTTGAGGTCTAGCTTGATAAGCGGGTTGAGGATAGGTGCCATAAGTTGCATTCACAGTCTCAGAAGGGTAGTCTTGGGTGGCAGTACAAGTGGTGTAAGAGTGAGGACCCCCGCATATTTCGCATGGTTGGCTAACAGCATTGACTTGAGCGTCTTTAGCGTTTCTAACGTTGATGCTGTTGGTGTTGCTGGCGGTTTGGGTAGCAAGCGATTCAAGAAGCGTAGTGATTTTGTCAAGTCGCTTATCGCTATCACTAGTACTAGCACTAGCGACATTGGTCCGAACACTCTTGGTTTGCACACGAGACTTATTCTCAATGATATCCCAAGCAGCATTGGAAGTCTTAGCCAAAAGATTACCCCCCGAGGCACTATTTAGTGAATCTTGGTCATTCATGCTTAAACCATTGTAAAAAGTGTTAATTTGGTGCACTTTGGTAAAACCATGTTGTGGGCATTTTCTTAAAAGATCTTTGAAACGGTCCCAAGATTCACTAAACGAATCATCGTACTTTTGTTCAAAGTTGATAATTTCATTCCGCAAAGCGGTAGTACGAGAGGGTGGGAAAAAGTAATTGATAAATTTGGTCTCCAAATCCGTCCGCGAAAGAATACTCTGTGGCGGTTCCTTAGCAAGCCAATGCCGGGCTTGTCCCTCTAAAGAAAAGGGAAAAAGTTGTAACCGGATTACCTCTTGTGGAACACCATTGAATTTGACCGTATTGGTGAGTTGCAAGAATCTCTTGATGTGGTCATGTGGATCATCAATGGTACGCCCCAAGAATGGTTGAGCGGAGACCATCTGGATAAAGCCAGATTTGAGCTCAAAATTGTTGGCTGCAATCGCTGGTATAACAATTGGATCAGTGTTTCCATCTACATGAGCTTGCAGCAGTTCAATCATCGGGCGATTATCCGGTAGAGGCTCATTGTTGTTGTTATTATTCATGTTGTTGAAAGGTGGGTTGTTGTTGTTATTATTGTTGTTTTGAGGTGGTATGTTGTTGTTGTTTTGTACACCGGCCATGTCTAAGTTATCGAGAGGCTCGGGCTCTTGATAAGACGTTGATCGAGTGCGCATACACCTGCAAAAGAACTAACAAGGCAAAAACTATAATTTTTTTGTGTTTTTGAAAGTTTTTATGAAAAATTAACGTTCACGGGGAACGGATCCCAAAATCCAAGTTCTCACAAAAAACTTTTGATCTTAACGAGAAGAGCCGGCAGCGGCATCATTTGATACTAGGTTTTTGCACTGGGTTCAATTAAATTCTCTCGATATCCTCTCGAATTGATCTCGGTTCTAAGTGGAATGATTGTTCTTGGTTACTAAAAAGGGGAGTGGTTTTCTATTCTACTAAAGGTTTAAATACATTAAAATGTAAACTTAAATCTAAAAGCAATTAAATTAATAACAAATGATAAAACTTGAGTTAAAATTAAAATTTAAATATGAAATGAAGAAACAGTAAGTAAGACTAAAAAATGCTCAAAAGAAAATTGATTCGGAAGTTGACCTTGATTCGGAACTTGATTCGGAACCTTCACTCGGAAGTTGATCCGGAACCTTCACTCGAAACTTTACTCGGAACCTTCATGCGGAACTTTGATTCGGAAGTTAGTTCGGAAGTTCACCCGGAACTTTTCGTTCGGAAGTTCACTCGGAAGATTGATTCGGAAGATTGATCCGGAAGTTTATCCGGAACTTTATCCGGAAATTTGAGTCGGAAGTTTATTCGGAACTATCAACTGATTCGGAACTTTTGAGAATTGATTCGGAACTTTTTAGAGTTGATTCGGAACTTTTTGAAAGGAAATTTATTCGGAACTTTTGAAACTCATTAGGAAGTTTGTGTTCATCCGGAACTTTGTACTCATTCGAAAGTTTGTGTTCATCCGGAACTATTTGCTCATCCGGAACTTTTGGTTCATTCGGAAGTTTGTGTTCATCCGGAACCTGGGAATACTCAAGAACAGTAACCTTACAGAAAAACAGGGAGATACGTTTTAATCCAAAATCAAGCTAAATAAGCAAAAAGGTTTTACCAAATTAACCAATAATCATTTAATAACCACAAGCAACAAATCCCAACAGTAAAAACACAATTTTAACAACTTTTTAAAATCAAAACTCAACCAAATAAGAACTTAAGAACTTGAAATAAAAGATGATGATGAACAAGAGTAATGAAAAGATTAAATAAGAACTTGTATTGATGATTAATGTTGAACAAAATAAAAGACAAGATTAAACTACAAGATTTGGAAGAACAATAATCAAAATCACCAAACACCCTAGTGGTGTTGGTGATGACTACGAACAAGAAAAGAGAAAAAGAAGGGAATGAAAAACTGGACGAAAAGTGTGAGGGGAACCCTTTATATAGGTGTCCCCTTTGGTTGGTGAGTGGGCTTTCTCC
Source organism: Glebionis coronaria (assembly GCA_025667525.1). Classification (NCBI taxonomy): domain Eukaryota; kingdom Viridiplantae; phylum Streptophyta; class Magnoliopsida; order Asterales; family Asteraceae; genus Glebionis; species Glebionis coronaria. The sequence goes on from CM046877.1 coordinate 333,429,025, forward strand.
CGTTCTTCTTGTCTTCTCGTCTTTTCAGAAAAGTTGACGTTTTCGATTCTGATTCGGGATTTTTCGTCGATTAAATTCAACTCGTCTTTTAATTTCTTCGTTTAATAGACTTGAGTTTCTTCGACTTATGTAAATCTTCCATCTTTGGTACTTTTCTTTGATAAATCTTCGAATAGGCCCAGTGACTTCAAATCTTTTGCATCTCTTGGACAATAGACTTCATCTTGAGTCTTTTTCTTCGGTAAAACCCGTGCAATCCCATGTTTTCTCCATTATCCATCCGGTTAGCTCTGAAAACACAATAAACACAAAAACCACGCATAATTCCAAACAAATGATATTAAATACGCGTTTTGGTCTCGTTTTAGCCAGAATTAAGTGGTAAAAGGATGGGTGTTTACACACCTATCAACCCATTGATCCAAAAGATCAAGAAAAGACCACATTCACTTGTCCCTGTTGGAAATACGTTTTACGTATTAAGAAGGATCGGTCACTCCAACGATAGTCCATGTAATAGCTCGTAGTTTAGTTACATGTCTTTACTTAACAAACAACACCAAGCCTAGCCTACAACATGTGTAGGCCGGCCCAAATGTAAGCCCAAGCCCATGACAAGGGCTTGGGTATATAAACCCACTCCTTTGATGGAGAGGGTGTGGTTTTTCATTATTTTACACATAGTTCTTTCTTAGTTTCTCTCTCTAAAGTGTGAAATCCACCATTTCTCTATCTCTTTCTCTCTCTAAAAACATAAGCATAGATTTACAAATCTACAAATGGTATCAAGAGCTTGGGATGAAATATAGGTTTGTTTTTGTGTTGCGTTTTGTTTTCAAAACAATTCGTGGAGTATAGGTTTGTTTTTGCCGAAATCTTCAAAATTTTTTGTGTTGAATCGAAGTTTAAAGTAGTGTAACATAGGGATTTGTGCTTAAGAGTGTTCTTGGTATCTTGGTTTTCATTAAAACATCAGTTTTCTTGGATCAAAAGTGCGAAAAAAAGGCTTTGTTCTTCATTCCGAAATTCTAGCAGAAAGATCCATCGGAAAGTACAAACTGTACTTGGGCCTCCATCGCAATAACTTAACCATCGGAAAGGGTTAGGTTTCTACATTACGATCGTTGGATTTTTTTCACTTATTCCGATCTGAATCATTCCGATAGCTATTGCGATCTGAGATTCCGACGGGTATAAGGAAGTATTTTAAGTCGTTACTCTGCTCGAATTTTGTCAGCCACTTTGCGATCTGAACATTCCGATAGGGCTTTGCGATCTGAACATTCCGATACCAACAACATTTCGACAGGGCTATATTCCGATCTGGTATTACGATCTGACATTCCGATCTGGTATTACGATCTGACATTCCGATCTGGTATTACGATCTGACATTCCGATCTGGCATTCCGATAATCACAATTTTTTCCATAAAAAATTTCGAACAATCGTGTGTAATTTTGACTTGGAATTTTTGGTTTATCGAGAACATATTTTAGGGGATTTTAACATTGTTTCTCGATTATATCTCACAACAACACAAAAATACTTAACCTTATTTCATTGTTCGATCAACTTTGTAAATCTTAACTTATTGAAATGGAGTATACATCTCTTACGGATAAGTCCATCCTCTCGGGTACGGATAATCGTCCACCAATGTTGGTGAAGACTATGTATGAGGAATGGGCTTCCCGAATGGAACTTTATATGTTAAACAAGGAGAATGGACATCTAATTTGGGCATCGGTGCTCAATGGACCATTAGATTATGGTACTGTGACGGAAGGTACGACCACTCGTCCTCGCACAACGGGTGAGTTGACTGGAGATATGAAGATTCAAGATAAATGTGATAAGTATGCTACAAACATCATTCTCCAAGCCCTTCCTCCAGATGTCTACAAACTCGTCAGCAAACATAAAGTTGCCAAAGAGTTATGGGATAGAATTCGTGTTCTCATGCAAGGCACCTCGTTAACTAAACAAGAACGAGAGTGTAAGCTTTATGATACTTTTGATAAGTTTGCCTATGTGCCAGGGGAGACTCTCAATGATTACTATCTGAGATTTACCCTATTGTTGAATGAGCTGAATATCTATGGCATGGCAATCCCTACCTTTCAATTGAACACCAAGTATTTGAACACTCTTCCTCCAGAATGGAAAAAATACGTGACGGATGTTAAATTGGCTAAGGACTTGCATAACACCAATGTGGATCAACTTCAAGCTTTTCTTCAACAACACGAATGCCATGTGATCGAGGCTCGGTTGTCTACACCTCAAGTTCATGATCCACTTGCAATGTATGCTTCTCAACAAAACATGGCTTATACTTATCAACAACCATCATACTTGCAGCAGCCACCACCACACATCTATCAGCAACCACAGCAACCATCTTATCAACCACCAATGATGCCACAGCAAGAATATCAACAAAGTGTTCATCAACAATCTTTTCCACAGCAACCACAATATCAGACATCACCATCACAATCCAACACTTCTCCAATGGGCTATACTCCTCAGCAAGGATATTTTCCAATAGAAGCACAATCAGCACATGCTTTTTACTCTAATGAACTTCCACCAATCCAAGCACCGGTCTTTACTCCAAATGATACGCCAGCTGATGTTCTAAACCATCTCACTGCTTACTTGTCAAAACTTGTTGCTACTAGAGGATTTCCACCAACAAACAATCAGCTCCGCACCTCTTCAAATCCTCGACAACAAGCCACTGTTCAAGATGGTCAAGTGACGGTGCAACCTATTCAGGGAAGGCAAAATTCATATGGACCTCCTACAAGGACTGGGAACAATCAAGCTGTGAATTCTCAAGGTAATGGAAATGGAAGTCCTAGTGGTCCTAAAAAGGTTGTGACTTGTTACAATTGCCGAGGACAAGGTCATATAGCTAGGGAATGCACTCAGCCAAAAAGGAGAAGGGATGATGCATGGTTTCGTGAGAAGATGTATTTGGTTGATGCTCAGTCTAAGGGGAAGATTTTGGATTCAGAGGAGTTGGCATTTCTGGCAGACCCAGGGGCAGCAGATACTGAAGGCATTGCAGTTGTTTCCACTTCTAATGCAGCTTATCAAGCGGACGATCTTGATGCATACGATTCGGATTGTGATGACATTCACTCTGCCCAAGCTGCTCTTGTTGCTAATCTTTCTCACTACGGTTCTGATGTCATCAGTGAGGTACTAACCACATCTAATAATATTGATGATAACCAACATCAAGTTGGGCATGACAATGACAACCTTGAACAGCATTCGGGAACTAGTAACTCAGATGATGTGGTACCCAATCCTACACATTTGAGTAAACCTCAACCTAATGCTACGACGGGTATGGAATCTTATGCTCAACATGATTTGGTCATGGTGCCTAAACATATTATTGATCAAATGCATATGGCCCTAAGACAATCCGTAGATACGAATTCCACCCTAACTGCTGAGCTTGCGTTGCATAAAGAAAAGGTCAAAACTTTTGATATGGTCCCTCAAGAAGAGAAAATAACATGTTCTGAATTTGACCAATTTCGTTTTGAAAAGATTGAACACTTGAAAGAAATAGAATCATTAAAAGCTAATCTTTCCAATGAATTAAAAGAAAAAGAGTCGGTTGTCAATGATTTTCAGAAACTTAAAATGGATTTCGAAACTCTCGAGTCTAAAAAGGTTGAATCGGAAATTAATGCTACCAAACTTCTTAAATTCAAAGAACAACAGCTTTTAAAACAATACGCTTCCACAAAAAGGTTCATCTTTTAACTAAATCATTTAAAGAATTCGAACTTAAGCGTCTTCAAGATTTACCACCTAATCCTGGTTATGCAAAACAAGCTCAGGAATATATTCCCGGCCTTTATGATATGACCATAATTGGAAAATCGAAAGAAGCACCTTTTGTTCGTAGTACTGAGGAGACACAATCACTTGGGGATGAAACTCATTCTAAAATGCTTTCAAAATTCCATACAATTGATTATGATCAACATAACAAAGATCAATTTTCGAAAAAGACACGCATTCGCTTACAAAAGGAATTAGCAGAATTAACAGTTCTTGTGCCCCAAAGTTTGTCAAATGAAAACCTTCCTAGTACGTCTCCTACACTCGTCAAAAAGGATTTAACGAAGTTAATTCCACCGGTAAGTAAGGCGTCCGTTAACTTAAATACGGCTCACCAACACTTAGCCGATTTTGACAAGGTCATTTTGGAACGTACGACGGCCACGGCCATAACGGAAGGTGAATGGAATTTTGAGCACACTAGAGCTGCGTTTCGTGATGAAATTGTTCCATTTGTAAACAATGTTAAAGCTTGTCTTCGTAATATTGATCAAGATTTGTTTTTGGAAATAGAAGAAGTTAGACGTTTTTTCAATGAAATGGAAGATGCTTATGAAAACAGTTTACTTGAAATAGAACGGGTTTCACACCATAATGATCTACTTCTGAATCAAGTGATGTCTCATGATATAGTTTCTGTCTGTGTGAATACAAGTGTTGATAATGATTCTATTGTGCATAATGTTGAATCTGTGGATACTGTGGTAGATAGTACTTGTCACGAATCTGACGCTGAATTTTTAAAGCTTCAAGATTCATATTCATCGCTTTCAAAACGTTTTGATGAGATTCAAACACATTGTATTTCGCTTGAATGCAAGCAACAATTTATTCAAGAAATCTTTGAAACGTCATTCGAAAGTGTTAATATCGATGATGCAAATTTTGAAAAGAATTTTCGATTGAATTTACAATCAAAACAGCGTCAGCCAAGTGACAAAGTTGCTAACTCTTTGCCGATAGACATAGAGAAATCTAAGGAGCTTAACTGTGTGAACGTACTTGAGGCCGCTGAGAATCTTAAACTTGATCTAGATAATCGAGTTTCCAAGATTTTGTCCAAAGTTGATAACTTAAAACAGAAAAATACACGACTTTTCGATTCAGTACAGCCCGCATGTGCTAATACCACTGCACAGAATCAATCGTTGATTGAACAATTGAATCGAAAGTCGGTGGAAATATCTGATTTGAGGGAACAAATTTGTGATAAGAATATGGTCATGGCTGAGTTAAAGGAAACACTTCGTACTCTCAAAGGTAAGAATGTTGTGGATAACGCAGCCACTATCTCAGCATCGTCCTCTAGTGCAATCAAAAGAACCCTTATTGCCGTCACACCACTTAACAAGGGCCCTAGGACTAAACCATCTCAAACTTTGGTCACTAAAGATAAGGCGGAATCAAAACCAGCTTCTAATATTCCCGTGTTGCCTTCTACAGGAGTAAGCACCACTACTAAGGCTCAAAGATCTAAGCTTAAGAGAAACAAGAAGAATGATAGGATCTTGCCCCCATCTAGTAGTCAAGTGATGAAGAAAGTAGAAGCCCATCCTAGGAATGTTATTTCTGTTTTGAATAAAAAGAATCATGTAGCTAAACCTAAAGGCTCTGCGATTGTGCAGCGTTCTAAGCCTACTGAGAATTCTAATTTAAAATGTTGGAATTGCAATGAATGTATGTTTTCTAATCATCATGATTCTTGCCTTATTGACCATGTGAATGAGATGCATGCCCGGAAAAATGGATTAGAATGGAAACCGACTGGGAAAGTGTTAACCCAAGTTGGCTGGATGTGGCGTCCCACTGGTAGAACCTTCACTATAGTAGGAAATATGTGCCCTTTGACTAGGATCACTCCCACTACAGCGAAGAAAGCGTGCCCTTTAACTAGGAGTACCAAGGATACCAAAACACAAGCGTGTCCTTTAACTAGGAACACCGACACTACCGTAGGAACCAAGTGCCCTTTAAATAGGTCTACTCCCACTGTAGTGCCCGCGAATAATCCAAAACCTAAGAAAGTTGGAACAGTAAAACTTGTTAATGCTAAAACTCACATTAGAAAACGCAGGAAATCTAAGGATCTCAAAAATGTTAGCAATTCTGATAATTCTATATCTGTATCTGCTAACACTCCGGAACCAATAGTTTCCAATGCATTGTCTACTGTTGTTATTGAAAACAGGTGGTCCAAATTGTTCTCTGGTATTTGGACTCTGGTTGCTCCAAGCATATGACCGGAGATCGCTCTCAGCTCAGAAATTTCGTCAGCAAGTTTCTTGGTACGGTTCGATTTGGAAATGATCATATTGCAAAGATAATGGGTTATGGTGAATATCATATTGGGAATGTTATAATTTCAAGAGTGTATTACGTGGAAGGTCTCGGTCACAACTTATTTTCTGTGGGACAATTTTGTGATGCAAACCTAGAAGTTGCTTTTCGAGAGCATACCTGCTTCATTCGTAATTTGGAAGGGGTTGATTTATTGAAAGGTACTCGAGGGAATAATTTGTATACTTTGTCTCTACAAGACATGATGGCCGCTTCTCCCGTATGTCTTCTCTCCAAAGCATCGAAGACTAAGTCATGGTTATGGCATCGACGGTTATCTCATCTTAACTTTGACGCTATTAATCACTTGGCGAAAAACGAACTTGTTCGTGGTCTTCCTAAACTATCATTTCACAAGGATCATTTGTGTTCCGCGTGTACAATGGGGAAAAGCACTAAGAAGTCTTACAAACCCAAGACTGAAGACACCAACCAAGAGAAACTTTATCTGTTGCATATGGATCTTTGTGGGCCAATGCGTGTTGAAAGTCTTAGTGGCAAAAAGTACATCCTCGTCATTGTCGATGATTACTCTCGGTTTACATGGGTAAAATTTCTTAAAGCAAAAAATGAGGCACCTAAATTCATCATCAGATTTCTCAAGATGATTCAAGTGCGTCTCAACACTACTGTCCGACGCATTCGTACAGATAATGGAACCGAATTTGTGAACCAAATCTTGCGTGATTATTATGAAGAAGTTGTCATATCTCATGAAACATCAGTTGCACGCACTCCACAACAAAACGGTGTCGTTGAAAGGCGAAATCACACACTTATGGAAGCTGCACGAACGATGTTAATCTACGCAAAGGCTCCATTGTTTTTATGGGCAGAAGCAGTATCTACCGCAGTGTACACCCAAAACCGGTCACTAATTCGTAAACGCCATGGTAAAACACCTTATGAGCTTCTCCATGGAAAAGTACCAGATTTATCATATCTTCATGTATTTGGTTCTCTTTGCTATCCAAACAATGATGGTGACAATTTGGGAAAACTTCAACCAAAGGCTGATATTGGTATTTTCATTGGTTACGCACCCGCAAAGAAGGCATTCCGAATCTACAACCGTAACTCTCACAAAATCCTTGAAACTATGAATGTTGATTTTGATGAGCTGACAGCAATGGCTTCTGAGCAAAGCAGCTCTGAACCCGCACTTCATGAAATGGGACCCAGTAACATTAGTTCTGGTCTTGTCCCAAACAACCCTACTTCATCATCATTTATACCACCTACCAGGAATGAATGGGATAAGTTGTTTCAACCGTTCTTTGATGAATTCTTTACTCCTCCAAGTATTGTTGCTCCAGAACCTGAGGTAATAGCACCGGTAACCGAAGTTGTCGCTCCAGCAACCGAAGCACAATCAGACACATCTGCACCAACAATTGGTCAAGATATACCAACAACGAGTAATTCTCAACCAACACAAGTAACAACTACCCATGTCATGCCTATTGATGATGAAGAGGATGACGATGATCACGATTTGGAATTCGCTCAAATGCGTGAACTTCCATTCTTTGGTGTATCTATTCCCGACCCTAATCAAGCCGGGTCGTCCACCTCAGAGGAAGCTCCTTCTACAGTTTACTCCAATCCACGGATTCGTGAACATGACAGCAAGTGGACAAAGGATCATCCTATAGATTCTATTATTGGTGACCCTAATCGTCCGGTATCCACACGAAGTCAGTTACAAGAAAGTGCAATGTTTTGTCACTTTGATGCTTTTCTCACTGAAGTTGAACCTAAGACATGGAAAGAAGCTTTTACTCAATCCTGTTGGATAGAAGCTATGCAAGAAGAACTTAACGAATTCATACGTCTTGATGTTTGGGAACTTGTCCCATGCCCGGATCAAGTGCAGTTACTCACTTTGAAATGGGTTTACAAGGTGAAACTCGATGAGTTAGGCGGAATATTGAAAAACAAAGCTCGACTAGTAGCTCGTGGATACAAGCAATTATTGGGCGTCGACTTTATGGAATCCTTTGCACCTGTTGCCCGTTTGGAAGCTATTAGACTATTCCTCGCTTATGCAGCCCATATGAATATGATCGTCTATCAGATGGATGTGAAGACGGCATTTCTTAATGGTGAAATCAAGGAAGAAGTCTATGTTCAACAGCCGGATGGTTTTGTGAATCCTAATTATCCTAATCATGTGTACAAGCTTAAGAAGGCTCTCTATGGGTTGAAGCAAGCTCCACGCGCATGGTATGATCTATTGTCACAATTCCTCATTACTCAAGGCTTCGCAAAAGGCAAGGTGGATCCCACGCTGTTCATTCAGAAACGAGATAAAGATATGATTATGGTACAAATATATGTTGATGATATTATATTTGCAGCCTCGACCCAAACCTTATTGGATGAGTTTGGGACACTCATGTCTTCCAAGTTTAAGATGTCAATGATGGGCAAGGTATCATTCTTCTTAGGTCTTCAGATATCTCAGAGTCCCAGAGGCATCTTTATTAATCAATCCAAATATGCCCTTGAATCGCTTAAGAAATATAAGATGGAATCTTGCGACCCCGTGGACACTCCAATGGTGGAGAAATCTAAGCTTGATGCAGATCCACATGGAGTTGCCGTTGATCCGACACTTTATCGTGGAATGATCGGTACTCTTCTGTATATCACAACCAGTCGACCTGATCTTCAGTTTGCTATATGTATGTGTGCCAGGTATCAAACTAGGCCTACTGAGTTACACTTAGCTACTGTTAAAAGGATCTTTCGATATCTTAAAGGAACCATTAATCGGGGACTTTGGTATTCGAAGGACTCTTCTATTGCACTAATGGCATATGCAGATGCGGATCACGCGGGTTGTCAAGATACAAGGCGTAGCACGAGTGGAACTTTGCAACTACTAGGAGATCGACTAATCCGTTGGGCATCGAAAAGGCAGAAAAGCGCTGCAATTTCAAGTACGGAAGCAGAATACATAGCTATGTCCGGTTGCTGTGCTCAAATTCTTTGGATGAGATCGCAATTAACTGACTATGGTCTAGGTTTCAACAAGATTCTGATGTACTGTGACAACAAGAGTGCAATTGCCTTATGCTGCAACAACGTTCAATTCTCCCGGTCGAAGCATATTGACATTCGCTACCATTTCATCAAGGAGCAAGTAGAAAATGGAGTAATCGAGCTTTACTTTGTCAGATCTGAGTATCAATTGGCGGATATTTTCACGAAGGCTTTAGATCGCGCTCGAATTGAATTTTTGGCCGACAAGCTAGGGATGAGAACCTTCTCGCCTGAGACTCTTAAGGAACTAGCAGATGAAGCGAAAGAATAGTGGTGGTAAAACTATTCTCCGTATCCTTGGTGATCATTTGTATATATTGTTTATATTTTTATACACAAAAGCAAAATACAAAAATATAAAACCATATAAAAACCATAAAAATTGAAAAATCTAGAAAAAATCCAAAAATATTTTTACTTTATTTTTCAAAGGCATGTCTTTTGGTACGATAATATTTACGGCCTTAGAAATGTTGATTAATATCGACACGGCGCCATAAATAGAGTTCGTACAAAAGTTGTAAATATTTCATAAAACATGCCTAAATGGCTTGTAGTTATTTCAGACTGCAACCCGGTTTTCATATTAAAGTCAAGTATTTCTTATGAAAGCTTTGGCTAACAACGGGAATTAATTTTCTCGGGCAAGGTTTACTTTCAAACCTTGTAAGGGATCAAGTTTACTTTATAACTTGGTCTAACACAAATAAATGTACGTTTCAGTGCATTTATTTGTTAAAACAAGAGAAGTCTTGTTTTTATGAAGCTATCATCTCTACAACCATGCTATCTACAATTGGTATCTACATACTCGACGATGCGACTACTCAACCGACGACTACAGCTCTTTCGATAGAACACGGGTCAACAATTGAGGGGGGGGCAATTGTCAAGCATTCAGAATCTTCGATGCCGAACGTGCCAAGCTCACTAACTGGTGTCAAGACAACAATACCAATCGTACACGTGGTGTCAAGAGATGACTTCAAACGTGACGAGGCGACCAACATATGCTGACAAGAACCATTTGATCTTATCATATGATGTTCTCATCTATCAGGTCCAACCTTGTCAATTCTTTTTTAATATGGTGAATATGTGATCATGTTACAAATCGGTATCATATCTCATACATTTGATATCTTGAACATAAAACGGACTTGCATTTTTTTCCCAAAACCTTTGTTAAAACTTCATTAAATCAATTGATATTAAAAACATCGATTGGGTTAATATTTTCAATATGGGGGAGAAAATGTGATTTAATACGGGATATTATCACAAATGGTTTAACTTAATGTGCTGGCTCATCCTGACATGTGCGAAATGTTTTCGAATATCGTGGCATATGTTAAGGGGGAGCAAAATGGATTTGCATATCAAAATGGATTTTCATGGTGACATATACTTACCCAAACCTCATTTAATTCACGACGATGAAGATTGTGGTGACATAAGGATGGTAGGATAGGTTAAGTCCAATGATTCTTCCAGAACCGGAGGAATCTTCCCAAGGACATTCCATAGCTAGAAATAGTAGTCCTTAGGAAAGATGGAGAAAGATTGTGAACGTAGCTGAATGCCGACCAAGTATTTAAGTTAGCACTGGAACAATCACAACAAGGTGCTAGTTATGACGTATTGGTAAGCATTGAAGGGGTTGAAGAATGAAAAAGAATTGTAAAGATAAAGGGTGTAAAGAAAGAAGCCCTCCTTACAACTTAGGCAGAAACCGGGTCAATACATATGCTATTGAGATCATTTTTAATGATTCTTGATATTGAAGATAGACATCATGGACCCAGTGATGCAATGCACAACCCATCCCAGCTAACTCAGATATCTCTCAAAAGGTATTTGTTTTAATCACACGGAGACAACACGTTATCTATTGATTTATTCACTCCGAATAAATTGGTATTGAAAAGGTGGCACTCCTCTCCAGCCTCCGATTACTAAAATCCAAAGTGCACGATCGAGTCTAGAGCCATTTGAGATCATCAAATATCTCATTAGGACACACTTTCATATTTCCTTGCTTCTTCACACACTGTGAAAAGTAAGAAAGATTTTAAGAGTCCTACGCAAAATCTTCATGATCTTGCCTGAACATCAGAGTAATACGAAAGTATTTACAATGAAGATGGAAATCCTTCTTGAGCGAATATCAAAAAACGCATGGTAGGTGACTTGTGCGATTCTTTATGAATCAAACTTGTGATAACTGGAAAGCAACAACTGTTTAATTCTTAACTGAATTTAAACACGTTCCAGGCCTCTACGCAATATCTTAATGATCTTGCCAGAACACTCAGAGTGATACCTTAGTGTTCACGGTGATGAGTGGAAATCCTTCTAGTGTTAACCTCAAACAGCACTTGGTAGGTAACTTGCAAGATTCTATACGAATCAAGCTCGTGATAACTGGAAAGCAACGATGGTGCGGTTCTTAATTGAATTTCACTTGTTCCAGGAACATGAATTGACGGCTTCAAATCATGCGGATATTATTATCCAAATGATTCACTCTTTATGTTCGCAGTCAGCTTTGGACGGTCGAATAAAGAGAACGGGTTTACCCGCGAAATCCTGTCAGGAAGTTACTTAATTGAAACTATCCGTCATGGGTACGATATCTAATATCGTCCAACGGTCTTCACCGACCGGAGGTAAAATGCTACCAAATTAGAATGAAATGTTCAAAGCCATTTCGTTCGTGTCTACTTATGTTGCGGCATTTGAAGACGGTTGAGTTGCGGGATCCAAGAAGAAGTCGTCCCCGCATGCTTATACTTTATGCACTTAATATCTCATCTAATTCAAGAAAGCCTAAAAGTTAAGTCTTCCGCTGTTTCAAACTCTGAAGCTTTCAAGAATTACGAAGGTATAAGTATGTGGGACGTGAGGTCACGAAGAGGCGAAAATCACAAGTGATGGATGCACGAGATCAAGGCAAGAGATTGATGCTCAAAGATTGATATCAAAGATCACATCAGCATGTTCACCAGAAAAGAAAAAAGAAAAAGAAAGACGAAGACTACGAGCTCAAGACAAGCATAGTATGCTAGGTTTATTTTATTATTGTAACTTGGGTATCGCCCTTGTTTGGAGTGACCTCTCTTAGGGGGAGATTGTTGGAAATACGTTTTACGTATTAAGAAGGATCGGTCACTCCAACGATAGTCCATGTAATAGCTCGTAGTTTAGTTACATGTCTTTACTTAACAAACAACACCAAGCCTAGCCTACAACATGTGTAGGCCGGCCCAAATGTAAGACCAAGCCCATGACAAGGGCTTGGGTATATAAACCCACTCCTTTGATGGAGAGGGTGTGGTTTTTCATTATTTTACACATAGTTCTTTCTTAGTTTCTCTCTCTAAAGTGTGAAATCCACCATTTCTCTATCTCTTTCTCTCTCTAAAAACATAAGCATAGATTTACAAATCTACAGTCCCTATGGCACATTTGCTTACAAGAGAATGCCTTTTGGCTTGTGCAATGCCCTGGGTACATTTCAAAGGTGTATGATGGTAATCTTCCATGACATGATAGAGCACACCATGAAAGTGTTTATAGATGATTTCTTGGTTTTTGGTGATTCATTCAATTCTTGTCTCTCTCATTTAGAACGTATGCTAAAAAGGTGTGAAGAAACACATCTTGTTCTAAATTGGGAGAAGTGCCATTTCATGGTCAAATAAGGGATAGTTTTGGGGCATAAGATATCTAAGAAAGGATTAGAAGTGGATCGTGCTAAAATAGATATTATTGCCAAACTTCCCCCACCTACCACGGTGAAAGGAGTTAGGAGCTTTTTGGGACATACGGGTTTCTATAGACGTTTTATCCAAGATTTTTCAAAAATAGCTAGACCCATGACCCACCTCTTAGAAAAAGAGGCTCCTTTCATGTTCACACAAGAGTGTTTAGTGTCTTTTGATATCCTTAAAGAAAAATTGACTAAGGCTCCAATTTTGGTTTCACCAAATTGGGATTTGCCTTTTAAACTCATGTGTGATGCTAGTGATTATGCCGTGGGGGCAGTTTTGGGACAAAGGATTAATAAACACTTTCAACCTATACACTATGCTAGTAAGACAATGACGGGTGCTCACTTGCGTTACACTACCACGGAAAAAGAATTGAGAGCCATTGTATATGATTTTGAGAAACTTTAGACCCTATCTTGTGCTTTCGAAGACCATGGTGTATACGGACCATTCCACTCTCAAATACCTTATGAAAAAAGCAAGATGATAAGCCTAGATTATTGAGATGGGTTTTGTTTCTCCAAGAGTTTCCCATAGAAATTCGTGATAAGAAAGGAGCCGAGATTTAGCGACAGATCATTTGAGTAGACTTGAGCATCATTTTCAAGGAGAATTGCCTCATAAGGAAATAAATGAATCCTTTCCACTTAAGTAACTCATGTCTATCTCTTCACAAGAAGATTCCACCCCTTGGTTTGCGGATATTGCAAACTATCTCGTGTGGGATGTGCTAACTGAGGGTCTTACTTCCAAACAAAAGAAGAAGTTTCTCAAGGAATCTAAGTACTAATTTTGGGATGACCCTTACCTCTTTAGGCAATGTGCGGACCAAATCATAAGACGTTGTGTAGATGGGCCTAAAGCATTTAAGATTTTAGAAGCTTGCTATAAGGGACCCATGGGGGGCCATTTTGGGCCTAACTACACGGCTAAAAAAGTCTTTGATTCGGGTTACTATTGGCCTTCGATTTACAACGATGCCCAAGAGATGGTGAAATATTGTGATGTTTGTCAAAGACAAGGACAAAATAATCAAAGAGATGAGATGCCAAAAAATTTCATACAAGAATGTGAGATATTTGATGTATTGGGCATAGATTTTATGGGACCATTTCCATCTTCTAAGGGGAATAAGTACATACTCGAAGCGGTGGTTTATGTTTCTAAGTGGGTTGAGGCTAAGGCCTTGCCTACTAATGATGCTCGAGTTGTAGTAAAATTCTTGAAGCAGTTATTTGCTAAATTTGGTGTACCTCGTGCCATTATAAGTGATTGTGGGACTCATTTTTGTAATGATCAATTTACAAGAGTCATAAAGAAATATGCTGTTAAACATCGACTTTATACCGCGTATCACCCTCAAACCAATTGGCAAACTGAGGTCACAAATCGTGGGTCAAAGAGGATTTTAGAATGTACGATGCGAGAGCATCGAGCTTCTTGGTCGGATAAGCTTGATGATGCTTTGTGGGCTTTTAGAACCGCTTTTAAGACACCGATAGGTTGTACACCTTATAGACTTGTCTATGGAAAAGCATACCACCTCCCATTTGAGTTGGAATACAAGGCTTCATGGGCTCTTAAATGGGATAACTTTGATCTTAATCAAGCCAATTCACATAGGAAATACCAACTTAATGATATGTGTAGAAACTTGAAGGGGGGGGGGGGGGGGTTGAATAGTTTCTCATCGATTTATCTCCTTATTAAAATTCCTTTCAATTAGGTGAGTGCCAAAACTATCTTTTACTTGAAAGCTAGTTGCATAATGATTAGGTTCAATTATAATGCATTAACAATAAGTAATAAGTAGTAATGAGTAAGGAAAGAAACAACCTAGTAGTAAGATACCAAGATTTATAGTGGTTTGGCAACGAGGCTCTATCCTCGTTCCTACTCCACTCCTCGAGTACACCTTACTCGAGATTTCCACTATATCCACAAGCTCCCTTCTTGGCGGAGAAAACCTTACAATGTTGCTTACATTATTTTCTGACACTAAGCTAAATGTCTAGACCTAATCTTAGCTAGGACCAATCTACACAACGTCGCCCACTTCACCATTTTACGACACAAGACTAGATGTCGAGTTTTAATCCAAAGCTAGAACCAATGTTCACAACGTTGCCTTCTTCACCATTTTCCGACACAAGGCTAGATGTCGAGTTCTAATCCAAAGCTAGAACCAATATTCACGATCTTCACTTTAAAGCTAAGTGAGAACTTCACACAACACAACTACACATCACTTTATAGTTTAGTGAGAACTCACATGACACAACCACATCACTTTATAGTTTAGTGAGAACTAAAACAAATTATTACAACTCAACTAAACATATCCAAGTACAAACATGTGGCTTGGATCTACACAACACAAATCCAAGCACACACATATGGAAAGGATTTACAAAACTCTAAGCCAAGTATTTTCACATAGCTTGGATGAACACAACTAGTACAAGTATTTACAAATACATTGGATCTACACAAGACACAAATAAACAAATGATGAACATGACTAGATCTTTAGGAGAGGATGATCTTAATCAAGACTTCATCTTTAATCACATCACAAGTGAGTGAGTGATCTTCTCTTTGGACAAGGTAAAGAACAAGATCAAGAGGATAATCATAAGTAAACATACTTAACACATTAAGTGATCATTTACAAATGACTAGGATTAGACACGAGAAAGAAGGCTGAAAGAGATGTCCAAAAAAGGTTAATGAAAATGCAGATTTGATCCACTATTTATAGAAGACTAATAAAGGGATTTTACTAGT
This sequence comes from Glebionis coronaria, assembly GCA_025667525.1. Taxonomy (NCBI): domain Eukaryota; kingdom Viridiplantae; phylum Streptophyta; class Magnoliopsida; order Asterales; family Asteraceae; genus Glebionis; species Glebionis coronaria. The sequence goes on from CM046877.1 coordinate 333,444,843, forward strand.
TGAAAAGTTCGTTTCTCGGTATCTTAATGAATTGATTTCCGATTCAAAATGCGACTCAATTGTTTTTGGTGAAAAAGAATATTTTTGGTTGTTTTAAAATAAATGTGCAAGACGTGTATGAAAATGACATTAAAGTAAATCTAAATCTAATTTAAAATAAATGGCGAGTAAATAAAAAGCGTGACGAAAAGTAAATAGCACTAAAAGTAAATAACGCAAACTTAAATCTAACTAATGCAAACTTAAAACGCAACTAAAACTTAAAACTAAGGCAAGGCTAAAATAAATCTAAGGCAAATAAACTGAAAGTGCGACTAAGGAAAAAGGCGGGAAAAATAAAGCTTGAAAATTAAAAACAGAAAGTTAAAAACTGAAACTAAAAAGAACCTGAAAACAGCCCATCCGGAATAAACCTTCGTTCGGAATAATCACTCATCCGGAATGTCACATTCGTTCGGAATGATTCTTCTTCACTCGGAATATTTACCAAAAACCTTGATCCGGAATAAATCCTTTATCCGGAATATGTCACTTATCCGGAATAAAGTCTTGATTCGGAATACTTAAGCTTGATCCGGAATATTTTGAATCCCCTTGATCCGGAATGTTGAAGATTCCAGATGAAGACCTTGATCCGGAATAATTAATTATTCCAAATAAAACTCCTTGATCCGGAATATATGATATTCCGAATGAAAGGTTTGATCCGGAATGTTAAATTATTCCGAATAAACAAGACTGATCCGGAATGTCTCCTTGATCCGGAATGTTGGATATTCCGGATGAACACTTTGGCTAAACCTTTGATCCGGAATGTTTAGTTGATTCGGAATGAGAGGCTGATCCGGAATATGTCACTTATTCCGGATGAACGCCCTTTATTCGGAATAATCAACAAACAATCTTCACTCGGAATATCTGGGCTTTGATCCGAAATGTACCTGGGAATACAGTAACACAACGAAGAACAAGGAACAAGAAAAAAGCTACGGATCTAAACAAATATAATCAAAATCAACCACAAGATTAAATCAAACTAATTAATAAACATCTACTAATCATAAACAAACAATCCAAATCAACAAAACTAACAATAATGATCAAAATAATCAAAACCCACTTAATTAAATCAAATAAAACTCAAGAACATAAACATGAACAATAAAGCACAAAGATTAAGATCAAAGATTAAAGAAAGGTAGATATGAGATGAACAATAAAAATAAAGATTGACAAGAATTAAAAGGAAACTTACTTGAAATTAAATGTATTTAAGGTGCAAGACAATTAATTAAATGACATGTAATTAAATGTGCAAAAATTAAAGTGGAAGAGCATAGTTTGTCAAACTAGCCAACAAGAGAAATGTAAATCCTATCTAATCTATTTATAGGGGAGGATTAGGGAGGTGCTTAGGAAGCTTCCTCCCCTCTTTCTTCTTTCCTTAATTGCATGCTTAAGTACTTAATCTTCTTATTCTTCGACTTTAGTCTTTTAATCTTTTAAGTTCTTCGACTTTTGTCTCGGGATTAATAACTCGTCTTGTAATTTCTTCAATAAATTAGACTTGAGTTTTTCGGCTTTTTGTAAACTTCCGTCTTTTGACTTTTTCTTCGATAAATCTTCAGAATTGGTCTTGGACTTGCGTTCTTTTTGCAATCTTGACTTCTTGACTTCGTCTTTCGTCTTTTTCTTCGATAAAAGCCCGTGAATGCCCGTGTTTTCTCCACTTTTCACCTTTTCGTCCTAAATCACAACAAAAATACAAACCACACATAATTCCGACATAAATGACATAAAATACACGTTTTGGCTCGGTTATTATTGTAATTAAGTGGTAAAAAGGATGGGTGTTTACACACCTATCAAATCCCCTACACTTGACCATTGCAATGTCCTCATGCAATGCATTAGTTACAAAGCATGTTTACATTTTTTTCATCACAATCAATCCACCTTGGCCTTTATTAAAGAGATAGAAAATAACAAAACAAGTAAAGAAATCAAAAGCATACCTTAGGGTTTTGAAAATGTCATGAATGATCATCATCCTCAAGTTTTCACTTTCTCCAAACTAAGCTTAAAAATAAGATCATTGTTATTATAAGTTAGCAAACTAACACGAACTCATGTGGGCCAATTATTTACTTAGACTCCCTTATTCCTAGGTGTATCTCTTATATTTTATTATTGTCTTGAATGATCACGAGGATGCATTGTTGACTTATTTCGATAGTTATTTAGGCCGAAAATAAAGTGAACGATTTAATCAATAGTTAGCTAAAGGACAAAATGTTTTAAAACTGCTTCTCGGGACCTCATAAAGTTCATATCTTGGTGTAACTCGCTTCACGATTTGAGACCTTTCTCGGACCGATATTTGGCAGCGACTTCATACTTCAAATCTTGAGAGACGTTCATGAAATAATGGTCTTCTCTTCATAATAGGAATTTCTTCACTTGAAGTTTTGAGAGATTCTTCATATTTGGACCACGACTTCTTCATTTTTCTCCAATCTTTATTTTGGACTTTGATATACAACGACCCGCCTCCTTTTTGGACTTGGCTCTATTAATCCTCATACCTTGTTAGGGCCTTTTTGGATAGACTTCTCCATGAATTTTGGGGAGTATTTGCTTTTCGTCGTGTGTCTCGATCCTTCATATTTGATTTTCGATAAATGATTCTTCACATCACTTTTGGATCTTTAGCAACAAAATGTAGCCCTCATGTTTTGTTAGGACCTTTTTGGACTCGCCAATCTTCGCATCCCGCTTCAATAAGTTATGCCTTGGCTATGAACTCTAATCCATACCGAGCAACTTTTAAACGATCTTGGGCTAGAAGCTAAGTAACTTTTCAAATCATACAACCTTATTTATTGCAGATAAATTTATTAGCAAGCGATGGGAGAATAGGCTTATAATTAACTCACATAAATTCACGAAAGAATACCAAACTTATAATTGACTCTATCATCTCTCGTTCTCCACAGTTTAAAATCTCAAGGAACGAGACTCGTGGATGCTTAGCCTATTAAATCAAAGTTTTTGGTTTTTGAGTCGTCTATAGGATCTTGCAAACTCTTAAACTTTTTCAAGTTTAGAAATCGCGTTTTAAAGTTCCCTTGATAAACGACTCTCTAGGATCAATTATAGGAACTTGCGAAAAGTTCTTGTTCTTAACCCGTGAGAGTTAAGACTTTCACGTTTTATAGCTCCCTATATAAAATCCTAGCAAAACTTGACTTAAACACGTTAAGGATACTGCTAGAGTAAACCTAGATAAGTAAACTTGGGTTGAGTCAAAAGATTCACAACGTTTTAAAAAATAAAACCACTTTATTAAAATTTATTCTAATAAGGAAAGGAAATAACTATACAAAGGGAAAAACTAATGGGCCAAAATAGATCAAAATTTTTGAAAAATGTCGAATAATTGATTTTCCGGTTAAAATGAGGACAAATACAAGGAAAAGGCCACTTAACTTCGATAGAAGTCCCCCCTACACTTAATATAAACATTGTCCTTAATGTTTAAGCATGTGGGAGTAAAATCCCCTACACTTAGGACATTGTGAACTTTGTTTAAATCTCGCGAAGGAAAGGACAACTAAAGAGATTCCTATTTTAATATTGGAAAATATAAAATAGTGAATCGAAAAGAGTTTAGGATAGAACCGGGAAGAAGGGAAACACGGAATCACGGGTCATCAAAAATCATCAAGAGTGGATCATTGAGCGCTCGAATCCCTGAATATAAGAAGAGAGGAAATAGCAAACACCAACGGGTCTCCCCCCTACACTTATGGTAAAAACAAAGAAAAAGATAGATAATTGGGTTGCCTCCCAAGAAGCGCTTGTTTTTGTTAACCGAGTCACGAGCTTGACTCGTCCCCGAATTAAATAGTCCATGGGGAAGCCTCGAATGTGATACCGGGATCAAAGACCTTGTCCTCGTTCCCGGAGGAATATAATAAAGGAGAGGCAGGAGGATAAGTCTTGAATGGTAGGAAGGTCCTTTCAACATACGAGAAGTATGTGAAATCTTGATCCACGGGAGGTGGGGTGGGTAAAGGAATCACATTGTCATCCTCCAAAGACAATGGATGATGATCAATTGGCAAAGCCGTAAGGTTATCAATCATAGAATGGTCATTGTCACCTCCCGGGTCAAAGCACTCATCCTCATTTCCTGGTACGAAACGAGGAGAGTAAAAGCGATACATCACCCGCTTGGGCGTGCACGCAGTAGGATGAGGTGGTAATATAATATGAGAAGTATGAGAACAATTACCTTCCACCTGCGTTACCTTTCCAGTAGAGTCAAATCTCTCCACCTCTGAGATAGAAGGGGGCATGGCTAACAAAGCATGCTCATTAATAGTAGGAGAATCAGAGCTATCAATGTCCTCAATCCCTTCGTCAAAGAGAGGATTCACCTCACTAGATATGTAATCGTCATCAAAATCAAATAAAGGGTTCGAATAAATCTTGAAATTTTCCTTCGGAATGTCTTCATTGGATAGTGACTCGTCATCACTAGAAGTAAAATCATCATCTTGATCAAAAAGAGGATTAGAGAAAGCCAAAGAATCCTCTCCCAAAGTGTTGGTGGAAGGATCATCATCAGAAGAAAGTGCATCATACTCATTGTCACCGTCGGATGTCAACTCAGATTCACTTGGAATTGGGACAAGGTTATCAGCACTAGACTTTATGAATTCGCCGGATACCTTTGTAGGAATTGTGCTAATATCCTCATCCCTTAGGGTGGTTGAATCCTTAGGCTCCAGAGCCGGCAAGTCGGGAGAAGGAATAGAATTCTCATCGTTCCATGAAATAGGACTCTCATCGTCATCAATATCATAATAATATGGAGGCACAAGAGGAGGAGTATAAGCATTAAGGTTAGATACTTTCTCTTGTTGCTGATCCGCTTGACATTTCTCCATGATCTTGTTGCAAGCTTCTTGAACTTTGTGAAAGTTGTCAAAAATTGTGGCAAGTTGCTCAGGAGGAAGTGCACAAAAGGGTTGATGATTAACGGTGTGACGTGGGGGCTCAAAGTTATACACACTGGGATGATAGCACGAAACTTTCTCAAATACCTTCGACGGATCACAAGAAGAAGCATCGTGAGGGCCCCCACAAATATAGCACCACGGGTATGGAGAAAAACCCGGTGCATCTTGAGGATAAGGATTGTCATAGACGGGAGTTGGTGAGAAAGTATTGTAAGAGGAGAAGTATGAATTTGTTGAATTGCAAAATGGAAAAAATCCAAATTGTGTATCGTCGATATCAAAACCACACCGCTCACAAGTACACCATTGACATGTTTGAAAACCATGCCATGGTCTCCCACACCGTACGCAAGATGAATCCATGAAGAATTATAAATAAGAGGGGTAAAGAAAAGAATTAAACATAATAGAGGATAAAGAGGAATATTTTTGGGATTTTTTTGAAAATTTTTGACACGAAAAATAACGTTCACGAGTGAACGGATCCAAAAAGCAACGCGTCTCTCACAGAAAACCGTTAATCTTTACGAAAAGAGCCGGCAGTGGCGCCATTTTAATAAAGGGATTTTACTAGTTGAAAAGTTCGTTTCTCGGTATCTTAACGAATTGATTTCCGGTTCAAAATGCGACTCAATTGGTTTTGCTGAAAAAGAATATTTTTGGTTGTTTTAAAATAAATGTGCAAGACGTGTATGAAAATGACATTAAAGTAAATCTAAATCTAATTTAAAATAAATGGCGAGTAAATAAAAAGCGTGACGAAAAGTAAATAGCACTAAAAGTAAATAACGCAAACTTAAATTTAACTAAGGCAAACTTAAAACGCAACTAAAACTTAAAACTAAGGCAAGGCTAAAATAAATCTAAGGCAAATAAACTGAAAGTGCGACTAAGGAAAAAGGCGGGAAAAATAAAGCTTGAAAATTAAAAACAAAAAGTTAAAAACTGAAACTAAAAAGAACCTGAAAACAACTCATCCGGAATAATCCTTCGTTCGGAATAAATCACTCGTTCGGAATGTCACCTTCGTCCGGAATAATTTCTTCTTCACTCGGAATATTTGAACAAAACCTTCATCCGGAATAAATCCTTTATCCGGAATATGTCACTTATCCGGAATAAAGTCTTGATTCGGAATAAAGCCTTGATCCGGAATGTTTGATTCGGAACTCTTGATTCGGAATAATTCCTTGGCCCTTCGTTCGGAATATATTCCGAATGAACCTTGATCCGAAATATTAAAATATTCCGAATGAACAAGTTGATCCGGAATAATTTCCTTGGTCCGGAATGTTGGAGATTCCGGATGAAGACCTTGATCCGGAATAATTAATTATTCCGAATAAAACTCCTTGATCCGGAATATTTGGTATTCCGAATGAAAGGTTTGATCCGGAATGTTAAATTATTCCGAATAAACAAGACTGATCCGGAATGTCTTCCTCGATCCGGATTGTTTCTTCACAAAGCCTTCACTCGGAATGTTGTGCTGATCCGGAATGTTTGATATTCCGGATGAACAACCCTTGATCCGGAACTTTTTCAACAAACACCTTCACTTGGAATAATCTGGGCTTGATCCGGAATGTTCCTGGGAAACATAAACAACAGCGAAGAACAAGGAACAAGGAAAAATCTACGGATCTAAACAAATACTAATCAAATCAAGCAAAAGATTAAATCAAACTAATCAATAAACATCTACTAATCATAAACAAACAATCCAAATCAACAAAACTAACAATAATGATCAAAATAATCAAAACCCACTTAATTAAATCAAATAAAACTCAAGAACATAAACATGAACAATAAAACACAAAGATTAAGATCAAAGATTAAAGAAATGTAGATAGGACATGAACAATAAAAATAAAGATTGACAAGAATTAAAAGGAAACTTACTTGAAATTAAATGTATTTAAGGTGCAAGACAATTAATTAAATGACATGTAATTAAATGTGCAAAAATTAAAGTGGAAGAGCATAGTTTGTCAAACTAGCCAACAAGAGAAATGTAAATCCTATCTAATCTATTTATAGGGGAGGATTAGGGAGGTGCTTAGGAAGCTTCCTCCCCTTTTTCTTCTTTCCTTAATTGCATGCTTAAGTCCTTAATCTTCTTATTCTTCGACTTTAGTCTTTTAATCTTTTAAGTTCTTCGACTTTTTTCTCGGGATTAATAACTCGTCTTGTAATTTCTTCAATAAATTAGACTTGAGTTTTTCGGCTTTTTGTAAACTTCCGTCTTTTGACTGTTTCTTCGATAAATCTTCAGAATTGGTCTTGGACTTCCGTTCTTTTTTCACTCTTGACTTCTTGACTTCGTCTTTCGTCTTTTTCTTCGATAAAAGCCCGTGAATGCCAGTGTTTTCTCCACTTTTCAGCTTTTCGTCCTAAATCACAACAAAAATACAAACCACGCACAATTCCACATAAATGACATAAAATACACGTTTTGGCTCGGTTATTATTGTAATTAAGTGGTAAAAAGGATGGGTGTTTACACACCTATCAAAGACAAATGCCAACGGCTAGCTGGGGCGGTTCCTTAACACCCAGGCGGTTCCTTATCGATAGGGAACCGCGTAGGCACTTAAACTCCGCTCATTTTTGTCTTTTAGTGAATTTGAAATATCTGAGGCTGTTTAAACCTTCAAAGGACATTCTTATGGCATTTGGAATATGCCATATTCAAAATTACATTTTATATTAATAAAACATTTTCTTAAAAATAAAGTTTATTTAAAATCTTTTGTTACATTTGACAAAAGTGAGTTTTAAGGCTAATCACTTTTATGATCACTAAGCATGATTAAGATATGTTAGTGTAACGATTATTACCTTGATGATAGTGTTTGTTAGATAATTCTTTTTATGATTGTGTTTGACAATAAATGTCTTTGTAATTTGTCGTGATCAAAACTAAGAAAGATTAATTAATACTAACAATGTTTTTAGGCATTGCTTTGCATTAACAATCTCCCCTTTTTTTATTACGACAAACTATAAACTCATTTACGTAAAATACAAAATTATTCGAATTATTAACGAGTTTATCACTATCATTTCTCCCCCTTTTTCGAAGCAAAAAGGTTAGCATAAATTTTTGAAGAAGAAAAGAACCAGACTTTGCTAGTAGCTCCCCCTTGGTGCTTACTCCCCCTTGCTTGGGGCACCAAGTAAATGAGCTAAGGTGACATACTACACAAAGGTTAGAAGAAAGAAAAGAAACACCAATGTATATATGTGCACTACCTACTAACTAACTCGAGAGGGAGAAAGAAAAGAAATCTCAAATTAGAAGCAAGTATTTGCTAACTATGTCCAAAGAGTGTGTGTTGACAACATCATAGTTCAATTGGTGGAATAAAGGGAGAAAAGAAACATCCAAACCAATAAAAGATGATTAAAATGTCAATGGGTTAAAAATTTAGAATTTATGGAATCACCCATAATTAATTGTAAGTTTTAACTATGATCAACTCTTTAACAAATGTGTGAAAAAGAATTAGCTGGAAAGATAACACTCATATTACATAAATATGAAATAACATACAAGAGAAATATTCATACACACAATATGAATATTTAAAGAAAAAAATATAGAAAATAAACCAGAAAGCATAAAATACACAAATAGTGATAATCTTCCAAGATTGCTTAAGTTTTATTAACTCAAACAACTAAAGTACAAAATGTGCCTTAGTTGGAAAAGAAAGACGACGAAGCATCATTCGAAGTTTTGTTCACGGGAACGAAAACTTAGAGAGGAGGTCGAGTGAGGAGGAATTCAAGGAAATTTAGCTTGTCATAGATATGAGCATGTTTAATTTGTTGAAGAAGACAACAAGCACACGAGGAACCATGATGCAAAACAAAGTATTTAGATGGGGGAGGACCATCAAAATGAGAGTTTGGTGGAGAGGTAGATAATGGATAAGAGATGTTTTCACAATGCCTAGTGAGATCAGGGAAGAAGATAGATCATTAAGTTGAGGAGAATTGAAAGGTTTAGGTGGTGGTGGAAGAATTTCCTTTTCTCCAGTAATTGGATTTATAGAGTAAGTGTCATTCCAATATTTAATCAGAGAGAAAGAAGAATTCTTGGAGGATTTTGGAGAAGAAGAATCATGAGGATTCTTGTTCTTTTTGATCCAAACGGGCCGAACCGAGATTTTCGGTTTCTTTGAAAGCTTAGAAGAAGAAGCTTTAGGTTGAGAATATTGTGACAAAGAAATGTCAAGGTTAGGAATGGAAGAGTTAGGCATTATGAGGGATGAAGAGAATAACTCCCAAAAGAGAAGAATTTAAAGAAAATAGACAAGGCAAATATTTGAAATGAAAACAAAAAGGTTTTAGGGAATGTTTAGCCAAATTGGGTAAACAAAGAATCTTAACAAAGACAGTGGTCAAAGAAGAAAGATCAAAAATTAGTTAAAAGTAGCTTTACCGTACGCGGTTCCTTATGGGAGCACGAGGTTCCATATCGATATGAAGCCGCCTAGTGGCAAAGGAGCCGCGTCCATTGGACCAAAGACCATGATTTTCAAAAGTTTTGGAGAAAAATAAGACTTTTTCAAAATTTTGCAAATCTTGGATTTTTACCTCTTTTAGCACTAGATTATGCTTGGGTTGCTGTAACACCCCCAAATATTCACATTTCGAATCAGTGGAAGAGTCGTTGGTGTTACGGGATAGCACATTACTCAAATCACAGAAAGCGCTTAAAAATCGTGTCGTTTAATAACAAAGCATTTTTCCATTCATAAATATCAAATTACATAGGTCCTCATGTCAAAGTATGTCTTACAATATTTACAAAACATTTGAATGGAAATTTTTATTTAAATGCGGGCCATAAACTCTTGTCGTCTTCCCGAGAATTTCCTTCAAGTACCTGAGATAAAACATGCTAAAAGTCAGAGAAACGCTGAGCGAGTCCATAGAGTTTAATAACAACCATTAACATAAAACCGGTATATAATCATTACCGAAAATATTTTGTACAATTCTTTGTCATAGACCATGACACAGGCCAAAAACATTTTATACGAATCATTGTCGTAAATCATAACATATGCCAAAAACATTTGATACGAATCATTGTCGTAAATCATAACTTAGGCCAAAAACATTTTATACGTATCATTGTCGTAAATTATAACTTAGGCCAAAAACATTTTATACGAATCATTGTCGTAAATTATAACTTAGGCCAAAAACATTTTATACGAATCATTGTCGTAACAGCACGATTCAATACGTTTTATAACTTTGTTTATAGTATAATAAAAACTGTTATATAAAACAGTTATGTAAAACCAGAACACAAGCATAATATCAATAAATAAGACCCCATATTGCTTGTCAGGCAATATATTATAATTCAAATCATATATCATACACTATTCCTGAGACCGCAGCCTCAGTATTACCATTATCGGTATTATTATCAGATTATTATAAGCCGAATGACATTGTTACCTTTCTATAATATACATCGGGTAGCTAGCCCGGAATTCATTTGTCCATTTAAAACAGCGTGTCGTCACAAAAATCACACTAAATTTACCCCTCTCATACATAAATTCGCTTGCCAATCAATGTGACACAACGAGGATCAGCCGTCAAGACGCGAACTGGGGTGATCTTCCCCAAATAGTACTATTATAAGCATAAGCGTGTACCAACTCCCGACAGTTCACAATTCATGCTAATGGGAATTATAGTGACATAACCTAACTAATAATAATCCATTTCAATCATTCATTGGGTCATCCAAGCAATCAGGTCCACATCAATAAACATACAATCGAGACCACTTGTGTTCTATTTTTTTATTAAAACTAGCATGTTATCTCCCTCGCGGGTTTATAAAACATTTCATAAAACATTTAAAAGAGTGCGAGGCTATGAACTCACGTTGGTTTGGGAAGGCGAGTTATCGATAACTAAGATGTACGGTGCGTGTCTCGATCACGGGAAACCTAGACAAATAATACTCGATCTTAGACTATGTCGAATAATATTTATAGAAAGTTGTTATGTATATGTAATGATGTCATAAACATGATGATCAAGTGGGGTTTTATTCCTTTATACAACATTATTAGTTGTTAAGTATTTAGTTACTTAGTCTAATTATACTAGTTTTAGCCCATGTATATGTTAAGGCCCAATAGGCCCATTAAGAGTCCAATATCTTTTTATTAGTCCATTTATCTATTTAGTACCAGACCTCTACTCATATGTTAGGCCCAAGTGGGTTAAGCCCATGAGTAAGTCTAATAGTGCTAAACCAAACTAGTTGGGCCTAGTGGTCCAACAAGGCAAATTTTGGTCCATTATGGGTCCATATGTTACAAAGCTCGGTTTGTCGATTTTTACTTGTCAAATGTGTTTACATATCAGTATATGTTCTATAAAAATGTTACATTAGATGGGTCCGACCATCTAAGTTTTATTTGGCGAAAACGCCATCCTTTCGGTTTTAGCCGAAAAGACGTAAAAATCCTATATATAGTTTGTAGGTAGAAAACATTTGAGTATTATTTTTATAAAATATGATACTTATTTATTATAGTATATAAACAAATTTTATAGTAGTTACTATCAATTATTTACTTTTATATACTTATTTTATATACTTATTTTATATATTAATTTAATTCAAGTGGCCTTTTAATATTATATTACTTATAGTGAAATCTGATGTCAAAAGTCAAGTTCACAGTTTTTACCATATCTTGAGTTATACAAGGAGTTAGAACCCTAAATTTTTACTGTATAAACTAAATGATATTCTATACAAATAACTCTACTGTGGCTCCTTCTCAAACAGCCTCTAAATATCCGTTTTAATTCGTCCAAAACAGATCAGTCAGATTAGTACCACAAACGTGTTTTGGCCATATCTTGCTCATTTTTAACATTCCATTGTGTGGCCAATTCACCACTTATGTAAAAATCATTTATCTGTCATTATATCAAATAATATAGTCCATTTAGTCAAGTAAAAATATTGAAACTTACTGTTTTTCACGGCCTATTAATCTAGTTAAGATTTTTATCACTTTTACTTGTAGATTTAGCCTTGTTAACTTAATCTAGTGACACAAAATCCCCATGCAATACTTTGATCATCATTCATCACCATCATACATATACATTTTGAAGTAAATAGATAAATACATTTACAAAATTAAAGGATGATAGAAAGAAAACAATCTTTATACCAACCAAAATGATGGAAAAGATGAGATTTTGGATGAACAAGGCTTGATCTTGTAACCAAATCTTTTACTTTGCAAAACAACTTTTTGAAATCTTCAAGTATATGAACTCCTTCTTGAAAATCAGCCATAGGACTCCATGAAATCTTCCTTTCACAAGTAGTAATCACCTCAAAACAACCTCCTTTTAAGTAGTTATCAACATGTGTTGATTGTAGATTAAGTTGTTGGTTAAAATTTGGTGAAAATGGTAGTGTGATGATGGTGGTGGACGACCAAAGAGGGAGAGAAGAGAGAGTTCGATAAACTTTTTAGTTAAGCTTGCATGTTATGTGTGTGTGTGTGTGTGTGTGTGTATGTGAGAGATGGAAGGTTTTGTATCTTGTGAGCTTATGAGACAAGTGTCTTATGTAAGCTTAGAATTTTGACCCCAAAGGGTGTCACCCCTTTGTGAAATTGATAGGTGTGTAAACACCCATCCTTTTACCACTTAATTCTGGCTAAAACAAGACCAAAACACGTATTTAATATCATTTGTTTGGAATTATGCGTGGTTTTTGTGTTTATTGTGATTTCAGAGCTAACCGGATGAATATTAAAGAAAACATGGGATTGCACGGGTTTTATCAAGGAAAAAGACTCAGGATAAAGTCTATTGTCCAAGAGATGCAAAAGATTTGAAGTCACTGGGCCTATTCGAAGATTTATCGAAGAAAAGGACCAAAGACGGAAGATTTACATAAGTCGAAGAAACTCAAGTCTATTTAACGAAGAAATTAAAAGACGAGTTGGATTTAATCGACGACAAATCCCGAATCAGAATCGAAAACGTCAACTTTTCTGAAAAGACGAGAAGACAAGAAGAAAGGGAGAAAGCCCACTCACCAACCAACCACTAGGAGTATAAATAGATTCTCCCTTCACATTTTAGGGAGAGAGCTTTTCATTTTTCTTTTTCCAGTTCTTAGGTTCGGTTCATCACAAACACCATTAGGGTGTTTGGTGATTTTTCATTTTCTTTCAATCTTGTAAGTGTTAATCATTACTCTTGTTACTTTTCCGTTAATCAATCAATTCCATCTTTTCATTCATCTTGTTCTTCATCATCTTCTATTGCAAGTTCTTAAGTTTTTTATTTTTGATTTAAGTTTGATCTTAAAAAGTTGTTGATTTAGTGTTTTTATTGGTGGGATTTATTACTTATGGTATTTAAATGATTTGTGTTTGATTTGGTTAAACCTTTTTGAGTATTTGATTTGATTTGGATTAAAACCCGAGTCCCCTGTTCTTCGCTTTCCACTGAGCTGAGTTTCTCCAGATTCCGAATAGGGAATCTGGTATTGTGGTTATTCGGAATTCTCAAATTATTCCGAGTAGTGTTTCCATTACTTGTTTATTCGGAATATAAAACATTCCGAGTAAGGCTTTCCTTCAAAACTTTCCGAATAGAGGTTTTCAGAAATATATTCCGAATAGCTCAATCTTTCCGAATAGAACATTCATTCCGCATTGACCATACTTTTCCGCATAGGCATTATTTTCCGAATAGGAAATGTTTTCCGTATAAGCCAGCTTTTCCGCATAGGCAATTTATTCCGCATAAGAGCATTTATTCCGCATAGGATTGTGTTTTTCCGCATAAGGTTGTTTTTCAGAATAGGGTCTGTTTTTCCGCATAAGCCATGTTTTCCGAATTGCATTTTTATTCCGAATAGCCCATATTTTCCGCATAGACTTATTTTCCGAATTGAGCCCATTATTCCGCATAATAGAGTTATTCCGTGTAGAGCAAATTTTCCGAATAGGGTAGTTTTGGCTCAAGTATTTTTCATTTACTTATTTCAATTCAAGTATTACTTTTTATTTGTTGATTGTTTTAAGATTATATCATTATCATTTTAGTCATTTATCTTTTCAATAGAATAGAAAACCAAAACTACTTTTTATCACCAAGAACAAATCTTTTCACTTTAAACTGAGATCAATTCGAGAGGATTCCGAGAATCGAACTTTTTCAAGTCAAATTCATGTATCAAATGGCGCCGCTGCCGGCTCTTCTCGTTAAGATCAAAAGTTTTTTGTGAGAACTTGGATTTTGGGATCCGTTCCCCGTGAACGTTAATTTTTCTCAAAAATTTTCAAAAATCCTAAAAAGTAAAAAAACATAAAAACCAAAAATATTTTTGCTTTGTTTTTCTTTGTTCGTTCTTTTGCAGGTGTATGCGCACTCGATCCACGTCATATCAAGAGCCCGATCCTCTCGATCACTTAGACATGGTCGGTGTACCACCTCCAAACAATAATAACAACAACAACATGAACAATAACAACAACAATGAGCCCCTTCCGGATAATCGCCCAATGATTGAACTGCTGCAAGCTCATGTCGATGGCAACACGGATCCAATTGTCATTCCTCTAATTGCCGCCAACAATTTCGAGCTCAAGTCAGGCTTTATCCAGATGGTCTCCGCTCAACCATTCTTGGGACGCACCATTGATGACCCACACGACCACATCAAGAGATTTCTACAACTCACCAACACGGTCAAATTCAATGGTGTTCCACAAGAAGTTATAAGGTTACAACTTTTTCCCTTTTCTTTAGAGGGACAAGCCCGGCATTGGCTTGCTAAGGAACTGCCACAGAGTATTCTCTCGTGGACGGATTTGGAAACAAAGTTTATCAACTACTTTTTTCCACCCTCTCGTACTACCGCTTTGCGGAATGAGATCATAAATTTTGAACAAAAGTACGATGAGTCATTCAGTGAATCTTGGGATCCTTTTAAAGATCTTTTAAGAAAATGCCCACAACATGGTTTTACCAAAGTACATCAAATTAATACTTTTTACAATGGTTTAAGCATGAGTGACCAAGATTCACTGAACAGTGCCTCAGGGGGTAATCTATTGGCTAAGACTTCCAATGCTGCTTGGGATATCATTGAGAACAAGTCTCGTGTGCAAACCAAGAGTGTTCGGACCAATGTCGCTAGTGCTAGCACTAATGACAGCGACAAGCGACTTGACAAAATCACCACGCTTCTTGAATCGCTTGTCACCCACACCGTCAGCAACAACAACAGCAACAACGCCAAAAATGCTCAAGTGAGCGCTGTCAGCCAACCTTGTGAGATATGCGGTGGTCCTCATTCTTACACCACTTGTACCGCCACCCAAGATTACCCTGCAGAGAATGTGAACGCAGCATATGGCACCTATACTCAACCTGCTTATCAAGCAAAACCTCAAGGTGACCGCAACTTGCTTAGCTACCGTTCCAACAACTATATCTCACCACCTAGTTTTAATCCTACCAACCCAAACCAACAACAAAACCTTAATCGCCCTCCTCAACAACAACAACAGCCTCGACAACCATACATACCACCTCACAAGCAGCAACAACCGCCTCAACGTAACAATCAAGTCTACCAACAACCAGCTTACCAACCACCTGCATACAATGCTCCTTCCAACCAAACCACCACTGCATTACACCAAGAGGTCGCAACCTACATGAGAACCAATGATGTGATAGTGGGAAATCTCTAAGAGGAAGTGCGCAATTTGAAAGCAGACTTGGTCAAGCAAGGAAATGATTTGAGAGCCGACATGAGAAATACGTTGGATAGCCAAACTACTGATCTGAGGAACATGATGGCTAGTTTCTTCCAAGGTAATCAACCCTCTTCTTCGGGTACTCTTCCGAGTAACACCATTGCAAACCCAAGAGGGGAGATGAAAGCAATCACTACTCGAAGTGGCAAAGGTACAAAGGAACCCGAGCTTCCTATACCTCCACCGGTGGTTGTGACTAAGGAGAACGAGTCACCTGCTCCTATTCCTCATCCTTCTCCTTCCCCAATTTCTCCACCTCTTACTTCTACCCCTCCTCCACCCGTGGTTGTGAGTGATCCTATTCTCCCAAAGCCTTCCTCTTCTTCCAATATACCTTATCCATCTAGGTTGAGGAAAGAGAAGCAAAAGAGCAAGGATGATATTCAGGTTTCGAACTTCCTTAAAATGTTCCAACAACTGAATTTCAATATCTCCTTCGCTGAGGCTCTCGCTCACATGCCCAAATACGCAAAAATGTTTAAAGATATTTTGAGCGACAAGGAAAAGCTCCTCGATATTGCCAACACCCAACTTAATGAGAATTGCTCTGCAGTACTCTTAAGGAAATTGCCAACCAAGCTTGGTGATCCAGGTCGTTTTCTTATCCCTTGCAATTTCCCGGGAGTAGAGAATTGCATGGCCCTAGCCGATCTAGGTGCCAGTATTAATCTCATGCCTCTAAGTGTTTGGAAGCAATTATCTCTCCCAGAGCTAGTCCCCACCAAAATGACTTTGGAATTGGCCAACCGTACGGTTGCTTATCCAGTGGGGATAGCCGAAGACGTCATTGTAGGAGTCGACAAATTTACCTTCCCTGCTGATTTTGTTGTCGTCGACTACGAGATGGACCCCCGTGTGCCACTCATTGTTGGTCGTCCATTCTTGAGGACCGGTCGCACTCTCATTGATGTTGAAGCTGGTGAGCTTATTATGAGAGTGGGTGACGATAAAGTAGTCTTCAACATGGGAAAGCTTTCTAAACAGCCTTATTCTTACGAGAGTGTTAATTGTATTGACGTTCTTGATGAGGCTTGTGAAGAACATTTCAAAGATGCTTGTAAAAATATTCCTACCTCTCTTCCCAATGTTGAGACCGTTTCCTCTATCGACTCATCACTATCTCTATTTGGAGAAAGTGATTTCCTTTGGAAAGATTTGGAAGCCACCATGGGAGATGTGAATTTAGACAATGACGATTCTACTGCCAATTGGGATGAAGATCTCAGTTTCATTGCTAACCTCCTCAAAGAAGACAATCCTTCCCCTACATCTCCCACTGTCATTGCTATCGATACTCCGACTTCGAATACGCCTCCCGTCGACAATCCTCCGGATCTAGAACTTAAGGAGTTGCCGCCCCATCTTGAATATGTATTCCTCGAAGAAGAGAAGAAGTCGCCAGTCATCATTGCTAAGGATTTGAAGGATGAAGAGAAAGCCCGACTTGTCGCCGTGTTGAAAGATCATAAGAAGGCTATTGCTTGGAAGATTTCGGCTATTCGTGGAATTGATCCTCACTTCTGCACGCACAAAATTCTTATGGAGGACGACTATAAGCCCACTATTCAAAGCCAACGAAGGGTGAATCCAAAAATCCATGAAGTCATCAAAATAGAAGTTCTCAAACTTCTTGATGTGGGTATGATTTACCCTATTTCGGATTCACCATGGGTTAGTCCAATCCATTGTGTGCCCAAGAAGGGCGGAATAACCGTTGTTCCCAATGAACACAACGAGTTGATTCCCACTCGTCTCGTTACTGGGTGGAGAGTTTGTATAGACTACCGCAAACTCAATGATGCCACGAGAAAGGATCATTTCCCTCTACCTTTTATGGACCAAATGCTTGAACGTTTAGCGGGTAATGAATATTACTGCTTTCTTGATGGTTTCTCGGGTTATTTCCAAATACCCATCGATCCCCAAGATCAAGAGAAAACTACATTCACTTGTCCCTATGGCACTTTTGCTTACAAAAGAATGCCTTTTGGCTTATGTAATGCGCCCGAGACTTTCCAAAGGTGTATGTTAGCTATCTTCCATGACATGGTTGAACAAACCATGGAAGTCTTCATGGATGATTTCTCGGTCTTCGGGGATTCATTCTCTTCTTGCCTTGCCAATTTGGAACGTATGCTCAAGCGGTGCGAAGACACTCGCCTAGTTCTAAATTGGGAAAAATGCCATTTTATGGTAAAAGAAGGCGTCGTGCTTGGACATAAGATCTCAAAAGCCGGTCTTGAAGTTGACCGTGCTAAAGTCGATGTTATCGCAAAATTGCCTCCACCTTCAACCGTGAAGGGTGTGAGAAGTTTTCTGGGTCATGCGGGCTTCTACCGTCGATTCATCAAAGATTTTTCTCAAATCGCTCGCCCGATGACCCACCTCTTGGAAAAAGATACTCCTTTTATCTTTTCCAAAGAGTGCCTTGAAGCCTTCAACTCACTTAAGGGTAAGCTAACTAAGGCACCCGTCTTGGTTACCCCTAATTGGGAGCTTCCCTTTGAGTTGATGTGCGATGCTAGTGATTTTGCTATTGGAGCGGTTCTTGGACAAAGAGTGAACAAACACTTCCAACCGATCCATTACGCTAGCAAGACAATGACGGGGGCACAATTGCATTATACGACAACCGAAAAAGAGCTTTTAGCTGTTGTCTATGCTTTTGAAAAATTCCGCCCCTATCTTGTCCTTTCCACCACCATTGTGTATACCGATCATTCCGCGCTGAAGTACTTGTTGACAAAGCAAGATTCCAAACCAAGACTTCTTTGCTGGGTTTTGCTGCTCCAGGAATTTAAAATCGAAATTCCCGATAAAAAAGGAGCAGAAAACCTAGTCGCGGACCATCTTAGCAGACTTGAGGATCCATACCAAGGGGATCATCCGAACAAAGAAATCAATGATTCTTTTCCCTTGGAGACCTTAATGTCTATAAACTCGAAGCCGAATGAAACCCCGTGGTTTGCGGACTTTGCAAACTACTTGGCGGGTGGAATTCTTAAGGAAGGGTTGACGTCTCAGCAAAAGAAAAAGTTCTTCACCGACATTAAGACTTACTTTTGGGACGACCCTTACCTATTCAAACAATGTGCCAACCTGATTATTCGCCGATGTGTTGATGGACCGGCAGCGTCCTAAATCCTTGATGCTTGCCACAAAGGACCCACCGGTGGTCACTTTGGTCCCAACTACACCGCCAAAAAAGCGTTTGATTCGGGATTTTATTGGCCCTCCATATATCGTGACGCTCACGATATGGTTAAAAGATGTGACGTTTGCCAAAAACAAGGTAAGATCACACATAAAGATGAGATGCCTCAGAATTTCATTCAAGAGTGTGAAATCTTTGATGTTTGGGGTATCGACTTTATGGGGCCATTCCCTTCTTCTAAAGGAAACAAATACATCATTGTAGCCGTTGACTACGTTTCTAAGTGGGTTGAAGCCAAAGCTTTACCTACTAATGACGCAAGGGTGGTTTGTAACTTTTTGAAAGCTCTTTTCGCTAGATTCGGCGTGCCTCGTGCCATTATTAGTGATCGTGGGACTCATTTCTACAATGACCAATTTTCTAGAGTCATGGCTAAGTACGGTGTAAATCATCGTCTTTCCACAGCTTACCACCCACAAACTAATGGCCAGGCTGAAATATCAAACCGAGGACTAAAGCGAATTCTGGAAAGAACCGTGGGAGAGCATCGTGCCGCATGGGCCGATAAGCTTGATGATGCTTTGTGGGCTTTCCGTACTGCTTACAAGACCCCGATCGGCTGTACGCCTTATCGTCTTGTGTACGGGAAAGCGTGCCACCTCCCCATTGAGTTGGAGCACAAGGCTTACTGGGCCTTGAAGTGGGCTAATTTTGATATTAACAAAAGCCGGTGACCTACGCAAGATCCAACTCAATGAGCTGAATGAACTCCGTAATGAGGCTTATGAAAATTCTTTAATCTATAAGGAAAGGACTAAGCTCATTCACGACTCTAAGATTAAGAACCGAGAGTTCCATGTTGGAGACAAAGTCTTACTTTTTAACTCTCGGTTGAAAATCTTTTCGGGCAAGCTCAAATCTCGTTGGTCCGGCCCATTCACCATTGCCCAAATTTTTCCATATGGTACTCTCGAGCTCGCTCAACCTAATGGACCTAATTTTAAGGTGAATGGCCAACGAGTGAAGTTGTACTTTGGTGAGGACACCTCTCAGGAGGTGATTCCATCCCTCACCACGTTCCCCATGAACTAATTTTGGGTCGAGTCAGGCTCGTGACTCGGTTATCAAAAACAAGCGCTCCTCGGGAGGCAGCCCGAGTATCTATCCCTTTAACCCCCTAAGTGTAGGGGAGAACCTATTTTGGTCGTTTGTGTTTGTGTGGTGATGTGATTACAAGAATAAATGCAATCTTGGAAATCTTTGAAGAACCGTGCTCCCGTGTTATCCGAAATCCGGTTCTATCTCTCTACTATCGTGATTCAATTTTCTTCATACTCACATTTGAAATTGATCACTTTAGTCGTCTCTTCCTTAACTTGAGTTAACCAACGTGCACAATGTCATAAGTGTAGGGGAGATTTTTCCCACATGCTTAAACATTGAGGACAATGTTTATCTTAAGTGTAGGGGGGACTTCTATCGAAGTTTTAAGTGGACTTTTCCATGAAAATGCCTTCATTTAACCGGAAAATCATATTTTTCAACATCTTTCAAATTTTTTATTAACTTTGGCCATTTAGTTGTAATTTTTAAATTTTTATCGTTGCTTTCATATGTATATATCCCGCAATAAAGTCAAAAATATTAATAAAGTGGTGTAGCAGGTTTAGAAATCTTTGACATATTAGGCCCGTTGCGTTTATTTTGACTCAACCCGAATAGACTTATCCAAGTTTATTCTAGCTAGTATCCTTAACCATGTAGACCTTAATCGGTTTATTAGGCTAAGTATCCACGAGTCTCATTACTTGAGATTTTAAATTGTGGAGGACGAGAAATGATAGAGTCAATTATAAGTCGGTATTCTTGCGCAAGCTCACTTGGTGTAATTATTTGCCTATTCTCCCATCACTTGCTAATAATTTATCTGCAATAAGTAAGGTCGTACGATTTGAAAAGTTACTTAGCTTCTAGCCCAAGATCGTTTAAAAGTTGCTCGGTAATGATAAGAGTTCATAGCCAAGGCATAACTTATGAAGCGGGGCGCGAAGATTGGCGAGTCCGAAAAGGCCCTAACAAGGCATGAGGATTCAATTTTATTGCTGAAGATCCAAAGTGATGTGAAAAGCATTATTCCTAAAGTCAATATGAAGGATCAAGACTCACGACGAAAAGCAATCAACTCCCATAAAGATCATGGAGAAGTCTATCCGAAAAGACCCTAACAAGGTATGAGGATAAATAGATCCAAGTCCGAAAAGGAGGCGGATCGTTGTATCTCGAAATCCCAATTAGAGATTGAAGAAATAATCATGAAGTCGTGGTCAACAAAGTTGGAGTACCCCTCAAAAGTCTCCAAGTGAAGAAAACTCTATTATGATGAGAAGACCATTATCTCAAGAACGTCTCTCGAAGATATGAAGTATGAAGTACATGCCAAATATCGGCCCGAGAAAGGTCTCAAATCGTGAACCGAGTTATGCCAAGATATGAACTTTTTGATATCCCGAGAAGCAGTTTTAAGAGATTTTGTCCTTTAGCTAACTATTGATTAAATCGTCCTACTTTGCTTTCAGCCTAATTAAACTATCGAAATAAGTCCTAAAAATGCATCTTCATGATCATTCTAAGACAAAAATAAAATATAAGAGATACACCTAGGAATAAGGGGGTTTAAGCAATTAATTAAGCCATGTGTGTAAGTGTTTGATTTACTGACTTATAATAAGAATGATCTCGTTTTTAAGCTTAGTTTGAGGAACGTGAAACTTGAGGGTGATAAATCTTCGCAACACCAAAGCCCTAATGTAAGTCCTTGATTTCTTTACAAGTTATTTCCATCCTTTTGTTTATCTTAAAGTTTTAATTTCTCTTAGTATTTTGATTCTTATTTAGTAGTATTTGAATAAGGCCAAGGTTGATTGATTATGAGAAAAGTGTAAAATTGCTTTATCACTAAGCATTGCATGAGGGCATGGCAATGGTTAAGTGTAGGGGATTTGATAGGTGTGTAAACACCCATCCTTTTACCACTTAGTTCTGGCTAAAACAAGACCAAAACACGTATTTAATATCATTTGTTTGGAATTATGCGTGGTTTTTGTGTTTATTGTGATTTCAGAGCTAACCGGATGAATATTAAAGAAAACATGGGATTGCACGGGTTTTATCAAGGAAAAAGACTCAGGATAAAGTCTATTGTCCAAGAGATGCAAAAGATTTGAAGTCACTGGGCCTATTCGAAGATTTATCGAAGAAAAGGACCAAAGACGGAAGATTTACATAAGTCGAAGAAACTCAAGTCTATTTAACGAAGAAATTAAAAGACGAGTTGGATTTAATCGACGACAAATCCCGAATCAGAATCGAAAACGTCAACTTTTCTGAAAAGACGAGAAGACAAGAAGAAAGGGAGAAAGCCCACTCACCAACCAACCACTAGGAGTATAAATAGATTCTCCCTTCACATTTTAGGGAGAGAGCTTTTCATTTTTCTTTTTCTAGTTCTTAGGTTCGGTTCATCACAAACACCATTAGGGTGTTTGGTGATTTTTCATTTTCTTTCAATCTTGTAAGTGTTAATCATTACTCTTGTTACTTTTCCATTAATCAATCAATTCCATCTTTTCATTCATCTTGTTCTTCATCATCTTCTATTGCAAGTTCTTAAGTTTTTTATTTTTGATTTAAGTTTGATCTTAAAAAGTTGTTGATTTAGTGTTTTTATTGGTGGGATTTATTACTTATGGTATTTAAATGATTTGTGTTTGATTTGGTTAAACCTTTTTGAGTATTTGATTTGATTTGGATTAAAACCCGAGTCCCCTGTTCTTCGCTTTCCACTGAGCTGAGTTTCTCCAGATTCCGAATAGGGAATCTGGGATTGTGGTTATTTGGAATTCTCAAATTATTCCGAGTAGTGTTTCCATTACTTGTTTATTCGGAATATAAAACATTCCGAGTAAGGCTTTCCTTCAAAACTTTCCGAATAGAGGTTTTCAGAAATATATTCCGAATAGCTCAATCTTTCCGAATAGAACATTCATTCCGCATTGACCATACTTTTCCGCATAGGCATTATTTTCCGAATAGGAAATGTTTTCCGTATAAGCCAGCTTTTCCGCATAGGCAATTTATTCCGCATAAGAGCATTTATTCCGCATAGGATTGTGTTTTTCCGCATAAGGTTGTTTTTCAGAATAGGGTCTGTTTTTCCGCATAAGCCATGTTTTCCGAATTGCATTTTTATTCCGAATAGAGTATGTTTTCCGCATAGACTTATTTTCCGAATTGAGCCCATTATTCCGCATAATAGAGTTATTTCGTGTAGAGCAAATTTTCCGGATAGGGTAGTTTTGGCTCAGGTATTTTTCATTTACTTATTTCAATTCAAGTATTACTTTTTATTTGTTGATTGTTTTAAGATTATATCATTATCATTTTAGTCATTTATCTTTTCAATAGAATAGAAAACCAAAACTACTTTTTATCACCAAGAACAAATCTTTTCACTTTAAACTGAGATCAATTCGAGAGGATTCCGAGAATCGAACTTTTTCAAGTCAAATTCATGTATCAGAAATCCACCCCTATTAGGGGTGGGACAAGTTTAAACTTGTCTCATCCCTAATGATTTACGGGTACTCCTCGATTCTAGTTTCCTCGATTTACGTGCCCTCGGGTCGATTTACGAAAAACGTTTTTGCAAATTATGAAACTGCGACACAAAACGATTCTAATAAAAATTGTCTCATAAAAAATGGAGCACAAAAGCGTAAATACGTAAACCTAGGGTTACCGGTTTAATCATAAACGACGTTAAATTATGCACGGAAGCCCTATTTTCATCCCGTAAATATGTGAGTTCATGAACCAACATTAAAATAAAATATAAAAATAATATACAAGAATAAATTTACTATCTGAAAATGTAAGACTGTCACAAAAACGGAGTATGTAAACGTAAACACGTAACGTAGAGCTCTCTGGTTTAAACGTAGACGATGCTAATTTAAGACGTAAACCCTAATTTCTTCCCAAAAGTGAGTGAGTTCATAAAATACCAATAAAATAATGATTATAAATAATACTTGAGAATAAAATAACGACCTCAAATTGACGAATTATCACAACATTTTCCCCTAAAGAGGATCTTTGTCCTCAAAGATCAATTCATCTTACTACTCGCTTCTTATAGAGTCAAAGACATGTAGGCATTTCCACCACATTCAGTCTTTTCTCTCAAGCGTAATTCATTATAATACGCGAGTTTCATCAAACATAACTATGGAAATACGATCATGCTTAAGTTGACTTACTTTCTCTTTCCATGATGTCCACGGGTTTTCGATGAATGCAACTTTTCGCCGACACAAACTTCATTAAGAAATAATCAGATTTTCACTTGATAGACATTTTATCAAGTTCGATATACGGAACATATTTCATGCAGCCCTTGAAGTCCTAGGGTAGTCTAGCTTATATGCCTCTCGGACCAAATCTTTACATTGTCTCAATGGTCCCATACAACGGGGACTTGGCTTCCCACATCTTTCAGATCATCAATTCACCTTTTTTCATGATGGAAATTCTCGGCATAACTTTGCTACCCATCCTGCACTTCAAGATCTACATCTTACATTCACATAACCTCCTGCCCACTACTGGCAGTCAATAATCAGATCTTAACTTCTATAATCATTTCAGGTCTCGTGGGTCGGGTATCTTCATCCCAACTCCCACCTACAGGTGCTCTTAAACCTTTCTTTATATAGATCCTAACAAGGTTCGGTCTCAATCCAAATGCGATAATTATCAATGATAACCTATCCAAAGGTAAATGCTCATCCTCGACACTACCAAATGTCAATCATACAAGCACAAATCAAGACTTCTAGTGTTTGTATCGTTCCATCACCTTGTCCCTCCGATTGGTGGGTGGTAAGCAGTACTCTCATCAAGATTCCTTCCCAATAACTTTTCCAGAAATTCGATGCGAAGCGAGGATCTTGATAGAGATGATCGATACAGGCACACCATGATTACACAACTCCTTTAAATAAAAATAAGCCAACTTCTCCATCGAGAACCTATCATTAATGGGAATGATATGAGCAGATTGGTCAGTCTTTAGACAATGACCCAAATCGAATCAAATCCAGATGATGACCTTGGAAGATTTGTAATAAAATCCATGGTGATTCTATCCCACTTCCAAACAGGAATAATAAGCTATAGAAGTAATCCTGATGGATTTTGGTGTTCAGCCTTGACCTTCACAAAAGTCAGATATTTACTAACGTATGTGGCGATGTCGGCTTTCATGTTCGGCCTACAGTACAACTCTTCCATATCAAAATACATTGTATAAGTAACGAAATAATTAGAATACTTAGACTTATGAGATTCCATCATGACTAAATCTCGAAATCCTCCATATTTAGGCAACCACAGACGACCTTTTAAACACTAGACGCCATTGGCTCTCATCTCTAATGGTTCTCATTAGCCGCGAAACCATTCATCATCTATATTATCCTTCTTACAAGCATCAGTTATTTCTAAATTGCTCGAGCAAATTATTCTGCACGGTCATTACTAAGGAACAAATCCTAATTGGTTATTTATCCTTTCTACATAACTTGTCCGCAACTACATTCACCTTCCCCGATGAAATAAATATCATGACCATAATCACTCAGAAACTCAAACTATTTACACAGCTTCATGTTTATCTCTTCCTGATCCAAAATATTTTGTAGGTATTCGCGTTTGGTGAATACCGTACATTTAATGCCACACAAAAAATGTTTCCATAGTCTAAGAGCAAAAACTGCCGCTCCAAATTCCAAGTCATGGGCTATATGGTTTCCTCAATTCCTCCTAGGTTGTCTTGAGGTATACACAAACATCTACTCCTAAGGGAGTTTAGTTAGATGATCTAGGTATTTCCTTAATAATCTTTCGATAAGTATCTGTCAAACCCAAACATCTTCGCACTTCCTTTTTGGTATAACCCAAATCCTTAAGGGCTCTGATCTTAGAAGAGTCAACATAGATTCCACTACCATTAATCATACGGTCAAAGAATGTAAAGGATCAAGCCTTAAATCACATGATAAATACTCAGGGTCCAGGTTTTCGCTTCTCGGCTAGCTCAGGGTAGTCCACAGATAATTACTAGGCTCCTTCTTATTCTTCGAAACAAGCAGATGGTCCCCGATAATAACAAGCACGAATTTAAAGAGATACGGCTTACACACACGTTTTTATCAAATTCATGAATGCCACATGTGCATTGGTCAATCCAAACGGTATCACATGAAACTCATAATGTCCATTACGAGTTCTGAACGTAGTATTTGGTATATCTTCCTTGCGGACGCAAAGTTGATAACAACCAGATCGTGGATCAAATTTTTGGAATATACGCTAGAACCTTGTAAATGATCGAACAAATCTTTCATCTTGGGTAATGGATATCAATTTTAATTGTCAATTTATTCAGTTCACGGGAATCAATGAATATATGGAATGATAATACCGTAGCCCTCCACGATGACAAGCCCGATAGGGTAAAAGCTTTCTCCGACAACTCTCTTAGTTGCACGGTAATTATTTTGATTCAG
The DNA here is from genome assembly GCA_025667525.1 of Glebionis coronaria. NCBI lineage: Eukaryota > Viridiplantae > Streptophyta > Magnoliopsida > Asterales > Asteraceae > Glebionis > Glebionis coronaria. The sequence goes on from CM046877.1 coordinate 333,471,511, forward strand.
ATGGTGCTGACGTATGGCGCACATGCCACAGATGCAGGACCGGGAATATAATCAGTACCAAATTCAACTTGCCTTAATGGCAGAAGTCTAGGTAATTCATCAGCAAATACCTCAGAAAGTCTCAGATAATAGGAACATCTTTTAATAAATTCACCTTAGGTTCTTTCTAGATTACAAGATCTATGACTAGTTCACAACCATTCATAGTATATTTCAAGCCTAAATGCAGGATACAGTCACCCATCAAGAATTATTTAGATCAACTTTTATAACCAACATCTTATCTTTTAGGGGAATTCTACTCGTGTTCCCATCAATTAAGACAATGTCATCGCGTCATAACAATGATTCCATCCTAACTGACACCACCATCTTTCTAGTTTTATTACCGTTGTTAAGACAAGAACTACTTAGGAGGCTAAGTATACATCCTTTTTTAATCTTATTGGTGCTCACTACTTTTCTATTAACCAAAAGCTAAAAATAATCTTTCATAATTCAAGGATATCTAGAGACATAGCTATTAATAAAAGAGTAAGGTCAACGCATGATTTACGCGAGAGAATTTCAAATCAGATAAAGACGAAAATATTAGTGAATATGGATATATTCCATGTTTTCATGATTTGTTTACGCATCCCAAGGCACCTGGGATCGTTACTCACGTTACTTAAGGGCATTCTATTTAAAAAGACAATATAGGAACATTGAAACTCCAAGCCGGATATCAAAGACCGATAATTGGATAAGTTTCCAAGGAATCTTATCATAAAAGAAAGAACAAGAAGTGGATGTTAATTGTCACATAAGACAATATCCACAGATGAGTAAATTTGATTCAAAAAAATAGTACGGGCACATATGTATGTGTCCCTAACAATATGTCCCTATTTTTGCACTTCTTGCAGATCTCATAAAAATTTAATCTTTCACATTTACAAAGAAAAATGTAGTGTTTATTAACAATTTCATGGTGACTACTAATCAGCCTTACATGGTCCCTTCCAAGTTGTACGTAGGCGCGCTTCTATGTACAACTTAGGATTAATGATGAAATACTCAGTTCGTCAAAGTTTTGTCATTATGTTTAAAATATATATTCATGTTTAATTATGGAATAAAAATAAAAATGATTTTACCGAAATGTTCATCATTATGAAAGCATTTCCATTTACAAGATGTTTAATAAAAACTTTATTTCGATAGTAATTACCTAATAGTACTGATTTAAATAACTCATATGAAAATAAGAATTTCATATTTTCCCCAGATGGTATTGCATTACTTATAAAAATAATGAGTGATCTGCAAAAGAGTGATGAAGAGTTGTTCACCAAGAACTAATTAAGATATGATGGGAAATGAGCTTAGCCAAATAATCATGAGGTTCATGACATCGATGGCACTCAGGAATACGGAAGAATAATCCACAACGCAACTCAAAACGAGATGAGTACTTGTTCAATGGTTGCATCACTAATACGAACATTAGGAAGAAGCCAGAAAAGATAGATAACATCGATACATGTAGAGTTTAGCAATTGAAGATAGTCTTTTCATTAATCACAAACAAGTCAAAAGTTGTATCGTCACACATTACATGTCATCATGTAATGTTATACAATTCCAAGGAATCATTCCACCAACTGACGTTTCAGTTAGGTTAGTGATTTTAAAAGATACTACAATGAATACTAATCTACAAGAGTCATTAGGTGTTCCACGTGTCCCGGAAGATCCATCGGTCCCAATTTAGAAGAAGATTTCTTTAATTTATTTCTTGGACACTGGGCATTCTCGTTATTGGACAATGGCCTAGGAACAGCCCTTAACATGAACCAACAATCATTTAAAACCTTATAATTCATCCACAGGACTCAACGAATTCTCTTTAACAATCTCGTATTCCATACGAGTTAAATTTGACTTTATTCAAGTTTCAACCAACTTATACTTAACGCGACATTCTACCTCGTTCTCCAATACTTTCAACCTTATTCTTAGACCTCGAAAGGGAAATAAAAGCTTGACATAAACACCACAAAAGTTCTAAATCTATAGCTCCTATAGCAACAATTATCAAGTGAGTCACGAGCAGGAAATGATTTACACATTCAATTAGACTGCTCGGAAAGGTACAAGTGGCATGAGGCTTTTAGGTAAAGGTTCCAATGACAGCCTCAAGTGCAACATTTACCTTTTCGATTTCAAATTTAAGAATTGGGTGACACCAAATCAGATGACACATTTCTAGGTGGTGAGGTTTTGTCAAACTCCACTCTATAAGGAAAGATCGTCATGACATCGATATCAGACTTAATCTCGACAATTCATCTTCAATATCACAATCAACTAATGTCAACATTTCTTGGAATATCAACCATTTTGTTAGGATCATAAACATCCACAGCTGGGTTTAGATCTGGAATAGCTAGAATTCCTACAGAAATAGCTTTGATTGATTTGCTAGTAGAGTTAGGGTTCCTTACGACAATCTACGTCGTGTAAATATCTCGTATAAGTATTATAATAATAATATAAGTATTATAATAATAATTAAACAATCATGTAATCAAATTACAACATATATATAATCCAAGTTATATATATATATATATATATATATATATATATATATATATATATATATATATATATATATATATATATATATATATATATATATATATATATATATATATATATATATATATATATATATATATATATATATATATATATATATATATATATATATATATATATATATATATATATATATATATATATATATATATATATATATATATATATATAGAGGAGGGTTAATGTGAGAGATTTTTTAAAATTATTAAAACGAGAACCAATCTACATCGTTGGATCTATTAAGTTGTATTAAATAAGAATGATAATTAATGAGTGAAATTATGATCATTAAATGTAGATTAAAATATATTTTACTTACATTCTTTTTTTTCACCAACTATTAGTTCAATATCTTGAAAATAATTGATACGTCGTGGTACAATATCTCGAAAATAACTGATGCGTCGTGATACAATCTCAAAAATAACTGATGCACGTGGTACAATATCTCGAAAATACCTGATCCGTCATGGTACAATATATCGAAAATAACTCATGGTGCGTGGTACAATCTCTCGAAAATAACTAATGCATCGTGGTACAATATTTCGAAAATAACCGATGCGTCATAGTACAATATTCTAAAAATTAAAGAGCACTTATGTTTGGTCAAAAGAAAAAATGAAGGTTATATTTTTTATTTTCATTTCTTATTTTAATTACCATGCATTTAATTCACATTTCCTTTAATTCTATTAATTATTCAATGGTTCTTATTTTTATAACTTTAATTAGTTCTCATTTGATCCTAATTATATATATATATATATATATATATATATATATATATATATATATATATATATATATATATATATATATATATATATATATATATATATATATATATATATATATATATATATATATATATATATATATATATATATATATATATATATATATATATATATATATATATATATATATATATATATATATATATATATACTAGTTGCAAAACCCGCTCGATGGGCGGATATGACTTGTGATTTTCGTTTTTATTTTTTCATTTAGCAAATTATTGTTGTTTTAAACATGTTTTGTATTTCTTTTTAGGCATTGTATGTTTTTTTGTTTTTTTTGTTGGGTTTATTTTGTTGTTATCGTTTACATAAATAGTAAATTAAATTGTAAATATACTACTATCAACGTTTCATAATAAGTGTTTATGTTTGACTTTCGAAATCTTTTTTGTGCAACTTTGACCCTAATTATCTTTTGCGTTTTATATAATACTTGATGCAAAATATATGAATGATAGAGTTATAAATGTATTTTCATTTCTATAATTTTTATCAAATATTATATAACACAAATAAACATATTTACGATCAAATTTGTTGATAAAAGACTGAAAAAGTCAAACTTAGACACTTATTTTGAGACGAAAGGAGTAATTTTTTTTATTGAATGCACTAGTACGCGGGTAATGTTTATGACAACCCACCCCCTTCATGAGTAAGTTCTATAGTGGCTAAATTCGTTCGATGGCCGAGCATGAATTGTAAGTTTCGTTTACATTTTTTTGTTTTGCTAATATTAGTGTTAAAAAGTTAAATATTTTACAAATATTATTTATTAGCAAAAATAATTAATATCGTAAGTATCGTAATCATATACAACACAGCACTTTGATGACGACAATATCTTATTTTTGCTAAACAAAGTGAATTCATAAAAATAAGACAACTAAAAAAACATCGATTCATTCAACGAATACTTTATTTACATAAAAAGTGTTTGATATCTTTTACAAAGACAAACTTTTGGTTCTTATTGTCACTAAGAGCTCAGGGTATAGCGCTAAGCTGTGGGTTCGTATCGTGGAAAAAGTGAAATAGTGAATATCACGTCAGTCAATTCATCTATAACACTAAAATCACCATAAAGCCAAAAAGTGTTTCTATGGTTAACACCAAAATTCTGGTGTTATATGGCTCCACTTTTATTAAAAATTAAAAAATAAAAACCCACGACGCGAGCGTATAACGCGAGTCATGGTACAGTTCTCGCGCCGTGGGCTCGCGTTATAGCCACTATTTTATGATGGCAACAGACCCCATGACACGAACAACGGTATGATATTTGGCGTTATAATTCTCGCGTTATGGCCATGGCTCAAGCCATCATTTACCATACTCTGGGCTCTAAAGAAGTTGAGGACAACAACTTCATCATCACTTATTTCGTGTTGAAGGCAACTACTTCATCATCACTTATTTCGTGTTCGGCTTCACGTAGTTGTTTTATTATAGTTCATCGGCCTTTTTTCTATCTTTGAGACAGTTTTGTTACTTCTCCGAATTAGAAGGAAATAGATCTAATGGAACCTAGGCTGGAGATGGTGCATTTTGATTTATCTCAAAAAATTTCTAACGTAACATCGTCATAGTTGAGTAAAACATTCTTGAAGTTTGTCACACAATATACAAAATATATTAAATATACTTGATAGACATAGGTGCATGCACTATAGTTTCAAAGGATCACGACAAGAGCAGTTCTAGACGCATCGATATCGGAAAAGAGCTTCTCCATAAAACTTCAAGAACACTTGCTGGCTCACACTCTTTTAAACATTTGCTCATTCGAAAACTCTTATTTTAAAAAATATACAAGACAATCGGGTTTTCCATTTTATTTGCTGAAACTGTATACGAATATAAAAGTTAGACACTTACATGTTCAATCTCTTATACGTACCTCCAACAATTTTCTTAAGAGTAATGCATGATGAAGGATTCAACAATCACCTCAAGCTTCTCAGGACTGAACAAAGCAATTTTCTACTCATTTGCAACATAGTTTTCTTGTTTTTGGTAACTAAAAAGATGTATGATTAAGTTGTCATAAAATTGTATAATTTATTCAATCTATAACATATAAATTATTGATCCATTTTAACTATTTGATTGTCAACGCAAGTATCTCTGATAAATCCTTATTGATGAATTTTTTTGAACCAAAGAGTGCATTATGCAGAGTTTCATTATGCAAGTATCATTGTAGCATAAACTTGCGTAGATGCACCTACCAACACCAAAACCTTCTGTTGTATAATCGAACATTAATATTCTAATTAATATTAGTGCATAATCTAATTAATATGGTAAATAATGTGTGTGTTTACATTAAATATATGCATTGTTATTACCAGAAATACGTACATTGTGAACACAAAACCGCAAAAACCCGCATTAAGCATATAGATCATAAGTGGTGGTGCGGTGCGGTTAAAATCCGCATAACCCAAAAAACCGCAAAACCCGCAAAACCTGTAAAATTGAAAACGCAAAAAACCGAGCAGCGCATATTCTCATTTTTTAAAAACCGTATTTGCGGATGCGATTTTATTTTTGCCAAAATCTGCACCGCACCATGCTATTTATTTCATATATATAACCATTAGATAGGCCGACTCAAGGATTTTTGTGGATTTGAATGGTCTCACCTCAACAATTTTTAATTGAATACACCGGGTTAGTATAGCCAAACCATTTTTCCTTTTCTTGTTTGTTTTGCAAATGTGTAACGTTGAAGATTTTACTTGCGAGATGCAAGTGTTGTTACTATTTGAAGAATTTAATGCAATGATGCAATGTAATATGCAGATTACGTTATGATAATAGCCAAAATAGTGGATAATGAATAACTTAAATATACATAGCATACCTATCTCATAACGGACTGGAGTCTTATTGATATACTGTGATGTTTTATTTGGCCTTGGTGTGATTCGTGTATAGAATAATTAACGTAGACATGTAGTGGTTTATTAATGTGGCATACTATTTGTTGTTTTATCAGGAGATGTCTTATTTGCTTCTTGAATGTTAGTGAGTGTAGACCTGCATTAAGATGATCCAACTACTCTACTACATGGTAGAGTGGTAAATTCCTTAACAACCAAACCTGTTAAATTCAACTAAAGTGTAAGTAGCAAAATATTCTTAATAAAGTTTTGACATCATATTACATCGTAAGTTGCAAACAACCTTGGAGTGGCCACGCCAACCTCCTGAAAAGGGAGGGCTTTACCTGGTTTGAGTCTATGTGGCGGTGGGCTCAAACCCTGTGGATTAGTCGGCCAATGTGTCGGAAATCACGGTTACCAAAAAAAAAAAAAAAAAACTTTACATCGTAAGTCTGATTATCTGGCAAGCAGCCACTCGCTTTCAATTTCAAAGATAACTATTTTGTATCTTTGGGTAGACCTGCCTCGTCAAAACACCTGATCATTGAAGTGTAAAAGGTTAAACCTTTAACCTTTTATTCAAGGAAAAGAATCTTGCAATGTCAGGTTCCCACATTTACGTACACCATCGATGAGAATATTATACACAACAATATACAAACTATCCATCGTGTTTTCACTCATCCAAGAACAACGATAGTGCCTCTTCCAATTGATGATTGTTGTAAAGACCCTTCAGCATTAGGCCATATGTGTGCTCATTTTGAACATGGCCTTGCGATTGGATCTCAACCAAGATTCTATGAGCATATTTACACTCTTTACCCTGAAACAATCCTTGTAACATTGTGCTGTAAATAAAGACATCAGGTTCCATACCTTTTTTTAGTTATTTCTTGAAACATATGCATTGCCTCGTCTATTATCAAGTCCTTTCAATACCCTTTCAACAACGTCGTATAAACATTTTTAAAGGAGTCATGTATGATAGTACACTAAGAACCTGTTTTTGCAAAAAAAAAACCCACTTACTATTTTTAATTTTAAAATGGGAAGTGTAAATATAAATATCACCTTGGCGCGAAACCTTCTTGGTTTCCTCCATCTCCAACTATTATGTAAACTGTAGCGGATTTGTTTGGGATTGCATAACTCTCACCACCGGTTGCTACAACTAATTAGCAGAGACAGATTATCTGCTACAACTAATTAGCAGGGCTTACCACACAACAAACCATCTAGGCTCCAGATTACGCGATTTACAGACAATGATCTTTAACTAAAAGCAGCCTTCATTCATTTTATAAAACTTTTGAGACTTGTGAACCTAAAATATCTGAATTTGAATAGCTAAAAAGGTTTATTTGCATGCAGATGCTAAGATTATAAGCTTTAAGATTTTTGAAAACCACTTAGAATCTGCTAAATAAATGAATGAATAAATTTTAAATACAGAAATGATGTTTTAATACATACAGACAATGATTATGTTATTTACAATGAGTTATTACAAAAATTTACTACAAAAACTACAACATGTGCCTTAGTCTTAGTAGTACTTCTCCCAAATTGACCCCACACAACATACAAAGCTGAGAAAAGATAGCAGGGAGTTGGAAATAAGGGTAAAGTAACAAAATTCAAACCTAGTAAAGGGTGTTTGGGTCTGCTACAGAAATAGTTCAAACATAACTTTAGATTGTACAACTTAGTTTTGTAGTGTCTAGCTAAACAAAAATGGTATTCCGTATACTATAGTTTCCTTAATATAATCATAATCAAATGATTATTTGATTATGATTCTTGAAGACATTATAAACACTTCAAGATCACACATCCGAACACCCCTACATAGTCTGTTGTTCTAGTGGATAACATGGTATCATAATATGGGTGACACAAAAGTTACTGGCTGCAGAACGTGTAAAAACTAAGGAGCTTCAATGCAATCTTGAAATGGAAAAATAAAAAGCACAAGTTAGACTAAATGAGCTTAGTTGAAAGGATAGGTATTTATATTTAATGCTTAATTGCTTATTCTTCTCCATTGTTATTTAGGCAAGGCAAAATGATCACTATCAAAGTAAAATGATCACTATCAATGAGATCTTCATAAACACAATCTAGTGAAAATGCTAAACAACCATTGGGTAGGTCGTGGGTGTAAGCGGTGATGTATTTGTAAATGTACCCAAGCACTCTATTATTATGACCTGGAAAATAACAATTGCAGCGATAACACTCACAAAAACCTTGTTCTTCCATATGCCTTCTAACACCATTGGGTGGGTGTAGTGTAAGCTTATAGGCGCGACTAAATGCTATCACCGATGAAATTTTAAGCCAAAATGATCAAAAATAGCCTGATAACATGTAAATGGTATCTTTATGCTATGAATTAAATACTTATATGCAGGTGAAATATTAGCACTTCAGGAACATAACCCTTTCTACTGTCGTCCTGCACTTTTAAAAGGCGTGCAGTTTCATCCTTGTGTCCGATTTGGACCCTCTAAATCACTAAAAACTGAAGGAGCTAATTGAGGTGATTAGAAAGTTAATGCTTCTCTCTTAGAGGCTATAAGGTTAAGGATAATGAGAAATGCAAGGGAATATTTTGAACTAATTATAAACAATGGAGATCAGGAGTGGCTACTTAACATACAAAAAAGTAGTATCGATACAAAGCATGTTTTAGATACAAAACGGAACCGCCAGAATTCTCAAAAGTGTAACTGTTTTCTACAGCGCCATATCTCAACATATACCGTCTCACATATGTCTAGATGAATCTTAAACCCACAACAATCAATAAGGTCATGTGGTCCTAAAAGATAGCGTCAACATACATCTACTTTTTCAAAATTATGTAGACACACTAAGATAATAAAGATAATATGCATTTTGAAAACAGATTATAGGTTCTCAAACGCTAGTACCGGCCTACTTTTTCTAATCTGGTTATATACCTCTACTATTAGGATCAGCTCCAAAATCAAGAAGCAAGAGTACGACCTGATGTAAGGGTATGTCGGCAGGCTTTCTTAAAGCTTTTCATTAGCTGCAACTATGTGTTAACCAAACCATATAAATAAATCATGTACCCAATTTTTCTTTTTAACTTATAACGACAACTTTTGACCACAACTTATACAAGACAAATATAAAATCATAAATCCAAAACAGGAAAATCTTAAAACTATCAGCTCGGATTGTGAATTGTTTAGCCAACACCCATTCCTTATGTAGCAACACCCAATTATAAATCAAACCACCCACTGTAGCAACACGCTGCAAAACATAACACACAAAAAATGATGATACCTGATCCTCCTACTCCTTGGTGTATTGTTTAGCCCAGTTAAAGGTCAACTAACTGATAGCAAAATTCTTCTAGTTTAAAAGCTCATTCTCTTGCTTCTTCGCCAAGACCCATTCCTTGCTTCTCTTTTGCTTCTTCAATACAGACATATGAACCAATTGTCCTGCCTTGCCACCTTCAACCATTTTACTATAACATACAACGTATACTGTCAAAGTCAATACACCTAATAGCACATATATCTACCTTATTTCGTATACAGATGAAACATTGACAAAATAATAATCATTAGTAGATTCTAAACCAAACATCAGTAGCTCAGCTTACTGAAATATCCTATCAAAATTCTGCCCTATAAACTTTTACTCAATACCAAATATTAACCTTGCACAAAAATATATGGAAAGCAGATCAAATGTATGAAATACCTAAACTGATTGTGTAGTTCTGAGCCTATACAAATGAACTGGTTTTTATTTGCCTGATTGTGTGACATCTATCCATTGCTTGTAAATCCATATGAGGGTTCTTTAGTCAAAAAGCATTTATATTGATAAAGCAAAAGAGGTTATTAAATGACAGCAACTAACTCCAAATCAGAAAGATATTGTATACCCAGCCACTATCCTATAGTATTCACTATTTAGGTATCGGCTGATGGGAAATTGTTATCCGACTGTTGAAATGAACCCATTCAAACAAACATTTAAGGTGAGGCGAGGATGTTTCAACGTCCATACGGACCACATGTAACATGAGTCAAGGATGTATCAGCGGCAGTTTGACGTATGTGCTCGCAGTGGTATCCAAAATGAATCAATACTGAATCAATTTGAATAATGAGTATATCCTGAAAAATATGAAGTAAGATTTTGTTTTACCTGTTATGCGTAACTCTCGGTACGTTGTACCAAACTGAGTATCACTTACTCAAAGTTGCCCTGCTCGACTAATATTTGAAGCCATAAAGTTCAATCCACCTGTATTCAAATGCAAAACAACCATATAAATGGACCCAAAGTGAACATTTTATTTCTAAGGGAGTGTTTGGGTTGCATTCATTATTCAACAACAATCCTAAAATCTATTTCATATATAATTTTATAAAGCATGTTTATATCACGCATTTAATTTATATATGACACATGAAATAAGCTCATAACTGATAATAATTGAAAAACGAAGATCTTACATAAACGAATCTGTATTAAAAAGATATTATGGGTTATCGATATAAAAATTCACCTTCAGGGGATCTCAAATAAATATTGTTAGTGTTTTGGTTCGGGTTTGACTAATTATGATTCAGCTTCTAATGTTGTTAGGAAATTGGCAGCCTTTTATACGTGTTGCATTGATGGTTGGTGTTGCATCATGGGGTTTTTCATGGATAGGTTTAGTAATGCTGATGGTTCTACTTCATCTCAAGTATGATATCATTTAACAAACCAAGTCTAAGATTAACTCATAAACGATACATAAGAAAATTTCAAAACCTTTACACCTTTATTCAATTTATGACATGTATCTGCTTGATATCTTGTACTTCATATGGCTTTTAACCAATTGCCTAGCTGATATGGCAGACATCGACAACGGTTCACCAGCCAACGCCGTTGTCACAAACGTGAATTTAAAATCTATTTGATTTACGAGAAACACGATGATTCGGGTTAGACTTGTGTGTCTATTGAATGTTCCCGATTGTTGACGCGTATTTTGCGTATAAATTTAAATTTTATGAAAGATGTTCATATCAAATATTACTTGAAGGGCTATAATTTCGTTTATATTACGTATAACAACTTCTATTTTTGGAGTCGACGTTTCTTTATATCGACGTAATCTCATATAAGAATTTCGTTTCACAAACAAATAATCCACTAAATACATTCTGGACACACTTAGAAATCTTGTATATTCTTTTCACCAAACAAATTCCTAAACTCCTAAACTACATACAACAAAATAAATACAACAAATAACTTCCTCAAATAAATACCCAAAATAATAGGAAACTAATTCCTCTCCTTTTACTTTCATAACAAAACCGGTCCACCCATGTACATGAGTAAACCCACGTTTTAATTACAATATATGTATCTCCACACTTTTAAAACTTAGAACTGACTAGTACTCTCACCCACTAATAAATGGGTGTACCATCTTTTCCCTTCCTTCCCCTTACAAACCGACGTACACTCTCCTTCTCCATCATGTTTATCCATAGACTTCTCAAAGGACTAATGTTACTACAACCTAGGGAAATGCAAGTCAAACCTAAGTACTTATTCTTCCTCCTTCTCCCTGCCCTAGACGAGTACCAAGGAACTTTAACTCTTCCCAAAACATCTAACAACTCCCAATGTGTACCCATTTAGTTGATAACTAGTTCTAGTTGAACCAAATGCCCCTCTAAACCCTAACTAATGGATTAGTTACCCTAGGACTCCCATTTTCCTATAAATAGACCAACCATCTCACTAGTTTTGTACACATAGAAAGTCACGAATAAACCTCCCTTCCCTGTGGTTAATAGACGCTGCCAAGAGAGGAGGAAAGCAAAGTTTGGTCAAGAGCTAATATTGGTTAAGATTTTAGATTGGTTAAGGTGTGATTCAAGTGTAGATAACGAAGCCGTGTCCATTCTCTTCCTTTCGTTATAGCTAAGGACCATTGTAAGACTCACTTTCTAATCTCTTTCATGTCGTATGTCCTAGTATGTTGCTTGCTAAACATTTTCACTAAGAAAACAAATGATTTGACAACAAATACACATCTCCTGATAATGAAACCATACTTTAAGAACCTTGGGTAAAACCTTAACATGAAGAAAACCTGAACATACAATGCTTTAATATAACACACGTAGAGTACTCATATCAAAAATCAACAAAAAGTAATGTGTATTGCAAGTTTAAAAAGGGTATGCAAATCTATGATTTTATGTAAAAGAAAAGGATTTTTAGATATAGTTTTGGGTGGCTGTTAATCGTCGTGATCATAGGATCACGTCGCGTGTGAGAGGCCTTGTGTTATCGTCATGGTGAGGTTTGTATGAGTGCCAAGAACTTGTAACTCGAAGTAGTAAAGAGCATGACGTAGCATAGTTAGTTTCGACATAAAAATCACAGTCTCAAAAGTTGAGTATATGTCGATCTTTGAGTAATTTTTCTGATAGTAGGAGTCAAGAACTTGAACACTAAAATGGCTTGTTAAAAACTCCATACTACCACCTTTTCAAAAAGTCTTAAACACGTAGGAAAACGAATGGGCTAAAACGGATTAGAAATGAATGAGATATCGGATTTTGAAAACAGTTGCAAACCGCCATTTTACGACCCATTTTTACCCTCGAAACAACCATGCCCCGAGTCGGTTAAACAACGAAAGTTGTAGACGGCCATGCCGTCTACAAGGGCATACTTTTAGTTCGACTCAAAAGTCGTTATCGAGAACCGTAGACGAGATCGAAAGTGATTCGTTTTCTTTTAAATTTGTTTCACGACCCTTACTTCGAACCCAACTTTAACCTATCAAACGATTTCAGTTTATAAAACTTAAAACACCTACTTATAGACCATCCGACCGGCTATCTAACGGTACTTGCAGTTTACTTCGCAAGCTACTACTGAGCCCGTTATTCATGCCGAAAAACTGTCGAGATCACCCTTTTGCTTAGTTAAAAAAAAAGACGTACACAGAATTGGTTAATTTTGTGATTTGTATTCCATATGGACATGCGCCCTTGTTCCCCGACATGGGGACATAGCATTTCTAAAAGAAAACCATCTTTTTATTAATGTGTTTAATAATTTTAATTAGTTTAATTATTTAAGATATTTTTAATAAAATATATTTAAGATATTTGACCCCTTAAATGACCTAACTAAATAAACTGTTTCGACAATAAAATATTTAATATTGTTAAATATATCCCGATTAAAAGACTACACTTTTACTAAAACGTTAAACTATCACAAGTGTTAATAACGATCGATTTATTTAAATAAACTCAAGCACATACTAGGGGACTAAATGCTACGTTTATTTTCGTGTTCATGTATAGTAATACATATCTTATTAAACATAGGTTACGGATTGTTTGAAGCTATTATTTCTCCATGTCTACATTGTTCTATTTTAACCGTTGCTATTGCTTGAGGTGAGTTTCATAGCCCCACTTTTAATTGTTTTAACTATTTTGGGGTGAGAACATTGCTTGTTTTTAACGGATGAACATAAGTGCCTTAAACTGATACGTTTGCCTACATGATGTCTAAGTAGCGATATCCCTAGATGCTTTAGCCCACTATCGTGAACCGTTAATTACTTTGTGTAAGCGCGAATGTTATGGATAGATCTATTGGGACTGACATCCCTATCTAATGTTGGTTGTGTGACCAAATTAGATACACTTACATTTGAGTCGTTACGAATGCTTTGGGATAGGCATTTGCTCGGGCTCTCATTATATCTTGTTGGTTGGTTAACGCTTCGGTGTCACGAGCTTAGGCGTAGGAATACAAACGTATACTATTTTGATTATAACCTTGTTTGGTTATATGCTGATTGCCCGATAAAATCTTATGGTTCATCACACTTATTTATAACTAAACCTATGAACTCACCAACCTTTGTGTTGACACTTTAGCAATGTTTTTCTCAGGTATCAAGACGGAGGAGTGACGTGGTTATGCATGGGAGATTTTTAATAAAAATGGTCGTGACTAGTGTATGGATATTTGGATCAATGTTAAAGTCTTTTGAAACAATATTTTATTTTATGATCCTGTGTAATTCGCTTCCAAACAAGTTTTATAATTTTTATTAAATTAAAACGACTTTAAAATAGTCGTTCTTTGTATCTATATCTTGTGATAGTCATGACCGTCGCACCCCATTGTGTTTTCTTACTCTGATAAATTGGGGGTGTGACAGATTGGTATCAGAGCTGTAGTTATAAAGAACTAGGTTATTTTACAAAATGATTTTTATAAACGTGAGTCAAAAATTTAATTTTGGAAAAAACTAATTCTAGACTATAACTAACTCAAAAATCTCCAAGAACCACTTCACTCCGCGTCTTCGATAAAAGTAAATTGTGAATTGATTATTCCATGTGATTTGCCATATTAGTTTAAACTTGATTACTACATGTTATTAGTATTAAGTATTTCTTGCCTCGTTTGAATGATCCTTATGTAAGATGTACTTATAGGAATGTATACTAAGACGATTTTCTTATATTTTGAACTAAAATACCTAGCATCCTTGTTTGGATTGTTGTGCTACTAAAATGGTTTGTGCCATGTTTAATCGAACTAAGATGGTTTGTGCCGTGTTTAAATTGAACTAAGATAGTTCGTGCCATGTTTGCTTGGAGTAAAGCATACACATATGCTATTACGTATTTTGTTAAAAACCGTCCATTGGACTACTATGAACTATTTAAACACTTGTGTGTCTCTATGTTACCCTATATCGATATATGCTGAATTAAAAATATACGCCAAAACAGTACTTGAACGCGCTGATATTTAGCAATGGTTGATGATAAGTCGTGAGTAAACCCAAAAACCAAGACAATTCATCGAAAATGTTAAGGGATATAACGATACTTAGCAAGGTCTCAAGGCTGTTCTTGTTTGATTGGGTTGCGAGACTAAGTTAAGTGCCAGTCGTTATACAACTTAGGGTTTTGATGAGTTTTCTTGTGGATGGGTAAAACTCATGAATTTACATCTTGCGTGATTAGTTTGATAGTTAGGGTATAACATATTTGATGAGTTTTGTGTAGGTTTAATCAATGTTAAATTTTGTGAGTAATATCTAAAGACGAGTAAATTCACCAAAGATGTTAAGAAGTTTAACGACTAATACTTGACTAGACCTCAAGGCTGTTCTTGTTTGATTGGGTTGTGAGGCTTAGTCAAGTGCCAGTTGTAATGCAACTTAATATTTTTAGTGAATTTCCTCGGGGATGGATAAGACTTACATAATCTGACAAGGTGATTACCTCATTGACGTTTGACCGGTACGATGCATTAGTACCATTAGTTGTATGGTGTGCGAACACTAAAATAGTTAAAGTCGTCGTCTCTATTTTTATACAACATACTATGATAAACACTCTATCCAAAGTATTACTCCTGTAATACTCCATAACGTACTATATCATAAGGAACAAATATAAATTAGTATTACAAAAGTATGAAAACTATCCGAAAATATGCCGAAGCATAAGTTGATTGCACGTCAAAGAGAAATTATGTTGGAGAAACTGTACAAAGACGGATCTAAAAGTTCTAGTCCATTGGGTCTGAAACTAAGTTGCTATTATAAATTTACGAAGTATGATATAACAACTAATATTAAAGGGAGAACTCAGTTATATGAGGATTATGCCATATTTTAAATTAAAGAGATTATCGCATGTCACAAAGCTTGAGAACCCTACACGTGAATTGTGTTCACTCCTAAGAAATCCTAATAGCGCGTGTCGAACATAAAAAGTATACAAAACGATTATGAACAAACGACAGATAAAAACAAAATGAACAAATTTTTGTGATAAAATTCTTGGGATGGAATTGACTAGTTGAATGGATTAAACAAACTGAACAATTTTGGGATAAAAACAAATTTACCGAAGCGTCTAAGATGAAATAAGGCATGATCAAAGCTCTAGAAAATTTTGTGTTAGAATTGAGCGACTGATGTGGAATATTAAATAATTTATTTTTATGAAGATCAAGTGACTCGACATCCGTCGATGTCACCACCAACAAAAATTTAGTTATGTACTCGTACTTTATAAATTATTATTTAATTGTTTGCAATTATTTTTAAAAGTCATATTTTATATCTTTTGAAGCATTAACTTAAGAAATTATTTTATCCTACAATATTTTTATATATGTCGGAGAAAAATTAATCAAATTTTTTTTAAAAGGAGTTTTATAAAATATTTTTGGAAAACATTATAAATTTTTTTTTTTACTTTGATGGAAATATCACCGAGAACTTTATTAGTAAGAAGTTAGAAATTTTGATAAAACATATTGGTAAAATCATTATAGGTATTACTGATAAAAACGCCATGATTGATGATGAAATATTTTAGTATAAATTATCATGCAAAGTTTTGGAAAAATCTGACTTGACGACCAACTTAATGTATGAAACACCGCGACTAATTTTGAAATATTTTTAGTAAAATCTACCATGTAAAATTTTGGAAAAATTTACGAACAACTTGATGTCGATGACGCAAACTATTGATAAACTTGACGAGAACTACTACAAATAAGTATGGAAATTATCTTGTTGATTGTTAAAAGTGAGCAATGATAACAAATTAAATGAACTATGGACTACCAATATATAAATTACGACCTTAAAGAGATAATTGTTGATGAAAAGGAGGATGCAATTGTTGTACCCGAGACGTACGTAGCCTGATCAACTACGTATGATCGTGGTCAAACGCGAGTGTGCTCACAGTAGTCATCGCAAAAATAAGATAAATTAGCAAAGTAAATTTCAAGATTGCGTTATTTGCCAATGAAAAGAAAAACTGTTTAGAGCTATGAACGTCAAATATGCCTATATCGCCGTTTAAATTAAAAGAGCCACGTGAGACTTATAAGTAAATCACTTATGTCTACTTTCTCCGTCATCAAGATGAACGAGACCTTGCAAAACGCGAACCATTGGGAAAATTTATGGAGACCTCGTCATACTAAACGTTGCACCATGGAAAGGTGTCATTCGTTTTGGAAAAAAAAAAAAAAAAAACGAAGAAACTTAAATCCTTGATATGTTGGACCGTTCAAGATTTCTATTAGCACAATTATAGGCATTCATGCTAAGGATGACAACGCGGGACCCTTTAAAGTGGGAGTGATACGGGAGACGACGAGAGAAATTATTAAAACCCACGTAACAAAAACCGACATCGTTGAGAAAATTCAATATATGAGAAAGGACTTACTAGTATAAAATTTAGGGAGCGCTATAGATCATGTACAATCGGACGAAATTTATATTCGTTCTAATCCTAATAGCAATTTTAATCTTGGCAAGAAGCTAAGGAAAACGAAGGCGTTGGACGCCAAGAGAAGTACATAGAAATTCAAATCATCTCTTGTTTGTTTAAACAACATGGACTTGCGAGTTTTGAGGACAAAACTCAATTTAAGGGACGGAGAATGTCACAAACGTGAATTTAAAATCTATTTGATTTACGAGAAACACGATGATTCGGGTTAGACTTGTGTGTCTATTGAATGTTCCCGATTGTTGACGCGTATTTTGCGTATAAATATAAATTTTATGAAAGATGTTCATATCAAATATTACTTGAAGGGCTATAATTTTGTTTATATTACGTATAACAACTTCTATTTTTGGAGTCGACGTTTCTTTATATCGACGTAATCTCATATAAGAATTTCGTTTCACAAACAAATAATCCACTAAATACATTTTGGACACACTTAGAAATCTTGTATATTCTTTTCACCAAACAAATTCCTAAACTCCTAAACTACATACAACAAAATAAATACAACAAATAACTTCCTCAAATAAATACCCAAAATAATAGGAAACTAATTCCTCTCCTTTTACTTTCATAACAAAACCGGTCCCCCCATGTACATGAGTAAACCCACGTTTTAATTACAATATATGTATCCCCACACTTTTAAAACTTAGAACTGACTAGTACTCTCACCCACTAATAAATGGGTGTACCATCTTTTCCCTTCCTTCCCCTTACAAACCGACGTACACTCTCCTTCTCCATCATGTTTATCCATAGACTTCTCAAAGGACAAATGTTACTACAACCTAGGGAAATGCAAGTCAAACCTAAGTACTTATTCTTCCTCCTTCTCCCTGCCCTAGACGAGTACCAAGGAACTTTAACTCTTCCCAAAACATCTAACAACTCCCAATGTGTACCCATTTAGTTGATAACTAGTTCTAGTTGAACCAAATGCCCCTCTAAACCCTAACTAATGGATTAGTTACCCTAGGACTCCCATTTTCCTATAAATAGACCAACCATCTCACTAGTTTTGTACACATAGAAAGTCACGAATAAACCTCCCTTCCCTGTGGTTAATAGACGCTGCCAAGAGAGGAGGAAAGCAAAGTTTGGTCAAGAGCTAATATTGGTTAAGATTTTAGATTGGTTAAGGTGTGATTCAAGTGTAGATAACGAAGCCGTGTCCATTCTCTTCCTTTCGTTATAGCTAAGGACCATTGTAAGACTCACTTTCTAATCTCTTTCATGTCGTATGCCCTAGTATGTTGCTTGCTAAACATTTTCACTAAGAAAACAAATGATTTGACAACAAATACACATCTCCTGATAATGAAACCATACTTTAAGAACCTTGGGTAAAACCTTAACATGAAGAAAACCTGAACATACAATGCTTTAATATAACACACGTAGAGTACTCATATCAAAAATCAACAAAAAGTAATGTGTATTGCAAGTTTAAAAAGGGTATGCAAATCTATGATTTTATGTAAAAGAAAAGGATTTTTAGATATAGTTTTGGGTGGCTGTTAATCGTCGTGATCATAGGATCACGTCGCGTGTGAGAGGCCTTGTGTTATCGTCATGTTGAGGTTTGTATGAGTGCCAAGTACTTGTAACTCGAAGTAGTAAAGAGCATGACGTAGCATAGTTAGTTTCGACATAAAAATCACAGTCTCAAAAGTTGAGTATATGTCGATCTTTGAGTAGTTTTTCTGCTAGTAGGAGTCAAGAACTTGAACACTAAAATGGCTTGTTAAAAACTCCATACTACCACCTTTTCAAAAAGTCTTAAACACGTAGGAAAACGAATGGGCTAAAACGGATTAGAAATGAATGAGATATCGGATTTTGAAAACAATTGCAAACCGCCATTTTACGACCCATTTTTACCCTCGAAACAACCATGCCCCGAGTCGGTTAAACAACGAAAGTTGTAGACGGCCATGCCGTCTACAAGGGCATACTTTTAGTTCGACTCAAAAGTCGTTATCGAGAACCGTAGACGAGATCGAAAGTGATTCGTTTTCTTTTAAATTTGTTTCACGACCCTTACTTCGAACCCAACTTTAACCTATCAAACGATTTCAGTTTATAAAACTTAAAACACATACTTATAGACCACCCGACCGGCTATCTAACGGTACTTGCAGTTTACTTCGCAAGCTACTACTGAGCCCGTTATTCATGCCGAAAAACTGCCGAGATCACCCTTTTGCTTAGTTAAAAAAAAGACGTACACAGAATTGGTTAATTTTGTGATTTGTATTCCATATGGACATGCGCCCTTGTTCCCCGACATGGGGACATAGCATTTCTAAAAGAAAACCATCTTTTTATTAATGTGTTTAATAATTTTAATCAGTTTAATTATTTAAGATATTTTTAATAAAATATATTTAAGATATTTGACCCCTTAAATGACCTAACTAAATAAACTGTTTCGACAATAAAATATTTAATATTGTTAAATATATCCCGATTAAAAGACTACACTTTTACTAAAACGTTAAACTATCACAAGTGTTAATAACGATCGATTTATTTAAATAAACTCAAGCACATACTAGGGGACTAAATGCTACGTTTATTTTCGTGTTCATGTATAGTAATACATATCTTATTAAACATAGGTTACGGATTGTTTGAAGCTATTATTTCTCCATGTCTACATTGTTCTATTTTAACCATTGCTATTGCTTGAGGTGAGTTTCATAGCCCCACTTTTAATTGTTTTAACTATTTTGGGGTGAGAACATTGCTTGTTTTTAACGGATGAACATAAGTGCCTTAAACTGATACGTTTGCCTACATGATGTCTAAGTAGCGATATCCCTAGATACTTTAGCCCACTATCGTGAACCGTTAATTACTTTGTGTAAGCGCGAATGTTATGGATAGATCTATTGGGACTGACATCCCTATCTAATGTTGGTTGTGTGACCAAATTAGATACACTTACATTTGAGTCGTTACGAATGCTTTGGGATAGGCATTTGCTCGGGCTCTCATTATATCTTGTTGGTTGGTTAACGCTTCGGTGTCACGAGCTTAGGCGTAGGAATACAAACGTATACTATTTTGATTATAACCTTGTTTGGTTATATGCTGATTGCCCGATAAAATCTTATGGTTCATCACACTTATTTATAACTAAACCTATGAACTCACCAACCTTTGTGTTGACACTTTAGCAATGTTTTTCTCAGGTATCAAGATGGAGGAGTGACGTGGTTATGCATGGGAGATTTTTAATAAAAATGGTCGTGACTAGTGTATGGATATTTGGATCAATGTTAAAGTCTTTTGAAACAATGTTTCATTTTATGATCCTGTGTAATTCGCTTCCAAACAAGTTTTATAATTTTTATTAAATTAAAACGACTTTAAAATAGTCGTTCTTTGTATCTATATCTTGTGATAGTCATGACCGTCGCACCCCATTGTGTTTTCTTACTCTGATAAATTGGGGGTGTGACAGATTGGTATCAGAGCTGTACTTATAAAGAACTAGGTTATTTTACAAAATGATTTTTATAAACGTGAGTCAAAAATTTAATTTTGGAAAAAAATAATTCTAGACTATAACTAACTCAAAAATCTCCAAGAACCACTTCACTCCGCGTCTTCGATAAAAGTAAGTTGTGAATTGATTATTCCATGTGATTTGCCATATTAGTTTAAACTTGATTACTACATGTTATTAGTATTAAGTATTTCTTGCCTCGTTTGAATGATCCTTATGTAAGATGTACTTATAGGAATGTATACTAAGACGATTTTCTTATATTTTGAACTAAAATACCTAGCATCCTTGTTTGGATTGTTGTGCTACTAAAATGGTTTGTGCCATGTTTAATCGAACTAAGATGGTTTGTGCCGTGTTTAAATTGAACTAAGATAGTTCGTGCCATGTTTGCTTGGAGTAAAGCATACACATATGCTATTACGTATTTTGTTAAAAACCGTCCATTGGACTACTATGAACTATTTAAACACTTGTGTGTTTCTATGTTACCCTATATCGATATATGCTGAATTAAAAATATACGCCAAAACAGTACTTGACCGCGCTGATATTTAGCAATGGTTGATGATAAGTCGTGAGTAAACCCAAAAACCAAGACAATTCATCGAAAATGTTAAGGGATATAACGATACTTAGCAAGGTCTCAAGGCTGTTCTTGTTTGATTGGGTTGCGAGACTAAGTTAAGTGCCAGTCGTTATACAACTTAGGGTTTTGATGAGTTTTCTTGTGGATGGGTAAAACTCATGAATTTACATCTTGCGTGATTAGTTTGATAGTTAGGGTATAACATATTTGATGAGTTTTGTGTAGGTTTAATCAATGTTAAATTTTATGAGTAATATCTAAAGACGAGTAAATTCACCAAAGATGTTAAGAAGTTTAACGACTAATACTTGACTAGACCTCAAGGCTGTTCTTGTTTGATTGGGTTGCGAGGCTTAGTCAAGTGCCAGTTGTAACGCAACTTAACATTTTTAGTGAATTTCCTCGGGGATGGATAAGACTTACATAATCTGACAAGGTGATTACCTCATTGACGTTTGACCGGTACGATGCATTAGTACCATTAGTTGTATGGTGTGCGAACACTAAAATAGTTAAAGTCGTCGTCTCTATTTTTATACAACATACTATGATAAACACTCTATCCAAAGTATTACTCCTGTAATACTCCATAACGTACTATATCATAAGGAACAAACATAAATTAGTATTACAAAAGTATGAAAACTA
Organism: Glebionis coronaria; assembly: GCA_025667525.1. Lineage (NCBI taxonomy): Eukaryota > Viridiplantae > Streptophyta > Magnoliopsida > Asterales > Asteraceae > Glebionis > Glebionis coronaria. The sequence goes on from CM046877.1 coordinate 333,493,995, forward strand.
TCCGAAAATATGCCGAAGCATAAGTTGATTGCACGTCAAAGAGAAATTATGTTGGAGAAACTGTACAAAGACGGATCTAAAAGTTCTAGTCCATTGGGTCTGAAACTAAGTTGCTATTATAAATTTACGAAGTATGATATAACAACTAATATTAAAGGGAGAACTCAGTTATATGAGGATTATGCCATATTTTAAATTAAAGAGATTATCGCATGTCACAAAGCTTGAGAACCCTACACGTGAATTGTGTTCACTCCTAAGAAATCCTAATAGCGCGTGTCGAACATAAAAAGTATACAAAACGATTATGAACAAACGACAGATAAAAACAAAATGAACAAATTTTTGTGATAAAATTCTTGGGATGGAATTGACTAGTTGAATGGATTAAACAAACTGAACAATTTTGGGATAAAAACAAATTTACCGAAGCGTCTAAGATGAAATAAGGCATGATCAAAGCTCTAGAAAATTTTGTGTTAGAATTGAGCGACTGATGTGGAATATTAAATAATTTATTTTTATGAAGATCAAGTGACTCGACATCCGTCGATGTCACCACCAACAAAAATTTAGTTATGTACTCGTACTTTATAAATTATTATTTAATTGTTTGCAATTATTTTTAAAAGTCATATTTTATATCTTTTGAAGCATTAACTTAAGAAATTATTTTATCCTACAATATTTTTATATATGTCGGAGAAAAATTAATTAAATTTTTTTTTAAAAGGAGTTTTATAAAATATTTTTGGAAAACATTATAAATTTTTTTTTACTTTGATGGAAATATCACCGAGAACTTTATTAGTAAGAAGTTAGAAATTTTGATAAAACATATTGGTAAAATCATTAAAGGTATTACTGATAAAAACGCCATGATTGATGATGAAATATTTTAGTATAAATTATCATGCAAAGTTTTGGAAAAATCTGACTTGACGACCAACTTAATGTATGAAACACCGCGACTAATTTTGAAATATTTTTAGTAAAATCTACCATGTAAAATTTTGGAAAAATTTACGAACAACTTGATGTCGATGACGCAAACTATTGATAAATATGACGAGAACTACTACAAATAAGTATGGAAATTATCTTGTTGATTGTTAAAAGTGAGCAATGATAACAAATTAAATGAACTATGGACTACCAATATATAAATTACGACCTTAAAGAGATAATTGTTGATGAAAAGGAGGATGCAATCGTTGTACCCGAGACGTACGTAGCCTGATCAACTACGTATGATCGTGGTCAAACGCGAGTGTGCTCACAGTAGTCATCGCAAAAATAAGATAAATTAGCAAAGTAAATTTCAAGATTGCGTTATTTGCCAAAGAAAAGAAAAACTGTTTAGAGCTATGAACGTCAAATATCCCTATATCGCCGTTTAAATTAAAAGAGCCACGTGAGATTTATAAGTAAATCACTTATGTCTACTTTCTCCGTCATCAAGACGAACGAGACCTTGCAAAACGCGAACCATTGGGAAAATTTATGGAGACCTCGTCATACTAAACGTTGCACCATGGAAAGGTGTCATTCGTTTTGGAAAAAAAAAAAAAAAAAAAAAAAAAAACGAAGAAAGTTAAATCCTTGATATGTTGGACCGTTCAAGATTTCTATTAGCACAATTATAGGCATTTATGCTAAGGATGACAACGCGGGACCCTTTAAAGTGGGAGTGATACGGGAGACGACGAGAGAAATTATTAAAACCCACGTAACAAAAATCGACATCGTTGAGAAAATTCAATATACGAGAAAGGACTTACTAGTATAAAATTTAGGGAGCGCTATAGATCATGTACAATCGGACGAAATTTATATTCGTTCTAATCCTAATAGCAATTTTAATCTTGGCAAGAAGCTAAGGAAAACGAAGGCGTTGGACGCCAAGAGAAGTACATAGAAATTCAAATCATCTCTTGTTTGTTTAAACAACATGGACTTGCGAGTTTTGAGGACAAAACTCAATTTAAGGGACGGCGAATGTCACAAACGTGAATTTAAAATCTATTTGATTTACGAGAAACACGATGATTCGGGTTAGACTTGTGTGTCTATTGAATGTTCCCGATTGTTGACGCGTATTTTGCGTATAAATATAAATTTTATGAAAGATGTTCATATCAAATATTACTTGAAGGGCTATAATTTTGTTTATATTACGTATAACAACTTCTATTTTTGGAGTCGACGTTTCTTTATATCGACGTAATCTCATATAAGAATTTCGTTTCACAAACAAATAATCCACTAAATACATTTTGGACACACTTAGAAATCCTGTATATTCTTTTCACCAAACAAATTCCTAAACTCCTAAACTACATACAACAAAATAAATACAACAAATAACTTCCTCAAATAAATACCCAAAATAATAGGAAACTAATTCCTCTCCTTTTACTTTCATAACAAAACCGGTCCCCCCATGTACATGAGTAAACCCACGTTTTAATTACAATATATGTATCCCCACACTTTTAAAACTTAGAACTGACTAGTACTCTCACCCACTAATAAATGGGTGTACCATCTTTTCCCTTCCTTCCCCTTACAAACCGACGTACACTCTCCTTCTCCATCATGTTTATCCATAGACTTCTCAAAGGACTAATGTTACTACAACCTAGGGAAATGCAAGTCAAACCTAAGTACTTATTCTTCCTCCTTCTCCCTGCCCTAGACGAGTACCAAGGAACTTTAACTCTTCCCAAAACATCTAACAACTCCCAATGTGTACCCATTTAGTTGATAACTAGTTCTAGTTGAACCAAATGCCCCTCTAAACCCTAACTAATGGATTAGTTACCCTAGGACTCCCATTTTCCTATAAATAGACCAACCATCTCACTAGTTTTGTACACATAGAAAGTCACGAATAAACCTCCCTTCCCTGTGGTTAATAGACGCTGCCAAGAGAGGAGGAAAGCAAAGTTTGGTCAAGAGCTAATATTGGTTAAGATTTTAGATTGGTTAAGGTGTGATTCAAGTGTAGATAACGAAGCCGTGTCCATTCTCTTCCTTTCGTTATAGCTAAGGACCATTGTAAGACTCACTTTCTAATCTCTTTCATGTCGTATGCCCTAGTATGTTGCTTGCTAAACATTTTCACTAAGAAAACAAATGATTTGACAACAAATACACATCTCCTGATAATGAAACCATACTTTAAGAACCTTGGGTAAAACCTTAACATGAAGAAAACCTGAACATACAATGCTTTAATATAACACACGTAGAGTACTCATATCAAAAATCAACAAAAAGTAATGTGTATTGCAAGTTTAAAAAGGGTATGCAAATCTATGATTTTATGTAAAAGAAAAGGATTTTTAGATATAGTTTTGGGTGGCTGTTAATCGTCGTGATCATAGGATCACGTCGCGTGTGAGAGGCCTTGTGTTATCGTCATGTTGAGGTTTGTATGAGTGCCAAGTACTTGTAACTCGAAGTAGTAAAGAGCATGACGTAGCATAGTTAGTTTCGACATAAAAATCACAGTCTCAAAAGTTGAGTATATGTCGATCTTTGAGTAGTTTTTCTGCTAGTAGGAGTCAAGAACTTGAACACTAAAATGGCTTGTTAAAAACTCCATACTACCACCTTTTCAAAAAGTCTTAAACACGTAGGAAAACGAATGGGCTAAAACGGATTAGAAATGAATGAGATATCGGATTTTGAAAACAGTTGCAAACCGCCATTTTACGACCCATTTTTACCCTCGAAACAACCATGCCCCGAGTCGGTTAAACAACGAAAGTTGTAGACGGCCATGCCGTCTACAAGGGCATACTTTTAGTTCGACTCAAAAGTCGTTATCGAGAACCGTAGACGAGATCGAAAGTGATTCGTTTTCTTTTAAATTTGTTTCACGACCCTTACTTCGAACCCAACTTTAACCTATCAAACGATTTCAGTTTATAAAACTTAAAACACCTACTTATAGACCACCCGACCGGCTATCTAACGGTACTTGCAGTTTACTTCGCAAGCTACTACTGAGCCCGTTATTCATGCCGAAAAACTGCCGAGATCACCCTTTTGCTTAGTTAAAAAAAAGACGTACACAGAATTGGTTAATTTTGTGATTTGTATTCCATATGGACATGCGCCCTTGTTCCCCGACATGGGGACATAGCATTTCTAAAAGAAAACCATCTTTTTATTAATGTGTTTAATAATTTTAATTAGTTTAATTATTTAAGATATTTTTAATAAAATATATTTAAGATATTTGACCCCTTAAATGACCTAACTAAATAAACTGTTTCGACAATAAAATATCTAATATTGTTAAATATATCCCGATTAAAAGACTACACTTTTACTAAAACGTTAAACTATCACAAGTGTTAATAACGATCGATTTATTTAAATAAACTCAAGCACATACTAGGGGACTAAATGCTACGTTTATTTTCGTGTTCTTGTATAGTAATACATATCTTATTAAACATAGGTTACGGATTGTTTGAAGCTATTATTTCTCCATGTCTACATTGTTCTATTTTAACCGTTGCTATTGCTTGAGGTGAGTTTCATAGCCCCACTTTTAATTGTTTTAACTATTTTGGGGTGAGAACATTGCTTGTTTTTAACGGATGAACATAAGTGCCTTAAACTGATACGTTTGCCTACATGATGTCTAAGTAGCGATATCCCTAGATGCTTTAGCCCACTATCGTGAACCGTTAATTACTTTGTGTAAGCGCGAATTTTATGGATAGATCTATTGGGACTGACATCCCTATCTAATGTTGGTTGTGTGACCAAATTAGATACACTTACATTTGAGTCGTTACGAATGCTTTGGGATAGGCATTTGCTCGGGCTCTCATTATATCTTGTTGGTTGGTTAACGCTTCGGTGTCACGAGCTTAGGCGTAGGAATACAAACGTATACTATTTTGATTATAACCTTGTTTGGTTATATGCTGATTGCCCGATAAAATCTTATGGTTCATCACACTTATTTATAACTAAACCTATGAACTCACCAACCTTTGTGTTGACACTTTAGCAATGTTTTTCTCAGGTATCAAGACGGAGGAGTGACGTGGTTATGCATGGGAGATTTTTAATAAAAATGGTCGTGACTAGTGTATGGATATTTGGATCAATGTTAAAGTCTTTTGAAACAATGTTTTATTTTATGATCCTGTGTAATTCGCTTCCAAACAAGTTTTATAATTTTTATTAAATTAAAACGACTTTAAAATAGTCGTTCTTTGTATCTATATCTTGTGATAGTCATGACCGTCGCACCCCATTGTGTTTTCTTACTCTGATAAATTGGGGGTGTGACAGCCGTTACCATCAACTATCCTTCCTAGCGATTGAGCGTTTCATCCTGGTAATTCTATGTACACGCCCTTGATTCCTAGTAGGTTCAAGCATACTGATTGTGATGGAAGTTGTGTCCTTCCTCCAACTGTGACAGCCTAGAACAAGCAAACGTGCAACTTTCAGCGTCTGTACAAACCGAAAATCTGAGTATTGATATGATACTTTCAGAAGGCCTACAAAACTGATTATCAATGGTAAATATTCTATCCTATTTTTAAGTTCGACATTTATGTTAGTTTCTAAAATAATAAGTTTATAAAACATCTACTAATCTCCAGTTAAGACCGACATTATATAGTTTAATTTGCAAGTTTAGAGTTAAAAAAAAATCAAGTACCAAAAGTGTGGGAAACGGGAAAACAAAAGTCAATGGATTTGAAACCTCGGGCGCAATGCTAAATAGTGTTCAATATACATCAGTTTCTTTTCTGCAATAGTGTTCTGTAACTATTAGCAATACAAAATCTAAACATCCGACAGTTTATAGAGTACGTGTAACACATATTCAGTTTCATGAAAGGTTACATATCTGTAAAAGATTAAACACGACACTTCCAGAAGATTGCACCCTATGAAGAAGGCAATGTGGAAGAAGTTGCAAGTTTAGAGAGTGAAAGATATAACGACAAATCGGAGGCAAGTAACTCGTGCTTTATTATCAGGCCTACACTTGCAAGTCTATGAATTTGTGCTTGACTTCGTCCTTGTGTTGTGCTTTTATATATTCGTTTGTTTATGGAGTATGTACTGCATTTGGTAGGGTTTAAGAAAGTTGTAAATTATTTCACAATTACTCATAATCTTTTGGAATTTAAATGTTTTTTTAATACCATTGTTTTTGTTTTGAAATGGACCACAAAAAAAGACCAAATTTGCATAACGCATGCAGTCTTGGAAACTAAAGCTAAGGATGCATTAAAGCTTCAATGGGATAAAAAAGAATATGTCATGACTACTACCGGAAAACGTAATTCTTATAAGTCGGGATGTGGTAGTTTCATACCGTGTCACCATCTTCAACATACCATCTAAGTTTGTCAACTATCTGCACATTTAAAATCACGAAAAAACGTCTCAGTCAAAGTCCTAAAACCAGAAACCACGTATTAGCATCTATAATTTAGGATAAAAACAAAAGAAACACTTTCACAAGTTATGTATAATACATGAATATAAACATACCTTTAATACGTGTGGTTTTAGGATGAATGAAAGATAAACATGTATAAAATGAAATATCTGTATGTATAAAGATTAAATGAACAATGAAGATAAATGAAAAACCTATTCAGTTGCAACAATTTCCTTTAGTCCAGAAAATTAGTGATAATTGGCATCAAACTTACATACCGCAATAAGAACACATACTTGAAATAAGTCTTTAGAAGATCAAATCACATAACAATGTAAACCAAGTGTTCAAAAAGACAAAAACTAACTAACCATGACATGAGTTGAACATGAATATTAAAGTGACATGAACATTATTAGGATTACCCACATGTATATGCTTGTGTCGAATTGGCTCTTTAAAGCATGTTGATTAGACAATAAAGCCATAGATGAAGCGGCCCCCATTGCAACAGAAGGAATCATAGCAGTAGATCCCTTTGGTAAGGAACACATTTGACATTTGCTAATTCAAATAAGTAACAGGTAAGAGATTTCTGAAACAAAGACAAACAAAAAAATTAGTTGACAAAATAATGATTAGCCAATACAATATTGTTCTTGATTATATAAATAAAATCATAAAGAGAGAATAATACTAACAACATTAGAGCACAATAGAAACAATAGAAACAATGTAAAAATAAACATTATTGCCAATACAAACAAATCACTAATTACAAAAATCAACCTGAAGTAATAGAATGGTTATAAGACTGGAAGGCAACCAACCTACAAAAGGAGAAGATTATGGCCAGTTTTGGTACTTCTTCAAATCTGCATCAAAGTCTTCAGTGGACACCTTTTCACCATATGATTGTCATGTTAGTGCTATGATAAATGGGCAGAGAAAACACGATACAAAAAGTTTATGTAATAAAATATCTAACCTTGAGACACTCATTAATAACATCTGTATACATAACCCACCGGACCATGGATATGGAGCAAATCCTAAGAAAAATCCTCACGGAAAACAAAACAAACCTCAGTATTGATCAATCTGCAAAACAAAACAAAACAAAGAAACAACACATGCATACATGATATTTATATAAAAAAATAGAATACAGATTCATGGGTTTGAGGGGAAGGAGGCGTACCCTTTTCTTTACATGTGATTTGCCGTGTTTTTTCTGGAGAAAAAAAGAGTCGTGTTGTTGGTTGTTAATACTTATGGTTCGTCCGTAAAATATATATTTATTAAATTAAAATATTTATTTCCTTATTAAATAATGATGACGTGGATTAACAAAAAGCTTATGTGGCATATCCCTCCTCTTATATATAATGTAAAGATATATATATATATATATATATATATATATATATATATATATATATATATATATATATATATATATATATATATATATATAGGGTGAGGTTATTTTCAGAACTAAATAAATGTACAGAACTGCGAGAACCAACTTTCTACTCTTAAAATGAACATGTATATTTATCATGTTAGTTCATTAGGTAGAAATACATGAATTTTCATGGTCGTAGGTCACTAGGAACATGTATCCTAGGACCATGCACATGTATTTGTTTTGTATGTATTATAACTGTCTTTTCGTTGGATAATATGAAAACACATGTACACTCTTCATATCACTCATCATACTCGGATCTAATACCAATAAAACAATTATTAAATGTTAATTTAAACATAATAATGAAAATACATATGCATTTTTTAGAGTATAAAAGTGGTTCTCGCAGTTCTGTACATTTATTTGGTTCTGAAAATAACCCTATATATATATGTATATATATATATATATATATATATATATATATATATATATATATATATATATATATATATATATATATATATATATATATATATATATATATATATATATATATATATATATATATATATATATATATATATATATATATATATATATATATATATATATATATATATATATATATATATATATATATATATATATATATATATATATATATATATATATATATATATATATATATATATATATATATATATATATATATATATATATATATATATATATATATATATATATATATATATATATATATATATATATATATATATATATATATATATATATATATATATATATATATATATATATATATATTAAAATAACACTTCTCAGTCTGGCCTTGTCGGTAACTCGGGAATTCTTCGGCACCGTTATTGTCTAAACATTTTACTCAAAATATTTTAAAAATATTTATGGTTAAAAGATTTTTGAATTGTTTTATTCAAAACTTTTGTTTCAAAAATCATTCGCTCTCTATAACGAGAGCTCTGGTACCAAACTGTAACACCCCCAAATATTCACATTTCGAATCAACGGAAGAGTCGTTGGTGTTACGGGATAGCAAATTACTCAAATCATAGACAACGCTTAAAAATCGCGTCTTTTAATAACAAAGCATTTTTCCATTCATAAATATCAAATTACATAGGTCCTCAAGTCAAAGTATGTCTTACAATATTTACAAAACATTTGAATGGAAGTTTTTATTTAAATGCGGGCCATAAACTCTTGTCGTCTTCCCGAGAATTACCTTCAAGTACCTAAGATAAAACATGCTAAAAGTCAGCGAAACGCTGAGCGAGTCCATAGAGTTTAATAACAACCATTAACATAAAACCAGTATATAATCATTACCGAAAAATATTTTGTATAATTCTTTGTCATAGACCATGACATAGGCCAAAAACATTTTATACGAATCATTTTTGTAAATCATAACATATGCCAAAAAACATTTGATACGAATCATTGTTGTAAATCATAACTTAGGCCAAAAACATTTTATACGTATCATTGTCGTAAATTATAAATTAGGCCAAAAACATATTATACGAATCATTGTCGTAACACCATTCAATACGTTTTATAACGTTGTTTATAGTATAATAAAACTGTTATATAAAACAGTTATGTAAAACCAGAACACAAGTATAATATGAATAAATAAGACCCCATATTGCTTGTCAGGCAATATATTATAATTCAAATCATATATCATACACTATTCCCGAGACCGCAGCCTCAGTATTACCATTATCGGTATTATTATCGGATTATTATAAGCCGCATGACATTGTTACCTTTCTTTAATATACATCGGGTAGCTAGCCCAGAATTCATTTGTCCATTTGAAACAGCGTGTCGTCACAAAAATCACACTAAATATACCCCTCTCATACATAAATTCGCTTGCCAATCAATGTGACACAACGAGGATCAGCCGTCAAGACGCGAACTGGGGTGATCTTCCCCAAATAGTACTATTATATGCATAAGCGTCTACCAACTCCCGGTAGTTCACAATTCATGCTAATGGGACTTATAGTGACATAACCTAACTAATAATAATCCATTTCAATCATTCATTGGGTCATCCAATCAATCGGGTCCATATCAATAAACATACAATCGGGACCACTTGTGTTCTATTTTTATTAAAACTAGCATGTTATCTCCCTCGAGGGTTTATAAAACATTTCATAAAACATTTAAAAGAGTGCGAGGCTATGAACTCACGTTGGTTTGGGAAGGAGGGTTATCGGCAACTAAGATGTACGGTGCGTGTCTCGATCACGGGAAACCTAGACAAAAAATACTCGATCTTAGACTATGTCGAATAATATTTATAAAAAGTTGTTATGTATATGTAATGATGTCATAAACATGATGATCAAGTGGGTTTTATTCCGTTATAAAACATTATTAGTTGTTAAGCATTTAGTTACTTAGTCTAATTATACTAGTTTTAGCCCATGTATATGTTAAGACCCAATAGGCCCATTAAGAGTCCAATATCTTTTTATTAGTCCATTTATCTATTTAGGACCAGGCCTCTACTCATATGTTGAGCTCAAGTGGTTGAAGCCCATGAGTAAGTCCAATAGTGCTAAACCAAACTAGTTGGGCCTAGTGGTCCAACAAGATAAAATTTTGGTCCATTATGGGTCCATATGTTACAAAGCTCGGGTTTGTCGATTTTTACTTGTAAAATGTTTTTACATATCAGTATATGTTCTATAAAAATGTTACATTAGATGGATCCGACCATCTAAGTTTTATTTGACAAAAACGCCATCCTTTCGGTTTTAGCCGAAAAGACGTAAAAATCATATATATAGTTTGTAGTTAGAAAACATTTGAGTTTTAGTTTTATAAAATTTTTACTATAGAAACTACATGATATGCTCTACAAATAACTCTTCTGTGGATCTTTCTCAAACAGCCTCTAAATATCAGTTTTAATTCGTTTAAAACAGATAAGTCAGATTAGTACCACAAAAGTCTTTTGGTCATATCTTGCTCATTTTTAACATTCCATTGTGTGGTCAATTCACCACTTATGTAAAAATAATTTATCTATCATTATATCAAATAATATAATCCTTTTAATCAAGTGAAAATATTGAAACTTACTGTTTTTCACAGCCTATTAATCTAGTTAAGATTTTTATCACTTTTACTTGTAGATTTAGCCTTGTTAACTTAATCTAGTGACACAAAATCCTCATGCAGTACTTTGATCATCATTAATAACCATTATACATATAAATTTTGAAGTAAATAGATAAATACAATTACAAAATTAATAGGATGATAGAAAGAAAACAATCTTTATACCAACCAAAGTGATGGAAAAGATGAGATTTTGGATGAACAAGGCTTGATCTTGTAACCAAATCTTTTACTTTGCAAAATAACTTTTTGAAATATTCAAGTATATGAACTCCTTCTTGAAAATCAGCCCTAAGAATCTATGAAAACTTCCTTTCACAAGTAGTAATCACCTCAAAACAACCTCCTTTTAAGTAGTTGTCAACATATGTTGATTGTAGATTAAGTTGTTGGTTAAAATTTGGTGAAAATGGTGGTGTGATGATGGTGGACGGCCAAAGAGGGAGAAGAGAGAGTTTGATAAATCTTTTAGTTAAGCTTGCATGTTATGTGTGTGTGTGACAGAGATGTAAGGTTTTGTATCTTGTGAGCTTATGAGACAAGTGTCTCATGTAAGCTTAGAATTTTGACACCAAAGGGTGTCACCCCTTTGTGAAATCCGCCCCTATTAGGGGTGGGATAAGTGTTAAACTTGTGTCATCCCTAATAATTTACGTGTACTCCTCGATTCTAGTTTCCTCGATTTACGTGCCCTCGGGTCGATTTACGAAAAACGTTTTTGCAAATTATGAAACTACGGCACAAAACGATTCTAATAAAAACTGTCTCATAAACGGAGCACAATAGCGTAAATATGTAAACCTAGGGTTCCCGGTTTAATCGTAAAAGACGTTAAATTATGCACGTAAGCCCTAATTTCATCGCGTAAATATGTGAGTTCATGAATCAACATTAAAATAAAATATTAAAATAATATACGAGAATAAATTTACTATCTGAAAATGTCAGACTGTCACAAAAACAGAGTATGTAAACGTAAACAAGTAACGTAGAGCTCTCCGGTTTAAACGTAGACGATGATAATTTAAGACATAAACCCTAATTTCTTCCCAAAAGCGAGCGAGTTCATAAACTACCAATAAAATAATGATTATAAATAATACTTGAGAATAAAATAACGATCTCAAATTGATGGATTGTCACAGTTTCATAAAAGCAACACATTCATAAAGAATGTCTTGAAAAAGGGTGAAAAAATATTTAGATATCATTTTGATCCAATTTTAAGTCAAGTTTTTAGAGGTTGTGATAGATTTAGATTCAACTTTAAATAACTTGAAGTTGATTAATGTGACCACATAGGTTAAAAAACATAAAACTAAATCCATAGATCATCCTCATGAGAAATTCATGAAGGAAAGGAAAATAAATACAAGAAATGAAACAACAACTAACTAATACAAAGTTAGCTAAAACTAGGTCTTGAATGCATAGTCTTCTTTGGCTTGACCTTCTTTAAAAAGCATCTTATTTTGAAAAACCAGCATTCATCTCCTAGGAGGAGGAGGCATGGAGAACAAGGTAAGAAAGAAATCATGCAACCTTCTATGAAGACCAAGCATCTCCAACCTTATGTTTTAAATGATGTAGTTATTATAGAGGCAACATGGGCAATTTGCACCATGAGTTTCTAGGAAACCAAAAAAGTAAGGATCACCCATGAAATGAGGAATAGGAATGCCCAAAATAGGAGCATTAGTGTTTGAGGGAGGTGGAGGTGGTAGAGGCATAGTGTTCAAGGGTGATATGGGTGAGATGGGAGAATTTGGTGGAGTAAAAGGAGAGGTAACCAAAGGCTCAAGGACAAAGGGAATGCTTTGTAGAGGTTGAGGTTTAGAATTCCCATCCAATGGAGGACTAGGAGTGAATGGAGAGGAAAGCTCATTCATTCTTGATTGGAATGAAGAGGAGGTAGAACCATGCGAATGGTTAGTACCATGAGTTGAGTTTGTCTTGCATGGAACAAGGGGTGTGAAGGTGAAGAGGAAATGAGAATAGGAGAAATCTCATTTTTTGGAGTGTGAAAAGATGAAGAACCGATATTAGGTAACTTAATCTTAATTTTAAGGCTTCTTTTGGAAGAGGAAGTTTTGGAAGAAGTGGATGTTCTAGTGTACACCATGGTTGTGTGTTAAGGTATAGAGAAGAGTTGAGGGGATGAAGATCACAATCAACAAGAGAGGGTTAAAGAAGAGAAGGAACCATTCAAACATACAAGCCTAACTACAACTACTTTGTTTAACTAACAATTATTTAAAAGTGATAAAGTCATATTTATGGAGACTTTCTATTTCAGGAATGATCCAAACTAGTAATGGGTTAAAATCATTATAGGTGAATAATGAAATTCGGTAGCCTGGTTTAGGAAAGTGCAGATTTTTGCAAATTTTTTTATTAAAGTTTTACATAGATTAAGGAAAACAGTGTAAAGCAAAGATTCTGTCGAAGTAGTGACAGGTGGTTCCTTATGTAGGGCCGCGGTTCTTTATCGCTAAGGAACCGCGGGTTGGATATGGAACCGCGAACAGAAGTGTCAAAAATGTGCACTTCCTTAAACTTTGGTTAGTCCAGATTTCACACAAGTAAATAGCAATCCAAAGTTAACTATTAATCAAAATCTTGACAGCTAACAAACACATAAGATGCACAAAGTTATGTAAATCGAAATATCGATTACATAGGTAACTAAGGATTAAAATAGTAAGTAATCCAAACAAGTAGTATTAGTTAATACAAACATAATCATAAAAGAAAAGTTCAACATCACAAAACATGTCCAACAACATGTTCATCTTGAGTCAAATCCATGTCATCATCTCTTCTTCTTTCCAAGTCCTTTGATCAATTTTCCCAAGTACTTAAATCCACCTCTTGACTACACTCGATGATCATGCAACTCACATTGCGTCCTAAGATTTGACCGATAGACATCCTCAAGACTAAGGTTCTCCGGAATTTCACTAGTAGCATGGTGAGGATGAGGAGATAGGTCTTCTAACCCGTCCATGAATGAATTAGTGGATGGGTGGGAGTTACTCGAAGAGCCGAAATGAGCACTTGTACCTATGCCATCACCATTACTTGTTGGCATAAAAGTGTCCTTATCATCGGAATCTTGTTGGTCGGATTTTCTTGAACCTCTATCACTTCTAGGCTTTCTTTCATATACCTCTTGAATAGGTAGCATAACCCGTTGAACCGGTTGAAAGCGAGAAAGATCAAGATTGGAAAAGTCATGAACAACCCTTTTTAAAAGGTGAGTAAGAAGCATGGCATAAGGGAGGTTTGTTTTTGGCTTGGAGATAACATAATTGATCCGTCGAGCGATAAAATATGCTAAATTGTACTTGGTTTCAGTAAAGATGCAAAATATCATATGCACTAGACATGCCGGAACATGATCCCGATTTCCACCAAGAAAAAACACATTTTCCCTAAGGATATTGGCCCATTAGACCATATCATCATTAAGGTCGCTTAAGAGAACCTCATGAAGTTTCACCGAACGTCTTTTAGTATGAAGTCTTCTTACAACGGTTCCATTACGCTCTTTGGAAATGATGTCAAGGATGAAGTCAAGGTCAACTTCCAAGTGGTCATTTGGAGGAAAATCGTTGGACTCAAGGAGAGCATCAAGATTACATTTATCCGTAAAACGACGAGTGCCCTCAAATGGCACACCAAGAATTTGACCAAAGGCTTCGAGAGAGTATTGAATGAGTTGACCATTCAAGATGAACCTAACATATAGTCTACCAATTTCCATAATGAGAGAATAAGTGCTAAATAAATCCAAGAGGAATTGGGGGTAAATGTCTTCTTCTATGTATAACAAACAATCGAACCCAATTTGTTCAAACATAGACTTAATGTAAGCATGATTCCTAATGTCCTCTTGGACAACTCTACCCTCGTGGAAACAACCAGTTTGAAGGGAACGCAAGGTGTGGGCAAGTTGTGTTGAGTGACAAAATTCGGCAAGGTTAGGCATATATTGTCTAGTGTCTTGGTGATCTTTTTGATATCTTGAAGGCATGAATTGTACCTAAATACAATAAAAATATTTGTCCAATCACTCACATGTTACATATAAACTAAAAATCAAAAATATGAGAATGTGTTTCATCAATCTCTTGACAAACAAGGTTTAATTCTTATCATTCTCATACTCACAATGTACCTAGTTCATTATTGACGATAGAACATTGATCATGTAAGATCAACAATGAACTTGAACATTGGTTTTTCAAAACAAGGTTTTTAGGCAAGCATTCAACAATGCCATTACCAACTTGTTCATGGGTTCATATAAATTCCATCAATCAACCAATATAATTTAGTCAAAATTCGGATTTGTTCTACAAGTGGGTTTTAGTGAAATATCAATGAATATGAACCTAAGGAATTATAGTAACAATACTATGTCAACTCTTATTCCTAGTAAGGTTCTAATTCAATGTCAATTTAAAAAATCCCCAATTATGAATGTATGAACCCTAGAACAAATTAGATGAGATTGAAAGAAATGACTTATAGATAATTGATCTTGGATGAAGGATGAGTGAAACCCACAACTTGGAATCAATTAATCTTGAGTTACTGAAGGTTTTTGAAGAAACAACAATGGTGGAATATCAGAACACGTCGGCTGTGTGTGTGTAAGAGAGAGAACGTTTTGTTTGAAAAGGGTATTTTAATAAAACTGGAGCTTAACGAAGTTTCTGCCCGCGGTTCCTTATCGATAAGGAACCGCGCATATGAACCGCGCACGATAAAGAACCGACTACTCGTAGCAAGGAAGCAAAGGGGAGAGGAGTCAAGGGAAGTGAATCAAGACCAAGAAAATTGCTTAAGAGACAAATGGCATTCATCAAATCGAGGAGACGAAGAGCTTGTGTCATATATAGTGGTTTGGTAATGAATTATACCAAGCAATTTTGATGCATAGAATAAGATCATTTTCAAGAGTAGTCTTATTCTATTTCAAACTATGAGCGAAGTATAGATTCACTTTCTCTCCCATATGATCGGATAGTTATTGCTAGGATTAACAATAACAATATCCTTGGAATATTTCAATTCCAAAACATGTGTAAAATCCACCTACAACTTAATGAAGTAGTTTAGTATCACAAGGGATTCACCAATCATCCTAGAGATGAGCTTAATTGCACAAGTTACACATGATATTGGGCCTACTAACCGTAAGGGTTCAAACCATGAAAATCCTTCTTGATACTTTAAGCTTCTACTAACTCACCCTACATATCCATAGTGAGTCAAGTATCCAAGTAATGAAGGTTTGAGAGGAAAAAGGGAAGAATCACAAACCACAAATAAATGTCAAGGCAAGGATGTCAAGAATAATCATATAGTCAATTAATGATCAAAAGAATGACCAGTAGGGCGTGTGGAAGAACGAAAACATACCTTGGCCATAAATTGCATTCCAAGCTTTCAAGGAGCCAATGTAAAGCCCAACCATGACTAAAGTGACAACTAAGTCTTAAAGGACTAGTATCACTCCTATCCATCTTGATATCATCATTCAATGATGTTGAAAATCAAAGAAGATGAGTCTTCTACAAGTGTAAGTAACTCAATCCACAATCAATTGAATGATTGATCTTCATGAGGACCTACACATAACAAGATGCAAACTATTCGATACATTTCAAGAGTAAATCTAAAATACATTAATACTACTAATCTAAGTGAGATGCAATATTATCAATTAAAAGGCTTATTTTCAATAAAAAATAGTTTTGACCAAGGAAAAACTTTAGTACAACTTAACGTTCTAATTTGAGGAGATAATGGATCGATCCAAGTTTTAAAGTACAATATACTTCAAATATCTTGTGTCACCATCGCTCTAATACCAACTAGAAAGGGGGTTGAATAGTTTCTCATCGATTTATCTCCTAATTAAAATTCCTTTCAATTAGGTGAGTGCCAAAACTATCTTTTACTTGAAAGCTAGTTGCATAATGATTAGGTTCAATTCTAATGCATTAACAATAAGTAATAAGTGTAATGATGTTGAATATAAGTAATGATTAAGGAAAGAAACAACCTAGTAGTAAGACACCAAAATTTATAGTGGTTCGGCAACGAGGCTCTATCCTCGTTCCTACTCCACTCCTCGAGTACACCTTACTCGAGATTTCCACTATATCCACAAGCTCCCTTCTTGGCGGAGAAAACCTTACAACGTCACTTACATTATTTTCCGACACTAAGCTAAATGTCGAGACCTAATCTTAGCTAGGACCAATCTACACAACGTCGCCTACTTCACCATTTTACAACAGAAGGCTAGATGTCGAGTTCTAATCCAAATCTATAACCAATCTTCACAACGTTGCCTACTTCACCATTTTCCAACACAAGGCTAGATGTCGAGTTCGAATCCAAAGCTAGAACCAATCTTCACGACTCTTCACTTTAAAGCTAAGTGAGAACTTCACACAACACAACTACACATCACTTTATAGTTTAGTGAGAACTCACAAGACACAACCACATCACTTTATAGTTTAGTGAGAACTAACACAACTTAATACAACTCAACTAAACATATCCAAGTACACACATGTAGCTTGGATCTACACAACACAAATCCAAGCATACACATATGCAAAGGATTTACACAACTCTAATTCAAGTATTTTCACATAGTTTGGATGAACACAACTAGTCCAAGTATTTACAAATACATTGGATCTACACACGACACAAATAAACAAATGATGAACATGACTAGATCTTTAGGAGAGGATGATCTTCATCAAGACTTCATCTTTAATCACATCACAAGTGTGTAAGTGATCTTCTCTTTGGACAAGGTAAAGAAGTAGATCAAGAGGATAATCATAAGTAAACATACTTAACACATTAAGTGATCATTTACAAATGACTAGGATTAGATAGGAGAAAGAAGGTTGAAAGAGATGTCCAAAAAGGGTTAATGAAAATGCAGATTTGATCCACTATTTATAGAAGACAAATGCCAACGGCTAGCTGGGGGCGGTTCCTTAACTACCCAGGCGGTTCCTTATCGATAGGGAACCGCGTAGGCACTTAAGGAACCGCGGAGTGTAGACTCCGCTCCTTTTTATCTTTTAGTGAATTTGAAATATCTGAGGCTGTTTAAACCTTCAAAGGATATTCTTATGGCATTTGGAATATGCCATATTCAAATTTACATTTTCATTTTAATAAAACATTTTCTTAAAAATAAAGTTTATTAAAATATTTTGTTACATTTGACAAAAGTGAGTTTTAAGGCTAATAACTTTTATGATCACTAAGCATGATTAAGATATGTTAGTGTAATGATTATTACCTTGATGATAGTGTTTGTTAGATAATTCGTTTTACGATTGTGTTTGACAATAAATGTCTTTGTAATTTGTCATGATTGAAACTAAGAAAGATTAATTAATACTAACAATGTTTTTAGGCATTGCTTTGCATTAACAAGATGAATGAGCTTAGAACCGATGCCTATGAAAACTGATTGCTTTACAAGGAAAATACTAATCAATTGCATGATGCTAATATTAAGAACCATGAGTAAAAATTGGAGAGTCGGTTTTACTATATAACTCACGGTTGAAACTTTTTGCGGGCAAGCTTAAATCACGATGGTCCGGTCCATTCACTATAGCTCATGTGTTTTCATATGGGACCATTGAGTTGTCTCAACCAAATGGACCAAATTTCAAAGTGAATGGTCATCGTGTCAAGCATTACTTTGGGGAGGACATTTCCGTTGAAAGGGTCCAAGAGACCCCTATTTTCCCCATAAATTAATTTATTGTGGGAAGAGTCGAGCTAGAGACTCCTCAAATCAAGCTTGAATAACTATGGATTAGATCATTTAGACTAAAGTGTGATAGGATAGGAATAAAAGGGTAATATAATCGAGATGAGGTGTAGGGGTGCCTATCTTTTGTCTTCTTGGTGTTTGTAGGGTTGCTCTCTCTCGTTTCATGCATTAGAGCTTATGGAGAAGGCCCTCGTATCAGATTCACTTTGATACTTTTGTGATTCAAACTTGACTTTTAATAATGTCTAACATGAATTCACTTTAATAGACCTTTCATTAGCTTGAGTTAAGCAAAGTTATTAATGTCATAAGTGTAAGGGAGTTCACTCCAATACTCTTAAACATTGCGGACAATGTTTATCTTAAGTGTAGGGGGTCTTCTATCGAAGTGACCTTACCTAGAACATTGCCTTACCTTCATGTTAATTGGGAAAATTAATTTTCAACAATTTTCAAATTTTTGATCTACTTTGGCCAAAAAAATATGCATTCATAATTTTTGCATTAATCATTTTTTATTTGCATAACACATTTGCATGGTATATATTTCTTCTTTTATTTTTCATTAAAAATATGAAAAAGGAAAAAATATAATAAAGGATATGGTTTAAAAAATTTAGACTTCTTTGACATTTTAGGCCCGCCATGAATATTTTGACTCAACCCGAGTTTGTTTATCCAAGATTACTCTAGCTAGTATCCTTAACCATATATACCTTTATTGGTTTATTAGGCTAAGCATCCACGAGTCTCATTATTTGAGATTTTAAATTGTGGAGAACGAGAAATGATAGAGTTTGAAGTAAGTGTAAAGGGCTAGATAAACCTAATATTAATTAATTGTGGCTTTTATATCCCCTTTCGTAACCTTTACTTTCTTGCCAACGTATGTATATATTGTTAATAAATAATCAAGAACGGTTTTAATTGGTTTGTAGTCTCTTATGCATTTTTGACTAATCATTCGTGGTTGGTATAAGTACGTCTTAAGATTCTAAGTTCGAACGTTTTATGTGTACTTGACTTATGTCATGTTTAATACTTAGTGGGTGTTTTTCCTTTTATTCTTTTCATTTTATTTGTGAGGAATAAAGAAAAATAAGAGCGGCTTATACAAAAATGAGTGGCTAGAAAAAAAAGAAGAAAAAAAGAAAAAGAAAAAAAATAATTATACAAGACTCCCAAGAGGGGCAGTGAAGTGTTAATTATAGTAGCTATTAAATTCCAATATTACTCTCACAAGGGTTGCGGGGATTTAATAGTTGCTCCAATCCAATATTACCTTGACGAGTTGCGAGATTGAAGATCCAAGTTCTCAAAAAGGCGGAGGATATAAATTATTGCGTGAGTTTTATTTTTCTTTTCTTAGCGAGTGAGTAGCTACTTATTAATGCATGATATAAGGACCTTACACATAAGGCGAATGACTAATTATTTTGGGTCGGAGTTATATTAATTGTGGGCGTGTTTTCCGAGTAATGGATAAGATGGTTACTTAGGATTAAAACCGTGCTTTGTTATTTTCAGATTTTACATTTCTTATATTTCACGCTTTAAATAATGAAAAATTTGCTCTCAAGCAATTTGCTCAAATAATAACCGGTCTTAGAGGCACAATAACTAGGGGTATAATGGTAACACAATTAATTTATATGAATAAGTCGATTCACTTTCACTTGTGAATAAAAATGATCTCGTTTTTAAGCTTGGTATGGGAAAAGTAAAACTTGAGGATGATAAGTATTCATGGTACTAAAGCCCTAATCAAAGTCAATGATTTTTTAATGAGTTATTTCCATCAAATCATTTTATGAAAATACAAATATATATAAATAGAATTGATTTCCTTGCATTGCATTGTACAAATCAAAATCATGCATCATATAGTATAGTATAGTATAAAGGCAATTCATTTTGGCCAAGGTAGATTAAGTATAAGAAAAATGTAATTTAGAGTTTTGAAATATTATATTGCATGAGGCCATGGCAATGATAAAGTGTAGAGGTTTTGATATGAGTGAAATCTCATATCAATTATAACATATCAAACCCTAAAATATAAAGAAAAATACCAGATTTTATGTGTAAAAGCAGTATTATGGGGTATTCTTTGTTGTTTATGATTTTTGTAGGTAAAAAGATACAATTTGGTGCAAACACGGATTCCAAGGCATTATTGTTGAAGAAAAGCCAAAGGAAGGACTCCAAATTACAAGTCTACAAAGTCCAAGGACCTTTCTTACCAAGCTGCCAAAGACAAGTCAAAGGTTTAAAGCTGGTCAAAAGTGCAAATTTAACAAAGACAAGAAGAAATTCAAGCAAGTCAAAGGGTTAAAGCTGGTCAAAATACAAGTCAAAGGGCCAAGGATGTCAAGCTTATGAAGATGTGAGCTTAAAATAACCAACTGCTAACTAAAAGGACCAACACTGCCATTTTTGGAAAGTTTATAAGGCATGATCCGTGTGAAGTCTGAAGGACCAATAGGAATTAAGAATGAAGTAGTGGAGGATCGCCACATCAGGCATAATAAATGAAGAAAGAGGAAAGCCACCGTCCTAACAGTAACCTCCACTCAACTTTTCTACCAATCACAAGTCGCCACTTCAGCGATCCTCTCTATTAACTTGGATAACGATCTGTGGCTAAATTAATGGACCAATCCGCAAACGCCACGGGTACCTCTCTTCTCCAGATCGTATATTGAGCTAGAGGCTATTTCACAAGATGATTTGTATATGAAAAATCTTTACAAAGACATGACAAGCTCAACCCAATGGTTTAATTAGACTGAAAGTGACTCATCTAATTTCCCCCAATTGGCCAAGAACTATTGATGAACACTTGACAGATTTTTGACACGTGGAAGATCCTCATTGGAGCAAACACGTCAAAGGCCTCACCAACATCTCATCTCAAATCTATAAATACACTTTATTTCCTTTCATTTATGTATTGTAGCTTTAGTGTGAAAACACACACACTTTAGATAATTATCTCATTTTATTTTTCCTTCATTAGCATAACTTCTCAGAGTGATTGACAACCACTCTGAGATAGTTTGTTAGGCAGTTATAACTACTTGTAACCATATCTTCCATTAATAAACTCAGTTTCACTCATTCACTTCTCAATCCTCTCAAATACTACTACATTACTGTTCATTACTCAATTATATGGATTCTGTTGTTTAAGCTTGAACAATAGAGTTTGTTAGTGTATTTTGGAAGCTGTTGTTAGAGATAAATCTTTGTTGCATTCCTAGTTTGATACCATTTCCTGCCATAATTCCAAGTCATACCACTTATAGCAGAGCAGAATTGATCATGGAGATTGGTGGTGATCTGGTGATTTTTGTGTGGTGATAAGGTGTTCATAAGCTGAAAAAGAGAGTTCAACACTCTCTTCTCCATCAAAGGAGGCCTTATTAGCTTCAAACTGCTTTTCCTTTTTACTTTTCCTCTAAACAGTTGAATGCATGCTCAATTCCTATTTTTAGTATAAGATTACTTGAACTTGCCTGATAATTGCTCTTAGTGATCTTGTTGATTGGATTTGATAGCTTGTTCTCTTTATCTGTTAGAATGATTAGTTCACTTAGCTTAAAATTGGCTTAAACTAGTAATTAGTGTTTGGTTCAATAGCTTAACTTTGATCCAGCAAGTAAAATTGGATAAAAAGTGGTTTTTTGTACTCACAAACTGATATCAATTAGTCTTGAAAGTTTTGGTACTAAAACTCTTTTTCAAACAGGCAAATGGTAGTAAAAAACTATGGGTCACACTTTTAGCCTAAAACATGCCAACTTCAAACTAGCATAACTAGATCAATTCTTGAATTCAGATTTTGATTTTTGGTTCTATAGATAGCTTAACATCCTAGCTTCAAGAATCTATAAAGTACATTACATAATATTCAGAATTGAAAAAGAAATAAGCCCCTAAAAGTCTTTGTGATAAGCTCATGTTTTTGTGATAGTTCATTTTCATTTCTAGCTTATTCTTTTCATAAACTAGGCCATTTTCTTTCATAAAACAGCTTAACAAGTCATAAAATAAGATTTGACCAAGGCCAGAGTTGGTCAACGTTGGTCAACATAAGCTCATTTGAGCTTATTGGCTTTTTTGGCTTATTTCTTGGGTGAATTCCAGATTTTCTTGGATAGGTGTCACTTATTTGGGCTATTAATCTTCTTTTGACAATATCAGCTCTTGTGCTTATTCCAATAAGCATATCTCTTGAAAGTAGCTTATTTTAAAAGTGCTTATTGGAGTTTTAGACAATTTTAGCTAAATTCCTTAAACATGGCTAGGTAATTTTGAATTTACAAACTTTTGAAACACATTTCAGCTTATTTGGTGCACTAATTCTCAAGATACAACTTATAAATCAATAAGCCCGTTTTCTTAACAAAAAGTTTTGGTAATTTCATTTTGGTCCCTGAATTTTAGGAAGTTGCTTAAGTTGTTGTAATTGGTTAATAATTGGTTAGGGTTTACAGTTAGGACCTTGAACTTGTTAAGTTTGTTAGAATTCAGTTTCAAGTTTGTTAATTTTGTTAAGTGTGGTTAGTGATTTGTTAAATTTTCATATTCAGTCCTTTTACTTTCTGAATTTACAATTTCAGTCCCTCAACTTTCATTTACTTTACATTTTTGGCATTTTCATTTGTTGTGCATTAATTGATTGTACATTAGGCTTTGTAATTGGTATGTGCATTATGTTTTTAGCATAGTATGGATACGTTGACGATACTATTTTTCACTTTTGACGGGTTTGTGATAATTAGACCTAGATACCATAACTTTTACTAATCAAACATCAAAAACAATTGGTTGACTTGATTTCTCTCGATCACTCAATTCGTAAAGATATAGAGACTATAACGAACATAAAAAGACGAATATTACTCTCATACTAAGCAATACTCTCAATGATCAACTCCTATCTTAGGTACCTGCCGTATGAGACATGAAAAGAAAATACGGATGAGCAATACGCTCAGTGAATGGATATAAAGACATGATAAGAATAAATGTAACATGAATAATTGTAAAACCCGCATACTTTTGCCATGTATAGTACCTTTATGATCGTACGTGCATGATTAGAACTTTCCTTTTATAGCATGTTTACGTTTCGCGAATAGTAATTACAAGTAATATGTACGTGTTATTACACGATAAGTATTTAATACATATTAAGACACGATAATTATTATCAACAATAATTATAATCACGAACATGGAATCATGAACGTAAATAATATCGAACATGGAATCATGAACATAATTAATCACGAACCTATTATTATGTATTTACGTAATAATCATTACGATTACGTATAAATATATATTATGACACGAACGAGAAATAAATAAATCACGTAAACACGACACGAAAATACGTAAATAATTAGAACACGGGAAAACAACGGGTTTCCCCTTGTGGGCCCCTCATACCCGCGACAAGAAACAAGAGGAAGGGGCCAAGCCCACTTTTAATATAGTTAAAACAAGAAAAAGGAAAAATAGATTTTTCATAATACAAAATATTAGAAAAATCACAAAACCCTTGCTCCTCTTTTCCTTCTCCTTGGCCGCCGGGTATAAACACCACAAAAGGGGTGTTTGTTGATTTTGGTTGATCCAATTCTTGCAAGATCGTTCGTGTTATTAATTTCCTTTTGTTCACGCATCGGTAATTCCTTAAAACTTTTTCTTTTTAATTGTTTATTATATCTAGAACACATGAAATCATGATTTTATTAAAAACTATTAATAAAAACATGTTAATTAATTAGATCCAATCATGGGGGTTAAGAAAACATGGGGTTTAAGAAAACATGGGGTTTAAGGGGTGTTTGGTTCGACCGACGCACACAAGCCGAGAGCTAAAGCTCTCGGTGTGGCTCGTGTGACCACAGCCGAGACCTACGGGTCTCGGTGTGGGTTTTGTGGCTCGGCAGCAGGCAAGACAAGGGACCCCGGCACATGTCGGGGTGGTCCTTGTGGTCTTGGGGGTCTCGGCAGAAAAACAACACGCACGACCGGCTTAAGCTGGTGGCGGTTTGATTTAAACCGTGGCAACCGGTCAAGCCGGTTTGCCACAATTAAGGGTTTGTTTGGTCCGGTTCAAGGGGTTTCACGGATCGGTTCACGACATGTCTAGACTTAAAACACGGGTTCGGTTCATGACTTAATTTTACAAGTTAATAATTTTTTTAACAAGTTAAATAATTACAAGATTAATTAAATTAATTTAACATGTTATATAATTAATTTAATTTAGACATGACTTAGGTTATATTATTATTATTAATAATGCATGATTTTAACCTAATTATTTTATGATTTAAATTTAGACTAATTAATTAATTAATTATTAAAACAAGGCATATTATTTATTAATTTCCGTGACTTAGGTTATATTAATAATAAATATTAATACATGTTTTAACCTAAGTATTTTAACCACTTAATTTAATTAAATCATGTTTATATTTACTTAAATCTTATAACCTTTAGTTTATTTAATTTACATGTATTAATTAATAAACTATACTATTAATCACATGACTTAGAATATTAATCAGTAAAACTTAAGCTTATATTATTAGCTTGATAATCCAGCTTATTTCTAAATATGAAACTTTCTATTTTTAGAAACTTATCTATTTTAAGCAGCTAATCTATTTATGGAAACTTTCTATTTTTAGAAACTTATTTATTTTAGGCAATTATTCTATTTTTAGAAACTATCTATTTTTGGAAACTTTCTATTTTTGGAAACTTTCTATTTTTGGAAACTTTCTATATTTGGAAACTTTCTATATTTGGAAACCTGCTATTTTTAGAAAGTTACTTATTTTTACACAACAAGTATAATAATGCAAGCAATACAAGTAATACTTAATAAGAATAGATAGAATACATGATAAACACAGTATAATGATAAGATCAGTAAAACATGACATGAACATATAAAACAAGCTATGACATGATATAAAACCAGTTACGTATGCAGTAATCAGAATACTTATACACGTATATTATTTATGTAGCATTAGTGATAACGAAGTAGGACTCTCTTCCGTTCGTCTTCTTCGTTCACTGGACACAAGGTACGGATTCTCCGTCCTTTCAGTATGGACATTCTTTCCTTATTAGGATTCCCCGTATGCAGCCAAATGTTTTCCCAGTATATGTTTTATATATTTCGATTGCTTATCTTTAATAAATGCCTAAGCCATATACATGCATGACCAGTATCACCTAGTTATGGAGATACCATAACCATAACACTAGAGGCACCAGTGCTATGACTTCACCACGGCAGAGTGATAGCTCGTGGCGTCCCTTTCAGCTTTTGGCCATATTATTATGTTATCATGTGGGGCGTATGGGTGCATCCTAGGTTACATATTTTTACAGATTATTCAGGTGAATGTTGTGTGTGCCTTGCATCCTTCACAAGGAGCTGATCCCTCCTACCCAAACTTATATTAATTAGAGGCAGCCCCTCTAATTGCATGACGAGGTAACCCCTCCAAGTATTCATGCACGTTGATATTTCATGACCTATATTGGCTAATGGTAAACATGTTAAACAATTTTTATAAGATAAACATAAGGCTTTTCAAACTATAAAACCAGTTTTACTAAATTATGTCAGGTTTTCCAGGACTTAGTTTATTCCGCTGCTATATGTTGTATATGCTTATGTTATTCATTCTATGCTTGTATATCCGCGCACTGAGCGTTATGCTCAGCCGTTTTCCTTTCATGTTCCCAAAACGGAAGATACTCAAGGACGCTCGTAGACTTTAAGCGTACATGAATATGGATTGGAAGCTTCCTAGCCTTCATTACTTTATGCATTTATTCATACTTTTGATACTCATTTCCATGGACATTGTTTAGTCCTTTTCATTTACAGTACTTATGTTTTTGTGTGATGAGCTTTACTTTTGGGGTACCGATGTTTGTTTCCGGTATTTCTTTTATGGTCATGTAATGTTTAATACATTTATCCTTGTATGCTTTGATGACAAGCCATAATCACGCGTGACATTCCATTTACGAAAATAGGGTGTTACAATTATGGTATCAGAGCCAAGGCTTCGACCTGTAGGCTCTCAAAACACGACCTGTGATTAGTGGGTAGTCACTATGGTCTTCCTAGAAATGACAGTCGATTTTCATGCATTCATCATTTTCATGCATACATATATATGTCATTTATGACTAAGTAATGGTTGGTACAGGACTGGCCCTATTTAGTCGCATGTGTTTTATCGAAACTTTTAACTTTGGGACCGACCAATTAACGTCCCCTCGCCATGTCTTTTGTATTGAGTGAACTGACCATAGGCGTTCACTCTCGCGCATATAAAAGTTTTCATAAAAATGCATCATGCATTCATGTACTAGTTTTCCTGCATAAATTTTTTCTCATGATTTATTGGTATAAACTTTTTTTTCATGTATATATTTTATGTTTTAATCAGTTTAATCATGTATTTTTATGTTATACTGTCAGATGGTTCTCACACGCGAGCAGGAACAACTCAATGCAACAGTCCAAGCTGCAATGCAAGCTATGCTTCCTCAGCTGAGGAACGAAATCAGGCCTGAGGTGCAGGCTGCCAACAATCAGCAACATCACCCAGTACCTCCTCCTCCTCCTCCAACAACATTGGTCACATGGATGGAGAGATTCAATAAGCTACGCCCTCGATCTTTCGAGAAAACAGATAGCCCCAGTGAAGCTAAAAGCTAGTTGGCTCACATTAAGAAGATCTTTGATGCCATGGGATGTGACCCCATCTTCAAGTCGAGGTTGTCCTGTTACCAGTTCGAAGGTGATGTGCTATCATGGTGGAAGGCACTGAAGCAGTCTGAGGGAGGTGATGCTTGGGTGGCTGGTTTGACTTGGGCTCAGTTCAGGGATTTGGTGATGGGGAAGTTCTTTCCCAAGGCTGAGCAAGACAAGCTGAAGAGAGTACCATGGAATCAGACAGAGAGCTGGAGAGAACAACAACGAGTTTATGCAGCGTTTTCTTCGTTTGGCTGGTTTTCTTGGTGCAGCAGCAGGTACTCCCGAAGAGCAAGCATACCACTTCCGGTGGGCTCTTCGTACATCGTCGCAAACAACTTGGTGTGTGCTACGTTCAACACAGTGGCACAAGTGGCCGATGCAGCACGTAAGCTGGAGATGCTGCAAGAAAGAGAAGAGTTCGGGGAAGCAGAGAGACCCGAGAAGAGGTAAACATTCGTTATTCATCGGTGACCAAACCGTATTCTTCCAGTATATGTCAATATTTACATCTCTTTTAAACTGTATCTTCCAGGCAGAAGACTGGGGACCGGTCTCAGCCGGCTACTCAGCAACAACCTACTCAGCCCAAGGAAACGCTCAAACTCACGACCGTTCTGCTACGGATAGGCGTGGCGGTAATGATAATTACCGTAACAACGCTGGGAACTCCAACATCAGCAGGTCCTTACACTTACTCATTTTCTTATGATTACATGCAATAGTTTATAATTCTGACACATTAGAGAATCTTCTACCATGAATCATGGTAACGGGAGGGACCAGAACCAAAGAGGTTCACAGCCTAACCGTCCAGCTATCACTGGTATTCCATCTTACGAATTTTCTGCATTGTCCTTTCTACCCATTATCATGTCTCATGTATATTTTTCTTATCAGGCTCTCAGCCAGCAAGGACACCTGCTGGAGGATATACTCATCCTCTTTGCACTACCTGCAACCGTAGGCACCCAGGGCCATGTCGCCGCGACGGCGACGCATGCTTCAAGTGTGGTCTTCCTGGCCATCGCATGAAGGACTACCGCAAGGGCGAGAAGGAGGGCACATCGGAACATGCTGATACCAAGTCGCCTCCTACTAGTGTACGCGTTTACATGACATCTCGCAATCAGGCCAACAAGTCTACAGGTACCATCACTGGAATCTTGTATATGTATGGTCAAGCTGCATGTGTTCTTTTTGATACGGGTGCTACTCACTCGGTCATTTCTACTGCTTATGCTAAGAATGTTAGGATATCCCCCATGCCACTAGAGAATATACTAAACATATCCACGCCTTTAAGAGACTCTGTACGCATAACCCATGTGTACAAGAGCCTTCCCCTAGAGTTTAATAACAAGATTCGTCCTGTTGACGCACTTGCGCTGGACATGAATGATTTTGACATGATATTGGGCATGAACTGGCTATCCAAGCATCACGCTAGCATAGACTGCCATTCATATCGAGTCATCTTTGGTGATGTTAATGCACCAGAGTACATTCACAACGGGTTCGTACCCGGAAGGTCTGTACAAATCATATCAATCCTGCAAGCACGTGCATTACTTTCACATGGTTGTGAGGGCTATCTAGCTACTGTTCATGACATGGATGCTGAATCCCCATCAATTCAGAATCAACCGATAGTGTTAGAATTTCTAGATGTATTTCCAGAAGAACTTCCGGGCATACCACCTGCACGTGAAGTAGAGTTTAATATCGAGCTCATCCCAAGAGCTGAGCCGATTTCCAAGGCTCCTTATCGCATGGCTCCCATAGAGTTGAAGGAACTGAAGGATCAATTGTAAGAACTTTTGGAACGAGGCTTCATTCGACTGAGTGCATCTCCATGGGCCGCACCGGTCTTATTTGTGAAGAAGAAGGACGGTAGTATGCGTCTTAGCATAGATTATCGTGAGCTCAACAAGATTACCATCAGGAATAGGTATCCTCTACCACGCATTGACGATTTGTTTGACCAACTCCAAGGGGCCAAACATTTCTCCAAGATTGATCTGAGGTCGGTCTATCATCAGCTACAGGTTAAAGAGCAGGACATCGCCAGGACTGCTTTCCGTACGCGCTATGGCCACTATGAATTTGTAGTCATGCCATTTGGCCTTACCAATGCTCCAACAGTGTTTATGGATTTGATGAACAGAATCTTCCATGAATTTCTGGATAAGTTCGTCATCGTCTTCATTAAAGACATCCTAATATTCTCCGGGTCCAAGGAGGAACATGAAGACCATCTTCGTACAGTGTTATAGATTCTTCGCCAGAAGTAGCAGTATGCTAAATTCTCCAAGTGTGAGTTCTGGTTAGACAAGGTGGCATTCATAGGCCACATTGTATCAGCAGAAGGAATCACTATAGATCCAGCAAAGGTTGAGGCTATCACCAAGTGGCCAAGACCGACATCAGCGACTGAGGTTCACATTTTCCTTGGCTTAGCTGGTTACTACCGTAGGTTCGTGGAGAACTTTTCCCGTTTAGCACTAGCTTTGACCAAACTGATGCAGAAAGGGGAGAAATTCGTCTGGACTGAAGAAAGAGAGAAGAGCTTTGAAGACCTAAAGCAGAAGTTAGTATCTGCACCGATTCTTACTCTCCTATCTGGTACAGGTGGATTTCAGATCTACAGTGATGCATCGAGGAAGGACTTGGCTGTGTTCTCATGAAACATGGGAAAGTGATCGCGTACGCTTCACGGAAGCTTAAGCCTTATGATGAAAATTACCCTACGCATGACTTGGAACTGGCAACAGTCGTGTTTGCATTGAACATATGGAGGCACTATTTGTATGGAGAATCATGTGACATTTTCACGGACCACAAGAGCTTGAAGTACATCTTCACTCAACGTGAATTGAACATGAGACAGAGGAGATGGCTAGAGCTGTTGAAAGATTATGACATAAATCTGTAGTATCATCTCGGCAAGGCGAATGTAGTGGCAGATGCACTTAGCAGAAAGTCCGGAATGATAAACGATA
This sequence comes from Glebionis coronaria, assembly GCA_025667525.1. Classification (NCBI taxonomy): domain Eukaryota; kingdom Viridiplantae; phylum Streptophyta; class Magnoliopsida; order Asterales; family Asteraceae; genus Glebionis; species Glebionis coronaria. The sequence continues at coordinate 333,524,676 of CM046877.1, forward strand.
TTAAAATTGAGGAGGAAATTATAAGAGACTTGGACCGTCTAGACATTGAGATCATGGTACGTGGACAGCAGGGTTACTGGGCTAATCTTAGAGTGGAACCTGAGTTACTCTCTAGGATCAAGGAAGCTCAGAAAGATGATGGTGAAATCTGGGCGATAATTCAGAATTTAGAGAAGTAGACAGAATTTCGAGTAGGCGCATACGATATCTTATGGCAGGGCACGAGACTTTGTGTTCCTGATGATCAAGAACTCCGAGAAGCATTGTTAGCTGAGGCTCATAGCTCCCCATTCTCTATTCATCGTGGTTCGACCAAGATGTACCATGACATCAAGCAATACTTTTGGTGGAGTGGTATGAAACAAGATGTTGCGACTTACGTCTCTAAACGTCTTACCTACCAACAAGTTAAGATCGAGCATCAGCGATCTAGCGGTCTTCTACAACTGTTAGATATTCCGGAGTGGAAGTGGGACAAGATCACCATGGATTTTGTTACCGGTCTTCCGTAGACAAAGAGGAAGCATGATGCGATTTGGGTTATCGTTGATCGACTTACTAAGTCAACTCATTTCTTACCGATCCACAAGGAACATTCGGTCAACAAACTCGCCGATACTTACAAGAAGGAGATCATGAGACTTCATGGTGCTCCATCCAGCATCGTCTCGGACAGATATCCTCGTTTCACTTCGTAATTTTGGAGAAGTATGCAGAAGGCTTGGGGTACAAAACTTAATCTTAGCACAACTTTTCATCCTCAAACAGACGGGCAATCAGAGCGAACGATTCAAACATTAGAAGACATGTTGAGGTCATGTGCGTTGGAATGGACGGGAGATTGGGACGATTACATCTGTTTGGTAGAGTTTGCATACAACAACAGTTGGCACGCATGTATTAAGTGTGCTCCATTTGAGATGTTGTATGGCAGGAAGTGTCGCGCCCCAATCTGCTCGGATCAGGTGGGTGAGCGAACACTTGAAGGACCAGAAATGATAGAGTTGACCAACGAGAAGGTCACAGTAGCTAAGCAGAAAGTGCAAAAAGCACGGTCACATCAAAGCGTTATGCCGACAAGCATCTTAGGGACTTACTTTTTAACGTAGGAGATCACGTCATCCTTAAGGTATCGCCGGCACGTGGTGTTAGACGTTTTGGAATCAAAGGGAAGCTCAGTCCTCGATTCATCAGACCGTTTGATGTCATTGAGCGAGTCGGTGAAGTATCTTATCGTTTAGCGTTACCTCCGCCGCTTTCTCATGTTCACGATGTTTTCCATGTATCCTTACTCAGAGGGTACATGTATCATCCCCTTCACTTGGTTCAGTATCCGCTGGAACAGATTCGTGAAGATCTTACCTTCATAGAAGAATCCGAACGAGTTCTTGACAGGCAAGATCGAGTCATGAGAAGGAAGACGATTCCATTCGTCAAAATCCTTTGGAGGGATCATACCGAGCGGGAACCCACTTGGGAAGCAGAGGAGTCTATCCGTGCTTCTTACCCTCATTTCATATTTTGAATTCGGGTATGTTCTTCTTTTCCAGTTTACGTTATCTATAATTCGGGGACGAATTATTCTTTTAGGGGGGGAAGAGTTGTAAAACCCGCATACTTTTACCATGCCTAGTACCTTTATAATCGTACGTACATGATTATAACTTTCCTTTTATAGCATGTTTACGTTTCGCGAATAGTAATTACAAGTAATATGTACGTGTTATTATACGATAAGTATTTAATACGTATTAAGACACGATAATTATTATCAACAATAATTATAATCACGAATATGGAATCATGAACGTAAATAACCACGAATATGGAATCATGAACATAATTAATCACGAACCTATTATTATGTATTTACGTAATAACTATTTTGATTACTTATAAATATATATTATGACACGAACGAGAAATAAATAAATCACGTAAACACGACAGGAGAACACGTAAATAATTAGAACACGGGAAAACAACGGGTTTCCTCTTATGGGCCCCTCATACCCGCGGCAAGAAACAAGAGGAAGGGGCCAAGCCCACTTTTAATTTAGTTAAAACAAGAAAAAGGAAAAATAGATTTTTCATAATACAGAATATTAGAAAAATCATAAAACCCTTGCTCCTCTTTACCTTCTCCTTGGCCGCCGGGTATAAACACCACAAAAGGGGTATTTGTTGATTTTGGTTGATCCAATTCTTGCAAGATCGTTCGTGTTATTAATTTCCTTTTGTTCACGCATCGGTAATTCCTTAAACCATTTTCTTTTTAATTGTTTATTAGATCTAGAACACATGAAATCATGAGTTTATTAAAAACTATTAATAAAAACATGTTAATTAATTAGATCTAATCATGGGGGTTAAGAAAACATGGGGTTTAAGGGGTGTTTGATTCGGTCGGCGTACACAAACCAAGAGCCAAAGCTCTCGGTGTGGCTCGTGTGACCAGAGCCGAGACCTACGGGTCTCGGTGTGGGTTTTGTGGCTCGGCAGCAGGCAAGACAAGGGACCCCGACGAATGTCGGGGTTGTCGTTGTGGTCTTAGGGGTCTCGGCTGAAAAACAACACGTACCACCGGCTTAAGCCGGTGGCGGTTTGATTTAAACCGTGGTAACTGGTCAAGCCGGTTTGCCACAATTAAGGGTTTGTTTGGTCTGGTTCAAGGGGTTTCACGGACCGGTTCACGAGATGTCTAGACTTAAAACACGGGTTCGGTTCACGACTTAATTTTACAAGTTAATTATTTTTTTTACAAGTTAAATAATTACAAAATTAATTAATTAATTTAACATGTTATATAATTAATTTAATTTAGACATGACTTAGGTTATTTTATTATTACTAATAATGCATGATTTTAACCTAAGTATTTTATGATTTAAATTTAGACTAAGTAATTAATTAATTATTAAAACATGGCATATAATTAATTAATTTTCGTGACTTAGGTTATATTAATAATAAATATTAATACATGTTTTAACCTAAGTATTTTAACTACTTAATTTAATTAAATCATGTTTATATTTAATTAAATCTTATAACCCATAGTTTATTTAATTTACATGTATTAATTAATAAACTATACTATTAATCACATGACTTAGAATATTAATCAGTAAAACTTAAGCTTATATTATTAGCTTGATAATCCAGCTTATTTCTAAATATGAAAACTTTCTATTTTTTGAAACTTATCTATTTTAAGCAGCTAATCTATTTATGGAAACTTTCTTTTTTTAGAAACTTATTTATTTTAGGCAGCTATTCTATTTTTGGAAACTTTCTATTTTTGGAAACTTTCTTATTTTGGAAACTTTCTATTTTTGGAAACCTGCTATTTTTAGAAAGTTACTTATTATTACACAACAAGTATAATAATACAAGAAACACAAGTAATACTTAATCAGAATAGACAAAATACATGATAAACACAGTATAATGATAAGATCAGGAAAACATGACATGAACATATAAAACAAGCTAGGACATGATATAAAACCAGTTACGTATGCAGTAATCAGAATACTTATACACGTATATTATTTATGTAGAATTAGTGATAACGAAGTAGGACTCTCTTCCGTTCGTCTTCTTCGTTCACTGGACACAAGGTACGGATTCTCCGTCCTTTCAGTATGGATATTCTTTCCTTATTAGGATTCCCCGTATGCAGCCAACTGTTTTCCCAGTATATGTATTATATGTTTTGATTGCTTATGTTTAATAAATGCCTAAGCCATATACATGCATGACCAGTTTCACCTAGTTATGGAGGTACCATAACCATAATACTGGAGGCACCAGTGTTATGACTTCACCACGGCGCAGTGATAGCTCGTGGCGTCCGTTTTAGCTTTTGGCCATATTATTATGTTATCATGTGGGGCGTATAGGTGCATCCTAGGTCACATGTTTTTACATATTATTCAGGTGAATGTGATGTGTGCCTTGCATCCTTCACAAGGAGCTGATCCCCCTACCCAAACTTATATTAATTAGAGACAACCCCTCTAATTGCATGACGAGGTCACCCCTCCAAGTATTCATGCACGTTGATATTTCATGACCTATATTGGCCAATGGTAAACATGTTAAACAATTTTTATAAGATAAACATAAGGCTTTTCAAACTATAAAACCAGTTTTACTAAGTTATGTCAGGTTTTCCAGGACTTAGTTTATTCCGCTGCTATATGTTGTATATTCTTATGTTATTCATTCTATGCTTGTATATCCGCGCACTGAGCGTTATGCTCAGCCGTTTTCCTTTCATGTTCCCAAAACGGTAGGTACTCAAGGACGCTCGTAGACTTTAAGCGTACGTGCAAATGGATTGGAAGCTTCCTAGCCTTCATTACTTTATGCATTTATTCATACTTTTGATACTCATTTCCATGGACATTGTTTAGTCCTTTTTCATTTACAGTACATATGTTTGTGTGTGATGAGCTTTACTTTTGGGGTACCGATGTTTGTTTCCGGTATTTCCTTTATGGTCATGTAATGTTTAATACATTTATCCTTGTCTGCTTTGATGACATGCCATAATCACGTGTGACATTCCATTTACCAAAATAGGGTGTTACAATAATGAATATGAAAGCAACGGAAATAACGTGCATGTCCTGAGGAAAACCTAGGAGACAATCAATGAAACATGAAGGATAACTGAATTGTCATGAGTTGTACATGTGATATAAGTAATTGATCTATGAAACATTAAAGATAACTGAAATTTCATGAGTTGTACATGTGATATAAGTAAATGCCCACGAGCTAATTTAGGTCATAACATGTCATGCATAATAATATCATCAGCATGTGCATGAATAAATAGAGGGGCTTCCTCGTCATGAAATAGAGGGATGACCTCTATTATTAGTAATATGGGTGGAGGGATCAGCTCCAGTGTGATAGGGTGTAGAGCACACACCAAACCAATCACCCTGTGCGTGTAAAATTGTAAACTTGTAAACTAGGATGCCCCCATACGCCTCGAAATAATAATAATGGTCAACTTGTAATATAACATGTAACGTGAAGGAACACCGCGAGGAATCACTCTCGTCGCGGAAGAGTCATGACACAGGTGCCTCTTATGTCATGGTCATGGTACCTCCAAAACTAGGTGGTAAATCATGTAAGTCATGGTCATGCATGTATATAGCTCGGGCAACACGTGGGTCACGAAATAAATGATAATGATAGCATGGAAAACATGAAAAGTTTTATAACATGAAACTGGGAAGAACATGTGGCATAGCAAACAGGGAATCTGAATCATGAGAAGAAATGAGTGTCCTTACTGAAGGATGGAATATCCGTACTTTGTGTCCAGCAAACAATGAGATAAAGAAATAACGGAACTGGAGTATAATATTTAGTATTTATTCAAGTTCGTTTTTTCAAGCTCACGACAAATTGAGTGTCCAATTAAAATCAAGTTTTTAATTGTTTTTGGTGTTAATCAAGGTATTTGGTATCTATGTCAAATTCAACAAAGCAATCAAAAATGTAAAAATATTATACTACATATCCATACTAATCTAAAACATCTTGCAATTACAAGCAATTAAGCACAAGGTACAAGTAAAACAAACAAGTAACAAACTAACTACTTTTATAACAAAATTAACAAGAATAAAACTACCCAACAAGCTTTCAACATATTTAACTAATTGAGCAACTAAAAATATGTAACAAATTTTAACAAAAATACAACTTACTTTTTTAACCAAAATCTAACAAACTATTTTTATAAAATTGTAACTAACATTTTAAACAACTAAACTGTATAAAAGTAAATTTCTAGATTACAAATTCTAATTTTTACAAAAGTAAATGTAACTTTTTATAAAATCTAAATTCTAGATTTAATGCCATTTTACACCAAGCTTTAAATTTCCAATTTTTTACTTCTCAGTTTTTTTTACAACAGTAAGATTCCAATTTTGTAAAAATCACTTTGAATCATATCAAGTTTCAATACATTCTAATTAATCTTGAAACAAACTAAAAATCCTGGCCCACTTAACAACTATTTAATACAGTAACTGGTCTACTTATTATTTGTAACAGAAACTATCATTTCAATATTAAATCGTTTTAAAACAAAACTAGAATGAATGCATCACATGTACAGTAAACAATTAGTGAATTAAAGCATCAGCAAGCAAAACTAAGTGACAAACTATATCAGATTAGTATAAACTAATAATTTGCATGAAATGAAAACAAGTTTAACCTTCACGTTTTGGAATGTCCATTTTAGCAGTAGCATAGCGCTGAGCTAGCTAAATTCAATCACAAAAATTCTTGAAATCAACCCCGACTTTACGAACTATAATCGAACCAATCTAGAGATATTGAACTCTTCGAACAGAGAAACAACCAAAGAACTGCTACCGAACTTTCTTCGATCTTTAAACTGATAACCTAGCTAAGCTAAACTCGTCTTCTATCGATAGAACTCGACTTCAATCACATACGCTACACTTTCCTCCATTGTTTTTCAATAAATCTTCTAAAAACAATCTCAATAATACACTGTAGACTCTTCAATCGTGAAACATAACCACCTCAACAGTACCACGGTAAGAAATCATCATCTCACTATCATACAGAAACTTTAATCACAAACTACTGCTTCCAAGACTTCAAGGTTTACGTAGAAACTGGTACAATCTAACTTCGAGATAACGAACTAAATAACTATCAATCTAGCAATCTTTACAGCCTTGGTGACAAACTCCATGTAACGTAATAGTAACTGATCTTGGATTGAATGCAAAATGTATAACGATATTAGAAAAAAAGTGTAGTTTCATTAATGGTGAATGAATCTGTTACAAAGTGGTTATAACATTAACTATAGTAACTGAATGAAGAAGATGTAATGTATGTTTTACTGTGTGTAAAAACACACAGTGAAAGTTGAGAGGGAAAAATGAAAAGTTATCTAATCTATGTGTGTGTAAAAACACATTAAAGTCTACACGATTGAAAATGAGAAACAAATGAAGTATATATAGCTGAGAGAAGGATGAGTTGATGAGTTGTTCCAACCAACAGGAGGACGCTACGTGGAAGAAAAATGTTGGCGTATAAGTGCTTGATCCGGATTAAATTAATGGTAAGATGTGATTGGTTGTTAATGGAATGAGTGGGATTCGGCTATATTTATAAATGAGAGGAGAATTAAATGGCTGTTAAGTCTTTGTCTCATTCCCCATTAAATGTTGCATTACATGTTGCTGTTATCTCGCCCACATTGCTCCAATGATCGCCATAATTTCTTCTGAGGCTCATTATTATGGCAATGATTGCCCACTCGACTCATTAAAGGCTGTACTTTGTATGCGTTCATGCTGCAGTATATACTTCGTATCATTACTTCTTGGACATTTAATGAGCTAATGATATTCCCTTTAAACGAACACATTCATTCTGCTGTAGGGAATTTATTTCTTGGACTGTATTTGTTGGTTTTGGAATGTCAACTCATTTAATAGCAAATGATTAGTGTGTCTCATAAATGGCTGTTGCAATCATTGATTTCCCATGTGTGACTTTTTTCAACTTATTAATACTGCTGTTATTCCTTTTCGGCTCATAGATGAAACTTAATCCATGTGAACCTTGGCCTCTCATTGGTTGAAATCTTGTGACTCGGATCAATATACTTTGAAACATGGCAGATTTAACCCTTGTGCTTTCAATCTTGGCCGTTTATTTTGTGGCTTGCAATGACCATATAAATCTTTGAACTTTGCCTTCAACTACTCGAAATATTTTGATCTTCACATACTTGGCAAGTTAGGTCCTTGATGTCTCGTTTTTCTCTTTTCTTTGTCTTTTTTTCAAATAAACTCCATGAAAGCTTGTGTTTGCTTCAAATGTATCTTTTTACCTACACATTCAAAAACAACAAAGAATACCTCGTAATTCCATTTTATCACAATAAAGCTAGGTATTTTCTTTGTGTTTTAGGGGTTTTATAGATATAATTGATATGAGATTTCACTCATATCAAATCCCCTATACTTGATCATTGCCATGACCTCATGCAATGCCACATTTTAAATCACCAATTTACACTTTTCTTATAATTAATCCACCTTTGCCAATATGGAATGCATTTACACTACTCTACACTATATGATACATGATTTTGATTTATACAATGCAATGCAAAGGAAAATAATTCTTTTTATATATTTTTAGATTTTTCTTGAAATGGTTTTGATGAAAATAACTCATAAAGAAATCAAAGGCTTTAATTAGGGCTTTGGTACCATGAACACTTATCATCCCCAAGTTTCACTTTGCCCATACCAAGCTTAAAAACAAGATCATTTTTATCCACAAGTGAAAGTGCATCAACTCATTCATATAGATTAATTGTGTTACTCTTATACCCCACTTATTATGCCTCTAAGACCGATTACAATTTGAGGAAATTGCTTGAAAGCAAATTTGTCATTATTTAAAGCGTGAAATATAAGAAATGTAAAATCTCAAAATAAAGAAGCATGGTTTTAATCCTAAGTAACCATCTTATCCATTACTCGAAAAACCACCCACAATTGATATACGTCTGACTCAAAAGTAATAAGTCATTTGCCTTATGTGTAAGATCCTTATGTCATGCATCAATAACTAGCTACACACTCGCTAAAGAAAGAAAAATAAAACTCACGCAATAATTGGATTGGAGCAACTATGAAATCCCCCCAAGCCTTGTGAGAGTAATATTGGAATTCAATAGCTACTATAGTTAACACTTCACTGCCCCTCTTGGGAGTCTTGTATAAATTTTTTTTCCTTCTTTTTTTTAGCCACTCATTTTTTTATAAGCCGCTTTTATTTTTCTTTATTCCTCACAAAGAAATTTGAAAAGAATAAAAGGAAAAACACCCGCTAAGTATTAAGCATGACATAAGTCTAGTACACTAACGTTCTAACTTAGAATCTTAAGACGTACTTATACCAACCACGAATGATTAGTCAAAAATTCATAAGAGACTACAAGCCGATTAAAACCGTTCTTGACTATTTATTAACATATATACATGCGTTGACAAGAAAGTAAAGGTTACGAAAAGGGATATAAAAGCCACAATTAATGAATTTGAGGTTTATCTAGCTCTCAACACTTATTTCAAACTCTATAATCTCTTGTTCTCCATAGCTTAAAATCTCAAATAATGAGACTAGCGGATGCTTAGCCTAATAAACCAATAAAGGTCTACATGGTTAAGGATACTAGCTAGAGAATGCTTAGATAAGCAACCTTGGGTTAAGTCAAATTATCCATGGCAGGCTTAATATGTCAAAGATATCTAAACTTGTTAAACCATGTCCTTAATTATATTTTTTCCTTTTTATATATTTTTGATGAAAAATAAAAGAAGAAATATATACAATGCAAATGTGTTATGCAAAATGAAAAATGATTGATGCAAAAATTATGAATGAATATTTTTTGTGGCCAAAGTAGATCAAAAATTTGAAAAATGTTTGAAAAATTAATTTCCATGTTATCATGAAGTCAATGACAAAGGTCTAGGTAAGGTCACTTAGATAGAAGACCCCCCTACACTTAAGATAAACATTGTCCTCAATGTTAAAGAGTATTGGAGTAAACTCCCCTACACTTATGCCATTGATAACTTTGCTTAACCCAAGCTAAGGAAAGGTCTACTAAAGTGAATTCATTTTAAGCACAATATGGTTTGAAAATCACAATGGTAACAAAGTGAACCCGATACGAGGGCCTCCTCCGTAAGCTCCAATGCATGAAATGAGAGAGAGAAACCCTACAAACACGAAGAAGACAAAAGAAAGGCACCCCCTACACTTCTTCTCAACTATATACCCTTTTTATGAATCCTATCCTACTATACTCTAGTCTAAATGATCTAAGCCTAGTTACTCAAGCTTGATTTAAGGAGTCTCTAGCTCGACTCATCCCACACTTAAAGTGTCTATGGAAAACTTATCATGGAGAGTAAAGATTTACCCTCCTAGGAAAAACTCTCCATGATAAGGTAAAACAAGTTCTCAAGTATACAAAACCCCATAAATATCTACCATGATCAAATACATAATTACCCTCCCAAGAGTAGCACATCCCAAAAGTGGACATCTTAATCAATGGTGAGGTGGGGGAGGTTCATTGTCTATGATTCTTTCCCATAAGTTTCCCATAGGATGATAAGGTGATACTCTAAAATCTCCCATAAGTTTTCCTTTTAATGCATCAGGCGGATACTGAGTTAGCTCAACATTCTCTATACCAGGATCAAAAATCTTTTCCTTCATGGGAAAATAACAAGTGGTGGTAGACTTAGAAGATTCCCCTTGATAGTTCACATCTTGAGAGAAAGGGTGTGGAGTAGTAAGTGTCATCACACTTGTAGAGGAACTCACAATGTCTTTCTTGTTTTTAGAAAACTCCTAATAAAAAATATCCTCATAAGGTAAAATAAAGAATCTCTCCAAGTCAACATCCAAATGATACAAGTCACTATCATCTTGAAACTTCTCAAATATTGGTTTATCAATTGAAGGCTCAAAGAGATTGTATGAATTGATTTGTAAGAAAGGTGGTGAAATAGGTGAATCATTTTGGTTATGAAGTGTTTCACAAGTTGTGTAAGAAGGAGTAATATGTGAAGGTTCATGAGAAGGTTTAATGATAATGGAATCTCCATAAAGCAATCTCTCTATCTCAATAATATCTTCCTCCCAATTAGAAAGTGATGTATCAACCACAAGAGCATCTCTCTTAAAATAAGCTTCAATCTCCTCATTAATCAACTCATCTTCACTAAGCAATCTCTTAATCTTTAATCTTTAGAACATCCTCTTACCAATTTGAACTAGAGTTATCAATCTCAATATCATCTCTCTTAAGATAATCTTCAATTTGTTTATCTATCAATTCATCTTCACTAAGTAATCTTTCAATCTCAAAAACCTCATCATTCTCATCAATGATAGAACCCTCCTCATCACTATAGTCATCATAGATTGGTATGTCAAAGATTGGTGTTTCAAAATGTATCTCCTCAAAACTCAAGGTAGTGTGACCATCAAAGAATTGAGGCTCAAAAATGAAGAACTCATCATCGCTATATTCATCATAAATTGGTGTGTCAAAAAGATGTGTTTCATCATCACTAGAATCCTCATTTGCTTCCTTATTGTTGTTCAAAAGATGATTAATATTTCCAAAATTAAGTTGTTGGGGTTCATGAATATTCAATGAGGAAGCAATGGAGGCTATGGTCTCAACATAGGGAAGATCATATTCACCACTCTTACAAGCTTCATGAAAGTATTCACCACACACTTCATCAAGAATATTAACGTGATTCAACTCTTTATCAAGAATATCAACATGATTAACCGTCTCGGGCTCATTGGATTTCTTAGACAATTTTCCCATGTTAAACACAATCTTTTGATCTTCCACCCTCATAATAAGATCCCCTGCTGCCACATCAATAAGAGTACGACCCGTCCTCAAAAAGGGTCTACCAACAATAAGAGGAACTCTCGGTTCCATATCATAATCAAGAACTACAAAATCCATGGGGAATGTGAATTTATCAACCCCTACAAACACATCCTCCGCAATGCCTGTCGGATAAGTTATGGTACGGTTTGCTAACTCAAGGGTCATCCTAGTAGGAGTGAGCTCGGGAAGAGAGAGTTTTTGCCAAACCGATAAAGGCATGAGATTGATGCTTGCCCCAAGATCCGCTAGTGCCATGAAATTTTTCACCCCGGGAATATTACAAGGGATCAAAAATCGCCCCGGATCTCCAAGTTTGGTAGGTAAGGTTTTGAGCAACACGATGGAGCAATTCTCATTTAGTGATGTGTTAGGAATATCCACCAACTTTTCCTTGTTTGAGAGGAGATCTTTGAGCATTTAGCAAACTTTGGCATATAGGCAAGAGCTTCCGCAAAGGATATGTTAATGTTCAATTGCTTGAACATTCTCAAAAAGTTAGAGACTTGAATATCATCCTTGTTTTTAAGCTTCTCCTTTCTCAATATTGATGGGTATGGAAGACTTGGTTTTGGTGAAGGTTGAGTAGTTGTTGTTGAAGGGTTCTCTTTGTTGGGTTCTTTATTGATAGGTGTTGAGGGTGAATGAGTAGTAGGTGTAGGATGAGAAGGTGTAAGTGTTGATTTTGTAGAGCTTGAAGGTGTTGAGTTTGATGTTGTAGGCTTATCACAAGGTGGAACCATAGCAGATTTAACCAAAGGAGGTGTAGGAGGCATTGAAGGATCAATAGTTGTCTTTCTACTCCTTGTTGTGATTGCATTAACATTAGCCCTTGGATTTGTTTGTGTGTTTGAAGGTAGAGCACCTTGTGGCCTTTGATTAAGTAGCATCATGATCCTCTTGTTAGTCTCCTCATTCATAGATCTTATTTGATCTTATGTTCTCTTTTCACTTTCACAAATTCTTCTTTCGGTTTCTTGGTTCATCTTTTGAAGTAGCTCAAAGGTATGATTTTGCCCATATCCTTGATTGTAACCTTGATTATGTCCTTGATTTTGAAAAGGAGGGGGCGGTGGGTGAAATCCTTGATTATTTGCATGAAAGTTATTTCCTTGATGTTGAAAGTTATTGGGTGCTATATAGTTGTTTCCTTGGTAGTTTGGCCTAGGCCCTTTGATTTCTTTGAAGCAATTGAGGAGGATTGGTTTGATTTTGGGTGGGTGGTTGGGGTGGAAAGCCGGGTGGAGCTAGGTAGTAATTTGTCTTGTAAGAGAGATTGTTGGGGTTGATGTTAGGTTTGAAGTGCTCTCTATGTTCATCTTGATAAGCATAACATTCACCTTGATAATTTTGAACCTTGTAACATTGTAGGTAAGAGTTAGGTCCTCCACATATCTCACAACTTATGGTAATATCATTCACATCATTGGAAGAGTTGTTTAAAGAAACTTTAATAAGGGCTTGGATCATCTCTTGATTCATATTTTGATTCATTTGTTGATTCTTTTCCATTACTTGAAGTATTTCATTTTGAATCTTGAGGAGTTGATTATCAATGAATGTATGAGCACTCTCTTGAACAAAATGAACCCCCTCATATCTTTGGTTATTGGTGTGAACCATGGATTTAGTATAAATAATTTCCCATGCCTCTTGTGTGAATTTGGAAAGAATGTTCACACCTACGGAGGAGTTGAGGGAATCTTGATGATGTGGTCTTAATCCATTGTAGAAAGTGTTGATTTGATGAACTTGGTTAAATCTATGATTGGGGCATTTTCTCAATAACTCCTTTAACTCTTCCCAAGCATCACTAAAGGTTTGATCATTCCTTTGTTGAAAACCAATAATTAAGTTTCTCAAAGCCGTGGTTCTTGATGAAGGAAAGAACTTGTTCAGATTTTTTTGGTAAAATCGTCCCAAGTGTGAATACTCTTAGGTGGTTGTTTATCTAGCCAATATCTAGCATTACCCTCTAAGGAGAATGGAACTAAGATCAACTTAATGGCATCATGAGGGGCCCCATTATACTTAAGTATATTACAAAGTGACAGGAACCTCTTGATATGGTCGTGGGGTCATCCATGGGTCTCCCTAGGAATGGGATAGAAGAAACCAAAGTTATCATATGTGTATTAAGCTCAAAAGTATGTGCGGGTATCTCGGGTATAACAATAGCATCGGCATTTCACTCCACATTTGATTGGAGGATCTCCATAATGGGACGTTGATCCATGGCTACAATAGCGGTGTCGAAAGCACGATACTCGTGATCGGCTTGATGGACGGTTTTGTTGTTCTTCCTTTTTGGAGAACGAGATACACCAATCGGTATGTTTACACGTGTGCGAGTACACGTGTAAGTAAACTCGAGGAGTGAGAGAGAAGCTCTCGTTCGACTTTGGAAAAGAAGGGATTATCCTTTCCGTGGTTCAATAAGTAATATCCACAAGAAAATATAGTATGTGTAAATAATACTTGGGTGGCAAAACCCCCAAGAAGCTTTCCTTCTTAGAATACTCACTAGTGAACGGGGGTTAGGTGGCGCGAAGCACTTAAGTACCTATTAACCCTTAGACGGCATTTTATAGCACGTCGCCTATCTATTCACTTTAGTAGTTTGTATTCTTAGAATTCTTGCCTATTGGAAGTATTTATCTATTTTTGCCTTTAATTTAATTTGATCGATACACAAACTTGGGACCGGAACGCCCCCAAGCACGGTGTATTACCTTGGCAATACTTATGGAAGTCTGTGTATTGGTTGTTCGTATACGTATATGTATCTACATATAATAATATAAAGAAAATATTTTTGTATTTATTGGTTTTTTTAAGAAAATATTATATGTACGTAAAAACGATGAAAACCGATATATACAATATATTTTTGTGTAATCTTTTAGGAAAAAGATTACTTTTTTGAATTTTTTATTTTTTGGTTCAATTCTTTAGGAAAAGAATTAATTTTGTGGTTTTTTTATTTTTTATATTTTTATATTTTGATTTGTTTATCTTTTGGATTTATGATACGTAAAAGGAACACTCACGAGGTGAACGGATCCCAAAATCCAATCGAAACCGTCAATCAATAGTCTCTCGTAATGTCATGAACCGGCAGCGGCGCCATTTAATATTTAGTATTTATTCAAATTCGTTTTTCCAAGCTCACGACAAATTGAGAGTCTAATTAAAATCATGTTTTTAATTGTTTTTGGTGTTAATCAAGGTATTTGGTATCTATGTCTAATTCAACAAAGCAATCAAAAATGTAAAAATATTATACTACATATACATACTAATCTAAAACATCTTGCAATTACAAGCAATTAAGCACACGGTACAAGTAAAACAAACAAGTAACAAACTAACTACTTTCATAACAAAATTAACAAGAATAAAAAGGCCCAACAAGCTTTCAACAAATTTAACTAATTGAGCAACTAAAAATATGTAACAAATTTTAACAGAAATACAACTAATTTTTTTAACCAAAATCAAACAAACTATTTTTATAAAAGTGTAACTAACTTTTTAAACAACTAATTTTATAAAAGTAAAATTTCTAGATTACAAATTCTAATTTTTACAAAAGTAAAGGTAACTTTTTATAAAATCTATATTCTAGATTTAATGCCATTTTACACCAAACTTGAAATTTCCATTTTTTTACTTCTCAGTTTTTTTTACAACAGTAAGATTCCAATTTTATAAAAATCACTTTGAATCATATCAAGTTTCAACACATTCTAATTAATCTTGAAACAAACTAAAAATCCTGGCCCACTTAACAGCTATTTAATACACTAACTAATCTACTTATTATTTGTAACATAAACTATCATTTCAATATTAAATCGTTTTAAAACAAAACTAGAATGAATGCATCGCATGTACAATAAACAACTAGTGTAATACCCGTGCGTTGCACAGGTCACTCGTAAAAAAAAGAATTATTTTTGTTTACGATAAACTAAAGCAAATCTACAAACAACATATATTATCTATCAATAGAAATATAAAAAAAATAATGATACTGTATAAAAAAAATTGAAGTTCAAAATAATGATAGATATAAGTCGTCGTTCAAAACCGAACATGCATAATTAAAATCCAAAGTAACTTGCTTATATAAACTTATTCACTAACAATAAAAAAGAAAACTTTTGTTTGATCATATAGGTTTAGAGTAAATGTTAAAACCTATTTAAAAAACTATGGTAAAAATTTTCCTAACCATGTCATGTTTTCACACGAGAAATATCATATTACCATATGATGAAATTATAAAACATAAAAAGAACCTCTCAAGTTACATTAAAAGTCAAACACAGTGTCAACATTTTCTAATTTACAAAATACAGATATCTAATTTACTTTGAGATATCCTAGTCTCCTGCTAACAATACTCCTTTGTAGACAATTAAAAAAAAGTACAAATTATCCACAGTAGATACAAGTAAACTTATGAGGCATTTGTTTGTCCACCTGCAATCAAATCATCCTTATCAACTCAACTTTAACATGGTCCCTATGAGCTGAGTCTGATGGTCTTGATTCAAATCTTGTACTTCATTTAAATTAGATAATAATATAGATATACACATGAAGATCGCCATTATCAGTCCCGACCGAAAGAAGAAATTTGCACGTATTGTAGAAAAATTTACGCGAGATGCTTTAACAAAACTCCATCATGCTTTCATACCAAAGTTGAGACATAACAACCATAATTGAGAAAACCCTTACCTTAAAAATGTCGGGAAATGAAGACATCATTTGCAAGTATTCTTATTGTCCCTATATCCTGACTGTAGAACACAACAACCATATTATAAGGAAAAGCAAGATTAGATGAGATAGTTAGCTAAGATAGTTTATGAGTAAAAACCCACAAACAAACGCATGGATATGAGAGAAAAAAAAACAATCCACCAACAATATCGATTAGAGCCGGAGTACCTTGCCATAGCAGTTGGTAGAGCTGGATTGGCAGGAGAGGAAGTGACTGAATATTTCTTTTGTGAGTTTGGAGGGTTCTATAGGTCAATGTATTGTTAATCGTTCCAAAACTATAGGCTATGAGCACCTTTTGCTCAAGTTTGTTGATGTGGATAATTGATGAATTTGGATGTTTAGATTTAATGGTAGGTTGATCTAAAGAACGAAAATGAATGTAAGGAATTAATGTACCGTCCGCAATAGAAGCATAATAACATCTTCCCATTTTCAGTTGTAGAGACTTCTTCACGTTTGAGTATCTGCAATTATAGCTGCCATGACATTCGTATATATCAGTTTTTTAGTGTTATATTGGAGTGTGATATTGAAAGTGACAATACATAGTCTACTGTTTACACCATGAAGTAAAAAATGTCACAGATTTACAACCAAAAAGGCGAAGAAAAATCTGGGAGTTTGTTAAAGGTTGAATTAGATGTTACTATCTTTATCTTGTGTATGTAGCTGACATAGTCTTCATTTGGATAAGCACAAACTTGAATTTATACGGTTCAGATTAAAATACTATCTGATCCAATGGCTTTGACACATTGACAGCTCATCTTTTTTTCTCTATGCTCTGTTGGCAATAGAAAAGGAAATTAGTGAATTAAAGCATCAGCAAGCAAAACTAAGTGACAAACTATATCAGATTAGTATAAAACTAATAATTTGCATGAAATGAAAACAAGCTTAACCTTCACGTTTTGGTATGTCCATTGTAGCAGTAGCATAGCACTGAGCTAGATAAATTCAATCACAAAAATTCTCGAAATCAACCTCGACTTTACAAACTATAATCTAACCAATCTAGAGATATCGAACTCTTCGAACATATAAACAACCAAAGAACTGCTACCAAACTTTCTTTGATCTTTAAACTGATAACCTAGCTACGCTAAACTCGTCTTCAATCGATAGAACTCGACTTCAATCACATACGCTACACTTTCCTCCATTGTTGTTCAATAAATCTTCTAAAAACAATATCAATAATACACTGTAGACTCTTCAGTCGTGAAACATAACCACCTCAACAGTACCACGATAAGAAATCATCATCTCACTATCATCACACTGAAACTTTAATCACAAACTACTGCTTCCAAGATTTCAAGGTTTATGTAGAAACTGGTACAATCTAACTTTGAGATAACTAACTAAATAACTATCAATCTAGCAATCTTGATAGCCTTGGTGACAAACTCCATGTAACGTAATAGTAACTGATCTTGGATTGAATGCAAAATGTATAAAGATATTAGAAAGAAAAGTTTAGTTTCATTAATGATGAATGAATCTATTACAAAGTGGTTATAACATTAACTATAGTAACTGAATGAAGAAGATGTAATGTGTGTTTTACTGTGTATAAAAACACACAGTGAAAGTTAAGAGGGAAAAATGAAAAGTTATCTAATCTATGTGTGTGTAAAAACACACTAATGTCTACACGTTTGAAAATGAGAAACGAATGAATTATATATAGCTGACAGAAGGATGAGTTGATGAGCTGTTCCAACCAACAGGAGGATGCCACGTGGAAGAAAAATGTTGGCGTATAAGTGCTTGATCTGGATCAAATTAATGGTAAGATGTGATTGGTTGTTAATGGAATTAGTGGGATTCGGCTATTTTTGTAAATGAGAAGAGAATTAGATGGCTGTTAAGTCTGTTGAAAATACGTTTTACGTATTAGGAAGGATCGGTCACTCCAACAATAGTCCATGTTATAGCTCATAGTTTAGTTATTTACATTTATTAAACAAAGCCCAAAACCGAGCCCATGGATTGTATGGGCCGGCGGCCTAATGTAAACCCAAGCCCATCTCATGGGCTTGGGTATATAAACCCTCTCCTTTGATGGAGAGGGTGGTGTGGTTTCATAATTTACACATAGTAAACATTGGTTTTCTCTCTCTAAGTGTGTGTGTAATCCACCATCTCTCTATCTCTTTCTCTCTACATTTGGCATCAGAGCCTTGGTTCATTCCTTAGATCATGTTTTTGTTTCGATTTGGTGGTCTATAAAAAAATTTTTTTTGGGGTCTCGTTCTATAATTTTTTGGTCCGAATCTGTCATTCTTTTGTCACGTTCACATATTCATATCCAATATTCATAACGTTTTTTGTCCTTGTCTTCAGTCAAAAATGGTTCGTATGTCTCACTTATCATGGTCAAGTTGCTGGTCAAAAGTCTTGTATCTGTCCACATCTGGTTTTCATAATATATCACACTATTTCTGGTCAAAAGAAGTCAAAACTGCCATATTTACTTAAATCTGGTATTGTTGGTGACTGGGTTTTGATAAAGTTTCATTTTTTCTGGGCTTATCTTGTTGTTTAGGATGATGAAGTTACCCAGCAAAGTGGTCAGATTCATATTCTCAGATTTTCAGGAACAAGTACAGATTTTGGATAAGACTCTGCTTCTTGGTGCATCGCATTGATTGCGATGGGTTGTTTTTTTTACACATTCCGATGGGTTCGACTCAACCCATTGCGATGGGACTCATTCCGATGGGTCTCATTGCGATGGGTGGTTTGACCTATCGTAATGGTGTATATTAAGGACATGCTGCCAAAATCTTTTTAAATCATTCCGATGAGATTGCGATGGCATGCATTTATGGGATTGCGATGGCTTTATTTTAAAAAAAATAAAATATTGCGATGCAGTTTATACAACATTGCGATGATTTTTTTAAAAGAAAACATTGTGATTGCTTAACAAAACCCGAAAACCAAGACTTGACCAGTACCATCATGCCACCACCTTATTACTCCACAACACCAATCTACACTAATCTAATCCCATCGTCTCCTAAACCCCCATCGCATCTAGACTCGAACCAAAACAGTAAATTAAATGGATTTTAAATTTATATTTGTGTTTGCACATGCATGCCGAGATCTATTTAGATCTACATGAAACCATCATATCATCACAGATCTGTGAGAAGTGTATACCTTCTCTTTTAATTTTCGAACATAAAGATAGATCTGTAACAATTATGTTATAATCTTCATTCTTTATTTCGGTTTTAAATTAAATCGACATGCAATTCGTCATATGACCTACCCGAGACCATAGGTTTCATGATCTTGATGCCGTATATTTCGTCTCCTACTCTCGGCTCGATCATCAATAAAGGATTGGTGGGTTAAGTTGATTGTTAACATGGAATCATAAGATAGATGAATGGTATGATTGGATGCGTTTTGATAAGATGCGTTTTGTTTATTTGATATAAGAAGTTTTTGGTATGCAAGGAAGATTAAAGGATTCAATATGTTAAAGGTGATTGATGGGAGATGATTAATTGTTTTGATCTGATTATTTGAGATGGAGGCGAGTGTGTCGTGGGATAAAGATTAGGGTAGGTAAAAGTGTGTGGCTGCTATCAATGTGAAGATTAGGGTTAAGTGGCTTATTTATATTCCATAAGTCATGATCGGGTTTACAAAAAATATGGGCCTATTCCCGTTTGGTGACCATATGAAATAGTTAGATATCAATTTTTTGATGGAACGAGTAATTCAACTCAATGGGCCTCACTCATTTGGTATTTAACTAAAAAATGAGTCTGACTTTTTCTAAATGTTGTATGAGAATATTTACAATGACTACCCACGATTGTTTTTGCAAAATTTAGCAAAAGAACTATGGTTCTAATTCCACTTTAATATTGCATGATATTTGGTGAATAAGTGTGTATTCATGTTATAATATGACGAGACAACAAGTGACGAGACAAAATACGTGACAATTTGACGAGAATTTACTTTGACGAGACCAAGAAAAAATTTGGGCGTTTTTTAGTGGCTACAGATTTTGTTTGATCGGGTATTAATTACGTGACGTTGAAGACGGATTTTTCGAAGGCGTGTATTTATTTTATCTTTTAAAATATAACTTGCTCATGCTTAATCCTAGAATGAAGACTTGGTTATCTGGTTTCCGGGTTCGGGGTGGTTGGTTGATGACTCGGATAACTATCACTTAAAGGGGTTACATTGTTGTACTCAGTGTCACGCGCTTAGTCGACGTGGATAATTTCAAGAGGTGTTGTGCTTATAGACTTCTTCAGTGATGCATTGAGTACTTAGAGATTTCTCCACCGTTCTTCATTCAACAATAGTGCAAGCTTAAGTCACAAGATCGAAGGATTTTTATTCAGCTTCATGTTTGATGTATCTAGTTCATTCTTTCAGTGGTCACTTCAAATTGCTTTCACGTGGGTCGGTAAAGGTGGTCATGGAGAGTTTATGAGAAGAGATTTTCGATCAACAGCTGATTCTCACAAAATATATAATTCAACTTATTTATTATTCTCACGAGATTTCAGGTTTATGTGCGTACGATTTGCTGATGGTTCCGAATTTCGAAACCATCAAGGGGGAAGAAGAAGACACATTGAACGCACAACGAGTACACGTGATGAACTTCATACCTTCTTTTGATTTGAAGACATTCCGGGATGACATTTGTCATAGCCGCAGAGAAAATTAGTGTTTTAACTCGTGGCGTTATCAATCTCTAAACGGTACACTATTGATTCGAGGTTTAATTGTTTGATTGTTGCAATTATTCATCATCATTATCCTATATGCATTCCCGGGACTTAATTGACTCTGGTGAATCTCCGAAAGAAGATATGTGCATTTCCGGGACTTAATTGACTATGGTGTTACGATGTCAACTTCATGAATGGGATAAAGTGTCCACTTCAGTATTTGAGCTTCATAATTGGGATTGATTTACTTTCTTCAACTATATGGGGGAAGAAATGTCTTGATTCTTTCTGGTATGCATAACTTGAACTCTCAGGGGGAAGAAAAATTCAGAAGAATTATTCAAGCGTGAGAAGAAAAGTTGTTGATCTACTTGGTGTGCCCCAAACTTTCAATCCCTCTTAGCAACGTTATCATGTTATTTGATGGGATTTGCTAGTTAGATTCCGCTGTGCGCTTAATTATTCTAAGCTTTATTGAAAGCTTTATAGTTGCTTACGAGGATTGTCGATTTAGGGGGAAGCTATTTAAAATGCTTCTACATCAAGTTTATGTGGCATGAATTAGGGGGAAGCTAATTCAGAAGCTTCTCCTTAACCAGAAGTGTATGGGTTACTTAGCTCGTGCCGTTACAGTATTTCTACCACAAGTTAAAGATGAGTCGTTTTGAAGTCAAAGGCCTCAGAAGACATCATCAGCATTGGACGCTTCATATAAGCTCTTGTTCTTATCATTTTGTACTTGTTAGGAAGAATATTGTAAGGAATTCTACACGTCGTCCCATGGGGGAAGATTGTTGGAAACTCACTTTATGTGACGACATTTAAGAATTCCCATTAGTTATCATAGTCACACACATTTAAACTAGACTAGGTTCGTTGTATAGTTTATGTTATGTGTGTGGCTATATATACCCCTCCTTAGCTTCCAAGGAGGGGTGTTGCTTGTCATTTGTTCATTTCTAATACATTTTCACTTTCACATTCAACCTCTCTTCTCTCTCACTAAACCAACAATGGCTTCCACCACCATATTCCACCATGTTAGACCACCAGATCATATTTAGCAAATCTACAAAGTCTTTGTCTCATTCCCCATTAAATGCTGCATTACATGTTGCTGTTATCTCGCCCACATTGCTCCAATGATTGCCATAAATTCTTCTGAGGCTCATTACTATGGCAATGATTGCCCACTCGACTCATTAAAGGTTGTACTTTGTATGTGTTCATGCTACTGCAGTGTATACTTTGTATCATTACTTCTTGGACATTTAATGAGCTAATGATATTCCCTTTAAACGAACACATTCATTCTGCTGTAGGGAATTTATTTCATGGACTGTATTCGTTGGTTTTGGAATGTCAGCTCATTTAATAGCCAATGATTGGTGTGTCTCATAATTGGCTGTTGTAATCATTGATTTCCCATGTGTAACTTGTTTTCAACTTATTAATACCGTTGTTATTCCTTTTCGGCTCATAGATGAAACTTGATCCATGTGAATAACACCTTGGCCTCTCTTTGGTTGAAATCTTGTGACTTGGATCAATATACTTTGAAACATGGCAGATTTAACCCTTGTGCTTTCAATCTTGTCCGTTTGTTTTGTGGCTTGCAATGATTGTATAAATCTTTGAACTTTGCCTTCAAATACTCCAAATCTTTTGATCTTCACATACTTGGAAAGTTAGGTCCTTGATGTCTCATTTTGCTCTTTTCTTTGTCTTTTCTTCAAATAAACTCCATGAAAGCTTGTGTTTACTTCAAACGTATCTTTTTACCCACACATTAAAAAACAACAAAGAATACCCCGTAATTCCATTTTATCAGAATAAAGCTTGGTATTTTCTTTGTGTTTTAGGGGTTTTATAGAAATAATTGATATGTGATTTCACTCATATCAGACTACTTCACCTTCACGTGAGCCACATGATAAAGGACGTGTATGAGTTGCTTGTTCATGGTATAAGTTACTTGTTCATGGTATATGTTACTTGTTCATGACGTGAGTTACTTGTTCGTGTTTTAACATGTCTTTTATTCTTGTTATACATTCACGTGTTCTTGATTAATGTATTTCATGATTCTTGTTTTATTATACTTGATATTTCTATAATTAGTAACTTTATAAATAGCAGGTTTTCGAATATAGTAACTTTTTAAAAATAGCAGGTTTCTATATATAGTAACTTTCTGAAATAGCAAGTTTTTATATATAGTAACTTTTCCAAAATAATAAGTTCCCATAAATAGTAAGTTTCCATATATAGTAAGTTTGCTCGTTTTAATATACGTGGTAATTTATCTTATTAATCGAATAAGCCGATACTTAATAAGCAAATATTAATTAAGTTTAACTTAGTGAGCACATGTTAATAAGTCATGATTTTAATAAGTCGATATTAATAAGCCGATAACTTGATAAGCACATTTCATATAAGTCGTGATTTAATTAAGTCTCACTTAGTAAATAAATATAATAAGTCAGGAATTAATAATCAATTATTAATTAATTTTATCCTTAATAAGCCTGTTTTAATAAGTCATGTGATGAGACTGCTTTTATACATAGTCTCATCGTCCAAATCGGGCTTAAAATGCATTAAATATCATTAAAACTGCCAAATATATGCTTGTGTTTGTTACTTGTGTATTTTTAGGTACGGATATTGAGAAAAGACAAAAGATCACAAGAATCATTCAAAAACGAACACGGGAAACGAAGCCGCACAATGAACCGGGCCCAAGTTTTGAATTTCCAAAAATACCCTTGAAGAATTGAAGATTGGCAAGTTTGGTCCCTTAATTTTGGAAGATTAACACTTTATACCCCTCAAATATTCATAATTATGAATAGGGTCCTTAAAGTTTGAAGATATTACAAGATCAGTCCTTGAAGAATCCAAGAATTGCATTTGAAGTCCTTGTTAAAAGTATGAAAACATTTGGTGCCAAAAATGTCAAATGCCCAAACTTATTTACAAAGGATATTGAAGTTATGGCTGTTTTATACAAAGTGAAAGAAGTGAAGGAGTCCAGGGACCATTTCTAGCCAGACAAACAAACTTACCCCTCCACTCAAAAGTTGACACCTCACCATAACCCACCCATTTACCCATTTACCCTACCCAACCCGTCCAATACCCAACCCAAACCCACCAGGTTTATTTAATAAACCTGGTCAAATAAGTCAACATTTACTTCCCTCCAAACACAATTTTTAAAATAACCTTTTCCCAAAATAGATTAAACCTGCCCTAATTAACCATAAACCCTAGTTAATCCCCAGACCCAATCAACTTTAGAACAAAGGGTTTTTGACTCATTCTTTCCAGATGGTTAATTGGTGGCTTTGTCACCAAAACCCAACTCAACAAACAAACCCATGTGAACCCCTGGACCCCCATGAGATTCCCTGCTCATGTCATTTTCACCCAAACCCCAAAAAATCGACCAAATGAACGACTGGATGAACCTACTTGGTCCCCAAGGCTTATTGAACGTCCCAAGATCATTCAACAACAGTTGGACATCAGAACAAGATCACATGTGCCATCTTTGACTGAAATTCAAGAAGAAGACCAAGGGTAGAATTGGAATTTCCTTGATTAGGGTTTAGCATTTGTTCAGGATTCTAGATAGTTCTTTGTACGCCTATATAAGGCACCTTATCTTAGCATTTCACTTTGTTCCAGATTTTACTCAAAAATTGTAATCTTTTTAATTATTTATAAAGTTGGTGTTTTTGGTTAGAAATTGTAATTCCTTTTATGAGTTTTAAAAATTGATATATGTTTGTTGAGTATTAATCTGAGTTCCATTTTTAAATTGTGTAACACTTTGTGTGTTTAAGTTTCAAAAAGGTTTGGAAAAAGTTTTTGATAATTTCAGAAATCCAAGTTTTCCAAAGAAGTGAAAGTGGAATTGGAGTTCTTGGATTCTTGAAGTTGTTTTGGTCTCAAAAACGTGTTCTAAGTTCTAGTATTGTTGGTTTTTAAGATTGAAATTTTTTTTAGAAAGAACAATCAGATATTGTACTTGTTTGTGTGTTCACTTGTTCTTAGCAGGTTTGGAGCTTTTGTTGTCCAAGAGTTCTGCATAGGCCCCAGCCTATTTGGAGGTGGTTAAGCAACCACTAAGGGACCTGGATGTAGGTCCCTTAAGGTAGTTCCTTGTTTCCCATTTCAGTTTTCAGTTTTCTGAAAATTATGTGCTTTATGTGATTTGCATGATAGTTGTTAAATTATTGTTAAATGGTTTGGTTTTGCTAAGTTATGCTTATCATGCATGTTTAGGACCAGTAGAATCAGTTTGGTTAGATTTTGTATTGATTTGCTTTGAAAAAGTTCAAATTCAGAAGTTTAAGGAGTGTTTGGATTAGCTGTTCAGTTGAGATTTATGACCAAAATTTGAGTTAAAACCTGTTTAGAAACTCTTCTTAGGTGGTCAGTATATGATAAGTGTGTTAGGTTTTCAGTTTGGTGGAATTTTAAACAAGATTGCATGTTAAAACATTGGATAAACTAGCATAAATCAGAAACTGCCTTGTTTGATTGCTTTTGTTGAAATTTTATCACCAAATCTTGTTGGTTGTTAGATTGTAGGTCATTTTAGGGTTTTTGATTGCTTGTATGCCATTTGGTTTGATTATATGCAAGATATTGGCCATTGAATTTCACTTGTGTGCATATAAAATCAGTAAACACCCCCAGACTTGAGTATGCATATCAGTAACTTTTATTTGGTCCATTGTGCTTGATTGGAGTTAGATTCTTGCTTGTTCTGTGTTTATAGTGACTCCCTATACTCAACTGAGTATAGGGGTGCCCCAATTGTCCATTCAAACATCACAAAATCAAGGATCAAGTCCTCTTGATCCAATTTTCACAAGTGAAGAATACCTTTCTTCTTTGTGTTCATCAAAACCTTATCTGGGCACGTTTTTTTTTGGTTTTCTAGGTTTTAATTCTAGTTGTTGTTGATTAAATTTGTGTTTTGAGTAAGTAAGTGTTACTGTTTTGGGTTTTAAAGTTTAAAAAAAAAAGTTTTTTCAAAAAGGACTGGCCAGGACTCGAACCTGCGCCATCCTCCTCACAACACACACAACTTACCAGCGCGCCCTTGCGTCTTTTACTGACCAAGGTTGGTTTCAAATTATACTTAAGTAGTGTGTGATTGGGCTTATCTAAAACAAGCCGTAGCTATTTCAGCTTATTTAAGCTTATTGTATAAGCTTTTCTGCTTGTTTTCATTTTTCCTTTGTTTGTCACCTAGTTTAAGATTTTTTAGCACAAAGTTTGAATTTTTCTCTTTCTTTATTTATTTTTTATCATTTTTATTTACCCGTTTTTATTTAAGTAGTTTAAAAATAGGAAAAAGCATTTTAAAAATCCAAAAAAATAGTTTTTAGGTTTTTATTTATATTTTTGAGGTTTACATAACAAAAAGTTTTCAAAAAGTCTTATTTTTTATTTTATAGGATTTTAGGGTTTTTAGCCAACTTTAAAATTTAATATAAAATTATTAAATAGGTATTAGAAACTTTTAATTGCATTTTTGTCTTAGTTACATTATTTAGGATTTTTGGTAATTTTTTAGAATTTTTTTAGTGAACTTTGATTTTTTTTGATTATTTTATTATTATTTTATTATTAAAAATTTAAAATTAGTTTTTTCTACTTTTTTCATTTTTCCTAGATTATAGACACTTAATTAGGAATTTTGTAACTTTCCAAATATTTTTAGGGCTTTTCAATTATTTTCTAGAATTAATTTAAGTTTTAATTGATTTTAATAGTTTTTAAGTATTTAAAAATAGTTTTATTTGGTTTTAGAATTTTAAAAAAGACTTTATAGCTTAATTAGGACATTTTTGAGGTTTACAAACTTTAAGATCTTGGTTAGGGCTTTTTAATAATTAATTGTGATTTTTAGCGCTTTAATTAGCATTAAAAAGTCATTATCTAATTAATTAAAAGGTTTTAGCAAATTTTGATTTTTTGTAAACTCTTAGAATATTATTGTGGATTTTTAGTAATTTTTAGGAATTTTTAGGTTAAAATTTTAATTTTGTAGTTTTACGTGAACGCGTTTTCGTCTTAGCTCGATCCGTCTTCGTAACCGTCTTTCTTTCCCATTTCTATTTTCTCTTCTTGTAACAATAAAATCACAATCAAAATCAATTCATCACACAACACACTAGCCTCGTCGAGAACGAACTCACTTAGGGTCATTTACACACGGTTTTCCTAAATCGTCGTGCTCGCTTGCCCTATTTTATTGCTCTTTTCCTAAAGGGTAGTAAAAACACTACATCAAAAATGGCGCCGCTGCCGGGGAGGCGTGTTGTGTTTTGATTGAACCATTGTTGTTTTTATAATAGCCATAATTAGTATTTGTATTAGTAGCACTCTACTAATACGTATTATCGTTTTTCGGTTTTTGTGTGATTATTATTACTATATTGTATACGTAGAACAATAAATTCACAAGTACTCCAAATACGTGAGCAATCACAACCTTGACTTGGGAGGTCATTACCCAATCATTTTATTCGAATCTCAAACCAAAGAAAAAAAGGCAAAAATAGATAAATACTTTCGTGAAGCTCGATTTTGAAAAATACAAACTATAAGGTGGGTATAAGGCAGTTGTATTTCACGACCTAAAGGAAAAAGGCTCTTAAGTGCTTCGCGCCGCCTCGTTTCCTCCGCTTGCTTGTGCGTATTTGATTTTGAGAGCTAATCGAGGGTTTTGCCGCCCAAAGTATTATTACATATCATATATATTTTCTTGGTTTCTATTGATTAAACCCTCTTGAACGATTTGGTGTTCCACCATCGTTCTAAAGTTAATACAAGGCTTTTGACACCCTGTAAGAAAATTAAGTGTTCGTTGAAGTATGTCTAATCGAATTGATCTTAGTTCTCTATGTGACTATGTTTTATTTTGGTGGAAACAAAGATGTGTCGTTGTAGTGTTTAAAATTAAAGGTGCAGAACAATTAAAGTAAAGGTGCAATTAAAGTAAATCTAAATCTAATAAGGTAAATGGTGCAAGTATTAAAAGCGCGACTAAAATTAAAGGGCAATAAAGTAAATAATGCAAAATTAAATCTAACTAAGGCAAACTTAAAACGCAACTAAAACTAAATTTTAAACTAAGGCAAATAAACTTAAAGTGCGAGTAAGGAAAAAGGCGGGAAAAATAAAGCTTCGAATAACAAGGAAGAAACTTAAACACTAAAATTAAAGAAACTAAAAATAAGCTCTATCCGCAATAAACCCTATTCGGAATATATGGCAATTCGGAATATGTCACCTATCCTGAATAATGCCCTATTCGGAATACTATCCTTATTCGGAATATTTAGTCTACTCGGAATATTTCCCCTATTCGGAATATCTGTCCCTATTCGGAATAAGTGCTCTATCCGGAATAAACTTCCTATTCGGAATATCCAGGCCTATTCGGAAAGTCAGCTCTATTCGGAATATTTCCCCTATTCGGAATAAATTCACTATCCGGAATATAGCTCTATTCGGAATATTGTCACCCTATTCGGAATATTGCCCTATACGGAATAATGGCCTTACTCGGAATATTTCCTATTCGGAAAACCTTCCCTATTCGGAATAATGGATATTCCGAATAGTGCTCACTGCTAAACCCTTATGCGGAATACTTGGGGCTGCGTCCAGAGAAAGAACAGTAACAAGATCCGAAGAACAAGGGATAATATAAAGCACGAATTTAACAAAAACTTAACCAAATCAACAAAAAGATTAAATCAAACAAGTAAATAAACAACTATTAAGCATAAACAATCAATCCAAAACAATAAAACTAAACAAGATAATCAAAATAATTAAAACCCACTTAAATAAATCAACAAAAATTAAGATCATGAACATAAACAAATCAACACAAAGATTAAAGAAAGGTAGAATGAGATTAACAAGATAAAATAAAGATTAACAAGAATTAAAAGAAAAACTTACTTGGAATTAAATGGTAATTAAGTGCAAGACAAGGTAATTAAATTTGACAAGTATTTAAATTGACAAGGTAATTAAAGGTGCAAGGAAAGTAAATGGTGGAAGACTAATTGTCACACTTAGCCAACAAGATGAAAAATTAACAATCCTAATCTATATATAGGGGAGGATTAGGAAGCTTCCTCCCCTCCTTCATTTCTTGTTAATTGCAAGATTAAGCCCCTTTCTTCTTAATTCTTCATTAATTGCGTCATTAGTCCTTTTCTTCTAATCTTCTTTAAACTTGGACTTAAGGGACTTTTGGCTTCGGGATTTCTTCGAACTCGTCTTTAAATTCTACAATAAAATAGACTTGAATTCTTCGGCTTTTGATAAACTTCCGTCTTTTGACTTTTTCTTCGATAAATCTTCAGAATTGGTCGTGGACTTCCGTTCTTTTTGCACTCTTGACTTCTTGACTTCGTCTTTCATCCTTTTCTTCAATAAAAGTCCGTAAATGCCCGTGAATGTCCGTGTTTTCTCCACTTTTCACCTTTTCATCCTAAATCACAACAAAAACACAAACCACGCATAATTCCGTCACAAAAGACATAAAATACACGTATTGGTCCGGTTATTATTGTAATTAAGTGGTAGAAAAGATGGGTGTTTACACACCTATCAAATCCCCTACACTTGACCATTGCAATGTCCTCATGCAATGCATTAGTTACAAAGCAAGATTACACTTTTCATCATAATCAATCCACGTTGGCCTTTATTAAAGTGATAGAAAATTAAAATCATACAAAAATAAAGAAATCAAAAGCATACCTTGGGTTTTGAAAATGTCATGAATAATCATCATCCTCAAGTTTTCACTTTCTCCAAACCAAGCTTAAAAACGAGATCTTTGTTATTATAAGTTAGTAGACTAACACGAACTCATGTGGGCCAATTATTCACTTAGACTCCCTTATTCCTAGGGGTATCTCTTATATTTTATTATTGTCTTGAATGATCACGAGGATGCATTGTTTGACTTATTTCGATAGTTTATTAGGTCTGAAAATAAAGTGAACGATTTAATCAATAGTTAGCTAAAGGACCAAATCTTTTAAAACTGCTTCTCGGGACCTCATAAAGTTCATATCTTGGCATAACTCGCTTCGCGATTTGAGACCTTTCTCGGACCGATATTTGGCAGCGACTTCATACTTCAAATCTTGAGAGACGTTCATGAAATAATGGTCTTCTCTTCATATAGGAATTTCTTCACTTGAAGTTTTGAGAGATTCATACTTGGACCACGACTTCTTCATTTTTCTCTAATCTTTATTTTGGACTTTGATATACAACGATCCGCCTCCTTTTATGACTTGGATCTATTTATCCTCATACCTTGTTAGGGTCTTTTCGGATACACTTCTCCATGACTTTTGGGGAGTATTCGCTTTTCGTCGTGTGTCTCGATCCTTCATATTGATTTTTGATAAATGATTCTTCACATCACTTTGGATCTTTAGCAACAAAAAATAGCCCTCATGCCTTGTTAGGGCCTTTTCGGACTCGCCAATCTTCGCGTCCCGCTTCAATAAGTTATGCCTTGGCTATGAACTCTAATCCATACCGAGCAACTTTTAAACGATCTGGGGCTAGAAGCTAAGTAACTTTTCAAATCGTACAACCTTATTTATTAGCAGATAAATTATTAGCAAGCGATGGGAGAATAGGCTTATAATTAACTCACATAAATTCACGAAAGAAAACCGAACTTATAATTGGCTCTATCATCTCTCGTTCTCCACAGTTTAAAATCTCAAGTAATGAGACTCGTGGATACTTAGCCTATTAAATCAAAGTTTTGGGTTTTCGAGTCGCCTATAGGATCTTGCAAATTTTTAGACCTTTTCAAGTTTAGAAATCACATTTTAAAGTTCCCTTGATAAACGACTCTCTAGGATTAATTATAGGAACTTGCGAAAAGTTCTTGTTCTTAACCCGTGAGAGTTAAGACTTTCGCGTTTTATAGCTCCCTATATAAAAGCCTAGCAAAACTTGACTTAAACACGTTAAGGATACTAGCTAGAGTAAACTCGGATTGAGTCAAAAGATTCACAACGTTTGAAAATTAAAACCACTTATTAAAAGATTTATTCTAGCAAAGAAAGAAAATAACTATACAAAGGAAAACTAATAGGCCAAAGTAGATCAAAAATTTTGAAAAATGTCGAAAAATTGATTTTCCGGTTAAAATGAGGACAAATACAAGGAAAAGACCACTTAACTTCGATAGAAGTCCCCCCTACACTTAAGATAAACATTGTCCTCAATGTTTAAGCATGTGGGAGTAAACTCCCCTACACTTAGGACATTGTGCACGTTGTTTAAATTTCGCTAAGGAAAAGACAACTAAAGAGATTCCTATTTTAATATTGAGAAAATATAAAATAGTGAATCGAAAAGAGTTTAGGATAGAACCGGGAAGAAGTAGAACACGGAATCACGGGTCGTCAAGAATCATCAAGAGTGGATCATTGAAGCTCGAATCCCTGATTAAGAAGTGAGGAGAGGAAATAGCAATCCAAAGGGTCCCCCCTACACTTATGATAAAGAAAGCGAAAAGATAGATGCATGGGTTGCCTCCCAAGAAGCGCTTGGTTTTTGTTTACCGAGTCGTGAGCCTGACTCGACCTTGATCATCAACGGAAGTAGCATGAAACATATCCACCAGGATCAAAGACATAGTTTTCATCCATCAAATAACCAGAACTTAAGGCGAACAAGGTAAGCCAAAAGAGAAGTGGCAAGGTTCCCTTAAGCAGTGATGGAGCACAGTAGAAGCAAGGATGAAGTGGTGCAAGCATGTCTTCAATGGGTCCAAAGATTTTTCCTTTTATTTCATCAGGTGGATACTGAGATGGCTTAAAGACTTCAATACCGGGGTCGAACACCTTTTCCTTTAAGGTAAAATAGCACTCAGGCTCAGCCGAGTGTGAAGAAGATCCGCAAAGAAGCACAACCTCGTCCTCAGAAGGGGGACAAAGAGGTGTCAAATCATAAGTGCAATGGATTTCGGTGTCGACCGGTTTCTTCTCCTTGGACAAAATGCTCTTCAAATCCAAAGTAGGATCAAGACGATAATCTTCAAAGTCCAAAGGAGGAGCATCACTCTCATGAGGGAAGTATGTGTTGAGAAATTCAGAGAAATCTTCCTCAAATGAATAATCGTCCAAAGTAGGATCGAGTGATGGCGGATCTTCATCATGTGAAGAATCGCTCGAGAGAGTATCGGCCTCATCAAAATCATCGAAAGTAGGCAGCTCGGGATACTCAGAAGTACAATCAAAATCATCCGAATCTGAGCTAGAATCATCATCATCATAAGCATCGAAGACCGGTTGAGAATCATAAATGGGAGAAGCGTCCAAAGTAGGGAGAGAATCATCCACATCATCATCAAAGAGTGGATTATCGGTGGAAGACTCGAATAGAGGATTGTCATAGATGGTAAAGTCATCGAGCACATTTATCATATTCACTGATTCTCGGCCTCCAAAGGATTTGCCTGTAAGCTTCCCCATTTTAAAAACTTTTGAATCATCCCCGACTCGTAAGATTAACTCACCTTCGGCCACATCTACTAAAGCTCGTCCGGTTCTCAAGAATGGCCGACCAAGTATTAAAGGAATACGAGGGTCCATTTCATAATCAACTACGACAAAATCGACCGGGAAAGTAAATGTGCCAACTTTGATAAACACGTCTTCGGCTATACCAACGGGGTAAGCGAGAGTGCGATTTGCAAGTTCGAGAGTCATCTTTGTTGGAATGAGGTCGGGCAATGATAGTGTTTTCCAAACACTGAGTGGCATCAAATTAATACTAGCCCCGAGATCAGCAAGGGCAGTAAATTCTTCAGTTTTGTTGAACACGCAAGGCAACACAAAACGACCGGGATCTCCAAGTTTTTCCGAAAGTTCTCTAAGAAGGACTGCGGAGCAGTTTTCATTTAATCGTGTGTTGGCGAGTTCAATCAGCTTCTCTTTCTTGCTAAGCAATTCCTTGAATGCTTTGACAAATTTCGGCATGTGGCAAAGTGCTTCAACAAGGCTAATGTTGATGGTCATTTTAGATAGCATATCCACATATTTCGATACTTGGCAGTCATTCTTGGTTAGATCATTGGTCTTGCCTATGCGAGAAGGGTATGGGATTCTAGGTTGATAAGGGTTAGGTGAAGGTTGTGATGTTGAAGGATCCTTCCGAGATACATCGTCATGACGAGGCGGAGACGGTAATGGTGTACTAACACTAGGTGTAGGAGGAGTAGGGATATATGGTGGTGGAGGAGGTGTAGATGATGGTGGTGGGTCAGGTGGATTGACAATGGTAATTCCACTATGCGTAGTTATAGCACTCACATTAGCTCGCGGATTTGTGACGGTGTTTGAAGGTAGAGAACCCGAAGACGAAGAAGGTTGAGCTTCGGGCAAGAAACTAGCCAATAGATTCTTTAATTCAGTAGTTTGAGTGATGAAGGAGGATTGAAGATTATCACGAACCTCGGTTCTGATGTCATTTCCTTGCTTCAAGATATCTCCTTTCAAATTGATTATTTGGCTCTGTAGATTCTTGATTTGCTCACCTTGAGTTCTCATGATGGTGTCAACATCAGGATTAATGGGTGGGTGTTGTTGGGTGGGTAGTTGATAAGGGTTAGAAGCACGAGGTGGGATTTGGTTGCTTCTATTGTAGTTGTTGGCGGGATTTTGGTTTTGAGGAGAAAAACCGAGTGAAAGGTAATTGTTGGAACGGTAGCTCAGCAGATTTCTATCCCCTTGTTGTCTAGCTTGGTAATTTTCCGGTGAATAATTACCGTAAGCTGCATACACATTTTCCGGATTTCCTTGTGTCGAAGGACAATCGGTGTATGAGTGAGGACCGCCACATGTTTCACAAGGATTAGCAACCGCTGTAACTTGTTGTTGTTGGTTTGAAGCGAGAAGCGTAATACTTTTGCTCATTTCAGCCATCATGCGGGTGAGTTCGGTCATCTCATGGTTTGCTGAGGTAGAGGAAACATTGACTCTCGGGTTGTTCCTTGAAGAAGCAGAGGAATCCCAGTTTTTGTGGTGAGTAGTCATGTTCTCTATTAACTCTCTACACTCCTCGGGTCTCCTTTTCATGAATGTGCCACCGGCGGCTGCATTGATCGTATCACGATCTCAAAAAGTCAAACCGTTGTAGAAAGTATCAATTAGGGTCACAGGGATCATGTTGTGGTTTGGACATCTATCGATCAAGACATTATATCTCTCCCAAGCGTAAAAAAGAGATTCATCGGGATCTTGCATGAAACCGCTGATCTGATTGCGAAGGCTTGTGACCATGGATGGTGGAAAGTAGCGCGAAAGAAAGCGTTGAGTCATGTCATCCCAAGTGTGAATAGAATTCTTCGGGAGACGATCAAACCATTTCTCGGCATGATGCGATAAAGTATGTGGGAAGAGTTGTAGGCGAAGTACATCCATTGTGGCACCAGGCAACTTCATGCTTTGGGTGATTGTAATGAACTTGTCGAGGTGTTTGTTGGCATCATCATCAGGCAATCCTCTAAATGGGTTTGTTTGTACTTGCTGAATCATGTGGTGCTTCAACGAAAACTCAGGAGCGTTGATTTGCATCGGCGCAATCGGTCCTCCTCGTCCAAACATTGTTGGTTGACAAAGTTCCTCCATGGTCCGAAGATCGGGCTGTGGAAGAGCATTGTTGTTATTATTATTATTGAGGTTCGGTGGAATGTTGTTGTTAACACCTGCCATATCTAAATCTTCTTGAGGCTCGGGCTCTTGATAATTAGAAGATCTAGTACGCATACACCTGAAAATGCAAAAGAAAAAGAAACCAAACGCAAAGACAATATATATACACAATAAAGATAAAATCTTTTTGGATTTTTGAAATTTTTAATTTTTATGGTTTTTTGAATTTTTTAGGCAAGAAAAATAACGTTCACAAGTGAACGGATCCCAAAAAGCAACGTGTCTCTCAGAAAAAACTGTTGATCTTTACGAAAAGAGCCGGCAGCGGCGCCATTTAATACAAGGCTTTTGACACCCTGTAAGAAAATTAAGTGTTCGTTGAAGTTGGTCTCTTCGAATTGAAAAACTTGTGTTTAATGTGCGATTCAGCTGTTCTTTGGTGAAACAAAAATGTGTCGTTGTAGTATTAAAATAAAAGTGCAAAAACAATTAAAATAAATGACTCGAAAGTAAATCTAAGTCTAATTAAAAATAAATGGTGCAAGTATTAAAAGCGCGACTAAAATTAAAGGGCAATAAAGTAAATAACGCAAACTTAAATCAAACTAAGGCAAACTTAAAACGCAACTAAAACTAAATTTTAAACTAAGGCAAATAAACTTAAAGTGCGAGTAAGGGAAAAGGCGGGAAAAATAAAGCTTCGAATAACAAGGAAGAAACTTAAACACTAAAATTAAAGAAACTAAAAATAAGCTCTATCCGGAATAAACCCTATTCGAAATATATGGCAATTCGGAATATGTCACCTATCCTGAATAATGCCCTATTCGGAATACTATCCTTATTCGGAATATTTAGTCTACTCGGAATATTTCCCCTATTCGGAATATCTGTCCCTATTCGGAATAAGTGCTCTATCCGGAATAAATTTCCTATTCGGAATATCCAGGCCTATTCGGAAAGTCAGCTCTATTCGGAATATTTCCCCTATTCGGAATAAATTCACTATCCGGAATATAGCTCTATTCGGAATATTGTCACCCTATTCGGAATATTGCCCTATACGGAATAATGGCCTTACTCGGAATATTTCCTATTCGGAAAACCTTCCCTATTCGGAATAATGGATATTCCGAATAGTGCTCACTGCTAAACCCTTATGCGGAATACTTGGGGCTGCGTCCAGAGAAAGAACAGTAACAAGATCCGAAGAACAAGGGATAATATAAAGCACGAATTTAACAAAAACTTAACCAAATCAACAAAAAGATTAAATCAAAAAAGTAAATAAACAACTATTAAGCATAAACAATCAATCCAAAACAATAAAACTAAACAAGATAATCAAAATAATTAAAACCCACTTAAATAAATCAACAAAAATTAAGATCATGAACATAAACAAATCAACACAAAGATTAAAGAAAGGTAGAATGAGATTAACAAGATAAAATAAAGATTAACAAGAATTAAAAGAAAAACTTACTTGGAATTAAATGGTAATTAAGTGCAAGACAAGGTAATTAAATTTGACAAGTATTTAAATTGACAAGGTAATTAAAGGTGCAAGGAAAGTAAATGGTGGAAGACTAATTGTCACACTTAGCCAACAAGATGAAAAATTAACAATCCTAATCTATATATAGGGGAGGATTAGGAAGCTTCCTCCCCTCCTTCATTTCTTGTTAATTGCAAGATTAAGCCCCTTTCTTCTTAATTCTTCATTAATTGCGTCATTAGTCCTTTTCTTCTAATCTTCTTTAAACTTGGACTTAAGGGACTTTTGGCTTCGGGATTTCTTCGAACTCGACTTTAAATTCTACAATAAAATAGACTTGAATTCTTCGGCTTTTGATAAACTTCCGTCTTTTGACTTTTTCTTCGATAAATCTTCAGAATTGGTCGTGGACTTCCGTTCTTTTTGCACTCTTGACTTCTTGACTTCGTCTTTCATCCTTTTCTTCAATAAAAGTCCGTAAATGCCCGTGAATGTCCGTGTTTTCTCCACTTTTCACCTTTTCATCCTAAATCACAACAAAAACACAAACCACGCATAATTCCGACACAAAAGACATAAAATACACGTATTGGTCCGGTTATTATTGTAATTAAGTGGTAGAAAAGATGGGTGTTTAAACACCTATCAAAAGTCATCGAAGGCGTTCACTTCACGTGATCGTTTTCATTCCTTGAGGCTTCTTTAATCAAGAGATTTGATTAAGGAGGAGATTTGTAGATTTGTGTCTACTTAATACCTTTCACCAATTTCCAAAAAAGTTAATACCATCAAAAACCACAAAAAAATTGAAAAATAAAAAACACCAAAAAAAATCTTCTTTGCTCGTCTCCTCGTTATACGTGACGTTTATGCTAACTCGTAATCAAGCAAAACGTGCACGTAGACGAAAGAACAAAAATCCCACTCCAACTCATTCTAGTGAGGAGTCTCCTATTGACGAACCCATTGTACGAGAAGCACCAACCATGGCGAATCGAACTATGATGGAGTTACTTCAAGCACCCACCGAGGGTTATGGAGAAGCTATTGTGATTCCCGCTATCCTTGCGAAGAATTTTGAGGTGAAAACGGGTTTGTTGTCGATGATCCAAAACAGCAAATTCCGTGGTGATGAGAAGGACAATCCTCACAACCATATCCGCCAATTCAATCGTCTTACCGCCACTTGCAAATTCAAGGATGTCTCGAATGACTCGATTAAGATGATGCTTTTTCCGTATTCCTTAGCGGGGCCCGCTAAAATTTGGTTAGAGAAAGAGCCACCCAATTCTATATTGACGTGGAAGGATCTCGTTTCGAAATTTGTGAACCAATTTTTTCCGCCCTCTAAGACTACGCATTTGAAAAATGAGATTTTTAAATTTTCACAAGAATCAAATGAAAGTTTTTCAACGGCTTGGAATAGGTTTAAGGAGATGTTACATGAATGTCCTCATCACGGTTTTTCCGACTTGCACCAAATAGACACGTTTTACAATGGACTTAATGATCATGAAAGAGATTATTTAAATACCGCCGCGGGTGGTAATTTTTTGTGTAAAACGGTTGAAGAAGCTTTGGTCATAATTGAGAATAGGTCTAAGGTTTATAGCCCTCGTAACACACCGAGTGTTGCCAAAATGGGCTCGTCATCGTCTCGTAGCATTAATGCTTTACATGATGAGGCAAATGAAGAAAATCGATTTTTTGATAGATTTGCTAGCCTTATGTCCCATTGGAAAGCTCAAGAAGCTTCGAATTCCGCTTCGGTTAAAGCGGTTTCTAAGAGTTGTTTGTCGTGTGGTGGAGCTCATGATCTTTTCGAGTGCATTACCTTGGATGGTAACACTTCGAGTGCTTATGTAGCCACGGGAACTTATAACCAAATCGGTCAAGGTTCCCGCCAAAATCAAGCTCCACCAAATCAAAATGCTAATAACTATCGCAACAACAACCAAGGTGGAAATTACCAAGGAAATCAAAGGAATTACAACAAGGGTAATTATCAAAGTGGAAATGGGCAAATTTCAAACCAAAACCAAAACCGTGATTTTCAAACTTCTTCACAAGGTTTTCAAAATGATCACACCAAAAATCTTCAAGGAGAATTTTTGAATTATGCTAAGGCTAATGATGCTAAGTTTGACAATATGCAACGTGAAATGGTTAGCTTAAGATCCGAGTTGAAAAACGAGCTTAAAAACGAACTTGCTAATGAACTTAAAACTCATGCTAATAAAATGGAGGGAAATGTTCAAAGACTCCAACAAAATCAACAAAAAATGGAGCAAGGGCAACATGAGATTAAGCAAGAGTTGTTAAAAGCGGATGCTAGGCAATCTAAGTTTGAAGACCGAATGGGAAAAATGTTTGAAGCTATCATGTGTAAGCCCTCTTCTTCGGGTGGTCTTCCTAGTGATACCATCATGAACCCGAAAGGAGAATTGAAGGTTATTACTACTCGTAGTGGTAAAACTTTCAAAGAACCCATTTCTCGTCCAAGTACTTCTATGGAGAAGGAAAAAGAGAAAGAACCCGAGGTGGTGGTCGAAAAGGAGCAAATCTAAAGCCCACGGAGTACCGCTCAAACCACACCTACGGTTGAACCAATACCAATCATGGAACCCGAGATTCCAAGGCCTTTGCCTACTATGCCCCAACCCACACCACCTTTACCCTACCCTTCAAGACGAGACAAGGAAAAGGCACAAGAACGAAATAATTATCAATTTGAACTCTTTATGAAAATGTTTCGTGACTTGCATTTTAATATAAGTTTTGCCGACGCCTTAGTCATGATGCCTCGATTTGCCGCGAACTTCAAAAGTATGTTGAATAACAAAGAGAAATTGCAAAAATCGTCTAGTTGTTCATCGGTTTTTCTAAGCCGCATACCTCAAAAAGTCGGTGATCCTGGAAAGTTTTTAATCCCATGTGCTATACAAGACATGGAAGAATGCTACGCCTTGGCCGATCTTGGTGCTAGTATTAATTTGATGCCTCTTGAGATTTTTAAATCGCTCAATCTTCCCAATCTCACTCCTTCAAGAATGTCAATCGAAATGGCCGATCATTCTACGATTCTAGCTTGTGGAGTTGTCGAGGACGTCTTTGTGAAAGTTGGAAAGTTCTACTATCCCGTAGACTTTATTGTTGTTGACATTCCTATCGATCCTAAAGTTCCGTTAATTTTAGGTCGATCTTTTTTGGATACCTCGAGAGCACTTATCGATATGCATGCAAGGAAAATCACTCTTCGTTTCAATGAGGAAGAACTCGTCATTAACGCAACCCAAAACTCCACTCTTTCTCATGTGTATTCTATCACTTCTTTGTACAATGTCAATCCCATCAAAAACATTTGCAAAAAGATTTTAAATAGAGTTTTAGGAGTTGTTGAGAAAAATGAAGTTCCGTCCCCTCCACCGGTGGAGGTTAAGAGTGTTAAGCCTACGATTCCAATCTCGAGTGATTCTTCGGATGATGAATATGTTGATCCCGATGGGGAAGTTTTCTTTGTTGACAAAAGATTTGAGAACTTACCACCACCTTTGCCAAAACGGTTTCAAAATGTGAGAATTTTTAGTGTGACTAACATTGCTTTAGAAACACCAAATATTTTTGACATAATTAAATCGGGTTTTCATAAAGAGAGTTTAAAAGATGAAAAAGGGAAATATTTTAAATTGGATTTAAAAGATTTTTCTACAACTCTAACTCCGTCATCACCACGTGTTTTGAGTACTACAAGCTCGTCTTCTCCTTTTGACGATGCTTTGTGTGGACTTAGTGTGGGGGAATCCCCTTATGTTCCCTCCCCTTTCTCCACCGAGGACGAGATATTTGATCCTGGAATTGCTTGTAAAGGGAAATATCGGTCTTCCACCTATGCAATAAATGGAAAATCTTTTCATTTGATTGGTGCGAGTCTACCTCGAGTAGCTCAATGTTTTCATGACTTACCCATTGTCCCACCCTTCTATTTCTTCTCTCCTATTTTCTTGAAACTCTTTGAGTTTTTGTTGGCACACAATGAAGTGGCGTTGATTTGTTTTTCCAATGAAAACGAAAACGCCATCTTCGATCCCGGTATTTTGCATCATAAAAGGACTTAGTCCTTAATACCGGTTGTTTTTGGGCCTTGTTTATCATGTAAGCCCCACCAAAAATTGACCATACCATGATTATCCCTAAATGATCACATTTATGGGGATTCGAGTCGAGCTTTTGACTCGGTTATCAAAAACAAGGTGCCTCGTAGGGGAGACCCATGCTTATCCATGTACATATTATTGCTTTCTAATTAGTTAATGTGAGGGGATTTGTGCCCTTCCAACCTTTGTTCCGTGGTTGTTTGTGCATTGTGGTTTTTAGATCATGATCTTCACGATTGGAGCCTCTCGTGTTCGTTTTATGGGAGCACTCGATCGTTTGCTTTGGAGACATTTCTCAATATCCAAATGATATATCCTTTTGATGTTCTAACCTTAGGTTTTTAGCACACTTCATAAAAGGCTATTAATTTATTGGTTACACCCTTTCCATGCTAGATTAGGCATTCGACTACGTCTCTAGTATGGGGTGTTTGCACC
Source organism: Glebionis coronaria (assembly GCA_025667525.1). Lineage (NCBI taxonomy): Eukaryota > Viridiplantae > Streptophyta > Magnoliopsida > Asterales > Asteraceae > Glebionis > Glebionis coronaria. The sequence goes on from CM046877.1 coordinate 333,565,559, forward strand.
CCTAGACTCGAAACATTGAGGACAATGTTTAACTTTAGTATGGGGGGTGAATAGATACTTGCCTTGCCAAACCTTCACGCTTTCCAAAGTTTATCTTTTTGTTTATCGTTTTGTTGCAAAATAAGGCTAAAATGGCCAAATTTTAAAATTTTTCTCATGTTTCATAAGTGTTTGAAGACACGAATGTAGATTTTCCGATGGCGAGTATAAGAGTAATTTTTGACTCGACCGTGCGTGTTGAGCACTTAGCTTTGGTTCCTTAACTACATTAGGCTAAGTCTCTTAAATGAGGACGAGAAATGATAGAGTTAATTATAAGTTACTATGCTAAACGTAGAGTACTTGTATTCTTTCAAAAACTCATGTGTTCTCGTTGTTTGCTTATTCTCCCTTCGCTTGTAAATATTTTTTGCTTAATAAATATTGACTTAGCGGTTTAGTTAGGATTGTTGGGTTTCTAGTCTTTTCTAGTAGCTTCCGTGTAATTAAATTGGGAAGACATTAAGGTATCGTCAGCGTCACGGTTTTGAAGTATTGACACCCGAATAATCAAAAGCTTCACCCAATAATAAGATTTCAAGTGCTCACCTAAATCTAGCAAACAATTTGAAGCCCCACAAGGCCGAAAAATCTATGCAAAAATTAAAAGTGAATCAAGCCTTAATCTTCGAAGCTTTAAAGATCCAAAATTCGCTTTAGCGTGAGGATATACGTCTTTGGCTAATAAAACCACCGATGAGGCGGATAATAAAAGGCAAGGCAAGACCGAAGTCATAATAAAAGCTTCATGGCGAAGTTGAATAAAAGATGGAGGTAAACCAAAGATAATAAGGCCCTTCCGTTAGGGGGCATATAAAAGTCTTGGTAATAAGTCTCATGTTCAAAACCGTTATAAAACCGTGTTTATCGATTCTTCTTGTCAACTTAATTTTTTGACATCGTTGTCTATTAGGAGGGGTTATTGATTTGATGGTCTTAGTTACACCGTTAGGACTCTATTTTTAGACCTAAATCTCTATTATCGCATAAGTCAATGATGTATCCTCGTGATCATTAAGACATAATAAAATATAAGAGATACAACTTAGGAATAATGGGAGGATAAGTATGTGATTAGAGCATATGAGTAGTGTTAGCATTACTAACTTATAATGACAATGATCTCGTTACACGCTTGGCATGGAATTAGGGAGAAAATCGAGGACGATGAAATTATTTCTAACGAAGCATTCACGTGTTCTTATTCTATGAACCTAAACGTCCCATTTTGCGATGAAAATCATAGATTATGTCTAAAACGCAAGTAGTAGTAATAGTAGTGGTATAGCTAGTTTATCATTCAATAAAATGAATAAAAATGAATTTTGGAGATGCTAAGATACTTTATTCTAGCATTGCGTGAGGGCACGGCAATGGTTTAGTATGGGGGAGTGATGAGACTGCTTTTATACATAGTCTCATCGTCCAAATCGGGCTTAAAATGCATTAAATATCATTAAAACTGCCAAATATATGCTCGTGTTTGTTACTTGTGTATTTTTAGGTACGGATATTGAGAAAAGACAAAAGATCACAAGAATCATTCAAAAACGAACACGGGAAATGAAGCCGCACAATGAACCGGGCCCAAGTTTTGAATTTCCAAAAATACCCATAAAGAATTGAAGATTGGCAAGTTTGGTCCCTCAACTTTGGAAGATTAACACTTTATACCCCTCAAATATTCATAATTATGAATAGGGTCCTTAAAGTTTGAAGATATTACAAGACCAGTCCTTGAAGAATCCAAGAATTGCATTTGAAGTCCTTGTTAAAAGTATGAAAACATTTGGTGCCAAAAATGTCAAATGCCCAAACTTATTTACAAAGGATATTGAAGTTATGGCTGTTTTATACAAAGTGAAAGAAGTGAAGGAGTCCAGGGACCATTTCTAGCCAGACAAACAAACTTACCCCTCCACTCAGAAGTTGACACCTCACCATAACCCACCCATTTACCCATTTACCCTACCTAACCCGTCCAATACCCAACCCAAACCCACCAGGTTTATTTAATAAACCTGGTCAAATAAGTCAACATTTACTTCCCTCCAAACACAATTTTTAAAATAACCTTTTCCCAAAATAGATTAAACCTGCCCTAATTAACCATAAACCCTAGTTAATCCCCAGACCCAATCAACTTTAGAACAAAGGGTTTTTGACTCATTCTTTCCAGATGGTTAATTGGTGGCTTTGTCACCAAAACCCAACTCAACAAACAAACCCATGTGAACCCCTGGACCCCCATGAGATTCCCTGCTCATGTCATTTTCACCCAAACCACAAAAAATCGACCAAATGAACGACTGGATGAACCTACTTGGTCCCCAAGGCTTATTGAACGTCCCAAGATCATTCAACAACAGTTGGACATCACAACAAGATCACATGTGCCATCTTTGACTGAAATTCAAGAAGAAGACCAAGGGTAGAATTGGAATTTCCTTGATTAGGGTTTAGCATTTGTTCAGGATTCTAGATAGTTCTTTGTACGCCTATATAAGGCACCTTAGCTTAGCATTTCACTTTGTTCCAGATTTTACTCAAAAATTGTAATCTTTTTAATTATTTATAAAGTTGGTGTTTTTGGTTAGAAATTGTAATTCCTTTTATGAGTTTTAAAAATTGATATATGTTTGTTGAGTATTAATCTGAGTTCCATTTTTAAATTGTGTAACACTTTGTGTGTTTAAGTTTCAAAAAGGTTTGGAAAAAGTTTTTGATAATTTCAGAAATCCAAGTTTTCCAAAGAAGTGAAAGTGGAATTGGAGTTCTTGGATTCTTGAAGTTGTTTTGGTCTCAAAAACGTGTTCTAAGTTCTAGTATTGTTGGTTTGTAAGATTGAAAATTTTTTTAGAAAGAAAAATCAGATATTGTACTTGTTTGTGTGTTCACTTGTTCTTAGCAGGTTTGGAGCTTTTGTTGTCCAAGAGTTCTGCATAGGCCCCAGCCTATTTGGAGGTGGTTAAGCAACCACTAAGGGACCTGGATGTAGGTCCCTTAAGGTAGTTCCTTGTTTCCCATTTCAGTTTTCAGTTTTCTGAAAATTATGTGCTTTATGTGATTTGCATGATAGTTGTTAAATTATTGTTAAATGGTTTGGTTTTGCTAAGTTATGCTTATCATGCATGTTTAGGACCAGTAGAATCAGTTTGGTTAGATTTTGTATTGATTTGCTTTGAAAAAGTTCAAATTCAGAAGTTTAAGGAGTGTTTGGATTAGCTGTTCAGTTGAGATTTATGACCAAAATTTGAGTTAAAACCTGTTTAGAAACTCTTCTTAGGTGGTCAGTATATGATAAGTGTGTTAGGTTTTCAGTTTGGTGGAATTTTAAACAAGATTGCATGTTAAAACATTGGATAAACTAGCATAAATCAGAAACTGTCTTGTTTGATTGCTTTTGTTGAAATTTTATCACCAAATCTTGTTGGTTGTTAGATTGTAGGTCATTTTAGGGTTTTTGATTGCTTGTATGCCATTTGGTTTGATTATATGCAATATATTGGCCATTGAATTTCACTTGTGTGCATATAAAATCAGTAAACACCCCCAGACTTGAGTATGCATATCAGTAACTTTTCTTTGGTCCATTGTGCTTGATTGGAGTTAGATTCTTGCTTGTTCTATGTTTATAGTGACTCCCTATACTCAACTGAGTATAGGGGTGCCCCAATTGTCCATTCAAACATCACAAAATCAAGGATCAAGTCCTCTTGATCCAATTTTCACAAGTGAAGAATACCTTTCTTCTTTGTGTTTATCAAAACCTTATCTGGGCACGTTTTTTTGGTTTTCTAGGTTTTAATTCTAGTTGTTGTTGATTAAATTTGTGTTTTGAGTAAGTAAGTGTTACTGTTTTGGGTTTGAAAGTTTAAAAAAAAAAGTTTTTTAAAAAAGGACTGGCCAGGACTCTAACCTGCGCCATCCTCCTCACAACACACACAACTTACCAGCGCGTCCTTGGGTCTTTTACTGACCAAGGTTGGTTTCAAATTATACTTAAGTAGTGTGTGTTTGGGCTTATCTAAAATAAGACGTAGCTATTTCAGCTTATTTAAGCTTATTGTATAAGCTTTTCTGCTTGTTTTCATTTTTCCTTTGTTTGTCACCTAGTTTAAGATTTTTTAGCACAAAGTTTGAATTTTTCTCTTTCTTTATTTATTTTTTATCATTTTTATTTACCCGTTTTTATTTAAGTAATTTAAAAATAGGAAAAAGCATTTTAAAAATCCAAAAAAATAGTTTTTAGGTTTTTATTTATATTTTTGAGGTTTACATCACAAAAAGTTTTCAAAAAGTCTTATTTTTGATTTTATAGGATTTTAGGGTTTTTAACCAACTTTAAAATTTAATATAAAATTATTAAATAGGTTTTAGAAACTTTTAATTGCATTTCTGTCTTAGTTACATTATTTAGGATTTTTGGTAATTTTTTAGAATTTTTTAGTGAACTTTGAATTTTTTTGATTATTTTATTATTATTTTATTATTAAAAATTGAAAATTAGTTTTTTCTACTTTTTTCATTTTTCCTAGATTATAGACACTTAATTAGGAATTTTGTAACTTTCCAAATATTTTTAGGGCTTTTCAATTATTTTCTAGAATTAATTTAAGTTTTAATTGATTTTAATAGTTTTTAAGTATTTAAAAATAGTTTTATTTGGTTTTAAAATTTTAAAAAATACTTTTTAGCTTAATTAGGACATTTTTGAGGTTTACAAACTTTAAGATCTTGTTTAGGGCTTTTTAATAATTAATTGTGATTTTTAGGGCTTTAATTAGCATTAAAAAGTCATTATCTAATTAATTAAAAGGTTTTAGCAAGTTTTGATTTTTTGTAAACTCTTAGAATATTATTGTGGATTTTTAGTAATTTTTTGGAATTTTTAGGTTAAAATTTTAATTTTGTAGTTTTACGGTTTTACGTGAACGCGTTTTCGTCTTAGCTCGATCCGTCTTCGTAACCGTCTTTCTTTCCCATTTCTATATTCTCTTCTTGTAACAATAAAATCACAATCAAAATCAATTCATCACACAACACACTAGCCTCCTCGAGAACGAACTCACTTAGGGTCATTTACACACGGTTTTCCTAAATCGTCGTGCTCGCTTGCCCTATTTTATTGCTCTTTTCCTAAAGGGTAGTAAAAACACTACATCATCATGATTTAAATTAATCCATTATTAATATAATCCGAAATAATAATGCATCGATTTAAATAAGACGTGGTTAAATAAGCCGAATTAAATTAGTAATGTGACAATCCGTCAATTTATGGTTTATATTTTATTCTCAATATTTATTTGAAAACATTATTTTAATGTTATAATATGAACCCACTTATTTTTGGGAAGAAATTTGGATTTACGTTTTGAAGTAGCATCGACTACGTCTAAACCGGAGGGTTCTACGTTACGTGCTTACGTTTACATACACCGTCTTTGGTGACAGTCCGACATTTCAGAAAATAAATTTATCCGTGAATATCATTTTGGAGTTTTAAATTTGTGTTGGTTCATAAACTCACAAATTTACGAGAAGAGATTAGGACTTACGATTATAATTTAACGTCCTTTACGACTAAACCGAAAACCTTAGGATTACGTATTTACGTTTTCGAACTCCGTTTTTGATGAGACAATTTTTATTAGATTCGTTTTGTGCCGTTGATTCATAATTTATAAAAACGTTTTTCGTAAAACGACCCGAGGGCACGCAAATCAAGGAAACTAGAATCGAGAAGTACCCGTAAATTAGTGGAGATGAGACAAGTGGGACACTTGTCCCACCCTCACTAACCCATGGCTAAAATAAGCCACAACACCATGAGGTGTCATACTAGTAGCTTACAAGTTACACTTGGTAACTTACTTAGCTATACAATCTACAAAACCACAAACCACTTCACCACAAACCATTTTCTCCTAAATACATACATGCAAACCACTCATACTCTCCTCCCTCTCTCTCTAAATTTCGTCCAATAACCACCCCTAAACACCCTCATTTGATCAAATTTAACCATGAAATCATATGTTATTCACACATATGATGAAGCCCTTTTCAAGCTCTATTGATTGGTGGTGATTTTAACATCCAAGGAGAAGATTTGGTGATGTCCAAGGGCTTATTTCTACATGAAGTTTACAAGTATTGATGGCCTTGAAGATTGGTGTTGATCTACCACAAGTTTTGCCATCAAAAATCCAAGCCTTGATCATAAACTACACAACCTTGGTGGTAGAGATTGTTCTTCCTATCCTCTTGTTATTTTGATTATGTAATCTTGTATTTTCTTTATTTATGTATATGTATATGATGATGAATGATGATTAAAAATATTATGTGGGGATTTGGTGTTGATAGATTTGATAAACATGGGTAAAAAGATGGAAAAACCTCATGTAAAAATGGTTAAATCTTGCTTAATAAGATGGCTGTATAAAAACAGTAAGTAACCAAATGATAAACTGATAAAATGGTAAAGTGGAATCAATATACAGTAATTATTAGGTGTTATACACATGTGAGAGTTGGCCATACAATGGAATCATCAAAATGAGTGAGATATGATCAAAACAAGATGAGTGCACCAATCTGAATAGTCTGTTTTGTAGGGACTGTTAATGATAGTTAAACATAGAATGAGCCGTAGCTATAACTAACTTATTTGTATCACATAATATGAAGTTTATGCCATCCAAAAATGAGCTTCTATCTCCTTATAGAACTCAAGATATGATAAATATGGTGAAGATGAAACAAAAAATCAGATTTTGAAGAATTAATGTTTAATAGTATTATATAAGCACTCAAACTAATATAGTATAAAATGTGAATTAAAACCCACTAACTTATAAATTTCATTTATATAAATATGTATAAGGTTAAATAAATGGACACTTTATAAAAATGGTAGTTGAATAAGATTTATAAGTTATAAAAACTATAAACATGATTTTTATGACTTTTTCAGCTATTACCGTAAAATTAACATTTTTCGCCAATTAAAACTTAGACGATCAAACCCGTCTAATGTAAAGTTTTTAAAAGTCATATACTGATGTATAAGTACCTAATACAAGTAAAAACCGATAAAAACCCGAACTATATGACATACGGACATTAACGAGCTAAGTTAGCATATTTGGACTAATAACTTAACTAAATAAGTTAAACACTTATAAAAATTACTTATTGGGCTTAACCCATTTGGGCCCAACATGTAAAGTATAAATACTGATAATACAAGTATAAAATGGATTAATACAAGTTAATGAACTTATAATAGGCTTATTGGACCTAAAACATGTAAATAGGTATAGTAGTAAACTAGTAAAAAGTTACCAATACATAAACACTAAAATGAGTAAATAAGAATATATAAACCCACTTGATCATCATCATATGTACAAAAACATCATATGTATATTTGTTATTTTTATACAGTCATTGGACAAGAGTCTAAGACGAGTATTATTTGTCTAGGTTTCTGTGATTGAAGCACGTACCGTACATCCGAATTGCCGATAACCCGCTCTCACATCAACGTGAGTTCATAGCCTCACACTCTTTTAAATGTTTTTATGAAATGTTTTATAAACCCGCGAGGGAGATAACATATAGTTTTGATAAAATAGGACACCATTTATCCCGATTGTTTGTTTATTGATTTGGACCCGAATGATTGTTTGTCCCAATGAATGATTAAATGACCCGATAGATGAAATGAAATGGATTATTAAAGTTAGGTTATGTCACTAAAAGTACCATTAGCATGAATTATGAACTACCGGGATTTGGTAGACGCTTATGCATATAATAGTACTATTTAGGGACGATCACCCCAGCTCGCGCCTTGACGGTTGATCCCCGTCGTGCCACATTGATTGGTAAGCGAATTTATGTATGAGAAGATTTCCATAGCGTGATCTTTGTGACGACACGCTAATTTAGATGGGCAAATTGAGTTCCGGGCTAGCTACCCGTTGTTTGTTGTAGTAAGGTAACAATGTCATGCGGCTTATAATAATCCAATTAACGAAATACTACTATACGCACCGAATTACGATATACTGCCTGACTAGCAATACGGGGTCTTATTATTGATATTATGTTCGTGTTTTGGTTTTATATAACCAAATTCATATAACGGTTTTTATTTAACTCTATACAACGTTATAAAACGTATTGTATGATGTTTTTACAACAATGGTTCGTATAATGATTTTTAAGGCAAAAGCCTATATGATGATTTTTGACAAGGATTTGTATAAAATGACTTTGGCTATTTTATGGCCTATTACAATGATTTGTACAAAAATGATTGTTGGTAATAATTATATACCGATGATATATTAATGGTTTGATTAAACTCTATGAATTCACTCGGCGTTATCACTGACCTTTTCTTTTAACATGTTTTATCTCAGGTACTTGAAGGTAATTCTCGGGAAGACGACAAGAATTCATGGCCCGCACTTATATAACAATTTCCATTCAAATGCTTTGTAAAAATTGTATGAAATATTATGACTTGGGACCTATGTAAACTTGATATTTATGAATGGAAATGCTTTATTATTAAACGATGGGATTTTTAAGCGTTTTCTATGATGTGAGTAATGTGCTATCCCGTAACACCAACGAGTCTTCCGCTGTATTGAATTGTATAAATTTGGGGGTGTTACAGTTTGATACCAGAGCTCTCGTTATAGAGAACGAAAGATTTTTAAAACCAAGGTTTTGAATAAAACATTTCAAAATCTTTTAACTATAAACATTTTTCTCAAAATGTCTAAAAATCTTTGGCTATAACGGTGCCGAAGAATTCCCGAGTTACCGACAAGGCCAGACTGAGAAGTGTTATTTTAATATATATATAACTGGATTATATATATGTTGTAATTTGATTACATGATTGTATGATGATTATTTTAATATTTATACGAGGTATTTATACGACGTAGATTGTCACAAGAAACCCTAACTTCCCTAGTAAATTAATCTAAGCTATTCCCGTAGGAAATCTAGCTCTTCTAGATCTAAACCAAGTTGTGGATATTTATGATCCCAACAAAATGGTTGATATTCGTAGAAATGTAGATATTAGTTGATAGTAGTTTATTATGATTTTGAAGAAGAATTGGCGAGATTAAATCTGATATTGATGCCATGACGATCTTCCCTTATAGAGTGGAGTTTGACAAAACTTTAACACCTAGAAAGATGTCATCTGATTCGTTGTCACCCAATTCTTAAATTGAAATCGAAAGGGTGAATGTTGCACTTGAGGCTATCATTGGAACCATTACCCAAAAGCCTCATGCCACTAGTACCTTTCCGAGAAGTTTAATCGAATGATCGAGTCATTTCATACTAGTGACTCATTTGATAACCATTGTTGTAAGAGCTATAGGATTGGAAATTAAGTGTTGTTCATATCGAGCTTTTATTGCCCTATTAAGGTCTAAGAATAAGGTTGAAAGTATTGGAGAATGGGGTAGGATGTTGCATTGAGTATAAGTTAATTGAACCTTGAATGAAATAAAACGTAACCTGTATGGAATATAAGATTGTTAAGAGGAAGTCATTAAGTTCTGTGATTGAATTATAAGGTTTTAATTGATTGTTGGTTTGTGTTAAGGGTTGTTCCTAGGCCATTGTCTAATAACGAGGATGCCTAGTGTCCAAGAAATAAATTGAAGAAATCTTCTTCTGAATTGTGACCGATGGATCTTCTGGGACATGTGGAACACCTAATGACTCTTGTAGATTAGTATTCATTGTGGTATCTTTTAAAAATCCCTAACTTAACTGAGACATCAATTGGTAAGATGAGTTCTTGGAATTTTATGACATAGTGATACGTAATGTGTTACGGTACAATTTTGACTTGTTTATGATTAATAAAAAGACTACCTTTGATTGCTAAATTCTACATGTATCGATGTTATCTATCTTTTCTTGCTTGTCTCTAATGCTCGCATTAGTGATGCAACCATTGAACAAGTACTCATCTCGAATTGAGTTACGTTGTGGATTATTCTTTTTTAGTGCCATCGGGGTCATGCACCTCATGATTAATGGGCTAAGCTCATTTCCTATTATATTGTAGTTAGTTCTTGGTGAACAACTCTTCATCACTCTTTTGCAGATCACTCATTGTTTTTATAAGATAAAACAGTATCCCTTGATAAAGATTGATTTTTCATCATCATAAGGATTATTTTAAGTAAGACTTATAAATAATCGTTATCGAAATGAAGTTGTTTATAAAACACCTTGGAAAACTTAATTGTTTTCATAACAAAGAAAATCTTTGTAAATTTATTTTTGATTCTTATTTAAGAATTAAGCATGAAAATATTTTTATTATAAACATGATGATAAAATTTTGACGAACTGAGTATTGCATCGTTAATCTTGAAATTGTATATAGTTGCGCGCCTACATACAATTTGGAATTGACCATGCAAGGCTGATTACTAGTCACCATAAAACTGATTAATAAACACTACATTTTCTTTGAAGATTGTGCAAGATTAAGTTTTATGAGATCTGCAAAAAGTGTAAAATGTTGATCCCAAACTTAGATCGATTTAGCTTTATGTATATGAGATTAGATCAAGTAATACACTTAGAGAAACCTTTGTATATGCTTATGATAATCTAAGTGTTATGCGGAATTCACACTTAAACAAGAACACACAATGATATGAACAAACTTTCACTTTGATTAATGATATCAAACTTGCTTACAATGAAAGTAGTTTACGAATGAAAACTTATATGAAACATTAACCTAAAGGTCTTCTTTTATAGATATAAGAAGCCTTGTACAATAATCTACGTATCAGCTATTCTAGGTAAAGATAAATATAAAAAATACATTGTTGTTCCTATCTTTACTAGAAGTAATCTAGAATACAATAAACGCGTAGAGTATATATTTCCATCAGTGCTTGTCTTCAATGTGTCAACGCTTGACTTTATCTTGTCAACGCGTGAGCTGTCAGTGCTTGTTTTGTTCTTGTCAACGCTTGATTTACTCTTGTCAGCGCTCAAGTGATCTGGCCTTAATTTATTCCCAACAATCCTCCCCTAAACTTGATATCCACTATTATGATCAAGTTTCTGAATAAGCATTAAGGACTAGGAGGAATCTTACAAACCTTCTCATATTGGTAATGAATAAATATGATCAAATCTTTTGCCACGTCACTTGAATAATCTATTTCCAGCTGAGTGTCCTTCATCTTCTCCAAAATAGCCTTGGATATGAAATACTGACCATCCACAAGTAGATACTCAGCAAACTTTGTAGAACTCAAATGGTAAACACCAGCAGCTGAATATAACCTCCATTAAAGATCACTGAGGTCATCTTCAAGATCCTTCCAAATAGCAGGATCCTCATCTTTTGGTCCACACATTCTTTTAAATGTGGACCAAAGTTTTATTCCATTAGCTGAAGTTGGTGCTTCAGCCTCATACTTGGTCTCCAGAAACCTCCAAAGGTCCACCAAGTCTTCTCTATCACAACTTGCAAACAAAGATATGAGAGTGGTAAAAGTGTGTACCTCTTTGCCATATCTGCCAATCTTCCAAAACCCACATTCATGTTCTTCATAGCTCACAATTGGGTTTCTAGAATCTAATGGTAACACTTGCACCATATCTGAAGCTTCTAATGGTGAGAGCTTGAGGATCTTTCTTATGACAGCTTCACTTGGATATAGTGGATCCATATCTTTGGGAAACTCAAGAGAAACTCCCTTTTTCACTAGACTAGGAATAAACATAGCTTTCTTCAGTTCCATTTCTTCTGCAAGTTCTTCTTTCCTTTCATCAGAAAGAAGTCTGAGAGTGTTTGCTTCCTGCACTCTCACCCAAATAGGATAAGCCTTGCATTCCAATTCATCAAATGTCAATGCCTTCAACTTCTGATAAGTCCATCCTACTCCATGACATCTGAGCAACATGCAGTATAGCTCCCTTCTATCCCTTTTCAATTTTGAGAGAATATTACTTGCCTTGTGTTTCAAAATTACCTGGCAATCTTTCTGAACTCTGAGGAGAATCTCCAAACCCCATATTTGATCTGAAGTGGTCAAGTGTGGATTCTCCATACATCTTTCTTCCCAAGCATTGTACATTTGAACCACCTCTGGCATGTCAAAGTCAACTTGCAATTTCAATTCTCTCAATTTCTCCTTGGCCAACTCTTCTCCATACTCAAGTCTTTCTGGTTCTATAATCATCACACTTGAGTCTGAGCTAGCTCCATCACTTCCTTCTTCTGAAGTCACAACAAATGGTGACTCTTTCACCTCCTTTTTATCCTGTTCCATGATTTGTGCAGCTAATCTTCTATCAAACTCAACTTGAGCTGCATCCTTTGGAACACTTTCTTCTACCATAATACCCTTACCCTTATCTAATGGTGCAATTGTTGGTAAGGTAGATGGTGATACCTATGTAGAAACCTCCTTGATGATGGATGATGACTAGGATACATCACCCTCATGTGCAGGTCTGTCAACGCCCAATTTTGTTCTCTCAGCGCTCAAAATATTTCTGCCAGCGTCCAATTTCTCCTTGTCAACGCCCAAATATCCTGCCTCAGCGCCTTTTGTAACTTCTTCCAACATGGCTGTAAATGATAAATTCAAGTTGGTAGGAGAAACTAAGGACGAATCAAAACCTGTTTGTTTCTTCAAAGTTGTAAGGGCCTCAACAACATCCAAGGATTGACCATCATGACTGCCCTTATCACTCAGATTTATTGGATCTTCCTCCCCTTTGGAAGATTCCTCCATACCCCTCCTAACACTAGCACTATCCAAAATAACAATCCTCTCCCTCAATTGCTTGAGTTCAAGGCCTTGTGAGCTGACAACTTGTACTAAGTCTGCATTTTGCTTTTGCAAGCTCATGCAGACTGCCGTCAATTCCATAAGAGTCATTGGTTCCAGTGTTCCCTCTTCTAAAATGGGGATTTGACCTCCCAAGTCAGATTCATTGGGAATGGATGAGGACTTAATGATGGTGGGACTGCCTTGGCCAACATCTAAGCCAGAACCAAGAGTCCCAGCCTCATCCAGGTCACCAGCCATACTTGTGGTAGTGGTTCTTTCTGCTACATGGCTAGGACCACCAGAGGAGAACACTCCAGTAGTCCTTTGGCGTTTCATCAACCTATATTCAGGGGGTGTGGAAGATGGTGTGGAAGAATGGGTGGATGTGGGTTGGTTAAGGGGTGTTTGGGTTTGTGTAGTTTGTGTGTCAACATTGGAAATAGGCACATCAACGCCAACATTTAATGTGTCAGCGTTGAAGGGATCTTGGTCAATTTGCATATGTTCAGGTGAAGGTGGGTTCAGGTATTGGCTCAAGTTGTGGTTGAGGGTCAATTTGGGGTTGGGGGTCTGGTTGGGGTTGTGCTGCTGCAATAACAGCAAGCATAGCTTGGGTTAAGGGTAGGTCACGATGGGGTGGTGAGTTCATCTTCATAAAAATAGCTTTCTTTTGCTCAGGGATCTTATAAAAGTCATTATGATCCCTTGTGCAATATCCTTGAACATCAAAAACCATTTGTAAAAATCGGGGATAAGCTAAAGTCATTTTGTTCCCCTTATTTTTACACATGCCCTCAAAAATCATTTTAGAATAATTAAATTTTTGCCCTGTTGCAATGCACACAATAGCACTTGCAATAGATCTATTGATCTCATTGTGTGCAGTGCATTTGGGACTCAAACATTGAAGGAGGACATGTATGAGGTACTTCCAGGCTGGGGGAAATTCCTATTTATGATACTTGTTTAGGGTACCTTCATCAGGAAAAGGATATCCCAAAGCCCTTAGCCCTTGTTCTATTTCATTAATGGGAAGAGTGGCTATACCATCAGCATCATCAAGATGCAAGGCTTGGCGTACCAAAGCCTCAGTAACCACCCAAGGTCTCCCATGAACAATAGAAGTCAATGTAGTCACTCTATTAACTGTTGAGGAACTGACAGTGTTCCAAAACTGTTTAATATGTGTGACTGGAATGAGTGGTGCATGAGAAAGAGCATACCTAAGGGGGGATGCGTTCAAATACGCCACCATTTGTGTGTATTGGGGAAACAGAGTATCATCAGCTTCAAGATACGCGATCATGTTGTGTTGAGTTCTGAACCCCAATTCCAATTCTGATGGTCTAAACTTTGGTGCCATTGATGAAAGCTGTTAAAAATATGTGATGAAGATGAAGTTGATAAGAGAAAATTGTGTTAGACAAGATTTATAGATACCCTGTTTAAAAATAGGAGCCAAATTTATAGGAGAAGAAAATGCATGTGATTGGCCCAAATATAGGCAAGTATTTTCAAAAACACAATCATGAAAATATTGAAAAAGTATAAGTTTATCTCATGCATTAAATGAGAGGTAACAACTCCCAAAATTACGGCCTAAAAATATGTCAAAAAGTAACAACTGGGTAGGTCCCATTGAGTGTCAACGGTAAAAAATAACCTATCAACGCCCAACGGCTATAATCTTGTCAACGTTTGCCTATAGCCATGTCAGCGTCTAATTTGGTCACAACAACGCTTGGAAAATTCTTGTCAGCGTCCAAAAATAAAAATGTTTAAAAATGAAAAATGACCTTAACAAAGTAATTTATCCTAGAGAAGATAACCAAAAAGATGATAATTATTATAGGGCGGCAAGCACTGTCCAGTTATGCACACTTGCTTAAGCAAGATAGACATAACAGTCCTTTAGTGTCCCTTGCAAACCAAAACTCTTAACAACCAAGTTACCTTATAAAATTCCTTGTTACTCCCAGGTAAATCCCATAACAAAATTATTCCCAAGTCTCCCAACAAACCACAACCAATTCTAGGCCAAAAATGTCTTGGCAGCATGCATAGTATATCAACTTTGCATGCTACAGTGCCTCATGATTTAGTAAGACTAACTCATACTCACCTGTGGACACAATCTAGAATTGTGATAAGAGTATCATATGGATACCCAAACATCCTAAAGGTTCCTAAAACCTCCCCTTAAATTATGATACAAAAGTTTGCCAAAATATGCATGAACATAAAAATTTATGTCAAGATAGGAATTTAAAATTCCAACCATCGTCCATAAATAAAAACTTGTCCAAATGCTTCTCCATTGATCCATAAGCAACTCTGTATCCAATGGTATACTGCTAACACCATCTGCACATTTAGATTGAAAACCACAAAACTAATATTGTTGCTGACAACGCCCCGATAACACATGACAACGTTGAGGGAAGCTTTGTCAGGGTTAGACAATTATATTGTTGACAACATTGCAAAAACACTTATCAGCGTTCAAGCAACCTTTGTCAGTGTTAGAAAAATATAGTGGAAAATCTAAATCATCATAAGACCAATAACAATGCATCATCATGTACATACTTTTACAAAAAGACACCAAAACACATATTATGTGAGATTTACCATTCTAATACTTGTTACCAAGTATTGAAACCTCCCAGCATCAAAAGGTTTAGTTAGTAAATCTGACACATTTTCCTCAGTGTCAACCCTATCTGGTTGTATTAAACCTTTTTCAAAGCAATCTCTTATAAAATGGTGTCTAATTTCTATGTGTTTAGTTTTAGAATGATGTACAGGATTCTTAATGATGCATAAAGTGCTGTTATTGTCAACAAATATCTTGGTATGCATGAAATTATACCCATAGTCCAACAGCTGGTTCTGAATCCACAAAACTTGTCCACAACAAGCAGCTGCAGCAACGTACTCAGCTTCAGTTGTAGAATTAGCCACCACTGTTTATTTCTTGCATTGCCAAGATATCAACCTGCTCCCAAGAAACTGACATCCACCAGTTGTGGATTTCTTATCACACTTATCACCTCCATAATCACTATCTGAATATGCAATCAGCTCCAATGGTGAATCCTTTGGGTACCACAAACCAAGACTAGGATAACATCTTAGGTACCTAAAGATCCTCTTCACAGCATAAAGGTGACATTCTTTAGGGTCACTTGATGGCGTGCACAAGCACACACAGCAAACATGATGTCAGGTCTGGAGGTAGTAAGATACATCAAGGATCCAATCATGGATCTATAGTGCCTGACATCAACATCTTTCCCATCTCCAATCTTTCCCCAAGGGTGTTCTCTATCCATAGGAGTAGTAGCCCTCTTTTCATGTGGAGAAAATCCAAACTTCTTCAAGATCTCAGCCACATATTTATCCTGGGAAATGAAGATACCATCTTCTTTCTGCTGAACTTGTAAACCAAGAAAGAAGTTCATCTCCCCCATAGCACTCATCTTGAATTTGTCTGTCATAAGCTTGGAGAAATCCTCACTCATCTTTGGATCAGTAGACCCAAAAATGATATCATCAACATAGACCTGGACAAGCAACACATCCTTGCCTTTCTTCTTTGTAAATAGTGTCTGATCTATGGTGCCCCTCTTGAATCCATTGTCCACCAAATAGGTAGACAAAGTACCATACCATGCTATAGGGGCTTGATGAAGGCCATACATAGCCTTTTTGACTCTATAAACTTTATCTGGATGCTCTGGATCCTCAAAACCAGGAGGCTGCATTACATATACTTCCTCAACAATAGTTCCATAGAGGAAGGCACTCTTGACATCCATTTGATAGACTGTGAAGCCCATGCAGGATGCATAGGCTAGAAAAATCCTAATAGCTTCAATCCTTGCAACTGGTTCAAAGACCTCCTCATAGTCTATCCCCTCCTCTTGTGTATATCCCTGAGCCACTAACCTTGCCTTGTTTCTGACCACAATGCCTCTTTCATCTCTCTTGTTCCTTATAACCCATCTTGTCCCTATAGGTCTGACATATCTGGGACAGTCAACCAGCTCCCAAACATCCTGAATTGCAAATTGGTGAAGCTCATCCTGCATTGCTTCCACCCAACTTGGTTCTTTGAGAGCATCAAATATTTTCTTGGGTTCCTGTTGTGACAGAAAACAGGCAAACAAACATGCTTGCAAAAGAAGGGTATCAACCTTCTTGTGTATATTGGCAATAAACCCACCAAGACCTTGATGAGATCTTCTAGTCTGAACTGGAGTATTAACTTTACTAATGATTTGAGAAGGAGGATGATTCTTCATGACTGAAGTAATTACTCCTCCCTCAAAAAGTCTGGTATCTTCAACTTCATTCTCCATGTTGCCAATATCTTCTTCATCAGACTCTCTTATATCAACATAAGGATGACCGTCTTCATAAGAATTGGAAGGTTCACCTTGTTCAAAAGTGGAAGAGAAAAGATGTGCAAAGGTGTTGTCAACGCCTGAATCTTGATTGTCAGCGCTTGGGCTAACAACGCTTGAACTGTTGTTGTCAACGTCTGAACCATCAACGTCTGAATTGGTCTTGTCAGCGCTAGATTTGCCTTTGTCAGCGCCTGAAGGACCATGCATGTTTGAATCTGGTGGTACTTGGAAACCACCATTATCTTTACCAGTAGCAGCAGCAGCAGCAGCAAAAGCATCTGTCCAAATGGGAATTGTGACATATACTTGTATAGGAGATGCCTTTTTCTGCTTGTAATCCAACCTTTTCATGAACCTGTGTACCTGAAACATCAACAACTTGTTCCTCCACAACATTTGAAGCAACCTTCACAATGTCTGGATTAGTGACAAGCATATAATTTAAAGTTCTAGATAAGGGTTCCAAGTCAAACAACCAATTAGGACCACTTTCAGGATCACTAGGTTTATTCTCTAAAAACCTAACATGTACTCTTTCAAGTATACGTTTTTCCTCTTTAAGATAAACCCTATATCCCTTGCTCTGCACTGAGTACCCCATGAAGTAGCCTTCATCACCTTTTGCACTAAATTTACCTAAAGCATCACTAGTGTCCAAAACTACTACATGACAACCAAAAGGTCTGAGAAAACCAGTATTAGGTTTTCTTCCCCAAAGCAACTCATAAGGTGTTTTATTCTGAATTTTGTTAACCACTGCTCTATTTTGAACATAACAAACTGTATTAACAGCCTCAGCCCAAAAGGCTATAGGAAAATGAGCATCAGCCAACATTGTTCTGGCTGCTTCAATTAGGGTTCTATTTTTCCTCTCAACAACCCCATTTTGTTGTGGGGTTCTAGCAATACTAAATTGCCTAGTAATTCCTTTCCTGGCACAGAAATCATCTAGCTTCTTATTCCTAAATTCACCACCATTATCACTCCTAAGCATTTTAACCTCATTGCCAGACCTCTTCTCAATCTGAGTGATAAAATCAATTAGAATATCAGCCGTGTCACTATTCATAGCTAGAAAGAATGTCCAAGTAAACCTAGAAAA
The DNA here is from genome assembly GCA_025667525.1 of Glebionis coronaria. Lineage (NCBI taxonomy): Eukaryota > Viridiplantae > Streptophyta > Magnoliopsida > Asterales > Asteraceae > Glebionis > Glebionis coronaria. The sequence goes on from CM046877.1 coordinate 333,583,978, forward strand.
GTCATATGTGATGACAAAGCAATATGACTTACCATTCAAACTTTCTATACTAGTTGGACCAAAGAGGTCCATGTGTAGCATATGAAGAGGTCTAGAACTAGTATGCACCTGTTTGGACTTGAATGAGACCTTGTGCTGCTTGCCTTTAAGACATGCAACACAAGAGTGGTCATTGTGGAAGGCCTTCTCAGGCCACCATCAACTAAACCAAGTCTCACAAGTCTATTTATATTTTTAAAATTTATGTGCCCTAGTCTCCTGTGCCACACATTACTTTCATCTACTGAGGCTTTAGCATAAAAACAAGACATATTATTGTTCATTTTAATCCCATTCAAATTTACATTGTATATGTCTTTATGCCTAGGTGTTCTGTACTCAATATATTTCTCATCAGGAATCTTAAAATCCTTGCTTAACACCAAACACTCAGTATCAGTAAACAGAACTTTATTTTTGTTATCACAAACTTGTGATACACTAAAAAGGTTGTAATCAAGTTCTTTTACCAGAAAGACGTTCTCAAAATGCAAATTCTTGGTGAGAAGGGTTCCTTTGCCTGTGATAGTACCATATCCGCCTCCAAAGTATACCTTATCACCATCCTTAATGGGAGTGAAGTTGGTCAAGTAGTCTTCCTTCCCTATCATGTGCATTGAGCATCCACTATCCCATTATCCATAATCATTGACCTGTCTTTGAATGCCCAGCACATAAAGAAAACAAATTAGTTTTCTTTGGGAACCCAAGTCTGAAAAGACTTGGATTCATCTGGTTGTTCAATAAGAACAGACTTAGTTCTCACAACAACCCCATTCTCATCCTTCTTAGGATGAAATACCCAGTTAACCCCAATAGGTTTTGTAATGACCTTTGAAATGTAATTAAATCTGTTGCAGGTCATTGAAATCCCATTATCATTAGGGTTTTGATCTTTCTTGGGTCTCCATGTTAAGCTTGAAGAAGCTTTAGACCTTTTACCCTGTGGTTGCAAATATTTAGGTCTGGTCATGTTTCTGTCAGCGTTGGAATTAGTCTTGTCAATGCTGAAATTACCCTTGTCAGCGTTGAACCTAGGGTTTGCTACAGAAACCCATTGCCTATTAGACCAGGTGTTTGTCTTTTGAAATGGTCTTTGTCCATGAGTGTTAGACCCTCTAGTAAAGATGGGGCAGGTCTAATCACTTGTGGACTTTGCTGCACACAAGGTTTGGGTCTGACAACGTTTAACTTTCTAACAACGTTGACTTTGATCCTATCAGCGCTGAAATTGTTCTTGTCAGCGCTGGCTTTGGGAGCGTTGACACACTTGTATGCCAAGTGTGAAAAGCTACCACAAGTGTAACAAGCTTTTCTAGACACAACCTTAGGTCTAGAAGAGAAGAAGCCTGTTCCATTATTGCTAACTTGGCTCTTGGGTGACCTAGTATTCCTATACATCTCTGCATATTTAATGCTAGGTTTTCTATCAGTGTTTGAGCCTAGGTCAACAGCTTTACCAGTGATTGGGTTTGTAACCTTAATGGGAGTTGACTCATTGGGACTTTCACATAGCAAGCCACCCTTAACAAACAAAGTAGGGTTAGCTTTCTTCCATTCATTCAGATCAGTCAACTTTTTTTGGTACTCTTCAACTGGAGTGACAACTCTTGGTGGAGGAATGAATTCCTCCTCTTGGAATTCTGGCAAACCAGTCCAAGATAAGTCCTTTTGTTGGACACCATAAAAGTCACCAGCTGGTGGTGGAACCAAAGAGTAATCATTCATCCCAATCCCAGTCATGTCCTTAGGATCCCTTTGTTTACCCACACAGTCTCCTAGGGTTTGGGTGGCTCTATCAAATCTTTGAATTTTAAGGCCAACATTGTCTTTATTCTTAATAGCCTCATCTAATTTAGCCTGTAACTCACCATTAACCCTTTCCATGATGTTTCTAATATCCATACTAGCTTCTAACTCATGTTTTAAGATATTTATTTTATCTTTTAGGTCAAATTCCATTTTCTTATACTCAGAAACGGTTTTCTCAGTTTGAGTGAGAGCTACTTGGTAATTAGATAGTTTGCACTTTTCAGTACTCACATCACTCATTAATCTTAACACTTCTTTGTTAAGTTTCTCAGTGTTTAACCTACAACCTTTACTACAAAAAGCATCATTGTGTACCTCATTATCAGATGAAGAGGAGGAGTGTGCCATGAGAGCATATTCAACATGCTCTTCTTCTACAACCTCAACAACCAAAGCTTTATCCTCTTCAACATTCTTAGCCAGAAAGCTCCAATCCCATCTCATACCATCAATTCCTTGAACTGCAACCATGGCTTTGGAATCCTGAGCTTTAACAACTTGACTTGAGGGTTTACTAGCATCAGATCTTCTAGGAGATCTGCATTCCCTCATGAAGTGCCCCATACGATGACAGTTGTAGCATTCAACTTTGGATTTATCAAATCCAGCTGTGTCTTTTGCATTGAAGGTCATCTTCTTTTTAAACCTTCTATTACACCTATTTGCTCTTATACTAGCAAGAGCCATGTTCCACTTGATGTCCATCTCTTCCAAGTGCTCATCACTTATCTGCTCAAGGTCCTCATATGTAATCACTGAACCATTGGGCAAAGAAGCAATATAAGCACATACGGTATCCAAATCTAGACCAGCAGGTTTAACTCTTGAGGAGTCACTCTTGAATGTGTCAGCGTCTGAATAGGAGACGTTGACAGGACTTGTTCCAGCGCTGACATATGATGATCCAGTAACTGGATGCATGTAAGAGTCCTTCTGATTGAATTGACCTTCACTATGAGAGAAGAAGGCCATGTTACTGGTGGTAGACTTGCCTCCATGCTCTAAAAGAGTTTCATCTTCCAACAACCTTAGTTCGTTGTAGATGTCATCAAACGAGGAACTTTTGTAGGTATTATTGGCAAGAATTGATCTTGCCTCAATCTTCCATGCCTCACCAAGACTTTTAAGAAAGGTAGCATTAGTGTCAACATCACCAAGTTGTGTCCCCATGAAGGACAACTTGCTTGTAATGTTAAGCAATCTGCTTCTCACACTACTCAGTTTCTCATTGGGTTGAGCTTTGAAGACAACATAATCATGCATGAGTTGCTTTTTCTTTTCTTCCTTAGTGTTTGCATTGCCACCATATGCAACTTCAAGAGCTTCCCAAAGGGTTTTAGCAGATTCACATCCTCTATATTTATGCTGGTTCTCTCGTCCCAAAGAGACTTTCAGAATATTTAGGGCTTTCATGTCGACCCTTTTCTTTGCTATGTCTTCAGCAGCCACAGCTCTACCATCTCCAGGTTTTTCTCTCTTATCCTCTTCAGAACATCCAGCAACAGCTGATCTTTGAGCAATAACATTAGCAATCTTTTGGGCTTTATCGAATGTGTTTCCATATTCGATAACCTCCTAGAGTGTGTAGTCATAGATTCCCAGATATTGCTCAAAGTTGAATTTCCACAAATCAAAGTTGGTTGCATCAAGCATGGGAATCTTGATGTTTGGTAAAGATGAGGAGGAGGAGGTTATTGCTTCAGACATGATGGTGTTAGGGTTTTTGAGAAAATTAGGGTTTTGGTCATTTTTAGGGTTCTTGTGTTCTTTAAGATCAAAAGTTCCTCAACAAGCTCTGATACCACTTGTTGATCCCAAACTCAGATCGATTTAGCTTTATGTATACGAGATTAGATCAAGTAATACACTTAGAGAAACCTTTGTATATGCTTATGATAATCTAAGTGTTATGCGGAATTCACACTTAAACAAGAACACACAATGATATAAACAAACTTTCACTTTGATTAATGATATCAAACTTGCTTACAATGAAAGTAGTTTACGAATGAAAACTTATATGAAACATTAACCTAAAGGTCTTCTTTTATAGACATAAGAAGCCTTGTATAATAATCTACGTATCAGCTATTCTAGGTAAAGATAAATATAGAACATACATTGTTGTTCCTATCTTTACTAGAAGTAATCTAGAATACAATAAACGCGTAGAGTATATATTTCCATCATTGCTTGTCTTCAATGTGTCAACGCTTGACTTTATCTTGTCAACGCTTGAGCTGTCAGCGCTTGTTTTGTTCTTGTCAACGCTTGTTTTACTCTTGTCAGCGCTCAAGTGATCTGGCCTTAATTTATTCCCAACATAAAATAGGGATATATTATTAGGGACACCTACATATGTGCCCGTACTATTTATTCTTCTGAGTCGAATTTACTCATCTGTGGAAATTGTCTTATTTGACAAATTGATATTCCCTTCTTGTCCAATTCTCCCGTGGCGAGATTCTTTGGAAAAGTATCTGATTACCGAGTGTTGTTACCCGATTGGATGTATCGACGTTCCTATCATTTCTTATGATTAGATTTCATATTTGAATGACCTGGGTAACGATCCGAGGAGCTTTCGAATGCGTACTCAAATTATGAAAACATGGGATATATTCATATTCATTAAATGTTTTCGTCTCTATCTGATTTGAAATTCTCTCGCGTAGATCATGCGTTGACCTTACTCTTTTAATGGTAGTTGTATCTCCATATATCCTTGAATTTGTGAAGGATTATGAGTTATTATTAGTCTTTTGAGAAGTTCACATCTTATCGACGACAATAAAACTGAAAAGTTGATAGTGCCAGTAGAAATGATTGATTGATTATGACCTGACGACATTGTCTTAATTAATGGGAACTCGAATAGAATTCCCCTAAATGATAAGATGTTGATTATCAAAAGTGATCTAAATAATTCTTGATGGATGACAATATCCTGCATTTAGACTTGAAATTATACTGTGAATGGTTGTGAATTAGTCATAGATATTATAATCTAGATAGAACTTAATATGAATGTATTAAAAGATGTTTCCGTTTTCTGAAACTTTAGGAGGTATTTGCTGGTGAATTACCTAGACTCTCACCATTAAGGCAAGTTGAATTGGTATTAATTTTATTCCTGGTGATGTACCCGCGGCGTGTGCACTGTACGTCAGCACCATCTGAATTAAAAGAATTACCGTACAACTGAGAGAGTTGTCGGAGAAAGATTTTATTCTACCAAGCTCGTCATTATGAAGAGCTATGGTGTTATTATTCCTTATATTTGTTGAATTACCGTGAACTAAGTAAATTGACGATTAAAATCTATATCCACTACCCAAGATGATAGATTGTTCGATCATTTACAAGGTTCTAGCTTATATTCAAGATTTGATCCACGGCATGGTTATCATCAACTTCGCATCCGCGAAAAAGATTATCTATTCCAATCACTACATCCAGAACTTGTAATGAACATTATGAGTTTCACGCGATGTCGTTTGAATTGACTAATACACATGTAGCATCCATAAATTTGGTGAATCACGTGTGTAGGCTGTAATTTGATAAATTCATGCTGGTGATCATTAAGGACCATTTGTTTGTTTATAAAAATAAGAATGAGTTAATAATTATTTGTAGAATGACCTGAGTCGGCCGAGTAGTGAAAACATGTACCTTGAATATTTAACATGTGATTAAAGACTTAATCCTTTACATTATTTGACCGTGTGATTAATAAGATAATGAAATCTATATTGACTCTTCAAAAATTTAGAGCCCTTTTAAGACTTTGGGTTTTACCAAAAAGAAAGTGCAAATGTGTCTTGACAAATGTTTTATCGAATAGAACTTTTGAGGGATTATTCCCTTATACCCAGAACATTTAACTAAACTCCTGTTTAGGGGTAAATGTTCGTGTATACCTCAAGACAACCTAAGAGGGATTGAGGAAACCATTTAAACCATGACCTGAAATTTGAAACGACACTTTTTGCTTTTCAATTAAGAAAATTTTGACCAAAATATAAACAAAGATTTTTCGAACATTTACGGATCTTATTAAGTATTTTCAATAAATCAACAAAGATCATGTTAATTAAATTCAAGTTTATTTTGAACATTTTTATATAATTGGTCGAACTAAGAAATTTAGAATTTTTACGTTTACATTTCATAAAAATTTAAAATTTATTATTTAATTGATTGTAATATTTATCGACGCTTTAAACGCCGGATTGAACAAAACCAATGAATATAATAGTAAAGACGAAACTAAAACATAGAAGATATGAAGAAAGAATTTTGAATAAATACGGTTATGATATTTATTTCATCAGGGAAGGTGAATGTAGATACTGACACATTATATAGAAAGAATAAAGAATCAAAAAGGATGTGTTACTTAGTAATGATTGTGCAAAATAAATTGCCAAACAATATAAAAATAAACAATGCTTGTAAGAAGGATAATATAAATAATAAAAGGGGTTCGCGGCTAATGTGAACCATCAGAAATGAGAAGCCGATGGCGTTAAATGTATAACAGGCCACTTGAGGTTGCCTAAAAATGGAGATTTGAGATATAGTTATGTTGGAATCTTGTAAGTATAAGTATTCTATTCCTGTCATTTCTAATTTATTGTATCATTATCAGAAGAAGTTGTACTGATGGAAAATTATGAAGACAGACACCGCCTCATACATTAGTAAATGTCTAGCTATTGCAAAGGTCATCATCTGAATTTGATTCAATTTGGGTCATCGTCGACAGACTGACCAAATCTGCTAATATCATTCTTGTTAATGATAGATTCTTGATGAAGAAATTGACTCTTTTGTATTTAAAGGAGTTGTGTAAACATGGTGTGCCTGTATCGATCATCTCTATCAAGATCCTCGCTTCGCATCGAATTTCTAGAGATTTGCTCAGAAGTCATTGGGAACGAACCTTGATGAGAGTACTGTTTACCACCCCAATTGAAGGGACAAGATAAAGTAACGATACAAAACACTAGAAGTCTTGTTTTATGTTTGAATGATTGACCTTTGGTAATAAAATGTATAATCGCTTTCCTTTGGAAAGATTATCATTGATAATTATCGTGTTAGGATCGAGATCGAATCTTGTGAGGATATACATTAGAGCATCTATAAGCATGAGTTGGGATGAAGACATCCGACATACACCCACCGTGAGTTGGACATGTCTTTTAGGTTTATGGTTTCCTATGATGGCGAACCTAACCTTACAAAATACTCGACCCGCGACACCTGAAATGATTGTTGAAATTAGGATCTGATTATTGACTGCCGGTAGTGGGCAGGAGGTTATGTGAATATGAAATGTAGATCTTGAAGTGCCATATGGGTAGCGAAGTTATGCCAAAAATTTTCACCATAGAAAGGTGAATTGAAGATCTGAAGGATCATGGGAATTAAGTCCCCGTTGTGTTGGACCATTGAGATGATGTAAAAGATTGATTTGAAAGGCATATAAGCTGGATCTACCCTAGGACTTCAAGAGCTGCGTGAATTATGTTTCGTATATCGAACTTGATAAAATGTATATCAAGTGAGAATCTGATCACTTCTTGATGAAGTTTAGATCGGTGGAAAGTTGCATTCATCAAAAACCCGTGAACATCATGGATAGAGAAAGTAAGTCAACATTAAGCCTGATCTTATTCCCGTAGTTATGTTTGATGAAACTCGCGTATTGTAATGAATTACACTTGTGAGAAAAGACCGAATGTGGAGGGAATACCCACATGGCTTTAACTCTATAAGAAGCGAGTAGTAAGATAAGATGATCTTTGAGGACAAAGATCCTGTTTAGGAGTAAATGTTGTGACAATCCGTCAATTTATGGTTTATATTTTATTCTCAATATTTATTTGAAAACATTATTTTAATGTTTTAATATGAACTCACTTATTTTTGGGAAAAAATTTGGATTTACGTCTTGAAGTAGCATCGACTACGTCTAAACCGGAGGGTTCTACGTTACGTGCTTACGTTTACATACACCGTCTTTGGTGACAGTCCGACATTTCAGAAAATAAATTTATCCGTGAATATCATTTTGGAGTTTTAAATTTGTGTTGGTTCATAAACTCACAAATTTACAAACAGAGATTAGGACTTACGATTATAATTTAACGTCCTTTACGACTAAACCGGAAACCTTAGGATTACGTATTTACGTTTACGAACTCCGTTTTTGATAAGACAATTTTTATTAGATTTTTTGTGTGCCGTTGATTCATAATTTATAAAAACGTTTTTCGTAAAACGACCCGAGGGCACGCAAATCGAGGAAACTAGAATCGAGAAGTACCCGTAAATTAGTGGAGATGAGACAAGTGGGACACTTGTCCCACCCCCACTAACCCATGGCTAAAATAAGCCACAACACCATGAGGTGTCATACTAGTAGCTTACAAGTTACACTTGGTAACTTACTTAGCTAAACAATCTACAAAACCACAAACCACTTCACTACAAACCATTTTCTCCTAAATACATACATGCAAACCACTCATACTCTCCTCCCTCTCTCTCTAAATTTCGTCCAAGAACCACCCCTAAACACCCTCACTTGATCAAATTCAACCATGAAATCATATGTTATTCACACATATGATGAAGCCCTTTTCAAGCTCTATTGATTGGTGGTGATTTTAACATCCAAGGAGAAGATTTGGTGATGTCCAAGGGCTTATTTCTACATGAATTTTACAAGTATTGGTGGCCTTGAAGATTGGTGTTGATCTACCACAAGTTTTGCCATCAAAAATCCAAGCCTTGATCATAAACTACACAACCTTGGTGGTATAGAGATTGTTCTTCCTATCCTCTTGTTATTTTGATTATGTAATCTTGTATTTTCTTTATTTATGTATATGTATATGATGATGAATGATGATTAAAAATATTATGTGGGGATTTGGTGTTGATGGATTTGATAAACATGGGTAAAAAGATGGAAAAACCACATGTAAAAATGGTTAAATCTTGCTTAATAAGATGGCTGTATAAAAACAGTAAGTAACCAAATGATAAACTGATAAAATGGTAAAGTGGAATCAATATACAGTAAGTATTAGGTGTTATACACATGTGAGAGTTGACCATACAATGGAATCATCAAAATGAGTGAGATATGATCAAAACAAGATGAGTGCACCAATCTGAATAGTCTGTTTTGTAGGGACTGTTAATGATAGTTAAACATGGAATGAGCAGTAGCTATAGCTAACTTATTTGTAGCACATAATATGAAGTTTATGCCATCCAAAAATGAGCTTCTATCTCCTTATAGAACTCAAGATATGATAAAAATGGTGAAGATGAAACTAAAAATCAGATTTTGAAGAATTAGTGTTTAATAGTATTATATAAGCACTCAAACTAATATAGTATAAAATGTGAATTAAAACCCACTAACTTATAAATTTCATTTATATAAATATGTATAATGTTAAATAAATGGACACTTTATAAAAATGGTAGTTGAATAAGATTTATAAGTTATAAAAACTATAAACATGATTTTTACGACTTTTTCGGCTATTACCGTAAAATTAACATTTTTCGCCAATTAAAACTTAGACGATCAAACCCGTCTAATGTAAAGTTTTTAAAAGTCATATACTGATGTATAAGTACCTAATACAAGTAAAAACCGATAAAAACACGAACTATATGACATACGGACATTAACGAGCTAAATTAGCATATTTGGACTAATAGTTTAACTAAATAAGTTAAACACTTATAAAAATTACTTATTGGGCTTAACCCATTTGGGCTCAACATGTAAAGTATAAATACTGATAATACAAGTATAAAATGGATAAATACAAGTTAATGAACTTATAATAGGCTTATTGGACCTAAAACATGTAAATAGGTAAAATTAGTAAACTAGTAAAAAGTTACCAATACATAAACACTAAAATGAGTAAATAAGAATATATAAACCCACTTGATCATCATCATATGTACAAAATCATCATATGTATATTTGTTATTTTTATAAAGTCATTGGACAAGAGTCTAAGACGAGTATTATTTGTGTAGGTTTCCGTGATTGAAGCACGTACCGTACATCCGAATTGCCGATAACCCGCTCTCCCACATCAACGTGAGTTCATAGCCTCGCACTCTTTTAAATGTTTTTATGAAATGTTTTATAAACCCGCGAGAGAGATAACATGTTAGTTTTGATAAAATAGGACACCATTTGTCCCGATTGTTTGTTTATTGATTTGGACCAGAATGATTGTATGACCCGATGAATGATTAAATGACCCGATAGATGAAATGAAATGGATTATTAAAGTTAGGTTATGTCACTAAAAGTCCCATTAGCATGAATTGTGAACTACCGGGATTTGGTAGACGCTTATGCATATAACAATACTATTTGGGGACGATCACCCCAGTTCGCGCCTTGACGGTTGATCCCCGTCGTGCCACATTGATTGGTAAGCGAATTTATGTATAAGAAGATTTCCATAGCGTGATCTTTGTGACGGCACGCTAATTTAGATGGGAAAATTGAGTTTCGGGCGAAGCTACCCGTTGTTTGTTGTAGTAAGGTAACAATGTCATGCGGCTTAATAATCCAATTAACGAAATACTACTATACGCATCGAATTACGATATACTGCCTGACTAGCAATACGGGGTCTTATTATTGATATTATGTTCGTGTTTTAGTTTTATATAACCATATTCATATAACGGTTTTTATTTAACTCTATACAACGTTATAAAACGTATTGTATGATGTTTTTACGACAATGGTTCGTATAATGATTTTTAAGGCAAAGGCCTATATGATGATTTTTGACAAGGATTTTTATAAAATAACTTTGGCTATTTTATGGCCTATTATAATGATTTGTACAAAAATGATTGTTGGTAATAATTATATACCGATGATATATTAATGGTTTGATTAAACTCTATGAATTCACTCGGCGTTATCGCTGACCTTTTCTTTTAACATGTTTTATCTCAGGTACTTGAAGGTAATTCTCGGGAAGACGACAAGAATTCATTGCCCGCACTTATATAACAATTTCCGTTCAAATGCTTTGTAAAAATTGTATGAAATATTATGACTTGGGACCTATGTAAACTTGATATTTATGAATGGAAATGCTTTATTATTAAACGACGCGATTTTTAGGCGTTGTCTATGATGTGAGTAATGTGCTATCCCGTAACACCAACGAGTCTTCCGCTGTATTGAATTGTATAAATTTGGGGGTGTTACAAGTAATCCAAACATCCCCTTAACCTCTCGGTTTTCTGAGTCAACCAAACACACCACCAAACCGCTTTTGGTTGCGGCTGACCAGCGCAAATTTCCCATCGCGCCTCTAAGGCTTGCGGCTGCCAAGAACCTGGTTCCCACTGAAACCCTAGCTACCACAACCTTTAGCCTTGCGCCTGCTTGGCAAACGGTACCCACTGTGGCCCCCTTGGGTTTTGCGGTTGATAGTCAAACGGTTCCCACCGAGAGCACCCCCCGGTGGGTTCTCGGTTGTCTCACATCAATGCCCACCGAGACCTTTATGGGTCTCGGTTTCCCGAACATCATAACCACCGAGATCACCCCTCTCTGGATCCTCAGTTTCCAACATGATTTAAATACTAATTTGATTTTCTAAGTACCATTTCATTTCATTTTTAAATTACATTCATCATGATTCTTGTAAAATGATATAAGAAGAAAGTTTTGAGGTAATTACCGAAAGGAATGGATCCAGGGATGGACAAACACTGACACACCCTTAATGTCAGGATCAAAACCAATTTCTTTTCTCATTTTTGTTCCTTAAAGCCGGAGGCCACTAACATCCTTTTTAGGGTTTCTTCATTTTTTGTTAACTTGTAAAATTATAAGGATGAAAGTGTTTGCTTGTTTATTTTATTAGTGGGCCGGGCTTGGGCCATATTTAACTTGTTAGGTTTAAATGCATTCAAGAAGCCCTTTTTACTTATTCATGTCTTAACTTGTATTTTCATGTATTCGTATATTCGTGATTCTTAATTTCGTAATATAACTTGTCATGTCATAATTATTATACGAAATCACTTGTCGTGAATTAATTATATACTTTTCGTGTTGTAAATAAAATATACGTTATTACTTGTCGTGAATTCATGATTTTTAATTCCATGTCATATTTTGTCATGTCGTATTAAGTATACTTATATACTTGTCGTGAATTATTAAAATATTAAAAGTTTTAAATTCATGGTATTTTTATGGGGGTTTTACATATGGAGTCTTTTCAACCTTCTTAGTTGGAACCATATTGACTTTGGAATGCGTGCAACAGACTCAAGAGCATAATCCCAAAAAGACTTTGGAAGAGTTGTTTGTTCCATCATGGAGCGAACAATATCCAGTAGGGTTATGTTTCTCCTCTCAGACACGCCATTATGTTGTGGTGTATAAGGAGGAGTTCTATGGGCAATAATACCATGCTCCTTAAGATGATCCAAAGACTCATATCTCATAAATTCACCTCCACGATTAGAACGTAGTGCTTTTATGATTTTACCGAGTTGATTTTATGCTTCCTTTTGAAACACCTTAAATGTTTCAAACACTTCATGTTTATGCTTTAGCAAGTAAACATAACCATAACAACTAATGTCGTCAGTGAAGGTGACGACGTAACTTGCACTTTGTCTTGACACCGTTCTGAATGAGCCGCATACATTAGTGTGTATAAGTCCAAGCAGATCTTTGGCCCTCTACACTTGATGTGAGTAAGGTTTACGTGCCATCTTTCCAGATAAACAAGAGACACATTTGTCAAAGGAATCATCATCGCTTGACTTAATCAATCCATCAGTTTCTAATTGCTTAATGTGCTTTTTGTTTATGTGGCCAAGACGACAATGCCATAACAATGTAGAGTCCAAATTATATTTGGCCCTTTTATTACTTAAAGCATAAACAAAACTATTGTTTGCATTAGAATCACATATATAAATTTCAAATATACCATCACGAGGAATAGCACTAAAATAAAACAAATTATCTTTAGAAACTAAAATAGTTTCATTATTCTCAAAATGGTTAACAAACCATCGTCATATCTAACACCCCCAATTTACATTGCGCAGCGGAAATACACAATTGGGTGCTAGACACAAGCATCATCACACAAGATATATTGAACGACTCAAAATAGAGACGTTTTCACAAAATATAAACATGATTATTATAATTGGTCTAAAACATAGATTTCAACCCATAAATGTACTGACACGATACCAGATTAAAGTGTTTTGTCCCCATGGATCTCGACCAACAACCAACAAGTTTAGTACAGTACATCAACATAAAATAAATTGTTCAACATTTAAAAAGGTAGAAACGGTTTAGACCAACATTTTTCCAAAAGCCATGCCACAACATCCACAGCAAAGCTCCGTGCTCCATCACTTCCTATTACCTGAAATACATGCATAAAACGAGTCAACAATAATGTTGAGCGAGACTATAGGTTTATCAAATCACATTTGAACACAAGAAGAAAATCAATCATAATCATTTATAGAATTGTCGTACACACAATCCATATTCAAGGCAGTAATAATAATGATAAACAAACATTGTATTTAAGCTCATGACACCGACCCCTTAACCGATAGTCACCCACGCCAAATGCCGGCATGACTAAAATAAAACCATTGCCCCTCTAGGGTATCAGTTGCTAGAATACCACAATCTTATTCACGTAAAATTATCCTTCCCAGCGGGTTACTCAACGTAATGCCCTGGTCTCAGATAGGGTGGTCAACCCAATAGTACTACCATTAGAATAAGCGGCTATTCCTGACTCACAACATCAAGTCAGAAGATAGTTAACGGCTCATGAATTTAGGGTCTTTAGCAACAACTTACTCAATACAATGAAATCAACTTTAGACAACATTCGGGTCTAACAATTACTCATGACTTGTGTTCATTTATTTTCAAATAGCATGTATCCCCCTCGCGGGTATTAAAATCATTAAAACAATTAGAAAGCGAGGCTATAGACTCACCTTAGTATAAGAGATCTAGCGAGATGAACGTCGATGATAATGGACGCCTTTCAAACACAAGAACCGCTACCTATCAAATAAGGCGCGTTCGTTAAATAATGACTCGAGAAATAAATCATACATAAAAACATCAAACTCAAACTCATAAAGTCATGATAAACTCGAGAGAAAACGATATAAATAACTTCATTATACTTTAATACACATTTACTTAACCATCTTATACTTTTTACAAAGTTCGCCGGTACATACTACATGTACTAGCTTACTTACCCCTTTTAAACTCGTCAACCGTTTATGAAACGACTCGATAAACTCACTTACTATATATAGAAAGTCCTCTTACAAGTTCATCAAATGAAATTAATTTTAAAGTATTTTACCCGACTCATTTTCAAACTACAAAATCCTGACAGATTTACGTTAATTTTTCATACAACCGTTTTAACTTATTTAAACGACTCAGTTTACAAAACCGACACTCGGGTTTTAAAGTAAACTCAACCTAATAAGTAAACACCTCATTATCAGTAGGTTACATTTTTCAAAACATCAATTTAGAGTCCCCGGTATTCGATCCAAATACCGGCAACAACTACTTGTAGTGCCGGTACTCGTCTCCTGGTACACGATCATTCAAAACATCATAACTTCGCGCTCGTTTTGAGCTAGAAGCTCTACCTTATATCAAATCGAAGCTAAGAAAATTATCTAAAACCATAGGCTATAAGTTAAGCCATTTTCAAAACATAAAAATTCGGATTTTGCCTTTTACTTACTGTTGTAAAATGACTACTCAAAACTTGTACAAAATCAACTTTTTGATAAAAACCAACCATGGAAATGATCATTACTATGCCCTAATATCATCATACACTAATTATAACATCAAAATCATAATCAAAATAAAAATCATAAGATCAAAATGAAGTTTCTAACAAGATTTTTAGCACAAACCACCATGGATCATCAAGATGAAGCCATGCATGATCAAATCTCCTACCTACCAACATCATAAAAAAAATTGCTTGCATGTATGAAATTCTTACACCAATGTGATCCTTGATCAAAAATAAGGTTGGGTCTAGTGTTAGTTTAGCTTGATTCAAGCTCAAACTCAAGAAAAATGGAAGTTTGTATGTGTATGGTGATGGTGGTGGTGTTTCAGCAAAGAGAAGAGAAAGAGAGAGGATGAGTGGAATTTTTAAAATGAATAAATGAAATGTGTGTGTTTGATTTGAGTTTTTATATAGTGGGTAGGGACCTAGTTGCAATTTAATGAAAGTTGTGGCTAGAAATGTAAATATTTAGCTAAAAAGCGGGAAATAACTATTAGTCAATTTTCAAAATATTTACGGGGCTCGGGTTTCATAAAGATACTTTTAAAAATTTAAAACGTACCTCAAAATTAATAATATCGACTCTCGACTCGACTTAACACGTCATTTAAAATAAAACCTCGAAAATAATAAAAATCGAACAACCGACAATAAAACATAAAATATTTGGCATCCATCGACATCATGCTTGCTAATACTCCTTATACTTAATAAATATTGAATATAGACCTTCCAACATCGGTTTAAACTTAAACCTCCAAAAATAAATATCGTTCAAACTCATCCAAAAATTTCAAAAATAATCGTAAAATAAGATTAAGCAATGACCTCGATTTTGGGTTGTCACATCCCCCCTTCTTAAAAGAAGCGGCGTCCTCGGTGCTTAATCCTTCCTAAATAAATGAGGATACTTGTTCTTAAAGAAATCCTCACGTTCCCACGTAAACTCTGGCCCACGTCTAGAGTTCAATCTCACTTTCACAATCGGAATTCTACTATGCTTCAACTTCTTAACTTCCCTATCCATTATCTCTACAGGTTCCTCTATAAAATGCAACTTATCATCAAGTTGAATCTCCTCCAATGGAATCACCACATCCCTTTCAGCTAAACACTTCTTCAGATTAGACACATGAAAAGTATTATGAATAGCCTTAAGCTCATCAGGCAATTCTAACTTATAAGCCACCAATCCAATCCTTTGGATAATCTTAAATGGTCCAATAAATCTCGGGCTCAACTTTCCTCTTTTTCCAAAACGTATTACTCCTTTCCATGGAGATACCTTCAACATAACCATGTCTCCTACTTCAAACTCCAACGGTTTCCTTCTGTTATCAGCATAACTCTTTTGTCTACTTCTGGCAGATAACAAACACTTCTTAATTTGCACAATCATCTCAGTCGTCTCAAATATCATTTCAGGCCCCAGTCAATTGACTCTCTCCTACCTCACTCCAACACACTGGAGATCTACACTTACGTCCATACAAAGCTTCAAATGGAGCGGCTTTAATACTTGAATGATAACTATTGTTGTACGAAAATTCAACCAATGACAAATGCTTATCCCAACCATTTCCAAAATCAATCACACATGCACGAAGCATATCCTCTAACGTTTGAATCGTTCTTTCACTTTGTCCATCAGTTTCCGGATGATATGTTGTACTCAAACATAACTCCGTTCCCATCGCTTTCTGCAAAGACTTCAAAAATTCTGAAGTAAACCTACTATCACGATCAAAAATTATCAACAAAGGCACACCATGTCGACAAACAATCTCCTTCCCATACACTGTTGTTAACCTCTCCATACTATCTGTCTTCTTCATCGGCAAAAAGTGAGCAGACTTAGTCAATCTATCTACAATCACCCATATCATATCACTACCATTTGCAGTCCTTGGAAAACCTGTTACGAAATCCATTGTAATCTTCTCCCATTTCCACTCAGGAATCTCAGGTTGCACTAATAATCCCGACGGTTTCTTATGTTCAGCCTTCACCTTCGCACAAGTTTAACACTTATTAACATACTGTGCTATATCTGCCTTTATATTCGGCCACCAATAGACTCTCTTAAGATCTTGATACATCTTGTCCGATCCAGGATGTATTGAATATTTCGACTTATGAGATTCATTCATCACCAAATCTCGCACCCCTAACGAATCTTTCTTAGACGGACACAACGGTAACCAACTCCTATTCTTAAAATACCTCAATCCATTCGACCTTACTTCAAACAAAGGTTTCAACATTCTACCCAAATTTTTTGCCTCAACGTTCTCTTCCTTCAAACCATTAGTTTGGGCTTTTAATATCTCTTCTGTCAAATCCACACTTTCCAACATCGCCAAAGCTCTAACTCTTATAGACTTATCTCTTTCCTTTCTACTAAGTGCATCAGCTACCACATTCGCTTTACCAGGATGGTAACGAATCTCGCAGTCATAATCACTCAGCAACTCAACCCATCTCCTTTGCCTCATATTCAATTCCTTTTGATCCAAAATATACTGCAAACTCTTATGATCAGTGAAAACCACACACTTGGTTCCATACAAGTAGTGTCTCCACAGCTTCAAAGCAAAAATAACAGCCCCAAGTTCTAAATCATGCGTAGTGTAATTCTCTCCATGCTTCCTTAATTGTCTCGATGCATACGCTATTACTTTCTCCCTTTGCATGAATACAGCTCCAAATCCTTTATGAGACGCATCACAGTACACTACAAAATCCTCAGATCCTTCTGGAAAAGACAATATCGGCGCAGAACACAACTTATCCTTCAACATACTAAATGCAGATTCCTCTTCCAATCCCCATTCAAACACTCAATTCTTTTTCGTAAGCTTTGTCAACGGTTTAGCAATCAATGAAAACTTCTCAATAAACCTTCTATAATACCCAGCCAAACCAAGAAATTGGCGAACTTCAGTCGGCGTCTTCGGCACTGACCAATCCTTAATTGCCTCAATCTTAGTAGGATCCACACGAACACCTTCACTATCAATCACGTGCCCCAAAAATTGCACTGATTTCAACCAAAATTCACACTTAGAGAATTTTGCATACAACTTCTCCTTCTTCAACAATTCCAAAATTGTTCTCAAATGCTTCTCATGTTCCTCTTCACTCTTGGAGTAAACGAGAATATCATCAATGAATACGATAACAAACTCATCCAAATACGGCTTACTTACACGATTCATCAAATCCATAAATACAGCAGGCACATTTGTTAATCCAAAAGGCATCACTTGAAATTCGAAATGTCCATATCGAGTACGAAAAGCGGTTATATGAATATCTTCTTCCCTAACTCTCATTTGATGATACCCAGACCTCAAATCGATCTTCGAGTATACACTTGACCCTTGCAACTGATCGAATAAATCATCAATCCTCGGCAGTGGATATCGATTCTTGACAGTCAATTTGTTAAGCTCTCTGTAATCAATACACATTCTAAAAGAACCATCTTTCTTCTTAACAAACAAAACAGGCGCACCCCACGGCGACGAACTTGGTCTAATAAATCTCTTCTCCATCAATTCCTTCAATTGATTGGATAATTCCTTCATCTCAGATGGAGCTAAACGGTATGGTGCACGAGCAACTGGAGCAGCACCCGACATGAAATCGATACGAAACTCAACTTCACGATGCGGCAGTAATCCTGGCAATTCCTCAGGGAAAACCTCAGGATACTCTCTAATCACAGGCACATCCTCCAATTTCCTTTCATTCACACCATCATTACTTATCTATGCAAGAAACGCATCACAACCTGCTTCTATATAACTCATCATCTTTAAACAAGAAACAACTCTCAAACGAGACGTACATTCATCACCCTTCACCGTTAATACCCTATTCCTCAGCGGTATCTGAACTAATCTTTCTCCACACACAATTACTGCACCATTACCAACTAACCAGTCCATTCCAATGATCACGTCAAAAGATCCTAATTCTATGGGCATCAAATCAATACTAAACACATAATTACCTAACCTCAAGGAACAACCTTTCAGTATAGAACTAGTGCTTACAACCTTACCATCAGCTAACTCCACATTATAACTAGCCGTCAATCTTACTGGTTCTCTATCGAATAGCTGACTGAATCTAACATCTACGAAACTTCTATCGGATCCAGAATCAAACAACACACTAGCATAACAAGCATCAAGTAAGAACGTACCACTCACCACGTTCGGCCCTTGAGGTTTGTCAGCATCTCCCACGACATAGGCTGGAGCAGCATTCCCAGCAGCAACAGCAGCAACATTGCCTCCCTGTCGTATGCCAACCCTCAGACAGTTCCCCTGCTTATGTCCACGACCTCCACATCCAGAACAATAAACTACCTTAACAACATTAGCCCTAGTGGCTACACCCTTGTTTCTGCAATCTGCCATCTTATGTCCAGTCTTCCCACACTTGTTGCAAGCAGGTGGACAATTTCCAATATGATACAGATTACACCGACCACACTTCGGATTCACTTTGTTACCTTGATTTCCTGTGGCAGCACGAACACCATCATTCCTTCTCAAATTGTATTCCTGATTCCTATTCGGTCCTTGGTTATTGTTATTACGATAACCACCTCGATTCTGCCCTTGACTTGAGTGTGCAGCTTCCCACTTTCTCTTATTCCCTTCAGCAATACTATCCTTTCGATCCTGCAGCTTTACATCCATTAAAGCATGAGCCATTTGAACAGCTTCATCAAATGACTTGGGTTTCGACGAAGTAGTTTCTCCCTTGATATTACTAGATAAACCCCGAATTTATTGCTTCATCTTCTTACGGTCATCAGCAAACGCATCAGGACACAACAAACACAAATCAGAAAACCTCCTTGTATAAGCTACAATATCATTATTCCTCAACACCAAATGCCTCAATTCATCTTCCAACTGACCTAACTCTTCCTCAGGACAAAACTTAGCAGTCAACAGTCCCTTAGTCACAGTCCATGTTCTAGCATTAGCTTCAACCAATCCTACAGTAGCTACTTGAGTATTCCACCAATTCAACGCATCATCCTGAAAAGTAGCTGCAGCAAATTTCACCTTACTGGCTTCTGAACATCCACTGATCTCAAAAGTACTTTCTATCTTCTCAATCCACCTCCTTAATTCCAATGCACCACCAATACCACGAAATTGGGTAGGTCCACATTTCATGAAACTAGCATAAGAACATTCCTTTTGAACCTGCTGAACAGCAGCATTACCTCCAGCTTGTCCCGCAGCATTTCCTTCTGCTTGCTCATCAGCATTACCTCCAGCTTGATTTCCAGCATTCCCTCCAGCCTGACCAGCAGCATTCCTATTCTCAGCCTCTTGGTTCCTCGCAGCACGTTCAGCTTCCAAAGCTCTAGCAATAGCTTGCTTAATCATGGTATTAACAGTAGCAGTCGTCAATTTAGGCGGCATGTTTACAGAAAAACTAACTAAACATTAATTTAGTAAAGTCGGAAAAATGCCTCCCAACTCCTTCCTGTCACCATAACAGAAAAAGAACAAGTAAGTATTCATATCAAGATAAGAAGAAGGATTTCTCTATCAATATGTAACATGGATACTACATGCACCAACAACATAATTCACAATGAATCAATTAACCAATCACACAAGAACTAAGAAGACAATTCATAAGTCATGAAGGTAATTTTGGATTTCTTTGGAAAATCTCCACAAAATTGTGACAAGTAATGTCACTACAATCCTTCATCACAACACTTAAAGTCATTAAGTTTCATCACAAGCTAGAGTACGAGTCTACATAAGTTCTATTACAACAAGACCAAATAAAAACAACAACAGAAAGAACTAATCATCACATCCTCTCAGCTTCTTGTACACCGGCTTGTCATCACTACTGCTATCGTCATCCTCTGATTCTTCTTCCACTTTTTCCTTCCCTTTACGACTTCCTCCTTCACTCGGCTTCACTGACACTTGAGCTTCAACCTGATTCGGCACATCACGAATCACAACACCAAGACTAGGAAAAGATCTCACCGGCAAACCCCACGCACTCAACCTAGCATTCCTTTCTTGATCCCTACGCAACCTCTCAACTTGCCCACTCAAATTCAACACCATAGACCTCAATCTAACAACCTCATCCATTTCCCTTGCCCTAACAAACTCTGACCTCCTCACACTACCAACAAACCTTTCAAACTTTTTCTCATTCATCTCAAACCTCCTAATCACACGAGTCTCAACCAAATACCTCTCAAACAAAGATCGATCAAACTTCTTAAAAAACCAGAAAATATCATCATAAGACCTAGGACCTGGACAATAAACCTTAGGAATACCATCATGAATAGATCGAGCACTAGCATCCCTACTCGACTCAACAGGAACATCACCCCTAGCAAATGCAATCCCAGGCAAACTACTAATATAAGTATCACAAGTAGGAGTCGAAGAACGAACAACCGGTCGCTGACAATCTGGAACAGTCTGTGGCACAACATCGACCCTTGGAACATGACTACCTTGTAACAACTCAGGCTCTGTCTGACCAACTGCAGTAAGTGGAATCCCATCATCTAAAAACTCAAAAGGCTCCTCATCGTCACTAGCACCAAATTTATCTACTTCCTCACCATCCACTACATTAGTCAAATCAATCCATCCATCCTCACGAGGTAAACCAGCCATTTTCTACAATTATAAGGGTTAAGGATACTTAAGGTCATCGTTAATAAAATAATAAATAGTATGCAATGCTCATGCAAATGTCATACATTATCCATGCTATGCAACACAATGCAAATGATGTTTATGCAATGCTCGCAAAAAATAAATAAATATGATATTGACAAGCACTAAGCGTACTTTCAATAATTCCAATACAATATCGTAGTATTTACTTAATAAATACTCGGGAAATCATTTCAGTTATGAGGGATACATCTACAATGCAAAAAAACTAAAAGTGATCTTACCGGAGCGTTGCAGAGGAGTTGTGTGCTTTTGAAGAATAAATACTTTAGACACCAAAGTTATAGTTTGGGAAAATTTTCAAAATCGACCCAGTTCTCTATAACTTGCAGCTCTGATTACCAATCTATAACACCCCCAATTTACATTGCGTAGCGGAAACACACAATTGGGTGCTAGACACAAGCATCATCACACAAGATATATTGAACGACTCAAAATAGAGACGTTTTCACAAAATATAAACATGATTATTATAATTGGTCTAAAACATAGATTCCAACCCATAAATGTACTGACACGATACCAGAGTAAAGCGTTTTGTCCCCATGGATCTCGACCAACAACCAACAAGTTTAGTACAGTACATTAACATAAAATAAATTTTTCAACATTTAAAAAGGTAGAAACGGTTTAGACCAACATTCTTCCAAAAGCCATGCCACAACCTCCACAGCAAAGCTCCGTGCTCCATCACTTCCTATTACCTGAAATACATGCATAAAACGAGTCAACAATAATGTTGAGCGAGACTATAGGTTTATCAAATCACATTTGAACACAAGAAGAAAATCAATCATAATCATTTATAGAATTGTCGTACACACAATCTATATTCAAGGCAGTAATAATAATGATAAACAAACATTGTATTTAAGCTCATGACACCGACCCCTTAACCGATAGACACCCACGCCAAACGCCGGCATGACTAAAATAAAACCATTGCCCCTCTAGGGTATCAGTTGCTAGAATACCACAATCTTATTCACGTAAAATTATCCTTCCCACCGGGTTACTCAACGTAATGCCCTGGTCTCAGATAGGGTGGTCAACCCAATAGTACCACCATTAGAATAAGCGGCTATTCCCGACTCACAACATCAAGTCAGAAGATAGTTAACGGCTCTTGAATTTAGGGTCTTTAGCAACAAGTTACTCAATACAATGAAATCAACTTTAGGCAACATTCGGGTCTAACAATTACTCATGACTTGTGTTCATTTATTTTCAAATAGCATGTATCCCCCTCGCGGGTATTAAAATCATTAAAACAATTAGAAAGCGAGGCTATAGACTCACCTTAGTATAAGAGATCTAGCGAGATGATCGTCGATGATAATGGACGCCTTTCAAACACGAGAACCGCTACCTATCAAATAAGGCGCGTTCGTTAAATAATGACTCGAGAAATAAATCATACATAACAACATCAAACTCAAACTCATAAAGTCATGATAAACTCGAGAGAAAACGATATAAATAACTTCATTATACTTTAATACACATTTACTTAACCATCTTATACTATTTACAAAGTTCGCCGGTACATACTACATGTACCAGCTTACTTACCCCTTTTAAACTCGTCAACCGTTTATGAAACGACTCGATAAACTCACTTACTATATATAGGAAGTCCTCTTACAAGTTCATCAAATGAAATTACTTTTAAAGTATTTTACCCGACTCATTTTCAAACTACAAAATCCGGACAGATTTACGTTAATTTTTCATACAACCGTTTTAACTTATTTAAACGACTCCGTTTACAAAACCGACACTCGGGTTTTAAAGTAAACTCAACCTAATAAGTAAACACCTCATTATCAGTAGGTTACATTTTTCAAAACATCAATTTAGAGTCCTCGGGATTCGATCTAAATGCCGACAACAACTACTTGTAGTGCCGGTACTCGTCTCCCGGTACACGATCATTCAAAACATCATAACTTCGCGCTCGTTTTGAGCTAGAAGCTCTACCTTATATCAAATCGAAGCTAAGAAAATTATCTACAACCCTAGGCTATAAGTTAAGCCATTTTAAAAACATAAAAATTCGGATTTTGCCTTTTACTTACTGTTGTAAAATGACTACTCAAAACTTGTACAAAATCAACTTTTTGATAAAAACCAACCATGGAAATGATCATTACTATGTCCTAATATCATCATACACTAATCATAACATCAAAATCATAATCAAAATAAAAATCATAAGATCAAAATGAAGTTTCTAACAAGATTTTTAGCACAAACCACCATGGATCATCAAGATGAAGCCATGCATGATCAAATCTCCTACCTACCAACATCATAAAATAAAGTTGCTTGCATGTATGAAATTCTTACACCAATGTGATCCTTGATAAAAAATAAGGTTGGTTCTAGTGTTTGTTTAGCTTGATTCAAGCTCAAACTCAAGAAAAATGGAAGTTTGTATGTGTATGGTGATGGTGGTGGTGTTTCGGCAAAGAGAAGAGAAAGAGAGAGGGAGTGGAATTTTTAAAATGAATAAATGAAATGTGTGTGTTTGATTTGAGTTTTTATATAGTGGGTAGAGACCTAGTTGCAATTTAATAGAAGTTGTGGCTAGAAATGTAAATATTTAGCTAAAAAGCGGGAAATAAATATTAGTCAATTTTCAAAATATTTACGGGGCTCGGGTTTCATAAAGATACTTTTGAAAATTTAAAACGTACCTCAAAAATAATAATATCGACTCTCGACTCAACTTAACGCGTCATTTAAAATAAAACCTCGAAAATAATAAAAATCGAACAACCGACAATAAAACATAATATATTTGGCATCCATCGACATCGCGCTTGCTAATACTCCTTATACTTATTAAATATTAAATATAGACCTTCCAACATCGGTTTAAACTTAAACCTCCCAAAATAAATATCGTTCAAACTCATCCAAAAATTTCCAAAATAATCGTAAAATAAGATTAAGCAATGACCTCGATTATGGGTTGTCACATCATACAAACAGAAAACTGAAATAATCCCTCTAGAAATGGAAGGTGCATAATGACAATTATTGATAATGGCCTAAATATACATATTCAATCTATCATTATAATGCCACTTTGTAGTATAAATAAGAGCTTCCGATACTTACTATGTTGTGTTTTATATGCAGATATAAAGTTTGAAGGAGCAAAGTGAAGACATACAAAGAAGGGTCCTCAATATGCAAATAAGCCAAAGTTATTGATAGAAGATTCTGGAACGCCCAGAAGTGCGGCTCACAATCTCAGAAGTGCGGCGCACATTCCCGTCTCCAAAGTACGGCGCACTTTCGGAGAAGTGCGGCACACATTTGACCCCAGACAGCACTATGAATAGAGGCCACTTCTACTCATTTTACACACACCTCTCTCTCTCTCAATACTCCATATCTCGAGTATTTTAGCTTTCTTAGTTAAATTTCAGTATTCTCCACTTTTGGGAAATACTTATAACGAGAGTATTCCACTCTTCGATTCTTGGTGGAACGATACAATCGTGACACTTGTGTACTCGTTCATTCAAACCAATCTAAGTATGATGTTCTCCGAAGAATATGGATAATCTTATGAATCAATAAGGTGGGTTGAAGGTTTCTAGAGAGAGAAAGTAGTGAGAGAAAGTGAGAGAGAAATGTGTGTATGTTTATTAAACTCAAATGTGAAACCACCAACAACCAACCCCTTTCCATGGTGGAAAGGGGTATTTATATCCAAGCCACTAATGCGCTTGGGCCGACCCATGGCAAGCCCATGGGCCGGTTTCTTACTTAAGTAAATAAGCAAACATTAACTACGAGCTATACAACATTAATAATATTGTGGAGTGACCGATACTTCTAATATACGTTAAAAACGTATTTCTAACAATCTCCCCCTAAGGGAGGTCACTCCACGTTACATAGTTCTAAACCTAGCATACTATACTAAGTCTTCGTTCTTCAGCTCGTAGTCTTTTCTTCTTTTCTTTTTGTTGTGAATATGTTGATTTGATCTTTTAGGCTTTGGCTTGAGAGCATTGTTCTTTTGACCAATCACGTGCGATCTTTGCCTTCTTGTGAATCTTGCCTCCTCGTGACTCCATGTTCCACACACTTATGTCTTTTGTTGAATTCTCGAAAGCTTCAGAGTTTGGTACAACGGAAGACTTCATTTTGTACTTTCTTGAATTTTGTTGAACTTTGATGCAAAAAAACATAAGCATGTGGGAACGACTTCAGCTGGTACACCGCAACGCCACCGTCTTCGCAGCAACATGATAAGACACGAATGAAATGGCTTAGAACATTTCATTCTAAATCGGTAGCATTTTACCTCCGGTCGGTGAAGACCGTTGGACGATATTAGATATCGTACCTGTGACGGATAGTTTCAATTAAGTAACTTCCTGACAGGATTTCGCGGGTAAACCCGTTCTCTTTATTCGACGATCACTAAGCTTGACTGCAAACATAAAGAGTGAATCACTTGGATAAATTATCCTTGTGATTGAAGCCGTCAATTCATGAAACCTGGAACAAGTGAATTTCAATTAAGATTTTCACCATCGTTGCTTTCCAGTTATCACGAGCTTAATTCATAAAGAATCTTGCACGTCACCTACCAAGTGCTGTTTGATGTTAACACTAGAAGGTTTTCCACTCGTCACTGTGAACACTAAAGAGTGTCACTCTGAGTGTTCTGGCAAGATCATATGATAATGCGTAGAGGCCTAGAACGAGTTTAAGTTCAATTAAGAATTAAACTACTGTTTCTTTCCAGTTTTTCACAAGATTGGTTCTTAAAGAACCGCACGTGTAACCTACCATGAGCTTGTTTGATGTTGGCTCAAGCAGGATTTCCATCTTCATTGTAATACTTGCGTATTACTCGGATGTTCTGGCAATATTACAAGAATACTACGTAGGACTCATAAAAAATCTCTTACTTTTCACAGTGTGTGAGAAAGCAAGGAATAAATGGAAAGTGTCCTAATGAGACTTTTGATGATCTCGTGGCTCTAAACTCGATAGTGCGTTTTGATTTAGTGAGCGATGGCTGGAGAGGAGTGCCACCTTTTCAATATCAGTCTATTCGGAGTGAATAAACCAATAGATAACGTGTTGATCTCCGTGTGATTAAAACAAATACCTTTTGAGAGATATTTGAGTTAGCTGGGAAGGGTTGTGCATTGCATCACTGGGTCCATGATGTCTTTCTTCAATATCGAGAATCATTAACAAATGATCTCAATAGCGTATGTATTGACCCGGTTTCTGCCTAAAGTTGTAAGGAGGGCTTCTTTCTTTACACCCTTTATCTTTACATTTCTTTTTCATTCTTCAACCCCTTCAGTACTTACCAATACATCATTACTCACACCTTGTTGTGATTGTTCCAGTGCTAGCATCAGTAATTAGTCGGTACTCTGCTACGTTCACAATCTTAGTCCGTCTTTCCTAGGACTTCTAATTCTATCTAGGGAATTGTCCTTGGGAAGATTCCATCGGCTCTGATGAATCATTGGACTAAAACCTATTCCTACCACCCTTTTGTCACCACATCCGTCGTGAATAAAGCGTGTTTTGGGAAAGTATAGTCACCATGAAAAATCCTTGAAAATCACTTAAGGTACTTGTGATATTGAAATCAAGAGTTTTGTACCTTAGGTGTTTTGTTCATCAAAAACGCTCCCCCTTAACACGTGCTTTACACATATTAAGTTGGATTATCGTTAAGTCTTTTTCATCTTTTAGCCAAGTATCATTTAAGTCTCCTTAATCCCATTTTCTCCCCTTATCCAAAATGTTAACCATTAATATTTGGGATATTGAATGGATTAACCGGTCTTTGGGTAAAAAATGAAATCAATGTTTGGCCATAGAACATATTAATGCTCCCCCTTAAATTAATAAGGGTTAATTGTAGTGCTTTAGTATGATATATTTTGAAAGATTTAGAATCTCGTGAGAAATTCTTGAAAAATTATCATACCTTAACACTACATCAAGCCATAACAACACAATATTCACAAAATTTACATATTCACAATTAAAAACCAATATAGAGTGGACCTGAGATGTACGACCCATTAGATGGATCGTTGCAGTAACTTGTGGTGCACTCCATATGGTCTACCACCAACAAACCTTTCTAAGCTCCTCATTAATCTACGTTCCCGGAGCTTTTCATCAATCTTCTTGATCACATATGTCGCCATTTTCCGATAACCCGGATGCCAATCCTCAATCATTTCTGGTAATGACCCACCAGAATTAAGATGCTCCAATTTTCCTCTAACGTATATGAGAGTCCCATCACAGTATTTATAAAGCTCACCTACCCTCATAAACTTCATGATCCCACGACTGTTCATGTAGAAAATCCCGTAACTCGGAACGGTAATGCCGGTATAGGGACATCTGTTGACATGTTGAGGTAGAACTTGATTCATTGGACGGGTCAGGTTAAGCTTCCTTTGGTAGCTTTCAACTCCCAATTGAAGATCTTTAACTCGTTTCTTGATAACAACGCTTCGTGTGAACATACGAAGTGCTGTATTCAAGGCAATGATTTCTTCACGAGTAAGATGGGTATGTTGATCACGGGTCATCATAAGCAACATGTCTTCGATATCTTCAAGGCGAATGATAGAAAAATCTCCCTGCTGTATTGTGTATTCTCTGTCATCCTTCCTTTTTAGACGAATCTCCGTCACATGATGATAGCCATTCTTGGCTTCAGTTTTCAGTCCCAAAATACTTGATATGCGAATATCGGATCTAACGATATTTCCTGAATTGGCTAAGCAGCAACCTCTGTACGCCCTTCGGACTCGCTCGTCCAAATGTGATGCACCTATAACAGCATACATATCATAATTACGATTTACCTTTGGGACCCAGAGTCGGTTTACCTTTTCCTCGATCCAGGGTATTGTCCCCCAATTAGCAGCTTTCAACAAGGTCAGGGAGGTTGCGTACTTGGATGATCCCTTGAGGAGATAATCAAGATCATAGGTGACAAAGAAGTCAAGAGCAATTTGATTATCTTGAGAAGGATCAAGTGGAGGTGGAGCTCTTTCTGACTCATGAAGGCCTGGCCTTTGAACGGTATTAAGAGCTTTCAGGACCTCGTCAGCATAATACTCGTACTCCATGCGGCTTAACCTGGTTTTGGCGTGAATTCTCTTGTCCTTTAGCGCTCTCTTTACCAAAGACGGAGTGACCGAAGATTTGAACTCATGAGCCAAAAATGCACACAAGTCTATCGGACTACGGATACGGAGATATAGAACATCTCTATCAGCGTCTGTGATTGGATCATATTTAGCAGCTGCCGTGATCCAAGCTTGTGGCGGTGCAGTTTCATCAATCTCCAATGTATGTGCTTGACTCGGGAACAGTAGATTGTGGTTCTTTTTGCAAAGGAGTAGAAACATGAACACTTGCTGGTTCTGATTCAGGCATTTCGGTGGTATCATGAACAGGCGAGTGTTGTGCAGATTCAGGTTCAGTTACTGATTCTGCAATCACAGGAGCAACAAAAGAACTAACAGGATTAGTGGTAACAGGTATAGACACAGAAACAGATGTACCGGGAATCGATGACGCAGTAGCAGCATTCACATCATGGCACCACTTGGTTCGTCCTGATTCCGTAGAGGTGGACTTTTCCTTTTGGGCAGCATCTTTCTGAGACTTGGTACCAGACTTGGATGGTTTCTTTTTGCTGGCAACCTTGTCCCCCGTTTTAGGCTGATCATGTTTATCACGATCATCCTCATCATCATCTCCGTTGCTACCCTTATCACTCTTCTCGTTTTGATCACCATCATCACCATCATCATCATCATCATCATCATCATCATCATCATCACCATCATCATCATCACCATCATCATCATTGTCATCACCATCATCATCATCATCTTCTTCTTCTTCACCATCATCCTCCTCTTGTTCACTATCTTCCTTTTCCTCCTCAGGAAGAATGTGGTAAGGTACCACACTTCCAAACATCTTAAACAACCGATCATCCTCCAAGATAGCTTCATTGAGTGCTTTGTAGAGTGTCCGCTGAACTTTAGACTTGTCAAAAGATCCAACTTCCTTCATGCGAGCTTTGAGGATCTTTTTAAATTCAAAATCCGTTAAGTCATATGCAATTTTGTAGGCGGATTCGGAAGGGTTGGACGACTTGATCATCAAGTTATCAGCCGCAAGTTTCCTCATCTCATCACGCATCTTTGGCATAAGGGCCTCAACAGATTCATTCACTCTCTCTAAGATAGAAGCTTCAAGTAATTCTTTCTGCTCCTTATATTTATCCTTTATGACTCGAAGTCTCGTAAGTCGTGCTTCACTCTTTTTAGCTTCAGCCTGTTTGACTTGAGCAAGTTCTTCTGCGTGAGCTTTACGTGTCAATTCCATCTCTGCAGTGAACTTAGCTATCATCTCTTCTTGGGCTTTCTTGGATGCCTCTTCACTTTGCATTCGTCGAAATAGCTCTTCTCGAAGTTTATCCATCTCTTTCTTTGACTGTCCGTGTGTTTATCCAACATTTCTGCCATTACGAATGCAGCCATTGAAGATGGTCCAGAGCTACTCTGGGAAGGTTGAAGAGGCTCGGGTGTGATTACAGTACTGAGGATGGAAGTTGTTGGAGGTGGAAGGAAAGGTAGTGGTGTTGACACCGGTCGTGTTGGTAAGGGCTGGATTGGTGGAGGTTGAGTTACGAGAGGCTATGTAGTCACAATGATTGTTGTAGCACCGGACTCCTTCTCAACACTTGCTGTATCAGAAATGGATGTCTCCTTTGATGCTGAGTAACGTTCGGGTGATCCAAACTCATTAATATCATCTGGCTCCTCGTATTCTTCTTCAACATCCATCTGTGCACCCGAACCACTACCGCCCGTGTCTCTCCTACTCTTTTCAATAGCCATCTTCATTAACTTTTTCTGAGTCTTTTGAGTTTGCTCAGGAGTAGGATCGTCATCAGTGTCTTCATCTCGAATAACAAACTTGTCAGCTGTGCTCTTACCCTTCTTAGCCACGGTCTTTGTCTTTTTGGTTTTGGGTTTAGGTAAAGCTGTTTGTTTGCGTTTACCTTTACTCTTAACCGTGGTAGACGAGTCTTCTCTTGCTTGAATGCTTGCTCGTTGATTCTCGATTTCTTGTAGCATGTTCTTGTAATCAGCAGAAGCGATAATCTTATCTGTTAGGAGATGACTGGGAATAGGACCCTATAACAATATTGGAGTGAGTTTCTTGCCTTAAGTCCATCAAATCATCAGCATCCATTGTGTGGTGACGGCTACCTGCACGCTTATCAATAGATGCATCGTTTTCCATAAAATAATGTATAATTAGCTTTATGAACCTAGGGTACTGGTAAGCTTTAGCCTTAGTCTTCGTGTTTGTGAAGAGTTGAAAAGTAAACTCTTCCCACAACAATGATGCATAATCAATACCCATACCTTTGAACATACCATAGAACATCTTGACGATTGGCGGACGCACAGCATCATACCCAGTCGTTTTGGGTGTGAGACATCGGCTGAGAATACCAAAAATCGCTCTCCAAGGTTGACCCACCTTGGCTGTGGTAAAATCGGACAATATTCGTATGTCCGCACATCCAATGGCAGAGAACATCTCCATGAGCTCGTTCTTGGTCGGGTTCGCTGAGAATGTTAATCCTTTGGGTGACTCCCGAAAACCAAAGATCTTACGGAAGTCTGACACGGTGAGAGTCTGTTGCTTGTTGTCCAGGAAGAATGTGATCTTGTTTGACGTCTTCTCTTTAGTTGCCCAGAATTCGTACATGTAGTCGAAGGACACCGAAGCACTATCCCTTAGCGCATTCTTGAAGTGAGAATTGTCAAGAATGGTTGAACCTACCTTGAATCCATTGTGAGTGGAATGAGAGACCTCCTTCAACCGGTAGTTATTTGGAATGAACTTGAGGGTTTTGGCCTCGGCAATGGCTGCTGCTCTAGAGTCTTGTATTTGTTGCACGGTTGGGTTAGACATTGTTTCTGCTTAAGATAAAACATAAAAGTTGATACATACAGATATGAATATCATTATGAATTTATACCTAAGCATTATACAAATGACATAATCCCTTAAGCTTTTAAAACACTTAATCATCCTTCATTCGGAATAAACGTTTAATTCGAAATAAATTGGTCTATCCGGAATAATCGTCTATCCGGAATAAACGTCTATCCAGAATAAACGTCTATCCGGAATAAACACCTATGCGGAATAAACGTCTATGCGGAATAAACGTCTATCAGGAATAAACATCTATGCGGAATAAACGTCTATACGGAATAAACATCTATCCGGAATAAACATCTATGCGGAATAAACGCCTATGCGGAATAAACACCTATGCGGAATAAAACGCCTATGCGGAATAAAACGCCTATGCGGAATAAAACGCCAATGCGGAATAAAACGCCTATGCGGAATAAAACGCCTACGCGGAATAAAACGCCTATGCGGAATAAAACGCCTATGCGGAATAAAACGCCTATGCGGAATAAAACGCCTATGCGGAATAAACGCCTATCCGGAACAAACTAAACGCACCTTATGATCGATTAATCTAAGCTTAGATGATTGTTTTAAGCATTCTAAAGGCCACCAAACACATTCTAGTCCTATTCCGTGTGAAACCCAGCTAAACCCCAAATCAATTAACCCTAATTTAAGCAGAAACCCTAATTGGATTACTTTAATAGAATCAAGTTAATTAAGCGGATTAAGCATCAAATTAGACGAGTTAAATGATGTTTGTACCTTGTGAGATGAATGAGACGGATTAGTCGACGGTTATGAGAGCTTGTGTGAATGTGTTTGTGTGTTAATGGCGGAGAGACGAAAAAAACAGAAAAGAAAGAATATAAAGAAGGAGAAGACGGGGGGGGGGGGGGGGGGGGAGGTTTGACTTAGGTCAAACTTTTCAAGTTTTACCCCTTTTCACTTTTAACCCCTGCAGTTTTCATTCTTTGACACTTAAAGTTCCGTATCTTTTCTTTTTGTTTTCTCTTTAAGTTAAATACTCTTAGGTTAACAACTGTTAACTTAACTAACACTCGTAAGTCCTATCTCATTGTATTAACTGTTCTTACCCTCACACAACTTAAGCATCGCATCCTATTAGCAAATAAACGAGACCTAAAGCAAGTCCTATCTCATTGAACAAGCACAAGTCGTATTCTAAAGCAGGTCCAATCATTAACCATTTAGCTAATTAATTTTCCTCAAACACTTTTGAAAGCCGTTTTGATGACAAAGACGATTTAACATTTTCTCCCCCTTAAACGATGACCCGTTTTATATTTAAAGAGCTGTAGTCATTGTTTAACGAGGCACATGTTGATGAAAACATTTTCCAATTAATGTCTTGAAAAGATTGATTCGTGGTGGCAATAAGATTTCTCTTATTTTGACAAATTAATGCACTGAGACGTACACTAACTCGTGTTAGACCAAGTTATAAAGTAAACTTGATCCCTTTGCATGATTTGGCTTGTAAATCATGCCTGAGAAAATTAATTCCAGTTGTGAGCCAACGTTTTCCAAGGTTACGTGACTTTAATGCGAAAAACGGGTTGTAGTCTGAAATAACTACAAGCCATAATGGGCATGTTTTAAAAATGTACAACTTTTATACGGACTCTATTTATGGCACCGTGTCAATATTGATCGACATTTCTAAGGCCGTAAATATTACCGTACTAAAAGACATGCCTGATTTAAAAAGAAAAATATTTTTGGGTTTTCTTGGTTTTATATTTTTTATGGTTTTTCTTGGTTTAATATTTTTTATGGTTTTTCTTGGTTTTATATTTTTTATGGTTTTTCTAGATTTTATATTTTTGTATTTTTCTTTTTGTGATTTATATATATACGATAATATACATGATCACGAACAAAGGATACGCATGAATAGTTTACCACCACTATTCTGCTGATTCTTCTGCCAACTCTTTGAGAGTCGCTGGAGAGAAAGATTTCATGCCAAGGTTGTCGATCAAAAACTCGATTCGTCCTCGATCTAAGGCTTTTGTGAACATATCTGCCAGCTGGTACTCAGTGGTGACAAAATACAGCTCGATCACTCCGTTCTCCACCTGCTCTTTAATGAAATGGTAGCGAATGTCGATGTGCTTTGCCGGGAGTGTTGAACGTAGTTGCAGCAAAGGGCAATGGCGCTCTTGTTGTCACAATACATCGGGATTTTGTTGAATCCTAGACCGTAGTCAGTTAGTTGTGATCTCATCCAAAGGACTTGAGCACAACAACCGGACATGGCAATGTATTCAGCCTCCGTGCTAGAAATTGCAGCGCTTTTTTGCCTTTTTGAAGACCAACTAATCAATCTGTCTCCAAGGAGTTGCACAGACCCAGAAGTGCTACGCCTCGTGTCTTGACACCCAGCATGATCGGCATCTGCATATGATATTAAAGCAATAGAGGAATCTTTCGGATACCATAGACCACGATGAAGTGTTCCTTTGAGATACCGAAAGATCCTTTTAACAGCATGTAGGTGCTTTTCGGTAGGCCGAGCCTGATACCGCGAACACATGCATACGACAAATTGCAAATCAGGCTTGCTAGCAGTCAGATAGAGAAGGGTGCCGATCATCCCACGATAGAGTTTCGGATCAACAATAATCCCATTCCTATCTTCATCTAACTTGGATTTCTCCACCATTGGAGTGTCCACGGGGTCACAATTTTCAAAGTTATATTTCTTTAAAGATTCTAGAGCATATTTGGATTGATTAATAAAGATGCCTCTGGGATTCTGAGAAATTTGTAATCCTAAGAAAAATGAAAATTTTCCCATCATTGACATCTGAAAGCGTGTGGACATTATCTTCTCAAAGCGATTTGACAATTCTATGTTAGAGGCAGCAAATATTATATCATCAACATAAATTTGTACCAGTATCATGTCGTTGTCCTCCTTGAGAGTGAATAGAGTGGGGTCCACCTTGCCTTTGGAGAAGCCTTCCGAAATGAGATATGTTGAAAGGAGATCATACCACGCGCGTGGAGCTTGTTTCAACCCATAGAGAGCCTTCTTAAGCTGGTACACATGATTAGGAAACTCCGTGCTAACGAACCCATCCGGCTGACTAACATAGACTTCTTCCCTTAGTTCACCATTCAAAAATGCCGTCTTCACATCCATTTGATAGACGATCATGTTCATATGAGCAGCATACGCAAGGAATAGTCTAATAGCCTCCAATCTTGCAACAGGAGCAAAAGATTCTTCAAAGTCGATACCCAAGGCTTGTTTGTATCCTCTAGCAACCAATCTAGCCTTATTCTTCAAGTCTCCACCCATCTCATCGAGTTTAACCTTATAAACCCACAACAAAGTAAGGATGTTTACCTTGTCAGGAAGAGGAACTAATTCCCATACTTCAAGTCTTTGGAATTCATTTAGTTCCTCTTGCATGGCTTCAATCCAAGAGGATTGAGTCATAGCATGTTGCTAGTTTTTAGGTTCAACTTCGGAGAGAAATGCATCAAAATAGCAATAGAGTGCACTCTCTTGTAATTGATGGCGTGTCGAGACTGGTCGATCGAGACCTCCAATAATATTCCTAATCGGGTGATCTTTTGTCCATTTGGTGCTGTGATTTTCAATCCGTGGTGGTCTGGAGTGAACGATTGTAGGAGCTTCTTCTGAGGTAGACGCAGCTGAAGGATTTTCAGGTATCGGTATACCAAAGAAAGGAAGCTCTTGTAGGTGAGCATATTCCAAATCGTGATCAATAGAATCCTCCTCAACATCATTAGGAACAAGTAAGGGTGAAGATTCAGGTGTAGTTTGGGAATTACTTAGTAAAGGTGCATCCGGTTCAATGTTAATTGAAGATGCATTTGATAAAGCTTCATTAGCTTGAGCAACAACTTCAAAGATTGGAGCTATCACTACAGGTGCTGGAACTTCATCATTTGGGGGATCAAAGAATTCATCAAATAATGGTTGAAATAGTTTATCCCACTCGGGCCTTGTAGGTGGTAAAAATGATGTAGAAGTAGGATTATTGGGAACTAATCCGGAACTAATAGCACCGGTTCCCATCTCGTGAAGCGCGGGTTCAGAGCTGCGTTGCTTAGAAGCCATCGCTGTCAGCTCATCAAAATCTGCGTCCATAGTTTCTACTATCTTACCAAGACGACGGTTGTAAATTCGGTATGCTTTATTGGAGGGTGAGTAACCAATGAAAATACCTATATCGGCTTTCGGTTGAAGTTTGCCCAAGTTCTCACTATTAATGTTTGGATAACAAAGAGCACCAAACACATGAAAGAATGAAAGATCGGGTTTACGATCATGTAGAAGCTCGTAAGGTGTTTTTCCATGGCGTTTCCGAATGATAGAGCGGTTTTAGGTGAAACATGCAGTAGATACAGCTTCTGCCCACAAGAATAATGGAGCGTTCGCATAAATCAGCATAGTCCTAGCAGCTTCCATAAGCGTACGATTCCGTCTTTCAGCGACACCGTTTTGTTGTGGAGAACGTGCAGCGGATGTTTCATGTGAAATACCAACTTCTTCATAGTAATCACGAAGAGTCTGGTTGACGAACTCTGTTCCATGATCTGTACGAATACGGCGGACAGTAGTATTTAAACGTACCTGAATGAATTTCAGAAAAGTGATGATAGCCTTCGGTGCTTCATCCTTTGTACGTAGAAATCGAACCCATGTAAACCTGGAGAAATCATCCACAATAACAAGGATGAATTTCTTACCGCTCACACTTTCGGTTCGCATTGGCCCACAAAGATCCATATGCAAAAGATGAAGTTTTTCTTGATTGGTGTCTTCAGCTTTGGACTTGTATGATTTCTTGGTGCTTTTCCCCCTTGAGCACGCGGGACATAAATGGTCCTTGTGAAATTTGAGCTTTGGAAGACCACGAACTAATTCGTTTTTAGCCAAATGATTAATAGCATCAAAGTTGAGATGAGAGAATCTGCGATGCCATAACCATGACTTGGTCTTAGATGCTTTGGAGAGAAGACATACTGGAGAGGCGGCCATCATGTCTTGTAGGGACAAAGTATAAAGATTTTCACCACGAGACCCCTTCATCAAGTCTTTTCCTTCCAAATTGCGGATGAAACAAGTATGTTGTCGAAAAGCAACCTCTAGGTTGGAATCACAAAACTGTCCTACTGAAAATAAATTATGACCAAGACCTTCTACATAGTATACCCTTGAAATCGTAACATTTCCAATCTGATATTCACCATACCCC
Source organism: Glebionis coronaria (assembly GCA_025667525.1). Classification (NCBI taxonomy): domain Eukaryota; kingdom Viridiplantae; phylum Streptophyta; class Magnoliopsida; order Asterales; family Asteraceae; genus Glebionis; species Glebionis coronaria. The sequence continues at coordinate 333,620,815 of CM046877.1, forward strand.
ATTATCTTTGCAATATGATCATTACCGAATTTAAGGTTCCAAGAAACTTGCTGACGAAATTTCGGAGCATCGAGCGATCTCCGGTCATATGCTTTGAGCAACCGGAGTCCAAATACCAGAGGATGATTTGGACCACCTGAAAATATCACCAGACGAGGACAATGTATAGGTTTCGGAATCTGAATGTTCCTTGTTATTAGCAGGTACAGATTTAATGATCTTAGATTTGCTAACCTTAGGTTTCTTAGATTTCCTAGCCTTCTTCCTAGTTGGTGGTGTAGATTCAAGTTGGCTTAAATCCTGAGGTATTTCTTCACTGATAGGCACTATAGTGGGGGCTGACCTAATTAAAGGGCGCGGTTTCCATACTTTAGTGCTAGTGTGCCTAATTAAAGGACGCTGAGACCTAACCTCAATGGATGCATTCCTAGTTAAAGGGCACATTTTTCCATCTAATGTAAAGGTCCTACCAGTGGGACGCCATTGCCATCCAACTTGGGTACGAGTTCTCCCAGTTGGCTTCCATTCAAGATCATTCCTAATGGCATTCATTTCATTCACATGATCAATAAGACACAAATCATGACATTGGGAAAACATGCATTCATTACAATTCTAACATTTCAAATTAGAATTCACAAATGGTTTAGGCTTCTGCACAGGCGCAGAGCTTTTAGTCTTAGCAACATGATTCTTTTTATTTAAATCTGACATAACATTCCTAGGGTAAGCTTCTACTTTCTTCTCGATGGTACTACTAGTGGAGGGCTTGATCTTATCTTTCTTGAGTGGCGATCCTTTAGCCTTAGTAGACTCTTTTAATCCTGTAGAAGGCAAAGTGGGAACATTAGCAACAGATTTTAAAGGTGCCTTAGTTGATGGTGCCAATGACGGTTTTGCTCCTAGGGTCTTATTGAATGGAGTTACAACAATGGGTCGATTAGTGAGTAGTATAGAACCCGGTCTACCTATATATTGCAAATATGCTAAGCAATATTGAACTCGCTGAATATATGCATGAGCTGAATAATAGTAACTGCTTGAGGGATCTAACGCATACAAATCATCTAAAATATCCCTAACAAGGTCCACGTGCTTAATTGCGTTCATCATATAAACATCGTAAGTATCCGGATTTTGCTTATGGCGCGGGTTCTTATATAGCACTACTAAATTGGTTGATGGAGCACTAGAGGACGGTGCAGAGTTGGTAGCTAAGTTATTAACAACTTCTTGTCGGGTGAGAAGAAGTGTCTCCTTTAACTCGGCCAAAACCATGTTTTTGTCAATGAGCTGGATATTTAAGTCAGAGATTTCCTCACACTTTTGGTTCAGTTGTTCAACATAAGATTGTTGCTGTGCTGCATTAAAAGCTAAGTGTTCTTCTATTGAACCATAAAGAGCGGATAGTCCCTGTCTTGCCCGATCCATCTCCCCTAGAATAGACGAAAGTCTAATTTCTAAGTCCTGGTTTTTAGACTCTGCAGCCTCTAGTTCCAATTTTAGTGTTTCATTCGATGACACATCTCTCTTTAATCTCATAATCTCTTCCTCTAATGCCTTAACTATCTCAATCATCTTGTCACTCGTCTCAACACTATTTTCACAACCATTTGTTATCAAAAGATCCTCATTTTGAGTTTGCTGTTTTAATTCTAAAGATATACAATGTTGTTCAAGTTGATTAATGCGTTTTGTAAGTAAATTGTAAGAATCTTGAAGCTTTAAAAATTCAGTGTTAGACTCGTGACAAGAATGATTATCTACCTCATTTACAGTATCAGCAACATTTACAGAGAGATCATACACATCATCACATATATTCACAGCATCACATTTAATCATAGCGGATGTAAGCTCATTCGAATAGTTAACATTCATAGTAGTAAGCACATCACACGAAATTACTTGGAACAAGAATCGGTCATATTCGGATAAAATCTTTTCCTTTTCAATTAATTGTAGTTCGTAAGTGGTGTCCATTTCATAAAACACTTTTTGAACTTCTTTAATTTCAAACTCGAGATTTTCCGAAAGAGATGCAAAACTTCCTTTTAGACTTTCGACAAACGGATTGATCTCATTCTTAAACACCTCGTTCATGTGTTCGAAAGCCCATTCTCCAGCGTTTAGGCCATTTGAAGTCGTACATTCCCGGATGACCTTGTCAAAACTAGCAAAGTATTGATTAATCTCTTGCAAGTTTATCCATACAGTGCTAACAGGTGGAAGATCCTTTGGAATTTCCTTAGGTCCTTCCATTTTGACAAGTGTAGGAAGTGTACTAGGGTTTTCTTCATTTAACATGTAAGTTGGTGCTGTGATGAGATCTTTATCCATATGGAAGCGAATTCTAAAGTCCGTTTTTGCAAGCTCCTACTTCATTTTAAAATAATCACACTGGGATATTTTGCAAAGTTGTATGACCGATTCTCATCAACTAGATCCTTATTTGTGCGATCCTCGAAAATAACAATCGGATCTAAGACCAATCCTAATTGGGTTGCATTATAAAGTCTTGGACTATGGATAAAAGCTTGTCTTGCATACCGTGGGTTAGGGGGAAGGCCTTTTTGACGCGATAAGTTAAACTCTCTAAACGATGCGTCAAATAAGTGCACTAGTTGAGAGGCAGCGTATTGTCTTAAAAGCAAATAATCTAAACTTCTAATCTTATTAGCCGCATTAATTTCCATTTCATTCTTTTTAGACTCGAGTAATTCAAAATCCGTTTGAAGTTTGTGAAAATTAGTGACCACTAACTCTTTTTCTTTAAGTTCGTTAGAAAGATCTGCTCTTAAGGTTTCAATTTCTTGCAAATGACCCATTTGTTTGTTTCAAAAATGATCATATTCGGGATTTGTTGGAACATTGGACGAAGGAACTAATTCCAAAGTTTGAACTTTCTCGTTGCACAAGGCAAGCTCAGCAGACAAATTCTTATTCTTAGCTAGGGTTTCTAAGAGTGCAGTATTCATTTGGCTAAGTAATTTTGCAGGAACCATGACCAAATCTTGTTGAGCAGGAGTATGCGTATGCGAAATGGCTCCCGGTTGTGATTCACTCAAAGTCTGGGGACTCACATTGATATTACTATCATTGATTGTCTCCTCATTTGAATGACTCACCACCGAAGACTCATTCGGATCAGCACCCTCATGCCCAACTTGATGTGGTTGAATACTAGTATCAGTGGTATTAGTAAGTACCTCAGATATTTTATCTGACCCAAAGCTAGAGATAGTTTCCATAAGAGCTGCCTGAGCAGATTGAAGATCATCACAGTCTGAATCGTAAGCATCCAGATCATCTGCTTGGTATGCTGCATTCTGTGTAGTGACAACTTCTTGTTCCGCAATCCCTGGATCAGCAAGAAATGCAAGCTCCTCTTCATCAAGTTCCTGTCCTTGTGCCTGAGCGTTCACCAAATAAATCTTCTCTGCAAACCATTGACCATCCCTTCTCCTCTTGGGTCTTGTGCAATCCCTGGACATGTGACCTTCTTCCTTACAGTTGTAGCATGTAATCATTCTCAACTTGCCTGTGGGATTAGCCCGTGGAGGAGTGTTGACCATTGGAGCAGGATTGACCATGCGTGCATTGGTGGTTGATGTAGTGGGTCTCCCCTGATAAGGTTGAATAGGTTGAACCATTACCCTGCCATTCTCAATGGTAGCTTGTTGTCTAGAATTGGATGAATTCCTCAGCTGATTGTTAGTAGGAGCTGGTCCTCTAAATCCTCGTTTGCTCAATGTCCTTGTGAGATAAGCAGACATAGTGGCTAACACTTCAACTAGGTCAGTTCCTTGTTTGAATTCAGGAATGGGAACTTCATCATTATCACAATACAATGCTTGGTCTTGTTGAGTGGCATAAGCACTAGAAGGAATACTCATGTGGTCAGAATAACTTGATGGATATGCTACATTTTCTTGATAAGAAGAGTATGATGACTGAGCATAAGATGCAATGCTTGCTGGTGAATGGGCGAGGTTGTGAGGCATATTGTGATGCTTGTGGTTCTCTCTGAGACGAAGGTGCATGAAACCGATATTGTTGCTGATGTGAGGTGGGTGGTTGAGGTAGAATCGAATATTGGGGGAAGCTTGGAGTCATGTACGGTGATGGATGATAGGCTTGGTGTCCCATGATATAAGGAGTGTTGTTGTATGACAAGCTTGGTTGATTTGCCATCAAGGCTAAAGAATCAGGGTACATACCTCGAGGCGAACGGTGCATGATCACGTGCTTCTCATGCTGCTGGAGAAAAGCATAGAGTTGATCCAAATTGCACTTATGCAAATCCCTAGTTAACTTAACATCAGTAATATACTCACCCCATTCAGCTTGAGGTAAAGTATCCAAAAACTTGGTGTTAACCTGGAATGGAGCAATCACGAGATTGTATACATTTAAATCATTCATTAGAGTAGTGAATCTGAAGTAGTAGTCGTGAAGCGTTTCCCCTGGACTGTACGTGAATCTATCAAACAGATCATACAACTGACATTCCCGTTCCTGTTTAGTAAGAGACGTACCTTGTAGCAAAACCTTTAGACGTTCCCATAAATCCTTTGCAACCGTATATTGACTTACCATTCGATAGATGTCATGTGGAAGAGCTTGGAGAATGGTTTGAAGAGCCTTTTCGTCTGCATCGGCAATAAGTTGTTGAGCTGGTGTAAGTTCTTCAAACTCCCGTGGTCGAGTCACATTCTTAACAACGATGGTACCATAATCAAGTGGACCATTTAGAATTGACTTGACCATAAGCCTCCCATATGTCGGGTTTCCCTTAATGTATGACATCATACGGCCTTGCCATGCTTCAAAGACTTCTTTAATGAGCATTGGAGGGCGATTACCCGTTCCCGTAATGACGGAAATGTCTGTAAGTGATGTCATTTGAGGCATTAATGAATTCGTATTCATTTTGATCACTTTAAAGAATCAAAGATTATTGGTTGATCGAGCAGTGAAGTAAGGTTGTGAATTGTGTTGTGTTGTTGAAGTAAAGAGTGTGTAAGAAGCCAAGATTAAATCCACTTGATTCAGAATAACTTGCTTATCCAGAATAATCTTGCTTATCCGGAATAACCTCCTATCCGAAATAACCTCCTATTCGGAATAACCCCTATTCGGAATAACCCCTATTCGGAATAACCCCTATTCGGAATAACTCCTATTCGGAATAACCCCTATTCGGAATGATCTGCTATTCGGAATGATGTGCTATTCGGAATGATCTGCTATTCGGAATGATATGCTATTCGGAATGTTCTGCTATTCGGAATAACCCCTATTCGGAATAACCCCTATTCGGAATAACCCCTATTCGGAATGATATGCTATTCAGAATGATCTGCTATTCGGAATGATCTTCTATTCGGAATGATCTGCTATTCGGAATATTTTGCTATTCGGAATGTTCTACTATTCGGAATGTTCTGCTATTCAGAATGTTCTGCTATTCGGAATGTTCTGCTATTCGGAATGTTCTGCTATTCGGAATAATCCTGGAAAAGCACTTCGAGACCAAGAACACCAACTTTTGAACGATGCTAAACCCGATTTTTGATCAAAAACCACAAAAAGTTTTGTGATTTCTACCAAAATAAGCTAAACGCAAGACTTATCTACTAATCCCAACAACAAAAACGCCAAAAATTACAAGATTCAAGGTTGATTTTTCTAAAAATCACTAATACATTCAAAAACTAAAAAACAACACTAATCCTTACCTTAAATCACCCCATGGCTCTGATACCAATTGAAGAATATGGATAATCTTATGAATCAATAAGGTGGGTTGAAGGTTTCTAGAGAGAGAAAGTAGTGAGAGAAAGTGAGAGAGAAATGTGTGTATGTTTATTAAACTCAAATGTGAAACCACCAACAACCAACCCCTTTCCATGGTGGAAAGGGGTATTTATATCCAAGCCACTAATGGGCTTGGGCCGACCCATGACAAGCCCATGGGCCGGTTTCTTACTTTACTAAATAAGCAAACAATAAGTACGAGCTATACAACATTAATAATATTGTGGAGTGACCGATACTTCTAATATACGTTAAAAACGTATTTCTAACATTCTCTTACTCTTTTCCAATTATTACTTTGATTACTATGTTAGGCTAAGCTATTTGTGACTATATGGGTATGTGACTATAATTAGTGATGATGCTATGATATGATCCTGTATAAATGATTTCAAGCTAACATTGTATAACCATTTTACCACCTAGTTCTATAAATCATATTTTACCTAAGTGATTTGTTATGATAGTTTGGCGTTAAGAAATGCAAATTGTTATAATAAGTTTTTAAGAACTTGTATGTGGTCATGAATCTTTGGTTGGAGAGATCCACTTAGAAACATGATAAAATATTGAACTTGTTGGCAACTTGTTTTGAGCTTAGTCGCTTAATTAAACGTAAGGTCTTGAATCAAACCCAAGTAAATTGTGCAAACGTCGTTTTGACGAAAAAGGATTATCACTCTTTACCTATATAAACATATCTCGATCATTATTATCATCATCACGAACTTATACGAACTATCCCATATTAGTCATACTTGTTACTATTGATATCATTTCAACTATTTCTTTCTTCAATTATTATCTTGATTACCAAAACGAAATTAAGTCTCAGCGAACGATCCTCGCTTACCACTACAAAGCTATATTACGAACGAAAGGTTATACTTGCCCATATTTGTCTTCTAATCACTTGTTTTGTCTAAACCTTGTAATATAAATTTAAGACTTGCGAACGAACATCAAGTTTTTGGCGCCGCTGTCGGGGACTAACAATCCTGTTTTGTAACCAAATTCGTATAATCCTTGAAGAATTGAACCATTTGCCACTCATTTTCAAACCAAAATTTTTCTGTAGTACAGAAAGTACGCCGCACAAACCAAAAAGTGTGTCGCACTTCCTGTAGCGAACCCAAGTGCGCCGCACATTCCCAAAAGTGTGTCGCACATTTTCTACTGTAAACACCAAAAACCTTGTTGGATGCACACCCGTTCATCCGGAACACCACCAACATCACCGTTACCAGAACCTGAACGTACCCTTAACCGAAGGCTACGTAGACTTCATCGCCGTGTACCTTTAGCTAGGAGACACGAGCAAACTCAACCTCGCATAATCAAACAACCATTCGACAATCTTTCTCAAATCCTATTTCTCACAAAACTCATCAACCGTTACGATCCAATGTCGGACATCGATGATGAACCAATGTGGTCAGCCGATAGAGTTGTAGCACCAACTCCTGGCTCCGCAATCGTTTACCTTAAATTGCAAACGATTTTTCAATCAAAGGGAACCACTTAACGCTTGTAAAAATAACCAATTTGATGGTCGAATCAAAACCGATCCTCACAAACACATCCACAAATTCAGCGGAATTTGTAAAATGTTTAACTATGGAGAAGGACAAGCCGAAGTCGTCCAACTCATGATGTTTCCATCATCCCTTACTGGAGAAGCAAAGTCATGGCTCGACGAACTTAACGAAGGAACCATTCGAACATGGGAAGGTCTTAGAACCGCTTTCATTAGCCGATTCTTTCCTCCTGCCCTATTTGAAAAACTCCTCGGAGAAATCCGAAGCTTTTCTCAACAAGATCGAGAAAGTCTCACCGACACATGGTTAAGAATGAAAGAACTACTCAGAAACTGTCATGGTCATGGACTCAAAAAAGAAGGAATAATCAAGATTTTCTATCATAGTCTTGACGATGCTACCCAAGATGCATTGAATGCCGCAACGGGCGGAATTTTCCTTTACAAAACTCCTAACCAAGCTTACCAATTATTGGATAACAAAGTCCTACTTAAGCTTGATTGGTCCAAAAATCACAAAAACAAAAACCCACGGAAAACCGTAGCTTTTGCCGAAGAAAGCAACAACCCCACCGATACCGAAAAAATTATGGCTCGAATGGATGCCATGTCTCTTAAAACTGATACTCGATATAAAGAGATGAAAAACAAGAAACGTGAAACCTGCAAACACAGTGGAGGAAACCATCCTTCTAATGAATGTCATGACGATGACACACCCAAGTCGAAGGAAGAAGAAGCCAACTTCATGAATACCTTTCGTCGAACTCGATTTTAGAACGATTATCGTAATCGCGACCGAGATAATTGGAGATCAAATGATAAACCAAGTTACGATCGAGACGAAAAGAAACCCAATCAAACCGAAGACAAAACCAACCTTGAAACCAAGCTTGACAACTTTATTGAATCTCAAAGAAAAACCAACATTTTTGTTCGAGATACATTGACTGACTTCAAAACAAAGTTTGAAACTACGAACAAAAACCACCAAGCTTCCATCCGAAACCTTGAAGCTAAATTTGATCGTTTGGCCGATAAACAATCGAATCACGCTTCTGGTTCTTTACCAAGCAACACCAACCCAAACCCCAAAAACAATAGCAAATATCAACCAACAGAAGCTCGTAATAAGCATGTGAATACCGTATTCATGCGGAGTGGTTTATCTTACGAATCACCTATCAAACCTACTTAAGATGCACCAATCGAAATTCCACTCGATAGTGATAATGAGGATGAAGCTCAAACAACCCATACCAAACTGATATGAGTGATTTTACTCATATCATTTGCATCTAAAAACGATGAATAAATGCTATAAATGTTTAAATTTGGCCTTGTATTCGTTTTTTTGTCGTTTCATGTGTGTAGGTACCGAATATCGCGAAAACCGACAAAATCGACACAAGTTTGATGAAAAGATCAAGGAAGCCAAATACAAGTCGATTTTGTTCACGGATTTAAGTTCAAGGAGGATTTGGGCCTAGTGGGTCCCACATTGGAGCAAATGGGCTCAAAAACCCATCAATGGCCCAATTTGCAAGTTATGTACACGGATGATGAAATATAACTTGGGCCAAAAGCCCAAACTCCTTAAACAAGCAAAAACGTATGGATATTGGAAAATGGGCTCAAGCCCATTAGGTCAATTTGTACACTTAAATAAACAGCTGGGACGTTTTTGTGTTTATTAAACACGTTACTTGGTCAAAAATACCCATTCACTTTTCCACCACAAATTAAATAATGTCGATACACCCAAAGTTTATCCTCTCTTTCTCTCCCAAAGTAAAAAACCTATAACATTCACTCACTATTCATCAAAACCCTAGCAAAATAAATCATCACATAAATTGGGGCTTTTTGTCCCACGTGTGATTCACACTTGGGGGAATTAAATCCCCCAAGTTTTCAGAAGGCAGAGATGGAAAGGCTAGGGTACGTGGCAGCGTTTAATTGGCTGTGACAACAAATAATCTCCACTCCACCAATAAAAAGAAGACACTTCAGCAAAGAGAAAGCACAACTAGCACACTTGATTGCCACGTTGGCAATCCGTGTGCTAGTAGGCTTATATCATCCGTTAGATCAAGATTTGAAGAAAGAGAAGAAGAAAGATCCTCTTTGGACGGACAAGATGATTTATCTGCCTCAACAAACTCCCCTCAACAGCCTAGGGGGTTGGCTATATAAAACCCCAAAATACTTGTGATCGTGATACTATAGTGATAATTAGATACGTTATAGGGTAAATTAGAAAATTACCTTTAGGAAAAAGTAATAGACTAAAATTACCAATGAAGGCGTGGGTGAACCAAGTTCGTTGTACACGAAGATCTTATGAATTTGAGACGTTTTGTATTGATTTGGACAATCGATTCGAATTGGTTTTCGGTTTTTAAACTAAAAATTAAATCTATCAACTTAAAACTATTTAATTTTATCCTAAAGTGCAAGAATCGTAAACCCCCAAATTATTTTAATCTACAATTACTTTAAAATTAAACTATATAAAAATTTATAAAAATTAATCTATTTAATAAAAAATAACTTTTACACTATTTTTAGAAATCTAATTAAACTTTTTAAACTAATTAAATTTACTGAAAATTACTTAAACCACATCTCATTTTTAAACTATTTTTTTAATTCAAATATAAAACAATAAAAATCTTATTATTTAAAAACTACTTAAATTTTTAAAACTAATAAAACACTTTTATTTATTTTTTTTATTTTGAATATTATTAAAACTGAAATTTATAAAAGTAATATAACTATTAAAAATGAAAATAAAACAAAGCTAAAGTATATGACAAAATCTGTTAGCAATAATACTAATAACTATATTAACTAATGAAATGGAAATTAAAAACAAAAGAGCTCCAAGCTCAGTTGGTAAACACGCTGGTAGTGCAAACGAGAGGTCCCGAGGTCGAGACCCACTTGGGACATATTTTTGGTTATTATTTCTTTTTGAACATATAAGATCTATAGTCACAGGAGGTGACTTTTCTCACAAATTATATGAAAAGCTGAAAAGGATTTCAGCTTATGAGCTAATCAAATTAGTGGAACTTGACAGCTTAATATGACTACTGAATTAAGAGAACAAAATGTACTCAAATTATGCAATAAACAACTCATAAACAGTAAATCACATATAACTCAGATAAAGCATGGCAGATTCATTACCAAAGTTTCAACAGATACTCAAATCACAGAATTATCACAGTCCTATATCACCTCAAAATAGTATTTTAACCGATAATCAACTATATACTCAAATTAAGTCATTCAAAATCAAAAGCCATTCATAAAACCAACGGACAAAATACTTACATAATCTAGCATATATCTAAGCATTAACTCTCAAAGTTTTTGCAGACTCAACCTATGAATTCATACTCAAGACAGTGAATAATAAACTCTTCCAAATCTAAACATTATTTCTATAAAATCAGTATAAGCATACTCACAATAAGAAGTAACTATTTAACTAAGCAGTTTAACCAGAAATCTTAAACGAATCACATTCTTAACATTTTGACAAATAAACTCAGTTAACTTGACCAAATACGATTTCAGATAATCAAACAAATCAAATCAGTCGAACAACAGCATACCAAAGATTACACTTACAAACATAAATCAGTTAAAATCATCCAAACAGTTAATTCAAATCAACATAACTCTAAAAACATGAAAGTAAAATGAGTGAACCTTTTGGAGACAGCCTTTGAGGAGAAGCACAGCGCTGAGCTGGCTTAACGCAAATCAGAACCACCTTATACTAACTTTACCAATACGAACCAATCAGCTAGTAAATCACCACGAGCCACCATAATTACTCGAACCAGATTTTTATCGATCAAACAGTGGGTTTGACCTTTATCCCAACTCTCACTTTAAACTTATTTGATTCAAGCTATTGTTTCAGCTTTACCAAACAAGCTTTTATATTATAATGACAAAATTAAACAGTAATCGATATCATAAAATTTAACAATTAAAAATAATTGAAAGAACAAAGAGATTCTCGAATTAACTTTTATTAAATCATTGAAAAGATTACAAAACTATCAAATTAAAATACAATATTTCCTACTTATAATTTAGCATTATAACATTAAAAGTAAAATTGGAATAATGATTACAAGTATTTTGGGGGTTTATATAGCCAACCCCCTAGGCTGTTGAGGGGAGTTTGTTGAGGCAGATAAATCATCTTGGTCGTCCAAAGAGGATCTTTCTTCTTCTCTTTATTCAAATCTTGATCTAACGGATGATATAAGCCTACTAGCACACAGATTGCCAACGTGGCAATCAAGTGTGCTAGTTGTGCTTTCACTTTGCTGAAGTGTCTTCTTTTTATTGGTGGAGTGGAGATTATTTGCTGTCACAGCCAATTAAACGCTGCCACGTACCCTAGCCTTTCCATCTCTGCCTTCCGAAAACTTGGGGGATTTAATTCCCCCAAGTGTGAATCACACGTGGGATAAAAAGCCCCAATTTATGTGATGATTTATTTTGCTAGGGTTATGATGAATAGTGAGTGAATGTTACAGGTTTTTTACTTTGGGAGAGAAAGAGAGGATAAACTTTGGGTGTATTGACATTATTTAATTTGTGGTGGAAAAGTGAATGGGTATTTTTGACCAAGTAACGTGTTTAATAAACACAAAAACGTCCTAGCTGTTTATTTAAGTGTACAAATTGACCTAATGGGCTTGAGCCCATTTTCTAATATCCCATACGTTTTTGCTTGTTTAAGGAGTTTGGGCTTTTGGCCCAAGTTATATTTCACCATCCTGTACATAACTTGCAAATTGGGCCATTGATGGGTTTTTGAGCCCATTTGCTCCAATGTGGGACCCACTAGGCCCAAATCCTTCTTGAACTTAAATCCGTGAATAAAATCGACTTGTATTTGGCTTCCTCGATCTTTTCATCAAACTTGTGTCGTTTTTGCCGGTTTTCGTGATCTTCGGTACCTACACACATGAAACGACAAACAAACGAATACAAGGCCAAATTTAAACATTTATAGCATTTATTCATCGTTTTTAGATGCAAATGATATGAGTAAAATCACTCATATCAAACTCCCCCTTGCTAAGCAATTGCCGTGTCCTCACGCAATGATAAAATAAAACTATAATCTACACTTTTATTCAACTTTTGACTTTTTATTTTGCAAAGACATAATGTATAACTCTCATTATTTGAAAAATAACTTTTAAGATCATAAAACTCAAATAGATTCATCGTCCTCGACTTTTCACTTTTCCATGCCAAGTGCAAAAACAAGATCATTGTTAATCATAAGCCCCAAAATTAAACTAACTCATACAAGTAATTTGTGTTAAACTCAATCTCCTATTATTCCTAATTGTATCTCTAGATTTTATTTGTTATTCACCCAAAGGCTCATTTGACTTATTTTTGATATTTATTAGTCCAAAAATGAAGGCAAGAACGGTGTAAACTCAACACCCAAAACCTAACCTCGACTTCAAAAACCATTGTCACTAAAGAAAGCCCACATCAAGGATAACTTAACACGATTTGAGGGATAAATCCCCGGACCCGAAATTTGGCTAATATGGCTACTTAAAAGCAAAAATAAAAACCTCCAAAGTCAATTATGACCTTATTAATGGAGTTAGCAACAACTACATCATAACACCTTGTGGCTCTTTAAGATGCAATTATGCTCCTTATTTAAAATCCACACCCTAAGGCTCCTTGGACAAAAATAAGGGAATTGACATCACCATCCCACCTTATGGCTCATGATGATGAAGCAATTTTTATTCAACACGTCCCCTTGTCATACACCCTAAGGCTCTAATGACAAGGTTAGTGCTACATGACTCCCACCCGAAGGCTCCTAGAGAACATGTTTTTATTTATTCTTCTTTATTAATATGATATTTATAGTAAGCCAAATTTCCGCAATCCCATGATCAAAAGTCCATGACGCTGACACCCTTAATGTGTTCTCACTTTAATTACAAGGGAAGAAAAAGGAGTTACGAGTTAAGATATCAAGCCTAAACCGCTAAAAACTTCATTTATTAAGCAATTATCATTCAAGTGTGGAAAGTAAATACGAGGAGATTAAATCAAACACAAAAATACTTGCACAAAGAAGAAATAACCTTGGAAACTTATGATTGAACTCTATCATCTCTTGTTCTCCATATTGAAAAATTTCAAAAATGTGAAATCAATGGATACTTAGCCTATTAAATCAAATTTTTGGGTTTTCAAGTCATTTATAGAATCTTGCATCTTCTTATACTTTTTCAAGTTTTAGAATTTGCGTTTTAAAGTTCCCTTGATAAACGACTTTCTAGGATCAATTATAGGAACTTGCGAAAAGTTCTTGTTCTTAACCCGTATGAATTAAGACTTTCGCGTTTTAAAGCTCCCAATATAAAAGCCTAGCAAAACTTAATTCAAATACGTTAAGGAAAAGCTAAGGTAAAAACCGAGTCGAGTCAAAAACTATTTTTATTTTCACCAACGGAAAGCCTACATTTGTGTCAAAAGCACTTATTTTATTTATTAAAACTTAAAAATAACACAAAAAATTTAAAATTTTATTGAAAAATGAGAAAAACAATTACGTTTGGACACGACAAAAGCAATTGCAAGCGATTATATCGATTGACTCCCCCATGCTAAAACCAAACATTGTCCTCAATGTTTCTTAGCTCAAGAGTAACACCCCCTTGCTAAAACACGAAGAGTCTAATGCAAAATCCTAACATGGAAAGAGCACGCAAATCTATAAGCCATTTATTAATTATGCCTCAAGATAAAACGTTAGTCGATAGAAATCAAGGGATAAAGAGTGGGCCCCTTTTTGGAATTCAAAGTATGGAAGATCAAGTGGACCGGCAAAAACCGAACACGAGAGTCTTCAAATATTAGGGTCATACCTAAGATTCACAACACAACAAAACACGAACACGAGCTTGAAAGATCAAGCCTTATTAGTGTTAGAAAATAGAAAGAAAATAGAATGTATGGGACTCCCCCACAAGGCACCTCGTTTTTGTTCACCGAGTCATGAGCTCGACTCGATCCCCGCATTCATTGGTCCTTAGGGAAAATGGTGAAAACCGGCATAATGGAATAAAATCCATGATAAAGCATGATGTCGGGGTCAAAGATTACATCCTCGTTGTTGGATGACAAACGAAAGGATAAAACTCCAACACAAATCTCAAAAAAGAGATGGTAGTCACAAATAATGGTATGGATGTAGCATGCTCCCTGAGATAAACTCGCACCAAGATAATTAGAAAGTCTTTCAATTATTGCATCGGTGAAAGGCCGAGATTTCCCTAAATCAACGATTCCGGGGTCGAATACCTCGTCCCCGGTGGAGAAAGGAATAGACAACACGGTGTCGTCCCCCCATGCTAATCCTAAATCATATGAAGCACATGGTAAAGGTGGTATAAAAGTCTCAACACTAGTGGTTTCCACTTGCATGACTTTGTTGACCTTGTCACTCTTATGAATGTGAACAAAGGGGTCATGGTACTCAAAATGAGTCGCATGAAAAACCCGCACATTAAGATCAAAGCGAGTGGGAAGGATAATTAGAGCAAAAGTAATTTCTCCCTCCAGGTCAACATTATCATCATCATAAATCGGGTGATCAAACCAAGTATCTTCATCACCGTCATTCGACTCTTCCTCAAATTCCGAAGGAATGTCTATATAGAAAAACTCATCAACCTCCTTCAAGAGAAGCTCATCATCACAAAGGTTGTGAGATGTAGGAGGTATGATGCTCTCAAAATCCTCTTGAAACAATGGATTATTGTTCATTGAAGCTTCAAAGAGAGGATTTGAGTAGGTCACAAAAGTGTCATCAATCTTGTCATCACAAGAGATATCCGACAAAGTATCAAGTGTATCACACTCAGATACAAGATCATCATTCTCATTAGAAGGCAATTCATCGTGAATTCCTCGAGAATGGTAGGTAAAACACGAGAATCACGCTCGATCTCGAGATCGGAAACGTCTTCACTTCCCCGTGGAAGTGGATCAATGATAGCAAAAAGTTCATCGATGAACTTATCACATGAATAGTCACTAACCTCACTCGGTGTGAAGTTAGGAATCAAAGGCTCTTCAACGGAAGATTGTGCCTTAGGAACATCAATTTGATCCTTAGAAGAGAGCGAAAATGAGTCCATTTTTAAAGATTGTTCAATTAAAGCAATATCACTCTCGGGATCAAAATTCTCACTATTAAACTCACTAGCATCAAATGGTGCACTTAAGTATTCATCAATTTGTTTTTCAATCTTAGAACTTTCATCCTCGTGTGGAGTGAATGGAGATGAGGAAAGATTACAACATGATTCAACAAAGCAAGCTTCTTCCTTTCCTTTATCACAAAATGAAGTTTCTAAAATTGGAAAAACACCTTTATCAAAAAGAGCTTTCTTGTTACTTTCAATTGTCTCAACAAGTTTAACACTTTCAACTTTCTTAGAAGCAAATCTTGGAATCTTTTCCGGTTTGAAAACAATACTTTCATCTCCATAAAACAATTTAATTTCCTCTTTCCTCATATCAACTTGAACTTGAGCCGTGCACAAAAATGGACGTCCTAAAATAATAGGCACACGAGGATTTGTCTCATAATCAACTATAGAAAAATCGGCTAAGTACAAAAACTTTCCCACTTTAACAATGACATTTTCCGCTATACCAACCGGACGAGTGGTGGTACCATTAGCAAGCTCAATGATCATTCGAGTGGTACTAAGTGGTGCATAGTCAATAGTCTTCCAAATGGCTAGGGGCATTAAGTTAATGCTAGCTCCTAGATCGGCTAGGCCTTTGCCAACCCAAGCTCATTAAAAACACAAGGTATCAAGAATTGACCCGGATCTTTATACTTCTCAGGAAAGAAATCAAAGAAAACCGAGGTACTAATCACATTAAAAGTAGCCTTGGTGACATCTAGAAAAGTTTCCTTAGGTGGAGGATTAAATTCAATCACTTCAACTTCTTCATCACAATCATCATAAACGGTTATGGCCTTAAGTTCTCCCTTCGGGTTTGGAATGGTGTTACTAGGTAAGCAACTCGAAGAAGATGATGGTTTAGACATAAATCCCTCAAACATCGAAAGCAATTTATTTTGACTTTGTTCCAAACATTGTTGCATACGATTTTGACTTTGCTCTAGCCTTTGTTGATTAAGCTCAATCTTGTTGTTTTGCCCTTTAATCGTATTTTGAAAATCGAGTTTCAAAGTATTAATTTGCCCTTGAATGTTATTTTGAAAAGCCTTCAAATTTGCCTCATTTGACTTGATATAGCTTGACAACTCATTTTGATTATTGTGAAAACCTTGATTGTTTTGATTAACATCAAACCCATTTCCTTGATTGAAATTCCCTTGGTTACCACGGTTAAAATTATTCCCATTGTTTCCATTGTTGTACCTATTTTGAACCGGTGGAAAACCCGGTGGAGCAACATGATGTTGACGAGGAACTTGACTGTTGGAGCCATAAGTTCCCGTCGCGGCAAAAGCACTAGCTTGATCAAACCCCGTGGTTAAACAAGCATAATTAGGATGTGCTCCACCACATGATACACAAACATTCTCAACCATATTAATCGATCCATGAGGATTCTTCCTAAGCTCATTCAAAATCGTGTCAATCTTAGAGTCCAATCTAGCAATCTCGGGATTAAACGAATTCACATTGGAAGTACTCGGTGTGTTTCGTGAATATTGTGCTCTAGACTTATTCTCAAATATACACCACGTGTCTCTCGGAGTTTTTCTTAAAAGATTACCACCCGCGACGGCGTTTAACGAATCTTGTTCAATCATATTAAGTCCATTATAAAAAGTATTAATTTGATGCAATTCCGAGAAACCGTGGTGTGGACATTGTCTCAACAAATCTTTAAATCTTTCCCAAGCAACCCCAAACGATTCATGCACTTTTTGTTCATATCTAGTGATCTCGTTCTTAAAGCGTGTTGTCTTAGAAGGTGGAAAGAAATAATTCATGAACTTAGACACTAAATCATCCCATGTTAAAATCGAACCCGGTGGTTCTTTCTCATACCAAATCTTAGCATTACCCTCGAGCGAGTACGGAAAAAGCATGAGCTTAATCGCGTCATTAGGAACATCTCTAAACTTGAGAGTCGAGGTAATTCGATGAAAATTCCGAATGTGAGAGTGCGGGCTATCGGTGTCATTGCCATGAAATTGGTCGACACGAATGAGCGATAAAAGACCCGACTTAATCTCAAAATGATCCGCCAAAATAGCCGGCACAACGATTGCTTCCCCATACCCTTCGGTGGGTGCACGGAGCAATTCCTCCATTGTTCGGTTATCGGCCCTCTCTACAACAATAGGTGGAAGCTCGGGTTCCACTATTCGTTGTTGACGATTTCTATTTCTACGGGGAATATTTTCAAGCCTATTAAAATCAATCACAAGTCGAGAAGAACGTAATTGCATACACTACAAAGACGAGAATTTATAGGATTGAAGAAAAGAAATTAGACAAGAAGAAGATTATTTTTGGTATATTATTTGGTATTGCTCAATCAAAAATGATCGATAAAAAACAAGGAATAAGGATAACTACTATGGAAGTAATTTACCCTCGGTCGACTTTGAAACGATAGGTGAAAACCTAAACGTCTCGAGGTTCAATAAGTAAACTACAAAAATAAGATTTATTACTACTTGAGTCGGCAAACCAATAATAGGTCGTCCCTCTCAATATACGCACAAGCAAGCGGGGAAACGAGGTGGCACAAAGCACTTAAAAACCTTTTTCCTTAGACGGCTTTTTATAGCACGTCGCCTTATACCCACCTTATAGTTTGTATAAATCGAGTTCAAACTTCTTATTAGTATTTATCTATTTTGCCTTTTATTTTTGTTTTGGATTCGACTACAATAGCTAGGTGATAAAATCCCAACTAAGTCCTTATTTGAAAAGTATGTAAATTTATTGTTCTACGTAATACAATATATTAATCACAAAAAACGAGAAAAACGATACATACTATATAATAGAAAAATAACAAAACTTTCCGAGGACGGAAAGTGTCTTCAAATCAATAATAAACAAATCTCCACAAAGACGAATCGTACACAAGATCCCCGGCAGCGGCGCCAAAATTTTTGATGTAGAGTGGAATGTATATGTGATAATTAAGATACGTTATAGGGTAAATTAGTAAATTACCTTTAGGAAAAAGTAATAGACTAAAATTACCAAAGACGAATTCAATTAAACACGTGGATGAACCAAGTTCGTTGTACACGAAGATCGAGTAAATTTGAGACGTTTTGTTTCGATTTGGACAATTGATTCGAATTGGTTTTCGGTTTTTAAACTAAAATTTAATTCTACAATTTTAAATCCTAATTTTATCTTAAAGTGCATGAATCGTTTCCGAATTTAAACTAAAAGACAATTAATTAAAATCTATATTTTTTTTTATTTTAATCTATTTAAAAGTAATCTATTTAATTAAAAACTAATTTTAAAACTATTTAAAAATTTAAACAAAATCTATTTCGAAATCTAAAATTATTTAAATCTAGAATTATTTATTTCAAAAGTTATTAAAACTAAAATATTTAAAAACTAGATTTAAAACAATTTAAATTTCTACAAAGTAATAAAATACTTTTTTTTTTAATTCTTTTTATTTATTTATTTGAAAAATTTAATAAAGAAATTAGAATAATTTAAAAGTTAAACAAGATCAAAAACTATGTATTTAAATTTCTAAAATCTGACAGACTAATAAACCTATATTAATGACAAAGGCAGTAATGAAACCAAAAAGAAAGCCTAGTTCAGATGGCAAACTCGTATGGCCTGTGACCAGGAGGTCACAGGTTCGAACCTTGCTAGAAGCATATTTTTGTAATTATTTTTATTTTAAAGTTAAATAAGGTTTTACTGTAACGATTTTAGTTAACTGTAACAGTAAACAAGTTCACCAATAAGTCCATTCATTAGTCAGTTTAAAAAAACAAGTTTCGGTTATACAAAGGGTATGAATTCACAGCCATTTAATACAAATCAATCATCAAACAACAATTAGCAACTATCACTGCCTAATAATACAATAACACGCCAAACTCAAGTATCAGTTTAATAGATAAATCAACAGTTGATAAAAGATCCATATCAATAAACCTGAATGATTACCTAAACAGATAACAAGTTCTAAACCAATTTTATATCAGAAAGTTAAAACTAAATTAATCAGCAGACTTTTTATCAGAACCTCCCGACATCAAATAAGCAGATTACTATACCAATAGTTACAGTAAGATCACCAAGTTTGCAGCAAATCAATTCAAACAATTCAGTTGACGCGTAGCAAGTCACAATCAGTAGCTTATATGAATAAATAAGTTCATCATCAAAATCTAACCAACATTAAGCAAACGCGAACCATGTAAGTTCGTAGAACAAGAATTAAAGCAGCCTGAAAAGATCTAAATAACAGTAGCTATGATCTATCTAACAAACTGATTCATAGAAACAAGATCGATAGCAAGTCCCAAAACATTTAACAACCATACTAGATGAATTTAACACTTCCGTATCAATCAAATATCGGAATTATTAAAGCAGATTTGAGCATACAAAAAGTAAACGGATACAGTTTTAATTAAACCAAATTGAATCAATATAAAAAAAACTATGAATCCAGCAAACTAAAGTCCTATATTTGAACCACACTAACAGTTATTCCTAATTCTTACAGCTAGTATAACGGATATATGCGAGAATAAGAAATTAGAATCAAATGAAACCATGCAAACTATCAATGACAAACAGTAGTCATACCAACAACTAGCAACAACAGATTTATGCTCGATTTACACTACGATTACGAAGAAGCAGATTATCCTACTAATTACAGCTATTGGCAGAAAATAAAATGAGCTTAACCTTTAGTTGTAGAACCGTTGGGACGAAGTCGCGCGCTAAGCGGACTTCTACTAAATCGACACCATGAATAATTATAAATACACCTTTAACTTAACATTACTTCCCACCATGAAACTCGAAAACCACGAACAGTAGAATCATTTGTTATTGTTTATCAGTGGGATAAACATAAAATATCCCTATCTCTTATCATTCCAATAAGTTACTGAACAAACCTATTTTAATGAATCTCAGTTATATTGATAGTTATAAAATCAGATTTGCAAACCAATATTTTTAAATCATAAAACGCAAGATTGCAAGAAATTGAACCGAAAGATAAACTTTTCATTAAACAAAATTTAAGGTTACAATACTAAATAGATAAATACAAATCCTAATTTAAAACTACCATTATAACACTACTTTAAAGAAATGGATGATGATTACAGATTCGAGAGGGGTTTTTATAGGCTAGGTGAGGTGAGGGGTGTAGGTTGTTTGTTGGTGATGAGGCGAATCTCGACCCTCGATTTCGCATCTAACTTCTCTCTTTCCTGTTTGTTATGATCCAAGGGTGTAGGCTTGCCCAACTTCACTCGGATCGCCAGCATGGCACCAAAGTGTGTTATTTTGCTGCCTATGTGGACGAATATGATTGGCTCTTTGGCTGAATAACAGGGAATCCACCAATCAAAATCCTTTTGATGACGAATCCAAGCTTCACGTAGAGCTTGGTACTCGAATCTTCGTGATACCCACGCTCTCTACTTGCCCTTAATTATCTGGAAACCAGGCGCGTGTCTTTCAATTGAGGCTGGGATGAAAACCCCTAAATTCTAGGGTTCTTGAGTGGCTGCGTTCATCTTTTTCTCTTCTGCTTTCTTTTCTCTCTTTTCACGTTTCTTTTGTTTAGTTTCTTTTGTTGACCGAGTGAACTTTGACCCCCCAAATTGTGTATATACTTTCTTTCGTCTTAACTTTTGTGCACATGGGCTTTGGACCCAACTAAAACAAACTTCCACCGACTTACTTTTTTTTGGGCTTGGGTCCATTTCATTACTTCCATCCGTTTTAATTTGTTATTATTGGGCTTCAAACTAAATTATGAAAACTTCATTAATTTAACATGGGCTTTCAGGCCCATTAACAAAATGTGGGACCCACTTAGCTTCAAACTTTTACAAATCCGCGACTAAAACGAACTCGACTTTTGGCACTTGAACTTTCTTCAATCTTGTGTCGGTTTTCGTGATCATTGGTACCTACACACATGAAACCACTCCATGTTGAAAGCTCTTTCAAATAGCATGAGCGTTGAAAGTCTTCAATTAGACTAGAGCGTTAGATTCTTTTTTTTTTACTTCTTTCAAAGGGGAATGAATGGAATGAAGAAAAGAACCAGAACGGCAAAGAAGAGTTCTATTCGGCGACCGGTAGGGAGAGGATGGGAGGAGAGAACGTCGACCATAAGGGAGACAGCAGTGTTTGTCGGTCCCCGATTATAAGTTCTCGTTGACCACGGCCTATAGGAACCAGGCTATCTACCGCTTTTAACCCAGTTTGCATAGGCTCGTGCACAGATTTACAGTTGCAAAGAAAATGATGAACTAAAGTAGAAGGCTCAAAGAGCAATCAATCTAAGTAAACGAGATAGAGTTGATCCAAGTAGGAAGATAGCTTGTGCCAGATCAATCAATTCCCTCGGTAAGGCCTAAGGTAAGTCAACTCAAATGCCATAACTCCCTTCAGGTTGAAAGGCGCTAACGACAAACAAACAAATACAAAGCATTTTTTATTGATTATTTGCATTTATTGTTTGTTTTTAGATACAATTGATATGAGTAAAATCACTCATATCACAAACCAACGGAAAGCCCAACACCCAAACCATATAAACCAAAAGTACCATACAAACAACGCTTACACAAGCAAAAGATGCAAGCTAAGTATGGTAAATTCCTCGACTTAATACAAGAAGTTCGAATTAACATGCCTTTAGTCGATGTTCGGGCTGGAATGCCAAATTATGGAAAATTTATCAAAGAACTTATCAAGAGCAATGTGACACCCCGAGTAAGGTCAAAATACGCGGAAATATCCACAGAGATGTCACAAGGGCGGATCGATATCATATAGTCCATAGAGCATAAGATAAAAGTAAGTTAAATCAGATTACATGTTTATTTTAACAAATAAATAAAAATTGTCTTAAACATGGTGGAGAGTGTTTATTTGAGTTTCCCAAATAGAACCCCTGACGAGTCCTATGATGCAGATTTCTAAGATGCTGGAGGCCATGCACACACCACGTACTAACTTCATATACCTGTGCAAAACATACTAACGGGTTAACATAAAGTTGGTGAATTTACAGTTTAACAATTAATTAGTTTGGACATACAATAATCATAGAAGTAATAATGCATAAAGAACTCTTACTAAAATGTAAATAACATTTGTTTATTTTTAGAAACTGAAGCTTAACCCCGTAGTCCTCAACAGATGAGGACGTAGTGTCTTACAAAAAGACACCCATTCTTGTTCCAACATGGTATACGTCTATTGTCCCGGCCAAGGCACAGTGAGCATGACTCACCCAGACGGGGATGGTCAATCCCTAATAGATCTATTTATAACATTCGGGCGATTTATAACAATTTAACAGTTTCAATAGTAAGCAATCACAATCCAGCTTATACAATCCAGTCATGTCCAATATATGTTTTCATATTTTCTTTCCCAAAAGGGAAAGTTTTATCAAAGTTTAAATGGGGCTGTAAACTCACCTGGGAGTACGCAATTGCTTGTTTAGTACGGGTATCCAAATAACGCTCACACTAAAGTTATGCCTAATCAGATAGTACAGTCTTAATAGATAGTACAAAGAACATATATGTATGCTTATACATATTTTATTTAGTTCATTCATACTATGGTATTTATCTAAATAACCATAGTTCAAGTAGCCTCAATATTCATTTAACTTATTTATATAAGTTCCATTTCTAAGTTCACATGTTTAACTATTGATATTAGTTAGCATACATGTATTTATAGTAATCATCCAATTTTACAATTAAGTTTTACATTTAAGTAAACATAAAAGAGAATGTTTCACTTAAAATATTACTCTATGTTTATAGTACTTGTATCAATACATCCAATTATATTTATAACCAAGTTCTATATTTAAGTAAACATAAGGGGTTTTACTTATAATATATTTACGTAGTAACATTCAATGTAATTAAAGTTCGTAAAATTTTTATTTCCTAAAAGTATATGAGTTTATGTATGAGTAATACATTTTCATAACTGCTTATACAATTATTTCCTAAAGTAAATATAAATATTCTGTTTTGAAAAATAAAAGATTTTATTTAACTTTAAAGTTTCTATAAATTATTTTAATATAAAATAATTTAAACTTAAGAATTTATACCTTAATTCTTATGGTCTAAATATTTTAATTATATTTCCTTATAATTAAGATAGGTTTTAGGGTTAGGGCTTGTTAATGTTTTGGAATATGGAAAAACTAGTCCCCCTAGTTATATCTAGGTTTTGTAACTTTACTAAAATTACAAAAACAGCCCCTAGGGCTTCTTTAAGTTTCGGGAATTTACATGAATAGTCCTTAGGGTTATAAAATGATAAAACAATTTTTAGAAACTTCCCAAAATGATCCCTAGGGTTTAATTTGCCACGGATAATATTTATTAAACCCTAGGCTTTTGGATATTTACATTTTTAGTCCTTGTGTTTACTAGTTTATCAAAACAAGTTTCATAAGTTACGGTTTTAGTCCTTAAATTTTATAAATTGTCATTTTCATCCAACAAGTTTTTATAAGTTATATTTTATTATAAAAACTTTTATTTTGACATTCAAACTTGTATGGGCTCATTAAATGGGCTAAGCATCTAATGGGCTATTTTAATGGGCTTAAATATATCGCAAGTCCACTAATTTATTTGAATGGGTCTTTATGTGACAATCCGTCAATTTATGGTTTATATTTTATTCTTAATATTTATTTGAAAACATTATTTTAATGTTATAATATGAACTCACTTATTTTTGGGAAGAAATTTGGGTTTACGTCTTGAAGTAGCATCGACTACGTCTAAACTGGAGGATTCTACGCTACGTGTTTACGTTTACATACACCTTTTGGTGACAGTCCGACATTTCAGGAAATAAATTTATCCGTGAATATTATTTTGGGATTTTACTTTTGAGTTGGTTCATAAACTCACAGATTTACCAGAAGAGATTAGGACTTACGATTTTAATTTAACGTCCTTTACGACTAAACCGGAAACCTTAGGATTACGTATTTACGTTTTCGAACTACGTTTTTGATGAGATAATTTTTATTAGATTCTTTTTGTGCCTTTGATTCATAAATTAATGGGGATGTAACAAGTATATACTTGTCCCACCCCCACACATGGGTGGATAAAGCTTCAACAACACACCTCATGTGTGTCAACATATTAAGCTAACTAAGGACACATGTCCTTAGTTGCCATCTAAACCACTTAAACACAAAAACCATGGAACCAAAAATCATTTATCATTTCTCTCATGCAACTCACACATTTTCTCTCTTCCTCTCTCCCTATGAACGTCCCATATCACCCAAAAACACCCCATTAGATAAAAGATTCAACCATAAATCATATGTATAATTTACATATGATAAAAACCCATTGAAGTTATGAAGATTGAAGGTGATCTCAACATGTAAAAAGGAGTTTTCAAGGGAGTTTGGGGCTGATTTATCAAGGAGTTTTCATGAAGAACAAGGGATGATTTTTGGAGGAATCTACAAATACTTGGTGATCCTAGAAGTGGTGTTGATATCTCATAAGATTGGTTACCCAAAACCAAGTCTTGTTCATCAAAAACCTCATCTTTTCATCACTAATGGTGGTATAGAGATTGTTCTTCCTATCCTCTTGTTATTTTGATTATGAAATATTGTATTTTCTTTATTTATGTATATTTATATGATGATGAATGATGATTAAAAATATTGTGTGGGGATTTGGTGTTGATAAACATGGGTAAAAAGATGAAAAACTATATGTAAAAAGGTTAAAATCATGCTTAAAAGGATGGCTGTATAAAACAGTAAAGAACCATGTGATGAACTGACAAAATGGCTTGAATAGATTAATATAAAGTAATCTATGAGTCTTGTACACATGTGAGAGTTGGCCATGCAATGGAATCATTAGGATGAGTGAGATATGATCAAAACAAGTTTAGAGTACAAATCTGAGTTCACTGTTTTGGACGATTTTTATAAACTACTTAGAAGCTGATTCAACAGTAGCTATAGAAGAGTTAAATGGAGCACATATCATGTAGTTAATGTCATAAAAATTTGAGCTTCTATCTCCATATAGAACTCTAGATATGGCTGTTTTGGTGAACATGAAAATAAAAATCAGATTTTGGGAAATTAAAGTATAATAGTATTATATAAGCACTCAAATAAAAATAGTATAAAATGTGAATTAAAACTCACTAACTTATATAATACATTTATATAAATATGTATAAGGATGAATAAATGGACATTTTATAAAAAGGGTAGTTTGATAAGTTTTATAAGTTATAAAACTATAAACATGATTTTTACGACTTTTTCGGCTATTACCGTAAAATTAACATTTTTGCTAAATAAAACTTCTACGGTTGGACCCGTCTAATGTGAACTTTATAAAACTCATATACTGATATGTAAACATATATAACAAGTAAAAACCGATAAAAACCTGAACTATATAACATACGGACATTAACGGGCTAAGTTAACGTTATTGGACTAATAATACAACAAAATGGGCTAAAACACTTATAAACTTATTTATTGGGCTTAACCCATTTGGGCCCAACATGTAAAGTGTAAATACTGATAATACAAGTATAAAATGGATTAACACAAGTTAAAGAACTTATAATAAGTTTATTGGACTTAAAATATGTAAATAGGTAAAACTAGTAAACTAGTATAAAAGTTATCGACACATAACACTAAAATGAGTAAATGAGCATATGTAAACCCACTTGATCATCATATATATATAATCATCATATGTATACATAATTGTTATTTTTATAAAGTCATTGGACATGAGTCTAAGACAAGTATTATTTGTCTAGGTTTCCGTGATTGAAGCACGTACCGTACGTCCGAATTGCCGATAACCCGCCTTCCCGCATCAACGTGAGTTCATAGCCTCGCACTCTTTTAAATGTTTTTATGAAATGTTTGATAAACCCGCGAGGGAGATAACATGTTAGTTTTTATGAAATAGGACACTAGTTGTCCCGGTCGTTTGTTTATTGATTTGGACCCGAATGATTGTATGACCCGATGAATGATTAAATGACCCGATAGATGAAATGAAATGGATTATTAAAGTTAGGTTATGTCACTAAAAGTCCCATTAGCATGAATTATGAACTACCGGGATTTGGTAGACGCTTATGCATATAATAGTACTATTTGGGGACGATCACCCCAGTTCGCGCCTTGACGGTTGATCCCCGTCGTGCCACATTGATTGGTAAGCGAATTTATGTATGAGAAGATTTACATAGCGTGACCTTTGTGACGACACGCTAATTTAGATGGGCAAATGAGTTTCGGGCTAGCTACCCATTGCTTGTTGTATTAAGGTAACAATGTCATGCGGCTTATAATAATCCAATTAACGAAATACTGCTATACGCACCAAATTACGATATATTGCCTGACTAGAAATACGAGGTCTTATTATTGATTTTATGTTCTTGTTTTGGTCTGATATAACCATATTCATATAACGGTTTTTATTTAATCTATACAAGGTTATAAAACGTATTGTATGATGTTTTTAATGAGAATGGTTCGTATAATTATTTTTAAAGGCGAAAGCCTATATTATGATTTTGATAAGGATTTGTATGAAATGATTTTGGCTATTTTATGGCCTATTACAATGATTTGTACAAAATGATTTTCGGTAATAATTTTAATACAATGTTATATTGATGGAATTTATTAAACTCTATGAATTCACTCGGCGTTATCGCTGACCTTTTCTTTTAACATGTTTTATCTCAGGTACTTGAAGGTAATTCTCGGGAAGACGACAAGAATTCATGGCCCGCACTTAAATAATAATTTCCATTCAAATACTTTGTAAAACTTGTATGATATACAATGACTTGGGACCTATGTAATTTTGATATTTATGAATGGAAATGCTTTACTATTAAACGACGTGATTTTTAAGCGTTGTCTATGATGTGAGTAATGTGCTATCCCGTAACACCAACGAGTCTTCCGCTGTATTGAGTTGTATAAATTTAGGAGTGTTACAGTTTGGTACCAGAGCTCTCGTTATAGAGAACGAAAGTTTTTTAAAACCAAGGTTTTGAATATAACATTTCAAAATCTTTTAACTATAAACATTTTTCTAAAAATTTCTAAAAATCTTTTGACTATAACGGTGCCGAAGAATTCCCGAGTTACCGACAAGGCCAGACTGAGAAGTGTTATTTTAATATATATATATATATATATATATATATATATATATATATATATATATATATATATATATATATATATATATATATATATATATATATATATATATATATATATATATATATATATATATATATATATATATATATATATATATATATATATATATATATATATATATATATATATAACTTGGATTATATATATACATATGATGTAATTTGATTAATGATTGTTTGATGATCATTTTAATATTTATACGAGGTATTTATACGACGTAGATTGTCACAAGAAACCCTAAATCCCCTAGTAAATCAATCGAAGCTATTTCTGTAGGAATTCTAGCTATTCTAGATCTAAACCAAGTTGTGGATATTTATGATCCCAACAAAATGGTTGATATTCGTAGAAATGTAGATATTAGTTGATTGTGATATTGAAGAAGAATTGGCGAGATTAAAACTGATATCGATGTCATGACGATCTTTCCTTATAGAGTGGAGTTTGACAAAACGTTACCACCTAGAAAGATGTCATCTGATTCGTTTTCATCCAATTCTTAAAATGAAATCGAAAGGGTGAATGTTGCACTTGAGGCTGTTATTGGAACCATTACCCAAAAGCCTCATGCCACTAGTACCTTTCCGAGAAGTCTAATTGAATGTGAGAGTTATTTCATACTAGTGACTCATTTGATAACTATTGATGAAGGAGCTATAGGATTAGAAATTAAGTGTTGTTCATATCGAGCTTTTATTGCACTTTGAAGGTCTAAGAATAAGGATGAAAGTATTGGAGAATGAGGTAGGATATTGCATTGAGTATAAGTTGATTGAAACTTGAATAAAGTAAAAATTTAACTTGTATGGAATATGAGATTGATAAGAGGAAGTCGTTCATTCCTGTGATTGAATTATAAGGTTTTAAATGATTGTTGATTCCTGTTAAGGGTTGTTCCTAGGCCATTGTCCACTAACGAGGATGCCCAGTGTCCAATAAATAAATTGAAGAAATCTTCTTCTAAATTGGGACCGATGGATCTTCCGGGACAGGTGGGACACCTAATGACTCTTGTAGATTAGTATTCATTGTGGTATCTTTTAAAAATCCCTAACTTAACTGAGACATCAGTTGGTAGGATGAGTTCTTGGAATTGTATGACATAGTGACACGTAATGTGTTACGGTACAATTTTGACTTGTTTGTGATTAATGAAAAGACTACCTTTGATTGCTAAATTCTACATGTATCGATGTTATCTATCTTTTCTTGCTAGTTCCTAATGTTCACCTTAGTGATGCAACCATTGAACAAGTACTCATCTCGAATTGAGTTACGTGGTGGATTATTCTTTTTTGAGTGCCATCGAGGTCATGAACCTCATGATTAATTGGCTAAGCTCATTTCCTATTATATTGTAGTTACTTCTTGGTGAACAACTCTTCACACTCTTTTGCAGATCACTGATTGTTTTTATAAGATAAAACAGTATCCCTTGAGAAAAATTGAATTTTCATCACTATAAGGATTATTCAAAGTGAGATTTATAAGTGATTGTTATCGAAATGAAGTTGTTTATAAAACACCTTGGAAAACTTAATTGTTTTCATAAGAAAGAAAATATTTGTAAATATATTTTGATTCTTATTTAAGAATTAAGCATGAAAATGTTTTTATTATAAACATGATGATAAAATTTTGACGAACTGAGTATTGCATCGTTAATCTTGAAATTGTATATAGTTGCGCGCCTACATACAATATGGAATGGACCATGCAAGACTGATTAGTAGTCACCATAAAACTAATGAATAAACACTACATTTTCTTTGAAGATTGTGAAAGATTAAATTTTATGAGATCTGCAAGAAGTGAAAAATAGGGACATATTGATAGGGACACCTACATATGTGCCCGTACTATTTAATCTTCTGAGTCGAACTTACTCATATGTGGAACTTGTCTTATTTGACAATTGACAATTCTTTCTTGTCCAATTATCCCGTGGTGAGATTCTTTGAAAAAGTATCTGATTACCGAGTATCGATACCCGACTGGATGTATCGACGTTCCTATCATTTCTTTTGATTTGATTTCATTTGAATGACCTGGGTAACGATCCGAGGAGCTTTCGTATGCGTACTCAAATCATGAAAACATGGGATAGACTCATATTCGTTAATGTTTTTGTCTGTATCTGATTTGAAATTCTCTCGCGTAGATTATGCGTTGACCTTACTCTTTTAATGATAGTTGTGTCTCCATGTATCCTTGAATTTATAAGGATTATGAGTTAATATTAGTCTTTTGAGAAGTTCACATCTTATCAACGGTATTGAAACTGGAAAGTTGATAGTGCTAGTAGAATAGATTGATTGATTATGACATGACGACATTGTCTTAATTGATGGAAACTCGAGTAGAATTCCTCTAAAAGATAAGATGTTGATTATCAAAAGTGATCTAAATAATTCCCGATAGGTGACCATATCCTGCATTTAGACTTGAAATCATACTATGAATGGTTGTGAACTAGTCATAGATATTATAATCTAGAAAGAACTTAAAGTAAATGTATTAAAAGATGTTACTGTTGTCTGAAACTTTAGGAGGTATTTGTTAAGTAAATTACCTAGACTTTCGCCATTAAGGCAAGTTGAATATGGTATTGATTATATTCCCGGTGTTGCACCTGTGGCGTGTGCGCTGTACGTCAGCACCATCTGAATTAAAAGAATTACTGTACAACTGAGAGAGTTGTCGGAGAAGGTTTTTATTCTACCGAGCTCGTCATCATGAAGAGCTATGGTGTTATCATTCTTTATATTTATTGATTACCGTGAACTAAGTAAATTGATGATCAAAAATCTATATCCACTACCCAAGATGATAGATTTGTTCGATCATTTACAAGGTTCTAGCATATGTTTTAAAAGATTTGATCCACGGCATGGTTATCATCAACTTCGCGTCCGCTAAAAAGATTATCTATTCCAATCACTACATCCAGAACTTGTAATGAGCATTATGAGTTTAATGTGATGTCGTTTGGATTGACCAATGCACATGTAGCATTCATTAATTCGGTGAATCACGTGTGTAGGCTGTAATTTGATAAATTCATGCTTGTGATCATTAAGGACCATTTGTTTGTTTCTAAAAATAAGAATGAGTTAATAATTATTTATAGATTGCCCTGAATTGGCCGAACAACGAAAACCTTTACCTTGAATATTTAACATGTGATTTAAGGCTTAATCCTTTACATTATTTGACCGTGCGATTAATAGAAAACGGAATCTATATTGACTCTTCAAAATTAGAGCCATTTAAGACTTTGGGTTTTACCAAAAAGAAAGTGCAAAAATGTTTTGACAAATGTTTTATCAAAAGAGTTTTTAAGGAATCATTCCCTTATACCCATAACATTTAACTAAACTCTTGTTTAAGGGTAAATGGTTGTGCATACCTCAAGATAACCTAAGAGGAATTGATGAAACCATATAAACCATGATTTGGAATTTGGAACAACAATTCTTGCTTTTCAACTAAGAAATTTTTTGACCAAAGTGTAACCAAAGATTTTTTTCAAACATTTACGAATCTCACTAATTATTTTCGGTAAATCAACAAAAATCATGTTAATTAAATTCAAATTTATTCTTTTGAATATTTTTCTATAATTGGACGAACCGAGAAAATTTAAAATTTTTACGTTTATGTTTCATAAAAATTGAATATTTATTATTTAATTACTTGTAATAATTACGACGCTTTAGACGTCGGATTGAGTAAAATTGATAAAAATAATAGTTGAGACGAAATTAAAACTTAGAAAATATGAAGAAAGAAATTTTGAATGAATACGGGCATGATATTTATTTCATGGGGGAAGGTGAATGTGGATACTGACACATAATATAGAAAGAATAAAGAATCAATTAGGATGTGTTCTTTAGTAATGATTGTGCAAAATAAATTGCCTGAGAAATTTAAAAATAGCCGATGGCGTTAAATGTTTTAAAGGCCACTTGTGGTTGACTAAACATGGAGGATTGATAGGTGTGTAAACACCCATCTTTTCTACCACTTAATTACAATAATAACTGGACCTAAACGTGTATTTTATGTCTTTTATGTCGGAATTATGTGTGGTTTGTGTTTTTGTTGTGATTTAGGATGAAAAGGTGAAAGGTGGAGAAAACACGGACATTCACAGGCATTTACGGACCTTTATTGAAGAAAAGGATGAAAGACGAAGTCAAGAAGTCAAGAGTGCAAAAAGAACGGAAGTCCGCGACAAATTCTGAAGATTTATCGAAGAAAAAGTCAAAAGACGGAAGTTTATCAAAAGGCGAAGAATTCAAGTCTATTCTATTGAAGAAATTAAAGACGAGTTCAAAAGAAATCCCGAAGCCAAAAGTTCCTTAAGTCCAAGTTTAAAGAAGATTAGAAGAAAAGGACTAAGTATGCAATTAATGAAGATTAAAAAGAAGGAGGGACTTAACTACGCAATTAAGAGAAAAGGAAAGAGGGGAGGAAGCTTCCTTAATCCTCCCCTATAAATAGATTAGGCTTGATTACTTTTCTTTCTTGTTGGCTAATAGTGACAATTAGACCTTCCACCATTTACTTATCTTGTCATTTACATTACTTGTCAATTTAAATTCATGTTATGCACCTTAATTACCATTTAATTCCAAGTAAGTTTTCATTTTAATTCTTGTCAAATCTTTATTTTATCTTGTCAATCTCTTATCTACCTTTCTTATTCTTTGATTCATGTGTTTATGTTATGTTCATGTTAATGCTTTTATTTTGATCCAAGTGGTGTTTGATTATTTTGGTTAAAGTTGTTTGATTTCGTGTTTTAAATTGTTTGTTTGTTATTACTGTTGATTCGTGGTTGTTTTTATCTAATCGTTTGTGTTTGTTTAGATTAAATTTGTCATTATTCTGCTGCTTCTGTTTCCCTTGTTCTTCGGGAAAGTTGTTTTGTGTTTCTGATCTTTCAGGATGAAAACTTCCGAATCAAGACAAGGGAGTTTGTTCATTCGGAACTTTAAAACTTCCGTATCAAGGCTTCATCCGGAAGATTTTTGATCAACAAAAGTTCCGAGCCAAACTTGTTCATCCGGAACTTTCAAAGTTCTGGACGAAGGAAAACTTCCGAGTCAGCTACTGATCATTCGGAACTTTAAAACTTCCGAATCAAGACCTTCATTCGGAACTCAAAAAGTTCCGGATCAAGCAATTCATTCGGAACTTTCAAAAGTTCCGAATCAACACTTCAGAACGAAGTTCCGAACGAAAGTTCCGATGAACTTCCGAACGAAACTTCCGAACGAAGAGTTAGTTCCGATTCAGTGGTCGTTCATTCGGAAGTTTTAAACTTCCGAATCAAGGAGGTTCATTCGGAAACTTCCGAATCAAGGGGGACTAAAAACTTCCGAATCAAGGCAAACTTTACAAGTTCCGAATCAGTAAAGTTCCGAACGAAGCATTGTTTTGGATAAGTGACATATTCAGATCAATTTGTTCCGGATCAAGGATTTTGGTAATATTCCAAGTAAAGAAGAATCATTTCAACCGAAGGTGACATTTAGGACGAGTGATTGTTCCAAACGAAGGATAATTCCGAATGAGCTGTATTCAGGTTCTTATTAGCTTTTGTCTTTGATTTTTATTTTCAAGCTTTATCTTTCCTGCCTTTTATTTAATTGCACTTTAAAATTATTTGTCTTAGCTTTATTTTAGTCTTGCCTTAGTTTAAGTTTTAGTTGCGTTTTAAGTTTGCCTTAGATAGATTTATGTTTACGTCATTTACTTTAGTGCCCTTTAATTTTAGTTACGTTTTTAATACTTGCACCTTTATTTTAATTAGACGTAGATTTACTTTAAGAGCAACTTTACTTTAATTGATCTGCACACCTTAATTTTAAACACTACAACGACACATCTTGTTTCCACCAAAATAAAACAGAGTCACATAGAGAACTAAGATCAATTCGATTAGACAGGACTAGAACGATAATTTTCTTACTAGCAAAAGGCTAGTATCAAATGGCGCCTCTGCCGGCTCTTTTCGTTAAGATCAACAGTTTCCTGTGAAAGACACGTTGCTTTTTGGGATCCGCTCACTTGTGAACGTTACTTTTCTTGCATAAAAAATTCAAAAAATCATAAAAAAACTAGAAAATTGATAAAAAATCATAAAAATTAAAAATTTCAAAAATCCAAAAAGATTTTAATTTTATTGTGTATATATATTGTCTTTGTGTTTGGTTTTGTTTTCTTTTGCATTTTCAGGTGTATGCGTACTAGATCTTCTAATTATCAAGAGCCCGAGCCTCAAGAAGATTTAGATATGGCAGGTGTTAACAACAACAACATTCCACCGAACCTGAATAATAATAATAACAACAATGCTCTTCCACAGCCCGATCTTCGGACTATGGAGGAACTTTGTCAACCAACCATGTTTGGACGAGGAGGACCGATTGCGCCGATGCAAATCAACGCTCCTGAGTTTTCGTTGAAGCACCACATGATTCAGCAAGTGCAAACAAACCCATTTAGAGGATTGCCTGATGATGATGCCAACAAACACCTCGACAAGTTCATTACAATCACCCAAAGCATGAAGTTGCCTGGGGCCACAATGGATGTACTTCGTCTACAACTCTTCCCACATACTTTATCGCATCATGCCGAGAAATGGTTTGATCGTCTCCCGAAGAATTCTATTCACACTTGGGATGACATGACTCAACGCTTTCTATCGCGCTACTTTCCACCATCCATGGTCACAAGTCTTCGCAACCAGATCAGCGGTTTCATGCAAGACCCTGATGAATCTCTTTTTGACGCTTGGGAGAGATATAATGTCTTGATCGACCGTTGTCCAAACCACAACATGCTTCCCGTCACATTGATTGATACTTTCTACAACGGTTTGACTTTTCGAGATCGTGATACAATCAATGCAGC